>CM029021.1:62912943-63559609 GCA_016801055.1 Panax notoginseng | reverse complement strand
CGATCTGAGAAAATGAGAATGCTTGCTCAGCTACTAGGTTCTTTCGAACAAGTGCTTAACGGCAAATGAGTAGCACCAACCAAGAACTCAACAACTACCAATCAACTGAAGTAAGAATTCAAAGTCAGAAGAACTTGAAGAGTTCTAAGTAAACTAAGAAGAACCAAGTCTGCTGGACTTGATGAGTTCAAGAGTGAACTAAGAAGTACCTAGATTGTTGATCTAGAAGGAATCTGTGAGATTCAAAAAGTATAAAGATATCCGTAATGGATTTCCTACTCGAGGAGTAGAAGAGTGGACTAGGAGCTTTAAGTGCTCTGAACCACTTAAAACTGATGTGTCTTTTACATTTTTGCTATAACTACTATATCTGCTACAACTGTTATAACTGCCTCACTCTCATTAACTCACTATATCTAAAAGGGAAAAACAAACTAGTCTTAATTCTGCTGTGTTTGAATCATTATAAAAACTAATAAAGTAAAACGAAAAGGATTTTAAATATCTATTCAACCCCCCCCCCCTTTCTAGATAACTAGTGTGTCTCCGGGAACTAACACTTTCTTATATCCCCAGTTTCTCGATCATCCCTGAATTTTGTGATTTTAGGGGTTTTGTTGGTTCCTTTATTGGAATGAGATTCAGGTATCTGGGTTTCCATCTTTTTGCCAATACCCTGACTTCCCCCTGGTGTGAATGACTCTGGTTGAGTAGGCATTGTCTCGCCCTAAGTATTTTTACTTTGTTCTTTTAGAAAGATAGCCAATTCTGATATCTGATTCCTTAATCCTTCGAACTCCTCTCAAGAGATAGGAGTACGATTAGGTGGGGCACTTATAGCCATGCCTGATTGTGGGCTTAATGCCTTTTTTAGACTTTTAACGGAAACCAGGACCAATTGCTTCCCTATAAAAAGAAGTGGTAGTTTAGTCTTAGTGAATGTAGGAATATTACATGCTACTTAATGGGTCCGTTTAGAAGTATTATCCTGTGAAACGGATGTAAGTTGAACAGATAGCATTGCAAGTTTTGATATAAAAGGGAATGCATGTACACATATTCCTTTATATTTTCCATTACATTGAAATTAACATGGAAATAAAATTACAAGTAATTAAAATTACAAGTAATTGAAATGGGAATGTATGAAGAGACTTTCCTCTGCGTTTGGTTAATCAGAGGCTGACCTAGCTTAGGTTACCCTCACGGTTGTTTGGCATGAAGGTTCCCAAATCATCGCAATTTACTTGACGAGAAGTTAATCCAGTCTTTCAACTGGAGCGAATTTGGGTGGTGCCTATCCTGAGCCTCGTTGGAATTAGTTTCCCTACGAGTCCAGTAATCAAACACCGATATGATAGCCTCTTGGTGGAGGAACCACACAACATACATTCACATACATCGCGCCTCACCGTATGAAAATGATGACATGTGCGAAGCACTAATATCACAGGCAGATACGGTGCGAAGCACTAAGTGCAGTAAGTAAATGCATTACTACATATTCATTCAAATGTAAATGCAACATCCACACATAAATAGATAAAAGTTTTGAAAAGTTTGTAAATAGCAGCTTAAACCCTCTTACTGGAATCCCTAGTAGAGTCGCCACCTGTCGACGTTGGGATTTTTATTTGTCCCTTTTATGTTCTTGTCTTTTAGTGTTCTTATGTTAGGTGAGATTTGTTTGAAAAAATAAGTTGTGAAAAGGTCCGACATGTGTAATGTCGACGATTGGACTGTAAGAGTCGCCAGTTGGTTTTTTAACTGGTTGTACCAACACAATCGAGAATAGATTTGTACATTGACCTAGTGATGTGACACTGCTTAACGATTCTGTGAAATTGAGATTCGTTAGGGTCCGGGGACTTGGTTATGCGGAGGGAAGGTGTTAGGCACCCCCCGACATCTGTGCTGCCACGGCGACCGCCACTTTTCATTTAAACTATTATATGAATGTGTGTGGATTAATGTGCAATTATTTGGAAGTAGTGTTATGCCTTGTTCGCACTTATATAAAAAGGGTTTGAATTTCTATATAAAAATTCAGTTTTAACAAGATATAGCGGTGATGTTTTGTAAAAAGAGATTTTTCAAACCCTTGTGCTCAATAGTAATCGAGACTTTTGATACTTCCATTTTTATTATGTGTTCGGCTTGATTACTTTTATTTTCGGGATACGAAGCATCTTCGAGAAAATAAGATAACAAGCAGTGTTGAACTCCTTGTGGGCATAAAAGTTGTTGAAGGAAATTCAAACACCGTGAATAATTTACAAGCCGTGTATAGCTAAAAATGTTCATCACGATAACCGAATCTAGATTCAGTAGACTGAATCTGTTATCACATAATTCCTAGGCTCACATGATGTAGTAATTTGTATGAAAGTTGTAAACAGTTATATATGTAAAAGTTATACATATATATATATATATATATATATATATATATATATGTGTGTGTGTGTGTGTGTGTGTGTGTGTGTGTGTGTGTGTGTGCAAGCAATCAACCACCACGAAACACCTCTATGGGGGATTGCAAATGTAAATAAAGCAGTAAAAGCCAATCAACCACCACGAAACACCTCCACGGGGGATTAGAAATATAAATAAAGCAGTAAAAACTAATCAACCACCACGAATCACCTCCATGGGGGATTGTAAAATATAAATAAAGCAATAAAACGATCAACTGCCTCGAAGTAAACTCCAGGCGGGACAAAATGTAAATAAAGCGGTAAAAGACCACTAAGTAAACTCCAAGCCAGATTAAAATGTATATATATATATATATATATATATATATATATATATATATATATATATATATATATATATATATATATATATATATATATAGCGATAAACTCACCGGGTGGGAAATGCAGGCTCAATCAAACAGCGTTTGATAGCAATAACATATATATATATATATATATATATATATATATATATATATATATATATATATATAGTAGTAAACGCTATAGATGTAAATCCAAGCTCATCGAACAGAGTTCGACCACAGTTTATATATATATATTCAGGCTCAATCGAGGCATAACTCGATAATGTTAGTGTGTATATATATATATATATATATATATATAAAAGAAATAAATGTCATAGACCGAAGTCCGGGCAAACACATGCAACACGACTCTCAACGTGTAGAACTGTGTGTGCACAGTAGTGGAGAAAGGCTTTAGAAAGTGTAAGAAGGCTTATAGTGGACTGCCAAAGAAGACTTCAATGACTTTAAATGGATGAATACTCGACTCCCGCCGGTAAAAATATAACAATATAGAAGCTCACAAGTGTTTAAAATGAGAAAGCACTCAATTTATAGTGTGTACAGAGTAAATTGGACAGGGCTTCCTCGCCTTTTCTCTTGCAAATATGGCCACCCCAAGCCCTCTATTTATAGAGGGGGGAGCCGCAGGTGTACCTGCGGCTACCCGGGGTGCCCCAGATAATGTGGGTCCTGCCGTCTCGAAGTACATTCACTCGGACAACGCGCTATTCGCTCGAACCTTTAGTACTTTCAATCATGTAGTCTGATGGAAGCGTGCCATACCATTCCAGAAAGCTCTTTTCGAGGGCTATGTACTGACATAGGATTTGCCCTTTTTGAATACGGTAAGATGGGTCCATAACTAAAATGGCATTTCTGGGTTTCCGTCAGGTAGTCTGTTGAGCCGTTTTGCGTTGTTTGCGCTCGAAAGTTAAGATATGGTTCTTGTGGGACTTCTTTTGAAGCAATTTGAATTGAAATGAATGTATGAATGTATGAATGAATCGAAAGTTAAGATATGGTTCTTTTTGAATTGATGTTGTGGTCCTCTAGGGTTATCTCTAGAGTGTGGAAAAATGCTTTTATCCTCTTGCATAGTTAGTAATACGAAAACGAAATTTCGAGTGTCTACAGTACCTAAGGACAGGAGCCCCTAGATTTGCAACGCTAGCTGTAAGGCCAAACGGGGCGCTGTAGCACCGGGTCGGGTCAGGGTGCATAGAAGTTTATTTATAAACATAGAAGGAATCGAAAATATAAAGAACAATTAAACACGTAAATATTCAAGTAATATATCGTGATAACAAGTGATCAAAAGCCTTAAATAAAGGTAGGGAGTTGATTAAATAAAAAAGAAAGTAAAATAAACGTCAACATAAAATACTTCAAACACTATAAGTGTTTAGTATATACGTAAGATAATCGTATATGGTGTACACATAGGTGTATGGTTTGGACGTTATCATAACACAGACGGGTATACGATGCGTAAATGTCGGGAAGCCTAATGAAAAATTAAAGAGTTTAACGAATGATTAAAGACTTAATGAAGTCAAGGAATGAAATGAACATTAGGGAATGTAAAAGACATCTGAGTTTAATTAATCAGATAATGAACGATAAAGAGAGAAGTTATTGTAAACCATATGTGGAGTCTATTTGTGGCTATTTGGTGTGTCAACATGATAAATCATGTAGGACATATAGAGACTGAGTTAACTTAAAGCATAAAAGGACGTATAAGGTAAGTTTTGTAACTTCATCTGATTAAATTCTTATGAAGCATATGTGGGTATATTTTAAATGTCGAATGTACAAAAATCTTGCATAATTGTGAGAAATCCATACTTATGTATATCTCTTAGTATTTGTACAAGTATTCAAGTTATGATATGACATGAGTTGTTTAAAGAAATGTCGAAGCCATTTGTTCGGCTAGACACTTGCTGAAATATTTTATTGCTTTGATATTAAATCTTTGAGATATTATTGTTGTTAAGTAGAGCTGTCCAAACCAAAAAAAATTTGTACGAATTCAAAGGTAAGCGAAGGTTGAATAAATAACTATTTTTGGTCAATTTTATCGGCTGACACACAAGGTTTGACCCATGGCTTTCTAGCTCCCCTCTTGCCACTTTGATTGGCTCTTTGCTGATTTCTAACTCTGGGTTGAGCTCTTCTGCCAAGGTTAGCAATATTATCCTAAATTCTACCTAGGTTCTCCCTTCCTCAAACCACAGTGTTGTTATTGACTTTAGGAACTCCTTTAACTATTCCAGGCATTGCAACTCCTATACCCAAGATGTTATATTATGGGATAATATTCAGACCGATAAAGTTAAAGATGTTACTATTTGGCAATCCATAAGACAGAGATGTCAGGAAGTGGTTTGGCATAATCTTGTCTGGCACAAATACTTGGTTCCTATGTATTCTTTCCACTTGTGGCTTTCTTTTCACAAGGGGTTGAGACCCATGGATAGGCTCTTGGGGTATGGTATTGAGGTTAATCCTATACGTGTCCTTTGCAACTCTAACCCAAAATCTTTTTATCATTTGATCTTCCAATGCTCCTTTTCCTTCCAAATATTGGTCTCAGTTCTAAGGCATTGCGGATGGAGGGGTTCTCCTGTAGCTAGTGTCGACGTCGGGTTTTTTATTTATCCTTTTTCATTACCTGTTCTTTTGTGTTCTCCTTTCATGTGAGATTTGTTTGAAAAACAAGTGAAAAAGGTCCGACATGTGTAATGTCGACGATTGGACTATAAGAGTCGCCAGTTGGTTTTTTAACTGGTTGTACCAACACAACCGAGAAAAGGTTTGCATATTGACCCAGTAATGTGACACTGCTAAACGGGTCTGTGAAACCGAGATTCAATTAGGGTCTGGGGACTTGCTTATGCGAAAGGAAGGTGTTAGGCACCCCCTCCCAACATCCGTGTTGTCACGATGACCGCCACGTATATATATATATTAAAGTAGTAAACGCACCGAATATAAAATCTAGGCTCATCGAACATAGTTCGACACACAGTTCGTATATATAAGTATGTATATACGAAAGCAAATAAATGCTCCGGATATAAAATCTAGGCTCATCGAACAAAGTCCGACAACAGATAATATATATATATATATATATATATATATATATATATATATATATAAAGCAATAAACGCTCCAGACCGAAGTCTAGGTTCATCGAACAGAGTTCGACATGCAATTCATATATATATATATATATATATATATATATATATATATATATATATACAAAAGCAAGTAAACGCTCCAGACCGAAGTCTAGGCTCAATCGAGGCATAACTCGATAATGTTAGTCCATATATATAAATATATATATATGTGTGTGTGTGTGTGTATACCAACTGAAATAAAACCACGGACCGAAGTCCGGGTAAACACACGCAACACAATTCTCAATGTGAAGAACAATGTGTGCACAAATAAAGAGAAAGGCTTTAAAACGTGTAAGAAGGCTTATAGTGGGCTGCCAAAGAAAACTTCTATATCTTTAAAGTAGATGAACACTGGCTTCTGCCGGTACAAAAGTAGGTATATATGAGCTCACAAGTGTTTAAAATGAGAAAGCATTCAGTTTTGGGTGAGTACAGAGCAAATTGGGCAGGGCTTCCTCGCCGTTTTCTCTTACAAAATGGCCACCCCAAGCCCTCTATTTATAGAGGGTGGAGCCGCAGGTGTACCAGAGGCTTCCCGGGGTGCCCCGAGCTTTGTAGGTCTCGCCGTCTCGAAGTACGTGCACGTAGGCAACGTGATGTCCGCTCAAACTTTCAGAATTGTAATCCGGGCATCCGATTGAGGTATATAGGACCTATTTCAGACCACCGTTGTCGAGAGTTACGCAATGACATGGGATTAGAGGTTGTACGAAGTCATGAAGATGGTACGATGCCCTCCGGTCTTTAGCTTCAAATTCTATCTGTTATCCTACGTAATAGTCACTCGGGATTGGTTTTTCTTGGCTCTTGTGGGACATTGTTGTCTAGAAATATATGTTTAAAATGTTGAGACGGCGTGATGTGGCATCAAGTTGGCGAGCTGAGAACTTTCCCTTCACCAGGGTTATCTCCGATTTGGGCTGATAAAGAAGACGTTGCTCAGAGTTATCGCTGAGATTGGACTGATGCAAGTGTTGAAGGTCCTCAGTGTCATCTCTAAGGTGTGCCTGTCTTGTACTGAGTGCCTCGGTGTGAGCGTCGAGGTTGAAGCTGATTGCATTTGAAACGAGTATTTTCAGGATTATCCCCGGAACTGCAACTGCCTTCCTTGGGGTTATCTCTAAGGTTGGAATCTACTATTCCTAGTGTTGGGACTGAGACGGAACATTTCGGGGTTATCTCCGGGATGAATTGGTCTTCTCCGATTTGTGTTTCGATATTATAACTGCAGGCCTCGGGGTTATCTCCGAGGTTGGAATTGTTACTCCTGGTGTGTGTTCTGGGGTTGAGTTGTTACTCCCAGTGGTATCCGGGGTTGAGTTGTTCCTCTCGGTGGTATCCGGAATGGATATGAACCATCTTCCAGGGTTTTCTCTTGAAAGACGAATCTATACACCTGTGATATCAGTAACAGATAGGCAGAAAATTTCGAGTGTCTACAGATGCCCCTCTTTATCATATTCATGCAATGCAATGCATCGATAGGATAAAGAATCCTAGACACTTGAAATATAACATGAAGCAACTGGGTAATGCATGTGTATGGGGTTATTGCCCAACATGCTGAAGATGATTGCTATCTCCCTACAGCTTCTACTGGGGATTTGGCAATGATGACCAAATTGGATGTGTGATCCAACTCTTTGAGGATGTTGACGTTGGGGTTATCACCAAAGTCCTGAATCCTTGATACAGACTTGATTCCAAAGAAGTGCCTCTTATGTATAAGAGATCTATGGGGATAAAGCTTTGTCTGTTTAAGGATGTGTATAACATATTTCGACATCAATCTTCCTTGATGACTTTTCCCTCTCCTAGTTTGTATCGCCAGAGTACGTCAATGTTCTGTTGGTTTTACTGCCAACAGCAAATGTTGTCATGGCTTCCCGACCTTCGTTGACATGTGAACTAGCGGTTTACCACGCGTTATAACTCCCGCCGGGGATACATTTGATCCTCTGTTGATGTGTATATCAATGGATGAACTCCCTGCTGGGTATAAATGCCAAGGCTGCTTGGACTTTATTGATGTGTGTATCAACTGATAAAATCATCGAATGATTTCTGATGCAACGTTGGGTTTACTTGCCAACGGCTAAACTGATGTCAAGGTTGCTTAACCTTTATTGATACGCACATCAATGGATGATAATGCATTGTGATCCCTTTCGGGGTTATTGTATTATCGTTGATGTGTGTGTCAACAGAACACGCGTTGTAACCCCCGCCGAGGATACGTTGGATCATCGTTGAGGTGTGTGTCAACGGCTAAAATCATCGGACGGCTTCCGACTCTCCGTTGGATTTACTTGCCAACGGTTGTGGTGATGTCAAGACTGCTTAACCTTCATTGATATGTATGTCAATGGATGATATGCATTGTAACCCCCGCTGGGGTTATGTGCTTCGACATATGTACCGCGTTGTGAGCCCCGTTGGGGTTGTGTTGCAAGGTAGGATGACGATCCTGAACGAGAGGAATTGAACCTGCGTGAGGTATTACTGAGCGTGACTTGTATCGTCTGAGATCATCAGCATAGTATACCTTGTGGTTGGGCGAATACCAATGAATGATGTGAAGACCCATGGTTCAACCAGGATTGTAAGCTATTCTGCTCAATCGCGTAGCGTTTTTATCCCTGATTTGGCCTTTTCAACTTGTGAGAACTCCTTTGCAACTCGAACTGGACCGAGCTGAAGGGGTGGGACCCCCATAGGGGTGCCGTAGGTACACCTGTTGCAGCTGCAGATGGACCTGCTGTGACAACCCCAAAATAGGTCCATTCCATCCAACCCATTCTGAGTCGTCAAATACATGGTACAGAAAATAACTACAACTTTATTGCAACATTTGTCGTGCAAAATACAACAACACATATGCTGTGAGTTTGGATACCTTACAATGACACCTTACATAAAGGTATAGTCAAAAACTGTTTTAGAAATTAGAATCTTTGGGAAGTGCTCAAGGAAACCTTCGTACATGGGAGGCCACGCGTCTAGGTTATGATAGATATCATATGGCCACAGAATTATCCTTGGTTGACCCAATAGACCCCAAAGAAAAACAAGAAGATTACTATCATATTCTTCCCCAATGGTGAGTCTTCTCTTTACTTATCATTATCTCCACTGTCTTTAATCGTGAATTATACTTCAAACAAACACCAAGATTATATAGGTAGTGCTCATAGATATACTCAGCAAGTGGATGAGCACAACCCTGTCTTATGATGATACGAGGTTGTATGTCATTAGACATATTGTATGATAGTGACAAAACACCCTTCCAATGTTGGGTTCGCCTCACCCTAATTTCTTCACCAAATATAACTACTAAATGATGACCACCGTTCTATTCCCTTGTTACCTCCGCTCGACCCAGCTACACTCTTATTACCTGAAAGGAATTGTGAAGCAAAAGGGTGAGCACAACTAGCTCAGCAAAGAATATCATGACTAAAGATAATTAAATTATCAATAGCCTTCATCAATAATAAATCAGAGATTTAGAACATATGATAAATGATAAAAATTTCGACCATAGTTGCAGCGGAACGAGCAATCCATTAGAAGAGTCAAATAGACTATAAAGTCTATTATCTTCTCTATGTTAAAAATCTATCAACAATGTTTTATCCCTGTAACATCAATCAACAATTCTGGTCCACAATCATATGAATAACTCATAATCATAACTGTAGTTCTAAATTCTTCTTCTCATCCAGGACGAAGATAATTTTTATCACCTATCTTTACCTGAAACATCAAAGATCATGGTTACACCAAATCACATTTCCTGTTCATAATCATACGAATAACTTCATCTTCGAACTACGGCCAAAGATATTCATTTATATCACCAGTTGGTCATGTTCATCTCAACATCTGTTCATCTTTGCACTACTGGCCAAAGATATTCAACAACATGTCATCTTTGCACTACGGGCCAAAGATATTCATCAACAATTCATCTTTGCACTACAGGCCAAAGATATTCCTCAACAGTTCATATTTGCACTACGGCCAAATATATTAATATCTCAAAGAAATATATAATCATTTCAAAATTTACATAAACAATAATTATAACCATGTTGATCAATTCACCTTTGCACTTAAGCTAAAGATATTCACTTATAAATTCAATGGTCATGATCATACCAGTCACAATTCAGCTTTGCACTGCAGGCTAAAGAGAACCCTAGTCATGATCATACCAATAATCTACCCATCTTTACACTCTAGTGAAAGAGAATTTCAACATCAGGGTTATAAAAATGTTATATATGATAATAAAAACAATATAATCAACATATAGATTTAATCTCAAGAGTAATATTCATAACTCAACTATAATTTGGTCAGAAAAAGAAACCAATTTTGTCATGAATAGTAACTCGTGAATAGTAACCCATGAATAGTAACTCGTGAATAGTAACTCATGAATAGTAACTCGTGAATAGTAATTCATGAATAGTAACCCCGACACAAAAGATAGAAATTCTACAATAAAATCTATATCAATATTTTGGTATAATGATATTGAAAGAATAACATTTCTTAAATTTATAAACAATTTATTTTAATTGTTTACACTTTACTAAATAAATCATTTAATCATTCTAAAATGTCAAACTCATAAGATTTCATCACCAATAACCAAAAATCCTCATCAAAAATCTGCATATACCTCATATAGGATTCTCAAGCCATAAAATCCTATTTTCCAATTTTCTTTCTTCACAAAACATATTTAATTCATTTACTCATAACTAGACTATTTTTATGAAAAATACCAAATCAGTTCCAAAAATATTTCTTTTCTGAAATTTAGCATAATATAGTCTCATAGTGAACATATATTTTTCTCAGAATTTTTAAAAGTGATTTACTATTTTTCATATGGCCAAAACAGCTGAATAGTTGGACATTTATCAAAAATTATACTTTTGTCCAAAAATTTTGAAATTCACAGAGTATACTCCTATCATATACATGTACTCCCAATAAAAATTTCATCAATTTTGGAGTTAACCACAAGAAATTATAAGTGATTACTTTTAAAATAGTCTTTTCTCATAAAATTCATAACTCTCAATCTATACATCCAAAAATCACCATTTTTGGACACAATTAAGAAAACTCATCAAAATATCATTTCAAATTTTTCCAAAATTTTTGAAGGTCAGAAAAATTACGAAATTGAAAAACATAACAACCCTTAAAATCCCTTACTATCCCTTACCTCAAAAGTGCAGTATTTCTGACTGGAATGCAAAGCCGAAGGAAACTTGCACTGAATAGCAACTCTCAAAGTATCTAAATACTCACAAAATATGCTTCATAATATAGAGAGAGAAAGAGAGAAAGCTTATGTTTTTGGTGTGATTTTCAATTCTAACTTAGCCCTCTATTTATAGGAAAATTTTAGTAGGCTTGACCTGCAACCTGATGGCTTTACCTGATACTATTCCCACCCACCACATTTGAAATATAATTCAGCACATTTATTCACCAACCACAAGTGGGGCCCACCAATTCTAGAATTTTCTACCAAAATGATTAACTCCAAAAATTCAATAATTTTTGAACCAGTCATCTCGTAAAATTCATAATAAATCATACGTTTATTTTGAACGGTTCAAAATTTGTGGACATATACTCAACTTATATATGTATAACTTATCCAAACATTACCACGATCCAACGGTCGGATTAAAAATTATAACCCCCGTAAAATATCTCAAAAATCCTGATTTTTAATACCTCCATTCCGACAAAAATACGGATAAAAATCTCAACATTAACTCCTTCATTTTTTAACCACAAAAATATATCCCTCATTTATATCCACATAAAATAAATATTTTCTTATCATATGAATCAATAATTAATTATTCACAAATAATATTACAGACTCACATTTATGACAACCAGGCCGTTCCCAGGAAAGAGGGGGCTTTCCAATAAGAATTTCTCCTTACTGGCGCGCAATTAAATGACCAAACCTCTCCTTAGACAGAACTTTCTAGACATTGTCAATAATGCTATCTAATAATATTATTTAAATAATATGAATTATTGATCTGATAATGGAAAATACTGTGCAGCAACAATTATTGAAACAACAATAATACAAAATTTCAATGTAGCAATTATTGAATCAATAAAATAAAATATTGAACAGTAATTACTGTAACAATTATTGAGTAGTGCCTTCTTACGTAAGAATCAATAATTTCAAAAATACTATGCAATACCGTGTGCTACTGTGCAATAACGCGTATTACTGTATTTTAACCACCGGGTATTCCAACAGTGTTAACGGTAACAACTACGCCATTAATTATAAAAACTCAATTTTTTGTCGTTATCTTCATCCGACAGTTATTCTGTTATGGGGCCCACAAATAGCTGCGCCGTCGTACGAATATTCTTTGACAGAAAAAATATTCCACGACCAAACGAATATTTCCCGACAACAATGATTATTTTATAACCACTTGTTTATGTTGAAAAATTTTCACATTTCACCCATAACTTTAACTTTTTATCAATTTAACCATTTACTGAATAGTAATTATAAGAAAAATTGAATACTTTTATTTCATAAAATTCGGGGTCTTACACCTGCGGCCAACCGTAGATCATAAAGACCAGCAGGTTGCTTTCATAAGTCATTTTCATCTTGCGCCGCGAAAGAAATCCGAGAGCTCTTCTTCAGATCTGCTGAGTTTGGACGTCTTTCTGCAAAATATGTTACCATACGAGTGTTCTACACTATCCTGGTAATGTATGCATGTATTTTTTTCCAGTTTTTATCCATTGGAAAATGACTTATCATATGAAATGCATCTAAACACATAGTAGTGATTATGTATGTGACACCCCCAAATCTGGGTACTTCCATTCCCACATGATTTGGTGTTCACTATACAAACATCATATGTCTATCTACCCATAATAAATGCAAACCATGCAATAGATAGAAATAAATCCTCCCCTTCTGGGGTTACAATATCTGAATAATAAATACAATCTCAGGTCATACTAACCTTAAACATCTGTGCGGAAACATAAATAAATAATAAGTCTTAAACAACATTAACATAAGTCTTACACATAAATTCAACATCACATAAACAAGTCTTCATCACTTGTTAATCTTGCCCTTGCCTTTGCTAGTAGAAGGTTCGTCTGTTCTTTCGTTCTTAACTGCAATGTTATTATTCGCAAGAGTGAGCACAATTGCCCACAAGTATAATAATGAAAGTAATAATATAATAACATGCGAGTGAATCAAAGACTTCTGAAATAAAGCTCAACTTTTGAATCAAGAATGAATAACAAGAATCAAAAGAAATCTGATGGGTCATAAGGCCTTCAACTATGTCCTAGGTTATCAAGGGATTATACTTGAAACCTTTAACAATCATAAGACTATGGACTCTTCTTCTCGTACTTAGGGGGATCAGTCCTTAGTACCATACTATGCACAATATCTTAACGCTAACGCATAAATAATCCCTTTATAGGGTTGTTCATCTCAGTTTGACATTAGAGTCCGCACTAAAGGAAGTTTGGTTCGGATAAATCAATAAGGGTTCTAAAATTTAGAATATTCATCAACTATGGACTAGTCGAATTAATATGGGTTCGCTAGTCTAACAAGGTTCAACAATAAATGGTATTTAAATTGAATAACAATCTCAAGAGGTATACAATAGAATACGTATTGTATAACAGATTCATACTTTGAAAAGATAATTAATCTTTAATATAACAAATCAAACTTAATTTAATAATAACGAGAATTGCTTGAAGTAATTTACAAACTTGAATAATGATAACAAGTAGGGTTAGGAAACTTGCCTCGTGCGTAGATTATACGTTAAATTATACACATTCCTTGATTTAATCCTACATATCATTTACGTTCACAATACCAGTCAATTATAACGTAACTAATCATTACAATTTCATTCTTTTTGTCTAACTCGACTTAGTCAACTACTACACTCATTGTCACATAATAACATTTCATGAATAATAAGCTCATTATGCACTCAATAATTCAATCCACATGCAATTATGTTATTGACATGTTAATAAAATGTTTTAACATTTCACTATACTCTTAACATATTTTTATGTTCATTAAATTAGGTTAACATCACATTTATGGACTGAACACTTTAAAAAAATTTTATTTCTGAACATTCTGGAGAGTGGCGCTGCGGCACCACTGTTGTACTTGCTTTCAGCGCTGCGGCGCGGTGGCACTGCAGCTGGACTTCTTGGCACTGCGGTGCGATGGCGCTGCGGCGCGGGTATTAAGGCACGAGACTGGCGCCGCGGCGCGGCAAACCACTAATTGTTCTGCAATTCGCAAAAAATTGCAGAACATGGCCAAAACCTCCAATTAAATTATTTCTACACGAAACGTACCCATACATTATAATACTCATATAATCACTACTTAACCCTTCTAGCATGCTTTTAACAAGTTATAACATATAATTTTGCATAATCAAAACATATAATTTACTTTTCTTGATGTTCTTGAAGGTTTTGAACATAAATCATAAAATTCAATGCCACAGATTTGTTATAACACCAAATCCATCCATTTAAGTTTTGTTCTCTTCGTTTTAACATGCATAATTATATAAAAGTGTAAAATTTAGGGATTGTAAGACCCCGAATTTTATGAAATAAAAGTATTCAATTTTTCTTATAATTACAATTCAGTAAATGGTTAAATTGATAAAAAGTTAAAGTTATAGGTGAAATGTGAAATTTTTTTAAATTAAACAAGTGGTTATAAAATAATCATTGTTGTTGGGGAATATTTGTTGGTCGTGGAATATTCTTTCTGTCGGGGAATATTCGTACGACGGCGCATCTATTTGTGGGCCCCATAACAGAAAACGGTCGAATGAAGATAACGACAAAAATTGAGTTTTTATAATTAACGGCGTAGTTGTTACCGCTAACACTATTGGAATATCCGGTGGTTAAAATACAGTAATACGCGTTATTGCACAGTAGCACACGGTATTGCACAGTATTTTTGAAATTATTGATTCTTACGTAAGAAGGCACTACTGAATAATTGTCACAGTAATTACTGTTCAATATTTTATTTTATTGATTCAATAATTGTTGCGTTGATATTTTATATTATTGTTATTTCAATAATTGTTACTACACATTATCTCCATTATCAGATCAATAATTCATATTATTTGAATAATATTATTAGATAGCATTATTGGCAATGTCTAGAAAGTTCTGTCTAAGGAGAAGTTTGGTCATCTAATTACGGGCCAATAAGGAGAAATCCTTATTGAAAAGCCCTCTCTTTCCTAGGAACGGCCTGGTTGCCAGTACTATGATTTTGTAATATTATTTGTGAATAATTAATTATTGATTTATATGATGAGAAAAATATTAATTTTATGTGGATATAGATGGAGAAAATTTTTAAAGTGACAATTGTTGAAAATGATATTTTATCTTTTCTGATAAAATAATTTATTATTATATTTAATAATATAATAATGGTGATAGTTTTACAATGAATGTGGGATATATGAGTATATGAGGAGGAAGAGTATTTTTGTTGTATTAAATGATTAACACATATTTTGTGTGTCGGTGGACCCCATTTCTTGACTGAAATTTGATTATAGCCTATAAAATCTCCCGTTTATGGATTTCGGTCAATTTGTGTTTAGAATTTGGAAAATCTTTCTTCTGCAAAATTGTAGAGAATTGAATTTCCTATAAAAAGTCACAAGATTCGAATTTTCTGGTAAAAGGGCTATTTTCTATGAATTATTGAAGTTTCGGAAAATAAAATAACATTTATTAATTTACGGGTGGGACCCACTTTGGTTGTTGAACACATGTGGGCTGCTGGGATTTTTTTTTCAGCCTTGGCATGCTTTGATTGCTGGTGGTTGGTGGGTAAAAAATAGAGAATAAATAATATTAATTTATTATTTTAGTATCCTTTGGCGTTCTAGCATTTTCCTATAAATAGGTGCTTAAGTTAGAATTAAAAATCACACCAGAAAAAAGTTTTCTTTCTCTCTATATTATCAAACATATTTTTGTGAGTATTTTGATATCTTGAGTGTTGCTCAGCGTTATATCCAATATTCAAGTCAGAAATACCGCTCTTTTGAGGTAAGGGATTTTAAAGGTTATTATGTTTTTCAGTTCGTAATTCTTCTGACCTTCAGAAAATTTTGGAAAAATTTAAAATGATATTTTGATGAGTTTTATTGATTATGTCCAAAGATTGTGATTTTTGGATATATAGATTAAGAGTTATGAATTTTACGTGGAAAGACTATTTTAAAAGTAACCACTTATAACTCCTTGTGGTTAACTCCAAAATTGATGAAATTTTTATTAGAAGTATATCTATATAATATTAGTGTACTCTATGAATTTTGGAATTTTTGTATAAAAGTACAATTTATGATAAATGTCTAAATATTCGGCGGTTTGGCCATATGAAAAATAGTAAATGAGTTTTAAAAATTCTGAGAAAAATATATGTTCAATATGGGACTATATTCTGCTAAATCCCAGAAAAGAAATATTTTTAGAACTGATTTGATATTTTTTATGAAAATAGACTAGTTATGAGTAAATGAATTAAATATGTTATGTGAAGTAAAAAAAATTGGAAAATAGGATTTTATGGCTTGAGAATCCTATATGAGGTATATGCAGTTTTTTATGAGGGTTTTGGTTATTGGTAATAAAATCTTATGAGTTTGGCATTTTAAGATGATTAAATGCATTATTTAGTAAAGTGTAAACAATTAAAATAAATTATTTATAAGCTTAAGAAATATTATTCTTTCAATATCATTATACCGAAATATTGGTATGTATTTTATTGTGGAATTTCTACCTTTTTGTGTCGCGTTTACTATTTATGAGTTACTATTCACGAGTTACTATTTATGAGTTACTATTCACGAGTTACTATTAACGACAAAATTGGTTTCTTTTTCTAACCAAATTATAGTTAATTTATGAATATTATTCTTCAGATTAAATCTAGATATTTTGATTATATTGATTTTACTATTATATATGACATTTTTATAATCCTAATGAAGAAATTTTTCTTTGACTTAAGTGTACAGATGGGTAGATTTTTGGTATGATCATGACTATGGGTTCCCTTTGGTCAGTAGTGCAAAGTTAAATTATTGACTGGTATGATCATGACCATTAAATTTATAATTAAATATCTTTAGCTTACGTGCAAAAGTGAAATGATCAACATGGTTATAATTATTGTTTATATAAATTCTGAAATGATTATATATTTCTTTGAGATATTAATTTCTTTGGCCTATAGTGTAAAGATTAATTTTTGATGAATATCTTTGGCCTATAGTGCAAAGATGAACTGTTGATGAATATCTTTGGCCTGTAGTGCAAAGATGAATTATTGATGAATATCTTTGGCCTGTAGTGCAAAGATGAACTGTTGATGAATATCTTTGGCCGGTAGTGCAAAGATGAATTATTGATGAATATCTTTGGCCTGTAGTGCGAAGATGAACTGTTGTTGAATATCTTTGGCCTGTAGTGCATAGATGGTTTGTTGATGAATATCTTTGGCTGTAGTGCAAAGATGGATTTATTAGCATGATTATGAACAGGAACTGTGATTTGGTATAACCATGATCTTTGATGTTTCAGGTAAAGACATGTGATAAAATATTCTTCGTCCTGGGTGCGAAGAAAAATTTAGAATCATAATTATGATTATGAGTTATTCATATGATTATGGAAAGGAACTGTTGAGTGATGTTACATGGATAAAACATTGTTGGTGGATTTTTAACATGGAGAAGATAATAGACTTTATGGTCTATTTGACTCTTCTAATGGATTGCTCGTTCCGCTGCAACTATAGTTGAAAATTTTTATCATCTACCATATGTTCTAAATTTTTGATTTATTACTATTAAAGGTTATTGATAAATTATTTATCTTTAGTCATGATATTCTTTACTGGGCTAATTGTGCTCACCCTTTTGTTTCACAATTCCTTTCAGGTAATAAGAGTGTAGCTGGGTCGAGTGAGAGTAACGGGAAAATAGAAAGGTGGTCTCTAGCTGTGGAGGTTCCCCCTAAGCAGTATAAAAAAGTGTTGTATACATAATTTAGTATTTATATTTGGTGAATCAAATAGGGTGAGACGAACCCAACATTGGAAGGGTGTTTTGCCACTATCATACAAGATGTCTAATGATATACAACCTCGTGTCATCATAAGACAGGGATGTGTTCATCCACTTGCTGAGTATATTTACGAGCACTACCTACATAATCTTGGTGTTCGTTTGAAGTATAATTCTCAATTAGAGACAGTGGAGATAATGATATGTCAAGAGAAGACTTCCCATTGGGAAGAATATGATAGTAATCTTCTCATTTTTCTTTGGGGTCTATTGGGTCAACCAAGGATAATTCTATGGTCATATGATATCTATCATAACCTAGAAGCATGGCCTCCCATGTACGAAGGTTTCCTTGAGCACTTCCCAAAGATTATAATTTCTAAAACAGTTTTTGACTATACCTTTATGTAAGGTGTCATTTGTGAGGTGTTGTCCACGGTTGGGACATGAGTCACATTTGGTATATATTTGTATCCAAACTCACAGCATATGTGTTGTTATATTTTACACGACAATTGTTGTAATAAAATTGTAGTTATTTTCTGTACCATGTATTTGGCGACTCAGAATAGGTTGGATGGAATGGACCTATTTTGGGGTTGTCACAGGGATAATATATGATTGACGTATTAAATTTGTGCGTAAGGGCCATATGGCCATATAACGTACTCTGTAATCGTATATTGTATAATTTTTCATGAAACTGATGATATAGAACCATTCAATACATAGTGAAACACATTATAACAACATCTTATTACATATATACACATAATTATTACTCTTTCCAATTACATGAATTTAACAGAAACTTGAAAGCCAATTTCTAAGAAAAACTTAAACGACATAATAAAATTGGGTTTAAAGGAATTACCCAGAGCGTAGAATGAGTAGAGATAAAAACCCTTTTTCAAAAGCTTCTTCAATCACAGAGTTTCTCACAAAAATCCTCTGAATTCTCTCTGAAAATTCTTTAATTCTCTCTAACTATTTTTTAGACTTAGAAAAAAAATGAAATAAAGAAGACGTATAAAGTAAAGAACTGACGCGATGTGGAGGTCAGTTACCCAACATGGGTTAACTGCTAATAACTCCCTTTAGGGCCTTGTTTGGCTGGCATTAATAAGTTTCAAAACCATTTAATTTAATGATTCTCTTATACTATAGTTTAAATCGTGTCACACCCAATTATACAATAACTCAAATATATTATTTAATTTAATTTGAATAAAATATAATAATTTCTCATTAATTCACATAGTCATATAATTAATTTTCTCATTAATTATAAAATAATATTAGGCTTATTAAATGTTTCTTTTAATTTAATAAACTCACATAACTACATACTTTGAATAATAAAAATTCTCCTCATTAATTTAATAAATATAACACATATAATTAAATTAATCTACCATAATTTCATCAATTAATTATTTAATCTAATAATTAATTTATTGAAAAAAATATTTATTTAATTCAATAAATATTAAAATTAAATTACCAAAATCTCGGTTGTCACAATGTATGCTCAAATGATTTGATAAAAAATATTCAACATAGTAAATATTAGTATTAAACCATGTTGAACATAATGATGTGAAAAAATTTGACTTTTGAGACAATCAAATTGGCACCTTTTTCTGCTATTTTTATCCTATCTGAGGATATTTGAGCACAAGGTAATAAGGCAAAATACTCATAGTATTGAGGTTAACCTTATGTGTTGATGATTTTGCATATAGTATATATATGACTGTGGGCAGGTGTGGTACTAAATGGCCACCTAGTCATGCTTATCTGCATGTGGATAGTCCTATTTATAGAGGAAACTATGGCAAAATTTTCCAAAAATGTAGGAATTGTGCTAGTCATACATTTTTAACTCTACTATGGATGTATGTTAAAATAAGGCATGCATGCATATAGTCATTAAATGCATTTTGAAAAGCTCCAGGTTAGAAGATACCACACCCCTTCGGAGGTGATTTGGAGACTTGTTGTCCAGATATTATGCATCCGGATTAGCCGAGTAGTTCTCGTAGGACCACTTCTGGTGTACAGAGGAGGGCTTCTGAAGTGCCTCGACCCCGCTATGTTAGACAGCCTTGTTGGTTGGTAGAGGCGGTGATACGTCCAGTCCAGGTTGATGTGCCTGACGTAGAGGACGAGGAGGAGGATGTTCCGGTTGCGGACCCCGCTCCTGCTGCGCATGTTCCCCAAAGGGAGCTCCCGAGTATTCAGGTGGCAAACCCAGAGCTTCTAGGTGATTTGAGCAGACATCCCTCGATGTATTTGCATGCTAATGAGGTATGACATCAGAACTTAATCTTCCTTCTTTCCTATTTGTGAGGAGTAAAAGGATTTAATGTTGATCCGCATTTCATGTAGGTTCCTGGATTTACACAGCCTCGAGGGAACTGGTTCAGTATACAATCCATGTACCAGGCTCTTCATCCTGACTATAGAGCGATTATGCATGACTGGGGTTTTGGAGCATTCTTTTCCATCCTCCCCCGTCCCTGTCCCTGGGGTTACCTCAGGGCATTATTTGAGCGATGGTTTCACCAGACTCAGTCACTCCATTTGATGGACTGTGAGGTGTTGATGACGCCGATGGATTGGCAATTTATCACAAGTATGGAGTTTGGAGGGGTGCCACTGCCTTGCACGGCGAATATTTCCCTGACTACTGTTAGATCCTTATTAGGAGTTCCGGCGGAGGCACTCAAAGGCCGGACTGTCCGTGCAGGTCCTTTGAGCAAAGATGCTATGAGTGGACTATTAAGCGAGCCCATACTAGCTGATGTTAGAGTTAGAGATCGCATTCTTCGGCAATTGTTCCTGATGATCATTAGGGGCTGCTTCGTAGCAGATAACTCCTCTACGGTGTCGTTCGCTTTGATTAGCGTCGCTCGTCATATGGACCGTATTAGAGAGTATGATTGGGGTTCTTACACCTTTACCTATTTCCTCAGGGGCATGCGTATGCGCTCACAGGGCTTGACCAAGGCTTGGTTAGGATTTTACCCATTTCTGCTGGTAAGCATTTCTCTTGTCATTTACCATGTATTGGTTAAGAATGTTAACTGACAGTAGATATTTGCCTTTGTGTTAGCAGTTTTGGGCTTATGAGAGGCTCACATGTTTACGTCTGGTGAGTGTCCTAGGATTGGATACCTACCCACGAGGACGGCGATGGCATCAGTCCATACTAGCGAAGGTCCCTATACCTGAGGGTTTCACTCACTGCAGCTTGCAGCTAGAGTTGTTGACAGCTGACATTATCACATGGATTCCCTATTCTGGGGAGCATTTGGCCATCGAATTTGAGGATGGATACCCGACTGGTGTCGAGTACGTGATTTCCACCCGGAGAGTTCCTCTCTTTACAGACGAAGGATGGGAGCTCTATTTAGGAGAGCGTGCTATTAGGAGCACCACAAGGGAGATTCGTATACCGATCTTGCCTCATGCCAGGCATTATTGGCCTGTATTGCAGTCACCCGTCATTGATATCTCATTGTTGGGTGTTGAAAATTTTGCATTATCAGAGGGTCCCTGCACTCAAGATGTATTCTAGTGCTGGTAGATCCCTCGTACTATTGGAGCCCAGACCCGTGCCACTCAGTTTATGGGGGATATGGTTCCAGGATCCATGATAATGATGGATTGGCTAGCCTGTGTCTGAGATTCGACTCATGTGACACAGATTAACAGTTTGACCTGGCAGTTGGACTAGGCACATATTTTTATCTGGCATTTGGGTAGAGATCCGGCAGTGGCAAATTCGTTTGATCCTTCCAGCTCAGGCGCTGGCCTCTCAAATGACCCATTTGGTTTTTCCGGCGCAGATCCTCCTTTGTATCGGCCTGATATCCCTGTTGATAAAGATCTAGTGACTCAGGAGGAGTTACATCAGGTGGACAAGAATGATGACGTGGACATCGACACCATTGTCTTCTTCTGATGTGTATTCTTGTTATATCTTTTGATAGGCCTCTGTTAGCTAGTGGGTGGATGTGCCCCATCATCGCTATATCTTTTGATAGGCCTCTGTTAGTAGTAGGGCGTCTGTGCCCCATTTCCCTGTATTTATAGTTGTACAGAGATGATGTATTAGATGATGATATACTTAGGAATGTATGCACATTTTTCTATTCCATATATCATATTGTCATCTATTATCTGTTATGCGTGTATCATGTTATGCATAGGTATGTATGTCCAGAGATATTCTGCATTGACCCCTGGATGGTCTTATGACACGGCCCATGCAGATGTCTTCTTCGACAGTTAGTCGTATTGATCATACCCCACCATTATTGGTGGTATCTGGTATTCGACCGTGGTATGATAGCATGTCACCGTCAGACAAGGTGACCATAGATCATTTATTGCAGCATACTATGACCCTGTTGATGTTTTAGGTTCTCACAGGATTTGTGGATGGCTTGCTAGAGCACTGGGTATCTGAGAAGCAGGTTTTCCGATTTGGGACCAAGGAGTTGACTCCCACTCTAGAGGAGTATGCACGGTTGACGATGCTGCCACTAGACAGACCTTGTGTGCATATAGCTTTGGGGGACGTGAGTCGGCGGTTCATGACCCTCACTAGACTGAGGCGTAGAGTGGTGCAGGATGAGCTCACATCTGGCCACGTAATATCCCAGCATTTTCTGTTTGACAGATTTGGCTCTGAGGATAGTTATAGGCGACATTCCGGGGATTTCACCACACATGAAGATCATTGGCGTCTAGCCAGGGTAGATGTATTGCTATTGTATGTTCTATGATATGTTTACATGCCATTGTACATGGATGAGTTGGACATATGAGTTATCATGGCGGTGAGAGCTCTTAGGGAGGGTCGTACCATTATACCTATGATTATAGCCGAGACATTGAGGTCAGCTACATACTGCTGGACTTATTCGACAGGAGTATTTACGGGCAGTTCGGTCATGCTATACGTGTGGTTTATATCACATCTAAAACCGATTGACACTTTCAGACGACATGGGTATTGCTTCACCCATGATATAGCCATGTCATACTCATTTCAGCCCGTGGAGTGTACTGATGCTTCATCTTAGTCCGCTTTCTTAGCTGATATTATACACCCGTTTAGTATACTACCGTGCTCAGGGCTTAGCTCACCTTACAGCTTTGTTACTCATGCTCTGGGAATGGATTACATCCCTCTGACTGGTTTGAGGGGCATGACTACTTACCATCCACTGGCCGTGATGTCGCAGTTTGACCAGTTTTAGAATTTTCATCCTTTCGAGGGGGCGCTGGGCCAGCGTTTAGCTTCTCGCTATCTTTCAGCAGAGGACAGATCCCATGTGTATGCATGTTGGGATCAGCGCGAGATAGCCGCTTTCTCTATTAGTCATCCAGGTTATTCTGCAGATTATTCCACATGAATGGAGACAAAGACTGTATCGGCTGAGGTAGTATCCGCATTGTCGAGTATTAACTCAGATGATGGAGAGCCCATGGATGACATTGATTCTCACACCGAGGAGGAGTCAGGTGCTGGGTTGCCATTATCTTCTTTAGATTCTCCCAGTACTAGCACTGTCGTGATTCAGCATTCAGCACAGTACCTTGAGCATAGTCTTCATCTGATGATATTTGAGAGAGATCAGGCTAGAGTCCTGATGTTGACTGCCCTTGATGGGAGAGATGCAGCCCTGTTAGAGAGAGACGAGGCATTAGCTCGTATAGATGCCACTATTGTTGAGCGGGATGAGGCAAGATCAGCCAGAGATGCTGTAAGACCCCAAATTTTATAAATAAAGATGAATTTTCTATAAATATCATTTTTGAATATTATGGAGTTAATTTAATATAATGTTATAGTTGTGGGTAATATTTATAAATTTTGCAAAGTACGCAAGTTGTTATATAATATTCGATTGGTCGGGGAATATTCGTTTTAACAGGGAATATTCGTACAACGACACAATCATTGTTGGACCCCACAACTGAATTATTGTCGGATTGAGAAAACGACAAAAATATTTTATTAAAAATAACGGCGGAAATTTTACCATTGTTACTGTTGAACTACTCGGTAGTAAAAGTACAGTAATACGTGTGGTTGCATAGTAGCACACGGTATTGATTATTAATGCTTATGTGAGAAGTCACTCAGTTTGATTCAATTATTGTCAATTAATAATATGAATTATTTAGCGATAATGACGTTTTGTTTTATTCGTATTATTAACGTAATAAAACAAAAACATCTTTTTATATAAAACAAAATACTTTATTAAAGTTATTCTATAAATAGAATATATTATATTTTATTTAAAAGATTTTTTTTTAAATATGGACCGTCAGATTAAAGTAATCAATCTGGACCGTTCATGGATTAGTTACTATGCATTCTATTTTTCTATAAATAGCAGCTCATTCCTTCATTATTTCTTACGAATTCACTGAACTCTAGAGAGAGAAACTATAGAGAGAAACTATAGAGAGAGAGAAGAAGAGTATTCTGCTACTTAACTACTTCCTTATTTCAGCTCGTCTTTAAAACGGTAAGGAGTGTTATTCTTTCTTATTCATGAAGAGAACTGTTGTTATTCCATTTCTTATTATTCTGTTGGAATAACCTGTATACGTGGATCTACCCTATACTTGGTGACATTCTTCTATTATTCTGTTGGAACATTCTGTCTGTGTGTTTTACACCGGACCTGGTTCCGTTTTTATTATTATTCTGTTGGAACATCCTGTCTGTGTGTTTTACACCGGACCTGGTTCCGTCTTGTTATTATTCTGTTGGAACATCCTGTCTGTGTATTTTACACCGGACCTGGTTCCATTATTTATTATTCTATCGGAATATCCTGTTTATGCGTTTACGCCGGACCTGGTTCCATTATTTATTATTCTGTTGGAATAACCTGTCTGTGCGGTCTATCGCATGCATGGTGATTTCTTTTGTAATTCCATTCTTTATTATACTCAGTTGGTTAAGTTTTGACTTCTATATTCCATGAAATTTGTGGAATATCCTTGATAATTGCGTTTCATCCAGTATCTTTTCATGAAAATATTCTTCTAAGTATTCTTAAATTTTACTCCACAAAGCAGTATCATGTTGACAATTTGGACGTTGTTAATTCTTGGATAAATTAATTCTTGAACTTGTTTTATTGAATTCTTATATCATTGTCATCATCCTCATGTTTATAAAATGTTGAAAGTCATCTGTGGCCTGTAGTGCATAGATGGACTTGGTATGATTATGACCAGGGATTATTCGGTATAATCATGACCGTAATATTACAAATGATGTGGTAAAAGTCCTCATTGGCCCGTAGGGTATTGATGGACAGTTGTTGGCATGATCATGACCATTAATGAATACACGAATATCCTTGGCCGTAGTGCATGGGTGATTCGATGATGTGGATTATTTTATTAAGCTGAGTCCCAGCGATAACAGTGTTGAAAAACCTTTTAAATCATAAAAGATAGTAGAGTTTATTTTCTACTTGACTCTTTTAATGGATTGCTTGTTCCGCTGCAGCTAAACTTGATGTCTATTATATTTTATCAGTTTAACATTGTTGAAGGCTAATGATAATTTATTCTGCATTATCTTAGTCATAATATTTCTTACTGGGCTAGTTGAGCTCACCCTTTCTTTCACTGTTCTCTTCAGGAAATGAGAAAGTAGTTGGGGCAAGTCGGGGAACGGAGTGATGGTTCGAATGATAGTATTAGTTAGTAGTCCTCACTATTCTATGTAATAGTGTGTTAATAAATGTAATGAGGACTCCTTTTGAGTATGAATACTCTCTAGAAGATAATATTTGTATTCAAACTCGCAGTTTATGTTTTGTCGTATTGTACACGACAGTTGTATTAGTAAGTTATATTTGTATTCTGTACTTTGTATTTGACGACCCAAGATGGGTGATGTATACCTAATTTTGGGAGCATCACAGATGCAGTGATAGTTGAGCGGGACAGTGCCATATCTACCCGGGATGTAGCCGTTACAGACAGTACTGTAGTGAAATATATTTTTGATCACTTCCATTTTAGATATGCTTTGATACTTGCTTGATATTTGCCTGCTGCTTTAGGGCTTGTGATCTTGATGTATTTTGAATTCTTCCTTGCTGGATGGACATTGAGTTGTCTCTGGATAGTTCAGAATAGATCATGGATCTGTGTGTATCCCTACCATTTTTTGGTATCTTGGGACTGGTTTCTGTATGGAAATATGGAGAGGAGGATGGCTTTCCTCTCTGAGATTGACCGCACCACAGATGGTCGCCAGTATTCCTATTTAGGAGGAGCCTAGTTAATTCCATCTCTTATGGATTGGTGTTGCTCTTCAAGGTACAACCGTAGCTTAGATGGTCACCGAATCTCCTATTCACGAGGAGAGGTTGGGTAATTCCATCCCTTTGGTTTGAAGCCAATGAAATGTGGTGGATTGAGATTTGATCCCAGTACCGTTGACAAGTATTTGTGTTTTGGTAGGGGGTGAGATCGAACCATAAATGGCTGCCTACGTACTCCTATTGAAGAGGAGATCAGGTCTGCGTTGTTCAAACCTGATGTAAGAGGTTCAACGCTGTTTATGAAAGGCAGATGGGTGTAGAAGCTTTATTGATGAAGAAGGTTGTAGAAATGTTTTTGTGGTTTTTGTTTTTGTAGAAAAGGGTAGAAATGTTTTTGTTGTTTTTTGTTTATTGCGACCGGACCATATAGAATATGGTTGCGTACATACTCCCGTGTATCAAGGAGATCAGGTCGATGTAGTTCACCCCTAAGGGTGAGTTGAAAAGCGTGATCCCATGTGCAGGATAAACTGCTGGGAAGAAAGATTAATCCCATGTACAGGTCAAACTGTGGGGAAGAAAGTTTAATCCCATATGCAAGATAGACTGCGGGGAGAAGTTTGATCCTAAGTTGAGGACAAACTGCAGGTACGAGAAGTTTGATCCCATGTATGGGTAGCCAAACTACAAACGTGAGAGGTTCAATCCGTAGTGGGATGACCTAAGTTGTATGAGCGTAGTGAAGCCAGGCTGCTGGTTTAAAGAGTATGTTTCCCTGAGGGGAAAAATGTGGAAAAGAATTGTATGCGGTAAAGGGTTAAAGACCTGAAATGACTGGTGATCTGATGATCCAATACCAGGATGTTTGCTTGATGGAATCTTCAGACATAGTACCGTTTCACGGTGTCTGAGTTGATGAGTTGTGGAAATTCACCGCCGTCCATTTCTTGCAATCTAAGAGCGCCTCCTGTCAATACTTCCTTGACAACAAATGGGCCTTCCCAGTTATGAGCGAATTTTCCTTTAGACTGATCTTAGTTGTCAATGATCTTCTTCAAAACCAAGTCATGTTGTTTAAACTGCCGTAGCCGAACTTTTCTGTTATAGGATCGGACGATCCTTTGTTGATATAATTAACCATGAAAGATAGCCACGGTTCGCCTTTCATCTATTAGAGACAATTGGTGATACATGTCTTGTACCCATTGATCTTCATCTAGCTGAGCGTCCATCAGCACTCTGAGGGATTCCATTTCTACTTCTATGGGAGTACTGCTTCCATCCCATAGGTTAATGCGTAGGGGTTGCCCAAGTTGAAGTGCGCATTGATGTTTTGTAGGCTAACAGAGTAAGAGGCAATAGGTCAGGCCATCCTTGGTGATTGGCGGACATCTTTTGCATAATCTTCTTGATGTTTTTGTTAGCCTCTTCAACAACACCATTCATCTTTGGACGGTAGATGACGGAGTTAAGGTGTTTGATGTGGAATTTACTGCATAGTTCCTCCATCATTTTGTTGTTGAGGTTTTTAGCATTGTCCGATACAATTACCTCTGGTTGTCCGTATTGACAAATGTCATTGTTTCTGATGAAAGTAATGATAACTTCTTTGGTAACCCTGGGGAAGGAAGTTGTTTTTACCCACTTGGTAAAGTAGTCGATCATGGTAAAGATGAATCGATGTCCATTACTGGCTTTGGGCTCGATGGGCCCAATCACGTCCATTCCCCACGTTGAGAAGGGCCAAAGTGAACTCATATTGTGGAGCTCCCGTGGAGGGGCGTGGATAGCATTCCCACGAATTTTGCATTGATAACATCTCTTGACGTGGTCATAGTAATCAGCCTTAAGAGAGAGCCAATAATGTCCTGTCTTGAGAATCTTCTTGACAAGGAGAAGGCCACTCATGTATGGGCCACATACTCCACAATGGATCTCATCCATGAGTCTCTGAGCTTGGTCTTTATCTAAACATTTGAGAAGACCTAGTCCTGCATCTCTCTTGTAGAGTGCATCTCTGCTCAGGTAGAATTTCATAGCAAGTCGATGAATCCGCCTTTGTTCAGTCAGGCTCGCCTCAGCGGGTGTAGATCCATCTCGTAGGTAATCCTTGATATGCTAATACCAAGGTTGTTGGATGGGAGGTAGCTCATCCGATACTTCTCTAACGTAATTCCTATAGGCTGGTGCCTTTTGTAGGGATACCGTGATGCTTGGCATGTATTCCTTGTCAGGTATATGCATCAAGGAGGCCAAAGTTGTTCATGCATCCGCAAAGTCATTCCTATTACGAGGAATGTGTATAAAGGAGATTTCTTCGAACTCCGAAGCCTTCTGTGAAACTTGTCGATGGTAAGGCAGCAATCGCAGCTCTTTAATTTGATAGATTCCTGTGGATTGTTTGATTACCAACACTGAATCCCCAAAGACAGTTAACCGTCTGATACCCATTGAACGGGAAAGTTTTAACCCCATGATATAGCCTTCATACTCAGCTGTGTTGTTGGTGCTGATAAACTATAATTTGACGGCGACGGGATATTGCTCCCCCGTATCGAATACTAGAACTGCTCCAGCTCCAGAACCTTCCGTATTAACAGCTCCATCAAAATACATCTTTCATGCTTGGCGTGTATCATACTGATTTTGTGTCTGAATTGTCATTACCCCTTCATCGAGGAAGTATGTTTCCAAGGGTTTGAAATCCCCTGAAGGTGCAGTGGCCATTTGATCCGCAATTCCTTGACCTTTAATGGACTTTTGAGTCACGTAGACAATGTCAAATTGTTGTAGGATCAACTGCCATCTAGACAGCCGACAATTGAGTATGGGTTTACTGAACACATACTTGAGAGGATCCACGCGGAATATGAGATGGGTTGTGTGCCCACGGAGGTAATGTTGCAACCTCATGGTAGCCCATGCTAAAGCATAACAAGTCCTCTCAATCAGAGTGTACTTGTGTTCACTGCTGCTAAATCTTTTGCTGAGGTAATAGATAGCTTGCTCTCGGCCTCTATTGTCTTTCTGACCCAGCATGCAACCGATGGCATTGTAACTGATGGACAGGTACATGAACAGGGGAACATCATCCCTGGGTGGTACTAGAATAGGAGCTTTGACTAGTTGCTCTTTGATGGTAAATAAGGTAATCTGGCACTCATCATTCTATTTCATAGAGGAGTTCTTCCTTAACAGCTTGAAGATAGGTTCACAGGTTGCTGTGAGTTGAGAAATGAATCGGCTAATGAAGTTGATTCTTCCAGAAAATTCCCGTATTTCCTTCTCTGTCTGAGGAATGGGCATTTCTGTGATGGCCTGGATTTTGGTAGGATCCAGCTCAATCCCTTTGTGGCTGACTACGAATCCTAGCAACTTGCCTAATTTAATGCCAAAGGCGCACTTGATTGGATTCAACTTCAAGTTGTACTTACGCAACCTATTGAATAGCTTTCTGAGATGGTCTAAGTGGTCATCCTCCTTCTGGGACTTGACAATGATGTCATCTGTGACGCCCCCAAAATAGATCCATTCCATCCAACCTATTCTGAGTCGCCAAATACATGGTACAGAAAATAACTACAACTTTATTACAACAATTGTCGTGCAAAATACAACAACACATATGCTGTGATTTTGGATACAAATATATACCAGATGTGACTCATGTCCCAACCGTGGACAGCACCTCACAATGACACCTTACATAAAGGTATAGTCAAAAACTGTTTTAGAAATTAGAATCTTTGGAAAGTGCTCAAGGAAACCTTTATACATGGGAGACCATGCGTCTAGGTTATGATAGATATCATATGGCCACAGAATTATCCTTGGTTGACCCAATAGACCCCAAAGAAAAATGAGAAGATTGCTATCATATTCTTCCCAATGGTGAGTCTTCTCTTGACATATCATTATCTCCACTGTCTCTAATTGAGAATTATACTTCAAACAAACACCAAAATTATATAGGTAGTGCTCGTAAATATACTCAGCAAGTGGATGTGCACAACCCTGTCTTATGATGACACGAGGTTGTATGACAGTGGAAAAACACCCTTCCAACGTTGGGTACGCCTTACCCTATTGGATTCATCAAATATAACTACTAAATGATGACCACCGTTCTATTCTCCTGTTACCCTCGATCGACTCAGCTACACTCTTATTACCTGAAAGGAATTGTGAAGCAAAAGGGTGAGCACAACTAGCTCAGTAAAGAATATTATGACTAAAGATAAATAAATTATCAATAGTATTCATCAGTAATAAATCAGAGATTTAGAACATATGATAGATGATAAAACTTTTCAACCATAGTTGCAGCGGGACGAGCAATCCATTAGAAGAGTCAAATAGACTATAAAGTATATTATCTTCTCCATGTTAAAAGTCCACTAACAACGTTTTAACCCTGTAACATCAATCAACAGTTCCTGTCCACAATCATGTGAATAACTCATAATCATAATTGTAGTTCTAAATTCCTTTTCTCATCCAGGACGAAGATAATTTTCATCACCTGTCTTTACCTGAAACATCAAAGATCATGGTTATACCAAATCACAGTTCCTGTTCATAATCATACTAATAAATTCATCTTTGCACTACGGGCCAAAGATATTCATCAACAGTTCATCTTTGCACTACATGCCAAAGATATTCATCAATAATTCATCTTTGCACTACGGGCCAAAGATATTCATATCTCAAAGAAATATATAATTATTTCAAAATTTATATAAACAATAATTATAACCATGTTGATCAATTCACCTTTACACTTAAGCTAAAGATATTCAATTATAAATTCAATGGTCATGATCATACCAGTCACAATTCAACTTTTCACTACTAGACAAAGAGAACCCTAGTCATGATCATACCAATAATCTACCCATCTTTACACTCCAGTGAAAGAGAATTTCAACATCAGGGTTACAAAAATGTTATATATGATAATAAAATCAATATAATCAATACAGAGTTTTAATCTTCAGAGTAATATTCATAAATCAACTATAATTTGGTTAGAAAAAGAAACTAATTTTGTAGTGAATAGTACCCGTGAATAGTAACTCGTGAATAGTAACTCGTGAATAGTAACCCATTGTGAATAGTAACTCGTGAATAGTAAATCGCGAATAGTAACTCCTGAATAGTAGCTTATGAATAGTAACTCATGAATAGTAACTCGTGAATAGTAACTCGTGAATAGTAACTCATAAATAGTAACTCCGACATAAAAAGCTCCAAATTTGATAAAAATTCCAACCAATATTTCGGCATAATGATATTGAAGAAAATATCATTTTAAGAAGAATATAACACCCCTTACTATCCCTTACAATCCCTTACCTCAAAAGAGCAGTACTTCTGACTGGAATAACGCTGAACGAACTTGCACCGTATAGCAACACTCAAGATATCAAAATACTCACAAGAATACACTCGATAATATAGAGAGAGAAATAGAGAGAAAACTTCAGTTTCTGGTGTGATTTTCAAATCTAACCTAAGCACCCTATTTATAGAAAAATGCTTAGAACACCAAAGTAGAAAATTAAATATAATATTAATACATTTATATAATTTTCCTTAGCCCACCATTTTGACCAAAGAAATCAGCCAAACATGTGCCAAAAGCAACAAAAACGTTTTTCTAACAAAAAGTACTTAAAACTCCAAAAATTAATTCAGACCCGATATACCGAAACTTCAATAATTCACAATAAATAGCCCATTTATCAGGAAAATTCAAAACTCACGACTTTCTATAGGAAATTCCATTATCTACAACTTTGCAGAAGGAAGTTTTTTCAAATTCCAAATAAAAATTGACCGAAATCCACAAACGGACGATTTTACAGGGTATAATCATATTTCAGTCAAGAAATGGGTCCACCGACACACAAAACATGTGTTAATCATTTAATGCAACAAAAATACTATTTCTCCTCATATACTCATATATCCCACATTAATTGTAAAAATATCACCATTAATATATTATTAAAATAATATATTTAAATGAATTATTTTATCAGAAAAAGATAAAATATTAATTTTCAACAATTGTCACATTTAAAAATTTTTCTCCATCTATATCCACATAAAATCAATATTTTCCTCACCATACAAATCAATAATTAATTATTCATAAATAATATTACAAAATCACATTACTGACAACTAGGCAGTTCCCAGGAAAGAGGGGACCTTCCGGTAAGGATTTCTCCTTACTGGCGCGCAATTAAGTGACCAAACCTCTCTTTAGACAGAAAATACTGCATAGTGACAATTATTGAAATAACAGTAATATAAAATATCAATGTAGAAATTATTGAATCAATAAAATAAAATATTGAACAGTAATTACTGTAACAATTATTGAGTAGTGCCTTCTTACGTAAGAATCAATAATTGGTGTAATACCGTGTGCTACTGTGCAACAACGCGTATTACTGTGTTTTAACCACCGGGTATTCCAACAGTATTAACGGTAACAACTACGCCGTTATTTATAAACAATTTATTCTTGTCGTTTTCTTCATCCAATCGCTTTCCGTTATGGGGCCCACAAAAGCTGCGCCGTCGTACGAATATTCCCCGACAGAAATAATATTCCACGACCAAACGAATATTCCCCGACAACAATGAGTATTTTATAACCACTTGCTTATTTAAAATATTTACATATGTCACCCTTAACTTTAAACTTTTATCAATTTAACCATTTACTGAATAGTAATTATAAGAAAAAATTGAATACTTTTATTTCATAAAATTCGGGGTCTTACATCATCCACGTAGATCTCAATCTCTTTGTGCATTAAGTCGTGCAAGAGAGCCATCATAGCTCTCTGATAGGTAGCTCCGGCATTGATGAGGGCGAATGACAACCGTCTGTAGCAAAAGGTTCCCCAATGAGTGATGAAAGCAGTTTTCTCACGATCTTCCTCAGCAACGATGATCTGATGGTACCCCGCAAAGCAATTAGCAAAGGAGTACATGTTGTATTGCGCAGTATTATCAATGAGAATGTGGATAAAGGGCACGGGAAAGCTGTCTTTAAGGCAAGCTTTATTCAAATCCCGGTAATCCACGCAAACTCGCACATTTCCTCCAGGCTTAGGCACGAAAACAATGCTAGATATCCAATCAGGATATTTGGACACCATGATAATGCCAGCTTGAAATTGTTTCACAATTTCTTCTTTCACCTTTAAACTCCACTCAGGTTTCAATCGCTTGAGCTTCTACTTAACTGGCTTGAATCCCTCTTTAATGGTAAGGCGATGAATAACTATGTCAGTGGACAAACCCATCATATCTTCATAAAACCATGCAAACACATCCTGGAATTGGGTTAATAACGTAACCATATCATTCCGTTGGTTTGGGGTAAGGTCTGAACCAATCTGGATTAACTTAGGGTTTTCTAAGGTTCCAAGATTGAAAGAGGTGGTTTGATCAAGGTTGAGTTTAGGCTTTTCTTCGACCCATTCTTTGATCTCCGAAGGCACCTCAATGTCCTCTTGTATTTCCAGCAAGTCTGAGTCCAACTTTTCATCAAAGTTACAATCCTTGTGGAGAAGAGGCAACTTATCAGTAAGTACAGACACCTCTAAGTTTAGAGTCCTGAAACCAAATATGCTTTCACTTAATATATATGAAACTATTTAATCATACATAATGTTAGCATATACGGACAAAACAACTGCTAATACTGTACAGAAAAGTAAGCAGTTATTATATCTACAGGGCAGAAAGAAGTCCTTCCCATTTTACCCTTGTCGACTAATGCAAGGAGTGCTGCTCCAATTGACAAGGTTAAAGTTCGGGTCGACTGCATTGATGGAGGGGTTGTCATCGTCCTCCTTTTTTCAAATGATGATCATGACGTCTGGGCAATCATCGTATGGGGTATATCTGTTTGTGTGTTCACCATGAACAATGGTGCGCATGCCCAACATTATCCAGACGACGTTTTATTTGATTCTTTGATTCTCTTCCTCAACTATGGGATTTGGAATAAAGACTTCTTTTCCTTTGAATGGCACTGGCTTGGGAAATAGCAAAGCCATCACGTTGGTTGGCACCTTTACAGGACGTTGTGCAGACTCAGCGTTTGAAGGCGAAGATAAACGCCGCGTGGTTGAAGTTGAAGGAATCTGCTGATGCTTATGAGGATTTCTCTGACTAGAACCGGCAGAATAGCCTAGTCCAGCTGTCCCGGTTTGACTGGCTATTTAGATAGGATACTTGATACCTTGGTGATCTTTACCCAGCCCTTGTCCTGGCTGATGACCCAAAGACATCATTTCTTGAGTAGCCGACATTACTTCGGGAAAGATCTTGGGTACGGGCAATGGTGTTCCCAAAGGCATAAAATTGAGGGTTGCTTACTTCCAAAGTGTGGAAACTGACCGGCTCAATATCAAAATTAAAACTGATAAATGGTATGTCACCTTGTTGAGGGCATTCCGGCTCAGCGTTGACTGTAACTAGGCTATTGTTGATAATGTATTTCAGTTGCTGATGAAGGGTGGAGGGGACTGCCCCGACCATATGAATCCACGGTCTTCCCAAGAGCAGGTTGTATCTCGAATCTATCTTGAGTACGCAGAAAGACATGCAGAATGTATGGGGACCAATCTCAATTGGTAGCTCAATCTCTCCGACTGAATTCCGGCGGGATCCATCAAAAACTTGGATGATTGTATGGCTAACTCGAATTCGATTGAGATTGATGTTCATCTTCAATAATGTAGCGTATGTACAGATATTCAAAGATGAACCTCCGTCTACTAAGACTCCAACTAGCATATATTCGAAGGATAAGACCGCAATGTGTAAAGGCTTGCAATGACCGGTCCCTTAAGGCGGGATGTCATCATCAGTGAAGGATATCACATTGTTGTTGAAAATGTGATCAACCAAATATTGAAATTTTTCCACATTCACTGATGTTGGTAAGTAGGCTTCTTCCAAAACCTTCAACAAAATCTTCCGATGATCTTCAGAAGTTAAAACCAAGTTCAAGATTGAAATTTGGTGTGGAGCTTCTCTTAAGCTTAAAACCACCTTGGCTTCGTTATGACCCATAGCACGGAGGTATTTTTCAATCTTCTCCATGGGAATCTTCCCATTTGATTTGATGGTAGACTTCATCACCCGTTGGGGAAGATACAGTGGATTCTCCTTCAACACTGCAGCAGTTGTATGCGAGGTGGATCCTTCAGCTTCTCCATAATTCCAAGGAACTTTCTATAAGCTGACAACAGGATATTGTGGTCGGAAGGGTAAGTTGATTGGCTCGAGAGCGGCCACTTTTAAAGGATTGTTGCTTCCTCTAAGTTGAATGGTAGATATATGGCGTGGCTTGACAATGCCATCAACCTCAGTGGAGATAACTGCTACAAATCCTTTCCATTTAGTAGGACAGGTATTCTCACTTTCCCGTAGCATAGTATCATCGTCTGCTAGTTGCAGGACACCGCTATTAATGAGATTTTGTATAAGGTGGCAGAGTGCCCAGCATTCTTCTGTGCTGTGACCACGAGAATGGGAGTGATATTGACATACTCCATCAAAATTATACCGTCCTGAACGGGGATTGATTGGAGGTAGAAGGGAATTAATCCTTCCTTCATTGACTAGCATTTGAAGGATTTCCTCCGTAGGTTGGCCCAGATATGTAAATTCCCTTCTGTTGGCAAAATCCCGACGAGCTTTGACGTTCACTCTCCTTGCCACTTTGTCCTCCATTGTTTCACTTTTTGGAGGTGAAGAGGAAATATTCATGATAAGAGGAAGGAGACTAGCATACTTCTGGCTGATTAATTGGCGTGTGACTTTATGTTGGTATGTCACCAATTCTGCCAATTACTCGATTTGCTTACACAGATCTTTCATCTTTCGTTCAATTGAGAACTGGAACTTGACATAATCCCATTTGTCAGCACCATCTTTGATGATCTGGGATGCTTCACCATTAGCATTGAAACTTTGTCCAGTGCTCCAATTAATCATGTTGACTTCTTCCTCTTTGTGTGGAGGAAGAGGGTTGTCTTGAACGTGAGATTGATTGGGTTTGGTGACCATGATCTCACCGTTGTCTATCAGGTCTTGGATCTTATAATTCAAGGCCCAATAATCTTGAGTATCATGTCCAGGTGCCCCGGCATGATAAGCACATTTCCAAGCAGCATTTAAACCCCTACCATTAGGGCTGGCTGGTGGAAGAAGATGCGTGATTTTCTTCTGCGTGGTCAGAAGAGTGAGAATATTCTCGAGAGAGTCCCCTAAGGGTGTGAACACTCGAGGGCGTTTGACTTCTCCACCTTTCGGTACTGGAGGGTTTAAAGATTGTGCTTGAAAGGTAGAGTAATTTCTCCTCTGGATAGGCATGTTCTGATTGCCTTTTTGACCCTGTAGTATCAGGGAAACATCCTCTTCTTTCTTTTTATGGACCCTCCGGGGGTTGTTTCCATAATTTCTGGATTGGATGTGTTCAGCAACAGCTTTAAGGACCGCTAGGTCTTGAATCTTTCCTTACTTCAATCCCATCTCAGCCATCTCCCCGTGTTTGATCATTTCAGAAGATGGTTTACCGATGCCAGCTAAGACTTTCTCATAGAAAGGAGCTTCTTGTATATCGATAAAGGTCATAACCATCTCTGACTTTGTCATAGAAAAAATAACTTGAGCAGTAAGGCACCTCCACCTTTGAGCATACTCTCTGAAAAGACTCATTGGACTATTTCTTGACCTTGGTAATCTGGTAAGAGTTAGGAGCCATCTGAGACTGAAAACTGTATTTGGTAAGGAAGGCGTGAGCTAGCTCTTCCCAGCTATGGATCTTTAAGTTATCTAATCTGATATACCATGAACGAGCTTCTCCAATTAGACTTTTCTGGAACAGCTGCATTCTGAGCTTCTCATCTTCTGCATAAGATCCGAATTCTCCAATGAATACCTTCAAATGTGTATAAGGATCTCCTAACCTATCATACTTTTCAAAGTCAGGAATTTTAAATTTTTTTGGATAATGATTACCAGGGAATATACAAAGGTCGGCATATGAAACACTCCCGTGTGCTCCAATTCCTTTGATAGAACGCAGGGTTTCTTCCATTTGAAGAACTTTCTTTCTGATGTCACCGGTGTCTGAATCTTTTGTAAGATGGGCGGCATCATGACTTTTGTTGGTTGTATCCCACTGCAGTTCAGGTATTATAATGGCTTTATCAGAACCTTGGGTTCCTCCTTGTGTTGAGGATTCAGCACGTACGGGTATTTTTGGACCCTGCGTAGATTGATGTAATTATTTAAGCAGAATAGCTAAGTCTATGATTTGTTTAGTTAATCCGTCAAATTCTTCGTGAAAAACTGGATTAGACTGGTCAAATGAAGACATGATTGGCTGTAGGCCAGTGGCCTTTTTGGACTTTGACCGGGTAACAGGTCCGAATGCTTCCCTGTAACAAAACTGGCATAGTTTAGTTTTAGGGATGGTGTAAAGGTTAACATGCTATGTGATGTGTCCATTTTAGGAATTTTGTCCTGCAAAACGGATGTTAGTTGTTTGTAGTACAGGATAACATGTTAATGTAAATATGTACATACACATATTTCTTCATATTTCTCATTACATGGCGATGAATATGGAATGTAAATTACAAGTAATTGTTTTTACAAGAAATTTGAAATGAAAATGCATGAAGAGACTTTCCTCCGCGTTTGGTTTATCAGAGACTGACCTATCTTAGGTTACTCTCGCGGCTTTTCAGCATGAAGGTTCCCAAATCATCGCAATTTACTCAATGGGAAGTTAATCTGGTCTTTCAACTGGATCGAATTAGGGTGGTGCCTTTCCTGAGCCTAGGGGAATTAGTCTTTCCACGAGTCCAGTAATCAAACACCGACAGGATAGCCTCCTGGTGGAGGGACCACACAACATACATTCACATGCATCGCGTCTCACCGTATATAAAAATGATGACGTGTGCGAAGCACTAATATCACAAGCAGATATAATGTAAAGCATTAATCGCAGTAAAGATATGCATTCGTACACATTCATCATAAAATGTAAATGCAACATCCACACACAAGCATATAACAGTTTTGAAAAGTTTGTAATAGCGACTTAAGTCCTCTTACTGGAGTTCCCAGCAGAGTCGCCACCTATCGACGTCGAGTTTTTTATTTGTCCTTTTTTGTTACCTGTTATTTTGTGTTCTCCTTTTATGTAAGATTTGTTTGAAAAAATAAGTGAAAAATGTCCGACATGTGTAATGTCGACGATTGGACTATAAGAGTCACCAGTTGGTTTTTTAACTGGTTGTACCAACATAATCGAGAAAAAGTTTGCACATTGACCCAGTGATGTGACACTGCTAAATGGGTCTGTGAAACCGAGATTCAATTAGGGTCCGGGGACTTGCTTATGCAGAGGGAATGTATTAGGCACCCCTCGACATCCGTGTTGCCACGGTGACTGCCACTTTTCAAGAAATTATTATATGAATATGTGTGTGTGTGTGTGTGTGGGTCAATATGCTGTTATTTGGAAGTAGTGTGAGGCCTCGTTCGTACCTATATACACAGGGTTTGAATTTATGTAAAAATTAAATTTTTAGCAAGATATGGCAGTGATGTTTTATAAAAAAGGTTTTTCAAACCCTTGTGCTCAATAGTAATTGAGACCTTTTACACTCCCATTTTATTATGTACTCGGCTGGATTGATTTTATTTTACAGATGCGAGGCATCTTTATGAAAATAATGTACGAAAAGGTGCTGAATTCCTCGTGGGTATGAAAACCATCTGAGGACATCCAGACATCACAGATATATTTACAAGTTGCTTACAGCTGAAAAGGTCCATCACAGGAACCGAATCTAGATTCAGTGGACTGAATCTGTGATCACATGATTCCTAGGCTCACATGATGCCACAATTGATAAAATGCAGTAAGCATGTATATAGATATATAAGTTGTATATATATATATATATATATATATATATATATATACATACATGATCACCAACCACGAAGCACCTCCATGGGGGATCGAGAATGTAAATAAAGCTGTAAAAGCTATCAACCGCCACGGAGGAAACTCCAGGCGGGACGAAATGTATAGAAAGCTGTAAAAACGGTCAACCACCACGAAGTAAACTCCAGGTGGGACGAAATATATATATATATATATATATATATATATATATATATATATATATATATATATATATAAGCGATAAACGCACCGGATATAAAATACAGGCTCATCGGACAAATTCCAACAACAGTTAATATATATAAGTATAAATATATATTAAAGCAGTAAACGCACCGGATATTAAATCCAGGCTCATCGAACATAGTTCGATACACAGTTCATATATATAAGTATATATATACGAAAGCAAATAAACGCTCCGGATATAAAATCCAAGCTCGTCGAACAAAGTCCGACAACAGTTAATATATATATATATATATATATATATATATATATATATATATATATATGTTAAAGCAGTAAACGCTCCAGACCGAAGTCTAGGCTCATCAAAAAGAGTTCGACTTGCAGTTCATATATATAAATGTGTATATATATAAAAAAGCAAGTAAACGCTCCAGACCGAAGTCTAGGCTCAATTGAGGTATAACTCGATAATTTTAGTCTATATATATAAATATATATGTATATACAAACTGAAATAAAACCACGGACCGAAGTTTAGAAAAACACACGCAACACGACTCTCAACGTGAAGAACAGTGTGTGCACAGATGAAGAGAAAGGCTTTAAAGCGTGTAAGAAGGCTTACAGTGGGTTGCCAAAGAAGACTTTTATATCTTTAAAGTAGATGAAAACTGGATTCTGCTGGTACAAAAGTAGCTATATATGAGCTCACAAGTGTTTAAAATGAGAAAGCACTCAGTTTGGGGTGAGTACAGAGCAAATTGGGCAGGGCTTTCTCGCCATTTTCTCTTATAAAATGGCCACCCTAGGCCCTCTATTTGTAGAGGGTTACCTGCGGCTGGGCCGCAGGTGTACCAGAGGTTACCCGGGGTGCCCCGAGATTTATAGGTCCTGCCGTCTCGAAGTACGTGCACGTAGGCAACGTGATGTCCGCTTGAACTTTAAAAATTGTAATCCATGCATCCGATTGAGGTATATAGGACCTATTTCGGACTGCCGTTGTCGAGAGTTACGCAATGACATGGGATTAGAGGTTGTACGAAGTCATGAAAATGGGACGATGCCCTCCGGTCTTCAGCTTCAAATTCTATTCGTTATCCTGCGTAATAGTCACTCAGGATTAGTTTTCCTTGGCTCTTATGGGACATTGTTGTGTAGAAATGTATGTCTGAAATGTTGAGATGGCGTGATGTGGCGTTAAGTTGGCGAGATGATGACTTTTCCCTTCACCGGGGTTATCTCCAATTTGGGCTGATAAAGCAGACGTTGCTCAGAGTTATCGCTGAGATTGGACTGCTGTAAGTGTTGAAGGTCCTCAGTGTCATCTCTGAGGTGTGCATGTCTTGTATTGAGTGCCTCACTGAGGTTGAAGCTGATTGCATTTGAAACGTGCATTTTCGGGGTTATCGCCGGAACTGCAACTGCCTTCCTTGGGGTTATCTCCAAGGTTGGAATCTGCAATTCCCAGTGTTGGGACTGAGACGGAACATCTCGGGGTTATCTCCGGGATGAATCAGTCTTCTCCAATTTGTGTTTTGGTATTGTAACTGTAGGCCTCGGGGTTATCTCTGAGGTTGGAGTTGTTACTCCCGGTGTGTGTTCTGGGGTTGAGCTATTCCTCCCGGTGGTATCCGGAATGGATATAAACCGTCTTCCAGGGTTTCCTCTTGAAAGACGAATCTGCGCTCCTATGATACCAGTAACAGATAGGCAAAAAATTTTGAGTGTCTATAGCTGGGATACCATCTCCACCTTCATTTCTTCCTACATCAGCAATAAGGCTCACTATGGGCTTTCACACTTTGGGATTTTCTATTATTGTTTACTCCATTTGGCATGAACAGAATGCTAGGATTCACACCAACATAGCTACCCTAGCTTGGATTATTGTGCAGAACATTCTGCACCTTTTAAAATGTTCTTTATAGTCCAATACCAAGTTTTAGAAAGTTATTAATAGACCTTTGTTTAGACACCTCCACATGTAATGTCTTGTACTGCTTGTAAACCCATGCTTGCTCCTACTATTTTTGGGTTTGGAGCTGTTCTGTCCATGTTCTATTTTATTATTTCTGGTTTGGTCTTGCCTAGGCTACTATTTATGGCCTTGGGCTCCTACCATGGTTTGTGATGCTTGTTACAGCGGATAGGGGCTTGGTTCTTTGCTCCTGTGATGCTCAATCTGCTGATGGGCAGACTCTATGTCATCGCATGGGCTACTATCATGTGCTGCTATCTGTTAAGGTCTGTGTATAGGGGTTGTCTGGGGTCTGACATGCTATTTGTTGGGGCTTAGTTTTTTCCTATAGAGCTGGTCTATGCTTGATAATGTGGCTGGTTCCCTTTCTCCTTCTGGGTTGCTGCTATGAAGTCAGTGAGAGGTTGGCCATTAGTTATGTTTGTTGTGTGGGGTGGTTGCTATAGTATTTCCTGCTAAGGGATCTGTTGCAGCACTTTGTAGCTTCTTCTGCAATAATTGTAGCAGTTCTTGGTTGTTGGTTCTGTAATTATGTTGCTTATTCACTTTTGGGTTGTAGGTTGGTGCTGAGTTATTGAGGTAAATTAGGTGCTGCCTTTTTGGTCTTCGTTCCCTGCTATTCTTAGTTTGCTGCTGTTGTTGTAGCTTTCTACTTCTGTTCTTCTGCTGATGTTGCTAGTTTTCTCCTATCCTGTTATGTTGTTGCGCATGGGGTGGTGGGCTGCCTGGCCTCTTGGTTTTGGGCTGCAATGCTGCCAGCCCTTTCTGGCAGCTATTTTTGTTCTCTCTGCTACTCGGATCTTTTCTAAGCTTGCTTTGATGCTACTAGTTTGTTATAATATGTAACAATTCTCATAACAGTATTGTAATTTCTTGTTAGTTATATGGCATTGTAATCTTTTATAGTCATGACTTCATAGGGCATGTCCTATGATGTCTATGCTATATCCTGATTGGGATTTTCACATGAGGTTGTAATCTTCTTTTTTCTCTTTTAATATAGTTTAAATTTAGCAAAAATAAAATAAAATTGAATGCATAGTCATTCACCATGATGAGTGTTGTACAATATAGAGTACTATAGGCTAATCACCTAGACGTGGTTGTAAGAAATATCGGATTACGGTTTTAATACCAGGTTATCCTTTTTAATGATGATAAAAGACTATTGTAGACACTCGAAATTTTCTGCATACCTATTACTAACATTGTAGGAGGGCAGAATCGTCTTTCAGAGATAATCCTGGAAGAAAGCTCAGTTCAATCCCAGAAATAACCCTGGGATATTTAGTATTACCATCTCAGAATAACCCTGAGACATCCAGCTCAATCCTGGAAATACCACCGAAAGTTTCAACCTCAACCCCTTAAACAACACCGGGAGTTTCAGTTTCAACCTCAGAGATAACCCCGAGAAATGTACTTCAAATACGAAAAATCACACCAGAGAAGACCGTGTCATTTTAGAGATAACCCCGAGATACTCAGTCTTTGTCCCAAAAAGAACACCAGGAGAGATAGTGTCAACCTCGGAGACAACCCCGAGGCATGCAGTTGCAGTTTCGGAGATAACCCCGAAAATGCTTGTTTTAAATCCATGCAATCAACTTCAACACTCGGCAATGGCCCCGAAGAACTTATTCCCCAAGACCGGAGATAACCCAAGGAGGTCAGACACACATCAGAGACAACCTTGAGGACGGTCAACACCTGCAGCAGTCCAAACTCAGAGATAACCCTGAGCAACGACTGCTAAATCAACTCAAGCCGGAGATAACCCTGGTGAAGGGCAAAATCGTCATTTTGCCATCCCAACCACACATTACACCGTCTCAACATCCATGCATACATTCTACATAGTAATGTCCTACAACAACCAAAGAGCTCCAATCCCGAGTGACTACTGCATAAGACAGCACACCGGATAGAATTTGAAGCTTGAAGACCAAGGGCATGGTCCCATCTTCCTGACTTCGTACAACTTCTAATCCCATGTCATTGTGAAGCTCTCGACAACAGCATGTCATAAAAGGTCTTATACACCTCGATCGGATGCCCGGATTGAAGTTCTGAAAGTTTGAGCGGACATCACGTTGCACGCGTGCACGTACTTCGAGACGGCTGGACACGCGAAACCCAGGGCACCGTGGGCAGCCGCATGTGCATCTGTGGCTACCGCATGTATGCCTACGGCTCCCCCCTCTATAAATAGAGGGCTTGGGGCAGCCATTTTCAAGACAGAAAAGGCGAGGAAGCCATGTCCAATTTGCTTTGTACACACTATAAACTGAGTGCTTTCCCATTTTAAACACTTGTGAGCTTATATATTGCTATATTTTTACTAGCGAGAGTCGAGTGTTCATCCCTTTAAAGCTATTGAAGTCTTCTTTGGCAACCCACTGTAAGCCTTCTTACATGTTTTAAAGCCTTTCTCCACTACTGTGCACACACCGTTCTGCACATTGAGAGTCATGTTGTGTGTGTATGCCCGGACTTCGGTCCGTGGCTTTTATTCCAATTTGTATATATATATATATATATAGCGACAAATCGCTGAAATGATAAATCGAGCCGGGATCGATATATATCCTGTGCGTTTACCACTTATATATATATATATATATATATATATATATATATATATATATATATATATATATATATATATATATATACAATCCAGTCTGGCCTGGAGTTTACTTTGTGGCCTTTTACTGCTTTATTTACATTTCTGTCAGACCTGGAGTTTACTCCGTGGCCTTTTATAGCTTTATTTACATTTTGTCCTGCCTGGAGTTTACTTCAGTGCGGTTGATCGTTTTACTGCTTTATTTATATTTTCCAATTCCCTAATGGAAGTGCTTCGTGGTGGTTGATTGGTTTTTTTTATTTGTTTTATTTACATTTGCAATACCCCATGGAGGTGCTTCGTGGTGGTTGATTGTTTGCGCACACACACACACACATACATACACACACACACACACATATATATATATATGTATATATACAGCTTTTATATATATAATTGCTTACCGCTTTCATATAAATTGCTATATCATGTGAGCCTAGGAATCATGTGATCACGGATTCAGTCCACTGAACCTAGATTCAATTCCCGTGATGGACATTTTCAGCTGTACACGGCTTATAAATTATTTACAGTGTTCGAATTTCCTTAGATGGATCTTATGCCCACAAGGAGCTCGACATTGCTATGTATATTATTTTCTCAAAGATGCTTCGCATCTCGAAAATAAAAACAATCAAGCCAAACATTTAATAAAAATGGAAGTATCGAAGGCCTCAATTACTATTGAGCACAAGGTTTGAAAAAACCTCTTTTTACAAAACATAACTGCTATATCTTGTTAAAAACTTTTATACAGAAATTCAAACCCTATGTATATAGGTGCGAACGAGGCATAGCACTACTTCCAAATAACTGCACATTGACCCACACACACACATACCTATTCATATAACAGTTTCTTGAAAAGTGGCGATCACCGTGGCAACAAGGATGTCGGGGGGTGCCTAACACCTTCCCTCCACATAAGCAAGTCCCCGGACCCTAATGAATCTCGGTTTCACAGACCCGTTAAGTAGTGTCACATAACTGAGTCAATGTGAAAACCTTTTCTCGGTTGTGTTGGTACAACCATTTAAAAAACCAATTAGCGACTCTTACAGTCCAATCGTCGGCATATAAATGTCGGACCTTTTCACAACTTGTTTTTTCAAACAAATCTTACCTAACATGAGAACACCAAAGGACAAGAACAGAAATGGGACAAATATAATCTAGACGTCGACAGGTGGCGACTCTGCTGGGACCTCTAGTAAGAGGACTTAAGCCGCTATTACAAGCTTTTCAAAACTGTTATATGCTTGTGTGTGGATGTTGCATTTACATTTGATGGATGTGTACGAATGCATTTACTTACTGTACTTAATGCTTTACACTATATCTGCTTGTGATATTAGTGCTATCACGTGTCATCATTTTCATAAACAGTGAGACGTTGTATGTGAATGTATGTTGTGTGGTTCCTCCATCAGGAGGCTATCCTGTCGGTGTTTGATTACTGGACTCATAGGAAGACTAAATCCAACGAGGCTCAGGAAAAGCAACACCCAAATTCGCTCCAGTTGAAAGACCGGATTAACTTCTCGTCATGTAAATTACGATGATTTGGGAACCTTCATGCCAAAAAGCCGCGAGAATAGCCTAAGATATGAAGAAATATGTGTACACACATATTTACAAAATATAACATGCTATCCTATATTACAAACAGCTAACATCCATTTTACAGGTTAATACTCCTAAAACGGATGCGTCATATAGCATGTAAACATTTATACATTCCCTGGAATTAAACTACGTCAATTTTTCACAGGGAAACAATTGGACCTATTACCCGTTCAAAGTCCAAAAAGGCCATGAGCCTACAACTAATTATGTCTTCATCTGACCAGGCTAATCTAAATCCTGTCTCCCACGAGGAATTCAACGGATTAAGTAAACAAATCACAGATTTGGCTATTCTGCTTAAAGAACTACACCAATCTACTCAGGGTACAAGGATACACATACATACTGAATCCTCTGCACATGGAGGAACACAAGGTGCAGACAAATAAGCTCCTGTACCTGATGCTCAGTTGGATACAACCAACAAAATTCATGATACCACCCATTTCATAAAAGATCTAGACACCGGTGATATTAGAAAGAAAGTCCTACAAATGGAAGAGACCATCCGTTCTATCAGAGGGATTGGAGCACATGGGAGTGTTTCGTATGCCGACCTTTATATATTTCCTGGTGTTCATTATCCAGATAAATTTAAAACTCCTGACTTTGAAAAATATGACAGGTTAGGAGACCCTTACACACATTTGAAGGTATTCATTGGAGAACTCGGATCTTATGCCGAGGATGAGAAGCTCAGGATGCAGCTGTTCCAGAAGAGTCTAACTGGAGAAGCCCATTCATGGTATACCAGATTAGACAACTCTAAGATCCATAGCTGAGAGGAGCTAGCTCATGTCTTCCTCACTCAGTACAGCTTCCAGTCCCAGATGGCCCTTGGCCGGTTCCAAATTACTAAAGTCAGGAAGCAAACCAATGAGTCTTTCAGAGAGTATGCTCAAAGGTGGAGGCGCCTTGCTGCTCAAGTTGTTCCCTCTATGAATGAGTCAAAAATGGTTATGACCTTCATAGACATACAAGAGTCTCCTTTCTATGAGAGGGTTTTAGCTGGTATTGGCAAACCATTCTCTGAAATGATTAAACATGGGGAGATAGCTGAGATGGGATTAAAGTCAGGAATGATTCAAGACCTAGTTGCCCTTAAAGCTGTTGCTGAGCACATCTAGTCCGGAAATTATGGAAACAACCCCCGGAGAGTCCATGAAAAGAAAGTAGAGGATGTTTCTTTGATACTACAAGGTCAAAAAGGCCGTTAGAATGTGTCTATCCAAAGGAGAAATTACACTCCCTTTTAAGCACAGTCTCCAAACCATCCATTGCCTAAAGGTGGAGAAGTCAGACGCACTCGAGTGTTCACAGCCCTAGAGGACTCACTCGAGAACATTCTTAATCTTCTGACCACTCAGAAGAAAATTACACATCTTCTTCCACCAGCTAACCCGAATGGGAGGGGTTTCAATGCTACTCAAAAGTGTGCTTATCATGCCGGGGCACCGGGACATGATACTCAAGATTATTGGGACTTGAAACACAAGATCCAAGATTTGATCGATAGCGGTGAGATTGTGGTCACCAAGCCCGACCAATCCAATGTGCAAGACAACCCTCTTCTCCAACATAAAGAAGAAGAGGTCAATATGATTAATTGGAACAGTGGACAGAGTTCCAATTTTGATGGTGGATCTTCCCAGACTAGCAAAGATGGTGCTGATAAATGGGATTTTGCAAAGTTCCAGTATATAATGGAACGAAAAATGAATGCTCTGCGTGAGCAACTTAACCAATTGGCAGAACTGGTGGTCCATCAGCATCAAGCCACCCGCCAATTATTTAGTCAGGAGCATGCTAGTCTCCTCCCTCTTGTTATAAACACTCCACCGCGCGCTCCATAAAATGAAACAATGGAGGATAAAATTGCAAAAAGAGCAAATGCCAAAGCCCGTCGAGATCTAACCAACAAAAGGGAATTTACATACCTAGGCCAACCGATGGAAGAAATACTGTAGATACTGATAAATGAAGGAAGAATCACAAATTTTCTTCCACTAATCAGCCCGCGTTCAAGACGGTTTGATTTTAATCGGGTGTGCCAATATCACTCTCAATCTCGCGGTCACAACACAGAAGAATGCTAGGCACTCCGCCACCTTATCTAGAATTTAATTGACAGCAGTGTCCTGCAGATGGCTGACGATGTTGCTATGATACTAGAAAGGGAGGACGCGTTTCCTACAAAGTGGAAGGAAGTCGTAGCAGTTATATCTTCTGAGACAGATGCAGCTACTCCCTCTCATATAATCCAACCAATTCAACTTAAGAGTGTTGACAATCCTTTGCAAGTGGCTACGCCAGAGCCGATTATCTTGCCATTCAGACCACAATATCTTGTTGTCAGTCTACAGAAAGTTCCATGGAATTATGGAGGGGTTGAAGGATCCACATCTCACATAACTGCTGTAGTGTCGAAGGATAATCCACTGTATCTCCCCCAACAGGTGATGAAGCCTACCATCAAGTCAAAGGAGAAGATTCCCATGGAAAAAGTGGAAGAATTTCTCCGTACTATGGGCCATAATGAAGCCAATGTGGCTTTAAGCTTAAAAGAAACTCCACATCAAGTTTCCGTGCTGGACTTAATTTTCTCTTTCGAAGATCACATGAAGGTATTGCTCAGGGTTTTGGAAGAAGCCTAACTACCTAAGTCAATAGATGTTGAGAAATTCCATCATCTGGTGGATCACATTTTTAACAACAATGTGATATATTTCACTGACGATGATATACCTCCCGAAGGGACCGGTCATTGCAAGCCGTTGCACATAGTGGTTTTATCTTTCAGATACATGGTGGGAGGAGTTCTGATAGATGGAGGGTCATCTTTAAATATATGTCCTTATTCCACTTTGATGAAGATGAACATCAATCTCAATCGGATCCGAAGTAGCCATACTATTATCAAAGCTTTTGATAAATCCCGACGAAACTCTGTCGGAGAGATTGAACTACTAGTGGAGATTGGTCCACATACATTCTGCATGTCTTTTCATGTTCTCAAAATAGATACAGGATACAACCTACTTTTGGGAAGACTGTGGATTCATATGGTCGGGGTCGTCCCCTCCATTCTTCGCCAACAACTTAAATACATTATCAACAATAGCCTAGTCACTATCGATGTTAAGCCGAAATGTCCTAAACAAGGTGACATACCACTTATCTGCTTCAATTCAGAAGTTGAGCCAGTCAATTTTCATACCCTGGAGGTGAGCAACACTCACTACCATCCTGCTGGGGCGCCACCTCTCATACCCCAGATTTCTGTCGAAGTAATGTCGGCAAGTCAAGAAATGATGTCATTGGGTTATCAACCTGGACAAGGGTTGGGTAAAGATCATCAGGGCATCAATCACCCCATCCAAGTTCCCAGTCAAACAGTGACAGTCAGACTAGGCTATACTGCTAGTTCCAGTCACAGGAATCCTCATAAGCACAAACAGATTCCTTCAGCTTCAGCCGCACGTCGATTATTTCCACCTACAGTTCCTGAGCCTGTACGGTCTCTGGTAAAGGTGCCTGCCCATGTAATGGCCATGTTATTTCCCAAGACAATACCGGTAAAGGGAAAAGAAGTCCTAGTTCTAGATCCCAAAGTGGAAGAAGAAGAACGAAGACGTAAACAAGACATCACCCGGATGATGTCAAACAGACACATCATTGTCCATGATGAACATACAAATAGATACACCCCAGACGATGATTTCCCAGATGTAATGGTCATCATTTGGGAGAAGGAGGACGATGACAGCCCCTCCATCATTACAGTCCATCAGGACTTCACCCTTGACAATTGAAGCAGCACTCCTTTCATTGGTCGACAAGGGTAAAATGGGCAGAAACTCCTTCTACCCTGTAGATAATAATAACTGCTTACTTTCATGTACAGTATTAGCAGTTGCTTTGTTAGTACATGCTAACACTTTGTATGATTGAACAGCTTCATATATTAAGTGAAAGCATATTTTGTTTTAGGGTTCTGAATTTAGATGTGCCTATACTTGCCGATAAGGTGCCTTTTCTCCACAAAGACTGTAACTTTGATGAAAAGTTGGACTCAGACTTGATGGAAATACAAGAGGACATTGAGATACCTCAGGAGATCAAAGAATGGGTCGAAGACAAAGCTAAACCCAACCTTGATCAAACCACCTCCTTCAATCTTGGAACCTTAGAAAGCCCTAAGCTAATCCAGATTGGTACAGACCTCACTCCAAACCAAAGGAATGACATGGTTACACTATTAACCTAATTCTATGATATGTTTGCATGGTCTCATGAAGACATGGTGGGTTTTTCTACTGACATTATCATTCATCGCCTCCCCATCAAAGAGGGATTCAAGCCAGTAAGGCAGAAGCTCAGGCGATTAAAACCTGAGTGGAGTTTAAAGGTTAAAGAAGAAATTGTGAAACAAATTCAAGCAGGCATCATCATGGTGTCTACATACCTTGAATGGCTATCTAACATAGTTCCCGTGCCTAAACCAGGTGGAAAGGTGCGAGTTTACGTGGATTATCGGGATCTAAATAAAGATAGCTTTCCTGTGCCATTTATCCACATTCTCATTGACATGTACTCCTTTGCTAATTATTTCGCGGGGTACCATCAGATTATGGTTGTTGAAGAGGATCATGAGAAAACTACATCCATCACTCCTTGGGGAACCTTTTGCTACAGACGATTGTCATTCGGCCTCATCTGAAAGTAGTATGCATACAAGCCAATCATGTTTGATGATAAAGCATATACTTTGAAACAATCTTATTTATTTATTAATAAAAGGTATTAATTTATTAAAGGCTTTTAATTATCTACATGATGCTGTTTTATAATATGTGATAAACCCATAGTTTTAAGCAATGCTTTTTAGAATAATGATGATGATCATTCTAATGAGATCTAAATTCTTAGAAAGCTTAAAACTAAAATAGTTCCCAATCGTTGGATTACTAAATTGGGGATTAGTGAATCCGGATAGATTGGTACATACGTTGCTTGCTCATTGGATGAGGATGATTGATCTCATGATCATTTATGTGGAGACACTAAAACAAGTATGTAGGTGTTTATTAGAGAATAAGTTCACTGAACATGGCTCGCTAAGGAATACCTAATGGAATTTTACTTGCCTGTCAATAGGAATTCCTGTAGTGATAGTAGTACAAGTGATCCTTGAACTTGAGATCATCATAGTATCTTGTGTATGATGAGTTATACTTTGACTTATTCCTTAAGACCCTTAGGGTATATCAAAGGGTATGCTTGGGTATAATAAGTTGTACATGGAGATAATGTATGATCAATAAAGAATCTACCACTTCTAGTAAAAGAAGAGAAATGTCTTATGTGATTCGATAAATGACAACCCAGTAGTCCTTGGCCAAGGCAGAATGAAATTAGAAAGGAGTTTCTAATTTGCATTATTTGGGGTTGTACATTTAAGAGTCGAAATACATATAATTAAATAAAATAAGACTTGACAGTAATTCCATGTCTTATATTTAATTGGGACATTGTATGGTGGAAGGATTGAATTGTACGGTAACTATTTACTCAAAGGTTCTTTTATGATTAATGTTGAAATCTATATTATCTGGAAATTCGTTGATCGCTAGGGAGGCTTATCCCTATTGTAGAATAAATATTATTTATTTAAAAAAATTAATAGTTTAATTTATGTATTTAAATAAGATTAGAATTGTTCTAATTGATTTATTCACAACCGGTTTAATATGGAGAACCTAAAGGGTCACACCATAAAACGAAGAATAATTATTTAAGAAGTTAATGGCATAATCGTAATAATATGTTAAGTATATTTAATTTAATCTATGGTGATAGAATAAATTAAATAGCTTAATATTTATTATTTAATATTTTAGAAATATTAAATATAAATTAATAAGAGGAGTCTTATTAATATTATTATTATTATTATTATTATTATTTTAATTTCTAAAAGAGTTTAGAAATTAATTTAATATATGTACTCTCATTTATTCCTAATAGGATTAGGAGGGAAAATTAGTTAAAGGAGTTTAATTAATTATCCCTAATAAGATTAGGGAGCTCATTTAATTAAAAGAGTTTAATTAAATAAATATACCTTATTTTTAATAGGGTTACTTGATATCTTTATAAGAGGAGTCTTATATCAGATATCAAACATACGTTATTCCAATGGTTGGAGAGTACGCTCTTTTCTATAGAGATAGAAAAAACTAGGGTTTTGCCAAACACCCATCTTCTTGAATCTTTCTTCTTCCTTGGTGGATCACCTCTAGATGCCAAACACTTGGGTGGCTAACGTTGATCAAAGGAAGGAACCAAACCCGGTGGATTCAAGTTGGACGCGAAAAGGATTGGAGGTGAACTTGTACCTGAGGAAGCTCGGATCTTCAAGGGTATGATTCTTGTTCTTTCTTTTTCGTTTAATTAATAATTGCACATAAAGGGTGATCCGGGTATATGGTTTGTAAAATTTTTAACTCTAATTTTTCCACGTTTCCGCTATTTTGTGCAATTTGATTACGTTCATGAATATTACAAACCTAACAGTGGTATCAGAGCCAAACCTTTATGCAAATTATTAATTGTTCAAATTTGATATGTATATTAATATGTGTTTAGAACAATTTAATTGGGTATAATTTTAGTGTATAAAATTTATAAAAATAAAAAAATTCCGGATACTTGTTATACCGAACTGTTTTTCTTTTCTCCTGTGAGTTAGTTAATGATTCACGTGGCTAAGGATAAGATTCTATTATCACATAATGTTGCTGTTATGAGATGTAATCTATTATGATATGGAAATAATAAAAGGTTGCAGGATGATTCACGGATTTCCGTGATTCAATGTGATTCGCGGCCATTAATTCAAAGTTATTATATTATATATATGATTACGCTAGCAATTTTTGGTGTAAAATGGTCACTTGCATCATGGATTCTGCAGGATTACATGGGACGGTTGTTATAATATATATATATATATATATATATATATATATATATATATATATATATATATATATATATATATATATATATAATATTAATCTTAATTATTTCATAATTAAAATAAATAGTTTATTTTAATCTTAAAATAAAAGGTTAATTTTAATATTAAAATAAAAAAGATTTATTTAAATTTTAAAATTAAATTTCATGCTAACTAATTAGAGTTGGAATTGGATTTCATGATAACTAATTGGAGTTGAAATTGAATTCCATGTTTCCTTAAATAAAGGAGTTTATTTAGATATGAAATAAGATTTCATATTATTCAAAATAAAGGAGTTTATTTGTGAATAGGAAAGAGAATCCTAATTTCCTTAAATAAAGGAGTTTATTTACATATGGAATAAGATTTCATATTATTCAAAATAAAGAAATTTATTTGTGAATAGGAAAGAGAATCCGTGTTTCCTTTAATAAAGGAGTTTATTTTTTACATGGAATTGGATTCCATAATTAATTAAAATAAAGTTGATTAAATATTTTGATTAAAATAAAATTGTTTATTTTATTCAAAATTAGATAAATTAAAATAAAAAGGGTTTTATTTTGATTTAAATTTGGATTAAAATAAAGGAGTTTATTTTTATTCAAAATTAGATTTTATACTAACTAAATTTGCCCATTAAATGATATCAATATATATATTGAATATTTATTACTCATGAGATGAATGTTATTTATTGATACATATTATGATGTGTATGATAATAAATAGGATTGATTATGGACTATTGACCAATGTGATTGAATTTTATTTTAGTTGGATGCATGAATGTATGAGTTTTATTAAATGGGGTATGCGTACCTTGTCTTCTCTAATTTTTTTTCTTAATATAAATTCTATCTCCCTCCTATGTACTTCCCCTTGACTGCTGATCAAGGTTTCTATTTATTTTAAATAGTTTTGTAATAGGAATAGTTAGAATTAATTTTGAAGAATTAGAGATCAAAGAGCAAGGAGCGCGTGAAGACCCGTTTGTAATGGAGCCCAGGTTTAAATGTAATATTTATATTTAAATATTAGTTCTTGCACCCCTAGGGTTTGACCTTTTGGTTCACTTGGTGGCTCTAGTGAACCAAACTAGAATAAAGTTCATAATCAATCCGGGTAGAATTTAGTATTCTATATTGGCATGCTTATATACTATATATATTATATATTATGCAAACATGCTTCGTATGTTAATTAATATGACGCGTATTTTATATATATATGTGCATGCGCGCTAAACAAGATGAGACAAATTAATAATAAACCCCTCAAATATTTTATATTAAGTTGTAACGTTCAAAGATATTTGGAATATCGAACGTCGCCTTCTAGCATGATAGAAATAATAGAGTATTGAATATTTAATATGAGTTTGTTGTGCACACACAAGGCAAGTATTAAATATTTGAGATGTTATTTTTATTACATATGATGTTTATAAGGAATTGAACATTACTGCTTTGTTGTGCACACACAAGGGCTGTAGTTTTCTCTTCACTTATGTGGAAATGCTGGGTGTGACTTAACTTAAATTATTTTAGTTCGGATGTGCACACACTTGACCATTATGATTTAAGAGGCAAAATACAAGGAGTTGCATAGTTGATGTAATTGACAAGAGTTGTCTACCTATTTATTTATATATTGTTTGTTGTGCACACACAAGGCTATATACATTTGAAATGGGATCCTTATTCTCACTAGCATATCTTTAATTAAATATTGTCGAACTATGTATATTGAGGGTAATATAGTTTGAAAAAAATAGTGGGAGATACCAATTTAAAACAAGACCTAAATTATTTTGGTAATTAATAAAAGAATGTATGCTAAAATGTTGTTAATTATAAATTTATTTATAGAATTTTACAATGTCTAAATTACTATCTCTACGAAGCATATTAGATGCTATTTAACCGGACCGTATTAAACGGATTGGTTAAGGAATTTGAGAATAGTTCTCATGGCTGAAAAGCTATCTTATGTCCTTAATACGTCTATCCCTACAATGGTTGCAGACAATGCCTCTGAGGAAGAGATTGCTACTTTTAGAAAGTGGCAAGATGATGCACAGTTGGCTCAATGCATCATGCTTGCATCCATGAGTAACGAGCTTCAGCGTCAGTATGAAACTATGGATGCTCCTACTATAATTCTGCACATCAAGTAGTTGATGGTGAGAAAAGTAGGACAAATAGATATCAGATATCTAAGGAGCTCTTCCAATCTAGAATAACCGATGACACTACAGTACAGACACAAGTTCTTAACATAATCAATTTGATTGATCAATTAGGACAACAGATTTTGTCATGGATGGAGAGTTGAACCAAGATTTGATCTTGCACTCACTCCCGGACTCCTTTCATAATTATTGTGAATTTTTCATATGAACAAGCAAGATATCAGCCTTGCTGATTTGCTTAACATGTTGAAAAATGTTGAGTCACTTTTCAACCAAGACAGACCGTGTCTTACTGGTAGGGGCCAAAGGATCTTCTGAAAAGAAGAACGATTCAAAGAAGGTAAATAGAAAGAAAAAAACAAAGGATAATAAGAACAAAACTGATACGGATAGCAAAGGAGTTTGCTTCCACTGCAATAAGCATGGGCACTGGAAAGAAACTGCAAGAAGCATCTTGCAGAGGCTAACCAAAGAAGCTTAGTAAAGTTTCGGTTATAAATACAAATTTGTTCATGATTTAAAATAATTTTTTCTTTAAGTCAAGGTTCTACTTGGGTATTTGATACCGGCTTTGGTTATCATAAATTTAGATTTATGAAGGGACCAAGCAGAAGTAGAAAGCTAAACAAATATAAGTAATCCTATGTGTGAGAAATGAAGCAAAGGTTGCTACATTAGCCATAGAAACTTATAGTTTAGCAATACCTAAGGGCAAATCTATTAAGTCAATAAGTTGTTATTGTATTCCAGTTCTTGTTAGAAACATTATTTCTATTTTATTGTTGGATAATAAAATCTTTGGTATTATAATTAAGAACAATTGTTATTCTATTTATAATAATAATGTTTTGTATAGAACTGGAATATTAATTAATGGATTTTGTGTACTTGACTTACATGAAAAATAATTTTGCATATTGAACAAATTAGTATAAGAAAAGGAGATGATCATTCAAAGAGTTGAATGTTTGTATTTGATGAAATACAATTGTGAATTGTTTGAAAGGTTCGAAGAATTCAGAAGTGAAACAAATTGGCAAAGTATTAAGATTCTTTGATTAGATCAAGGAATAAATACTTGTGCAATAAGTTTTTAGATCATCTCAAATAGTTTTCTCACAATGGACGTCTCCTGATACACAATAATTGATTAATGTATCTGAAAGGAAAAATCATACCTTGTTGGACATGGTGCGGTCCATAATGATTTTACCGATATTCCAGTATCCTTCTGGGGTCATGTCCTATAAATGGCTACATATCTACGTAAAGGTAACCTCAAAATCTGGCCCCAAGACTCTATAAAAGTTATGGACATGGAGGATTCTTAATCTTAAGTATGTTAAGATAAGGGGTTGTCCAACTTATGTGAAAAGGTTTCAAAGGATAAGCTTGGGACAAAATTTGACAAGTACAGATTTGTGGGACATCCTAAAGTAAGTTTAGGGCATATGTTCTATAATCCTACTTAGCAAAAGGTGTTTATTGCGAAACACGCTGTCTTCTAAGATAAAAATATTTATCATTGAAGGGACTAGTAGGAGGATAATAGATCTTGAAGAGTTCAAGAACCACAAAATACTATAAGTCAAATAAGAGGAACCTGTAGATAGACCTATTGTACCACAACCGAATCGTAAATCTGGAATAGTACTGAACATACCTGGGAGGTATGGATTCATCATGGACGATGATGATGAGGTACATATCATTGAAGATGATAAACTAGTTACTTACGATGAGGTAAGAGTTCTAGTGTGTACAAAAGGGTCAGTGGGAGCATCGTGAAATTTCTAGTATTATATGTTGATATACTACGGATGAGGAATAACATACCAATGCTACAATCAGTAAAGATAAAGTTGTCTAAACATTCCTCCATGAATGATTTGGGAAGAGTATCTTAATTGAGGATGCAAGTCTATTTAAAAGGATGCTCGGCTTAACCCAAGGAACGTACATTCATTTGATGCTAAAGTCGTTTAGTATGGCAAACTCTAAGAGATATCTCATGTTGATGAGACATGGAGTGTATCTCTCTTAATAGTCCCCAAAGACTCCAAAAAGAGAGATCGCATGAGTAATTATCATGTATGCAATGAAATGTACGATACGTGATGTTGATCAGTCATATTCTGGAGAAGTTCACTGTGAGACAGTGAAAAACATCTTAAAGTACTTAATTGGCACTAAGGATGTGATCAGATTTATGGTGAGTCTGAATTAAAACTAGAGGGCTTAACAGACTCAAGTTTTCAGACAGACCAAGACGACAGAAAATCCACTTTAAGGTAAAGGGTTACCTTGAACAGTGGTGCAGTGAATTGGAAAGGTTCCAAACAGCAAAGAGTTGATGGTTTAGTGATAAAGACAAAGTAAGTAGCTATAAATGAAGCTACAAGTTGATTGTTTGGATAAAAGTTCATTACAGAACTAGGAATAGTTCCTAAGTCTCATCTTGGATCTAAACATGTGTTGTGGCACTTTTATTTGATTATAGGAATCATTAAAAGATGAGAAATCACTATAGAGATAGTGGACTCTCAAGAACAACATTACATATCCATTTACTGAAGCTTATCCAACAGCAGGATAATCGTCACTTAGAGAAGAAGAGTATGAGATACCATGACGATTGGCTTTAGTGCAAGTGGGAGATTGAAAGTAGTATGCATACAAGCCAATCATGTTTGATGATAAAGCATATACTTTGTAACAATCTTATTCATTTATTAATAAAAAGTATTAATTTATTAAAGGCTTTTAATTATCTACATGATGCTGTTTTATAATATGTGATAAACCCATAGTTTTAAGCAATGCTTTTAGAATAATGATGATGATCATTCTAATGAGATCTAAATTCTTAGAAAGCTTAAAACTAAAATAGTTCCCAATCGTTGGATTACTAAATTGGGGATTAGTGAATCCGGATAGATTAGTACATACGTTACTTGCTCATTGTATGAGGATGATTGATCTCATGATCATTTGTGTGGAGACACTAAAACAAGTATGTAGGTGCTTATTAGAGAATAAGTTCACTGAACGTGGCTTGCTAAGGAATACCTAATGGAATTTTACTTGCCTGTCAATAGGAATTCCTGTAGTGATAGTAGTACAAGTGATCCTTGAACTTGAGATAATCATAGTATCTTGTGTATGATGAGTTATACTTTGACTTATTACTTAAGACCCTTAGGGTATATCAAAAAGTATGCTTGGGTATAATAAGTTGTACATGGAGATAATGTATGATCAATAAAGAATTTACCACTTCTAGTAAAAGAAAAGAAATGTCTTATGTGATTCGATAAATGACAACCCAGTAGTCCTTGGCCAAGGCAGAATGAAATTAGAAAGGAGTTTCTAATTTGCATTATTTGGGGTTGTGCATTTAAGAGTCGAAATACATATAATTAAATAAAATAAGACTTAACAGTAATTTCATGTCTTATATTTAATTGGGACATTGTATGGTGGAATGATTGAATTGTACGGTAACTATTTACTCAAAGGTTCTTTTATGATTAATGTTGAAATCTATATTATCTGGAAAGTCGTTGATCGCTAGGGAGGCTTATCCCTATTGTAGAATAAATATTTTTTATTTAAATAAATTAATAGTTTAATTTATTTATTTAAATAAGATTAGAATTGTTCTAATTGATTTATTCACAACCGGTTTAATATGGAGAACCTAAAGGGTCACACCATAAAAGGAAGAATAATTATTTAAGAAGTTAATGGCATAATCGTAATAATATGTTAAGTATATTTAATTTAATCTATGGTGATAGAATAAAATAAATAGCTTAATATTTATTATTTAATATTTAAGAAATATTAAATATAAATTAATAAGAGGAGTCTTATTAATATTATTATTATTATTATTATTATTTTAATTTCTAAAAGAGTTTAGAAATTAATTTAATATATGTAATCTCATTTATTCCTAATAGGATTAGGAGGGAAAATTAGTTTAAGGAGTTTAATTAATTATCCCTAATAAAATTAGGGAGCCCATTTAATTAAAAGAGTTTAATTAAATAAATAATACCTTATTTTTTAATAGGGTTACTTGATATCTTTATAAGAGGAGTCTTATATCAGATATCAAACATACGTTATTCCAATGGTTGGAGAGTACACTCTTTTCTATAGAGATAGAAAAAACTAGGGTTTTGCCAAACACCCATCTTCTTGAATCTTTCTTCTTCCTTAGTGGATCACCTCTAGAGGCCAAACACTTGGGTGGCTAACGTTGATCAAAGGAAGGAACCAAACCCGGTGGATTCAAGTTGGACGCGAAAAGGATTGGAGGTGAACTTGTACCTGAGGAAGCTCGGATCTTCAATGGTATGATTCTTGTTCTTTCTTTTTCGTTTAATTAATAATTGCACATAAAGGGTGATCCGGGTATATGGTTTGTAAAATTTTTAACTCTGATTTTTCCACGTTTCTGCTATTTTGTGCAATTTGATTGCGTTCATAAATATTACAAACCTAACATCATCAATGCCAGAGCTACCTACCAGCTAGCCATGATGGCTCTTTTTCACGATCTAATGCATAAGGAGATAGAGATCTATATGGATGACATCATTGTCAAGTCCCGAAGGGAAGAAGACCACCTAGACCATCTCAGAAAGCTCTTCAACAGGTTGCGTAAGTACAACTTGAAGTTGAATCCAGTCAAGTGCACCTTTGGTGTTAAATCAGGCAAGTTGCTAGGATTCCTAGTCAGCCACAAGGGGATTGAGCTGGATCCCACCAAAATCTAAGCCATCACAGAAATGCCCATTCCTCAGATAAAGAAGGAGATACAGGATTTTTGGGAAGAATCAACTTCATCAACAGGTTTATTTCCCAACTCACAGCAACCTATGAGCCTATTTTCAAATTGTTAAGGAAGAACTCCTCCATGAAGTGGAATGATGAGTGCTAGAAGGACTTCCTTATAATCAAAGAACGGCTAGTCAAAGCTCCTATTTTGGTACCACCCAGGGATGATGTTCCCCTATTCATGTAACTGTCCATAAGTGACAATGCCATGGGCTGCATACTGGGACAAAAAAACCATAGAGGCCAAGAGCGAGCTATCTACTACCTCAGCAAAAGATTCAGTAGCAGTGAACACAAGTACACTCTGATTGAGAAGACTTGTTATGCTTTAGAATGGGCTTCCATGAGGTTACAACATTACCTCCATGGTCACACAACCCATTTCATATCCCGCGTGGATCCTCTCAAGTACGTGTTCAGTATACCCATGTTGAACTGCCAACTGTCCAGATGGCAGTTGATCCTACAACAATTTGACATCGTCTACGTGACGCAGAAGTCCATTAAAGGTCAAGGAATTGCAGATCAACTGGCTGCCGCACCTTTAGGGGATTTCAAGCCCTTGGAAATATACTTCCCCGATGAAGGGGTAATGCCAGTTCAGTAACACCCTCATGACGATACACATCAATCTTGGAAGATGTATTTTGATGGAGCTATAAATATGGAAGGTTCTGGAGCGGGACTAGTTCTAGTATCTGTTACGGGGGAGCAGCATCCCGTCACCATCAAATTATAGTTTGCCAACACCAACAACATAGATGAGTATGAAGGCTATATTATGGGGCTAAAACTTGTCCAATCAATGGGCATCAGACGGTTAACTGTCTTTGGAGATTCCGAGTTGGTAATCAGATAAACCACAGAAATCTATCACACCAAAGGTCTACACTTACTGCCTTACCATCGGTAGGTTTTACAGATGGCTTCAGAGTTTTAAGAAATATCCTTCCTCCACATTCCTCGAAATAGGAATGATTTTGCAGATGCGCTAACAACCTTGGCCTCCTTGATCCGCATACATGATAAGGAAGACATGCCAACCCTCACATTTGCCCAACAAAAGACTCCAGCCTATGGAAATTATATTGGAGAAGTATCGGATGAGCTACCTCCCATCCAACACCCTTGGTATCAGCATATCAAAGAGTACTTACAAGATGGATCTACACCCGCTGAGGCGAGCCCGATTGAAAGAAGGTGGATCCATCGACTGGCTACAAAATTCTACCTGAGCGGAGATGCACTCTATAAAAGAGATGCATGATTAGGTCTTCTCAGCTTTCTAGACAAGGACCAACCTCATAGGCTCATGGATGAGATCCATGGTGGAGTATGTGGCCCACACATGAGCGGCCCTCTACTTGTAAAGAAGATCCTCAGAACAGGGCATTACTGGCTCTCTCTCAAAGCTGACTATGAAGATCACGTCAGGAGATGTTATCAGTGCCAGATTCATGGGAATGCTATCCACACCCCTCCGAGGGTACTCCATAATATGAGTTCGCCTTGGTCCTTCTCAATGTGGGGAATGGATGTGGTCGGGCCCATCGATCCCAAAGCCAGTAATGGGCATCGATTTATCTTCACCATGATCGACTACTTCACCAAGTGGGTGGAAACAGCCTCCTTCCCCAGGGTAACCAAAGAAGTCATCATTGCTTTCATCAGAAACAATGTCATTTGTTGATATAGACAACCAGAGGTAATTGTATCAGACAATGCTAAGAACCTCAACAACAGAATGATGGAGGAGTTGTGCAGTAAATTCAACATCAAACATCTCAACTCCATCATCTACCGTCCAAAGATGAATGGTGATGTTGAAGTGGCTAACAAAAACATCAAGAAGATCATGTAAAAGATGTTCGCCAACCACAAAAGATGGCCTAACTTGTTGCTTCTGACTCTGTTAGCCCACAAAATATCAATACGCACTTCTACTAGGGCAACCCCCTACACATTAACATATTGGATAGAAGCCGTGCTCCCCATAGAAGTGAAAATAGAATCTCTCAGAGTGTTAATAGACGCTCAGCTGGATGAAGACCAATGGGTACAAGATATGTATCACTAATTGTCTCTAATAGACGAAAGGCAAGCCGCTGCTATCTTCCATGATCAGTTATATTAACAAAGGATCGCCAGGTACTACAACAGAAAAGTCTGGCTAAGCCAGTTTAAACAACATGACTTGGTTTTGAAAAAGATCATTGACAACCAAGATCAGTCTAAGGAAAAATTTTCCTTAAACTGGGAAGGCCCGTTTATTGTCAAGGAGGTATTGACATGAGGTGCTCTCAGATTATAGGAAATGGATGGCGATGAATTTCCATAGCTTATCAACTCGGACACCGTGAAATGGTACTATGTCTGAGGTTACCATCAATCAAACATCCTGATTTTGGATCATAGGATCCCCAGTCATTTCAGGATTTTTAACCCTTCACTACTTACAACTTCTTTTCACACTCATCTGCCTCATCAGGGACAAGCACAGTTTTCTAACTAGCAGCCTGGTTTCAGATCACCAGATCCTTTTCTCAACTTGGTTTTGAACCCTTACTCAACTTCGGTTATCCCACCAAGGATTAAACCTTTCACACCCGCAGTTTTACCCCACTAGGGATAAGACTTTTTACACCCGCAATTTTTCCTGTACATGGGATTAAACTTTCTCACCCGCAGTTTGTCCTAAACATGGGATCAAACTTTTCATTGGCTATAAATCGTCCTGCACATGGGGCGAACTACGCCGACTTGATCTCCTTGATACACGGGAGTACGTAGGCAACCATATTTTATATGGTCCGGTCGCAATAAAACAAAAACTACAAAAACATTCCTACACCCTTCTCACTACAAAAAAATAACAAAAACATTTTTGCACCCTTATTGCCACATACAGCGTTGAACCTCTTACACCAGGTTCGAACTACGCAAACCTGATCTCCTCTTCAGTAAGAGTTGAAAGTAGTATGTACACAAGCCAATCATGTTTAATGATAAAGCATATACTTTGTAACAATCTTATTCATTTATTAATAAAAAGTATTAATTTACTAAAGGCTTTTAATTATCTACATGATGTTGTTTTATAATATTTGATAAACCCATAGTTTTAAGCAATACTTTTAGAATAATGATGATGATCATTCTAATGAGATCTAAATTCTTAGAAAGCTTAAAACTAAAATAGTTTCGAATTATTAGATTACTAAATTGGGGATTAGTGAATCCGGATAGATTGGTACATACGTTACTTGCTCATTGGATGATGATGATTGATGTCATGATCATTTGTGTGGAGACACTAAAGTAAGTATGTAGGTGCTTATTATAGAATAAGTTCACTGAACGTGGCTCGCTAAGGAATGCCTAATGGAGTTTTACTTGCCTGTCAATAGGAATTCCTGTAGTGATAGTAGTACAAGTGATCCTTGGACTTGAGATCATCATAGTATCTTGTATATGATGAATTATACTTTGACTTATTCCTTAAGACCCTTAGGGTATATCAAAGGGTATGCTTGGGTATAATAAGTTGTACATGTAGATAATATACGATCAATAAAGAATCTACCGCTTCAAGTAAAAGAAGAGAAATGTCCTATGTGATTCGATAAATGACAACACAGTAGTCCTTAGCCAAGGCAGAATGAAATTAGAAAGGAGTTTCTAATTTGCATTATTTGAAATTATGCATTTAAGGATCGAAATACATATAATTAAATAAAATAAGACTTAACAGTAATTTCATGTCTTATATTTAATTGGGACATTGTATGGTGGAAGGATTGAATTGTACGGTAACTATTTACTCAAATGTTCTTTTATGATTAATGTTGAAATCTATATTATCTGAAAAGTCGTTGATCGCTAGGGAGGCTAATCCCTATTGTAGAATAAATATTATTTATTTAAATAAATTAATAATTTAATTTATTTATTTAAATAAGATTAGAATTGTTCTAATTAATTTATTCACAACCGGTTTAATATGGAGAACCTAAAGGGTCACACCACAAAAGTAAGAATAATTAATTAAGAAGTTAATGGCATAATCGTAATAATAAATTAAGTATATTTAATTTAATCTATGGTGATAGAATAAATTAAATAGCTTAATATTTGTTATTTAATATTTTAGAAATATTAAATATAAATTAATAAGAGGAGCCTTATTATTATTATTACTATTATTATTATTATTTAATTCCTAAAGGAGTTTAGGAATTAATTAATAAAAGTACTCTCATATAATCCTAATAAGATTAGGAGGTTAAATTAATTAAAAGACTTTAATTAATTATCCCTAATAAGATTAGGGAGCTTAATTAATTAAAAGAATTTAATTAATTAAATAATACCCTATTTTCTAATTAGATTAGAAAAGTTAACTGATATCTTTACAAGAGGAATCTTATATCAGATAACTAGATATACGTGATTCCAATTGTTGGAGAGTACGCTCCTTTTCTATGAGAGATAGAAAAATTAGGGTTTTGCCAAACACCCATCTTCTTGAATCCTTCTTCTTCCTTGGTGGATCACCTCTAGAGGCCAAACACTTAGGTGGCTAACGTTGATCAAAGGAAGGAAACAAACCCGGTGGATTCAAGTTAAACGCGAAAGGATTTGGAGGTGAACTTGTACTTGAGGAAGCTCGAATCTTCAAGGGTATAATTCTTATTCTTCTTCTTTTCGTTTAATTAATAATTATGCATAAAGGATGATCCGGGTATATGGTTTGTAAAATTTTAAAACTCTTATTTTTCACGCTTCCGCTTATTTTGTGCAATTTGATTGCGTTCATGAATATTACAAAACTAACAGTGGCATCAGAGCCAAACTTTTATGCGAATTATTAATTGTTTTAATTTGATATGTATATTGAAATGTGTTTAGAACAATTTAATTGGGCATAATTTGTTGGATAATTTTATTTGAAAAAAAAAACAAATAAAAGTTATTCTCAAAAATCCGTGGCTGATTTTTTCTTTTGAAAAACGTTAATCCTGATATATACAAGGGTGATTCATAAATCCATGTGGTCAACGATTATGGTAGGAATCATTCGTATATAATGTTATTCATATTACATAGTATAGATATATGATATGTTATATAAAGTAATCATTAGGATTCTGATTCCGTAATATGAGAACTTTCCATGATAACTTTTCAAATGTTTTCTTACTATTACGTATTTATTATATATATAACACATATATATTACCGTTATATATATATATATATATATATATATATATATATATATATATATATATATATATATATATAATATTCTTAATAATTTTATAATTAAAATAAAAAGTATATTTTAATTTTAAAATAAAAAATTTTATTTTAATTTTAAAATTGAATTTCATGCTATCTAATTAGAGTTGGAATTAGATTTCATGATAACTAATTAGAGTTGAAATTGAATTCCATGTTTCCTTAAATAAAAGAGTTTATTTAGATATGAAATAAGATTTCATATTATTCAAAATAAAGGAGTTTATTTGTGAATAGAAAAAAGAGAATTCGTATTTTCTTAAATAAAGGAGTTTATTTAGATATGAAATAAGATTTCATATTATTCAAAATAAAAGAATTAATTTCTGAATAGGAAAGTGAATCCGTGTTTCCTTTAATAAAGGAGTTTTTTTTTACTTGGAATTGGATTCCATAATTAATTAAAATAAAAGAAGTTTATTTTGATTAAAGATTTTAATTAAAATAAAATAGTTTATTTTATTCAAAATAGGATAAATTAAAATAAAAAAAGTTTATTTTGATTTAAATTTGGATTAAAATAAAGAAGTTTATTTTTATTCAAAATTAGATTTTATACTAACTAAATTTGCCCATTAAATGATATCAATATATATATTGAATGTTTATTATTCATGAGATGAATGTTATTTATTGATGCATATGGTGATGTATATGATAATAAAAGAGATTTATTATGGACTATTGACTAATGTGATTGAATTTTATTTTAGTTGAATGCTTGAATGTATGGATTTTATTAAATGGGGTCTGCGTACCTCGTCTTCTCTAATTTTTTCTTAATATAAATTCTATCTCCCTCCTATGTACTTCCCCTTGACTGCTGATCAAGGTTTCTATTTATTTTAAATAGTTTTGTAATAGGAATAGTTAGAATTATTTTGAAAAAATAGAGATCAAGGAGCAAGGAGCGTTTGAAGACCCATTTTAATGGAGCCCGGGTTTAAATGTAATAGTTATATTTAAATATTAATTCTTGCACCCCTACGGTTTGACCTTTTGGTTCACTTGGTGGCTCTAGTGAACCAAACTAGAATAAAAGTTCATAATTAATCCGGGTAGAATATAGTATTCTATATGTGCATGCTTATATTATATATATTATGCAAACATGCTTCGCATGTTAATTAATATGACGGGTATTTTATATATATATATATATATATATATATATATATATATATATATATATATATATATATATATGTGTGTGTGTGTGTGTGTGTGTGTGTGTGTGTGTGCATGCGCGCTAAACAAGATGAGACAAATTAATAACAAAACCCTCAAATATTTTACATTAAGTTGTAACGTTCAAAGATATTTAGAATATCAAACGTCGCCTTCTAGCATGATAGAAACAATAGAGTATTGAATATTTAATATGAGTTTGTTGTGCACACACAAGGTAAGTATTAAATATTTAAGATGTTGTTTTTATTACATATGATGTTTATAAGGAATTGAACATTACTGCTTTGTTGTGCACACACAAGGGCTGTAGTTTTCTCTTCACTTATATGAAAATGCTGGGTCTGGCTCAACTTAAATCATTTTAGTTCGAATGTACACACACTTGACCATTATGATTTAAGAGGCAAAACTCAAGGAGTTACATAGTTGATATAATCGACAAGAGTTGTTGACCTATTTATTTATATATAGTTTGTTGTGCACACACAAGGCTATATACATTTGAAATGAGATCCTTATTCTCACTAGCAAATCTTTAATTTGATTTTACCGAACTATATAAGTGAGGGTAATATAGTTTGATGAAAATAGTGGGAGTTACCAATTTAAAACAATACCTAAATTATTTGGTAATTAATAAAAGAATGTATGCTAAAATGTTGTTAACTACAAATTCATTTACAGAATTTTACAATGTCTAAAATTATTATCATTGCATAGCATATTAGATGCTGATTAACCGGACCGAATTAAATAGATTGGTTAAGGAAATTAAGAATAGTTCTCATGGCTGAAAAGCTATCTTATGTCCTTAATACGCCTATCCCTGCAGTAGTTGCAGACAATGCCTTTGAGAAAGAGATTGCTACTTTTAGAAAGTGGCAAGATGATGCAAAGTTGGCTCAATGCATCATGCTCGCATCCATGGGTAACGAGCTTCAACGTCAGCATGAAACTGTGGATGCTCTTACTATATTCTTGCACATCAAGTAGTTGATGGTGAAGAAAGTAGGACTAATAGATATCAGATATCTAAGGAGCTCTTCCGATCTAGAATGACCGATGACACTATAGTACAGATAAAAGTCCTTAACATAATCAATTTGATTGATCAATTAGGACAATGGGGTTTTGTCATGGATGGATAGTTGAGCCAAGATTTGATCTTGCACTCACTCCCGGACTCCTTTCACAATTGTTGTGAATTTTTCATATGAACAAGCTAGATATCAGCTTCGCTGATTTGCTTAACTTGTTGAAAAATGAGGAGAGTCACTTTCCAACCAAGAAAGATTAAGTCTTACTGATAGGGGCTTATAAAAAGAAGAACGATTCTAAGAAGGTAAATAGAAAAGGCAAAAACAAAGGATAATAAAAACAAAACTGATACGGATAGCAAAGGAGTTTGCTTCCACTGCAATAAGCATGGACACTGAAAAGAAACTGCAATAAGCATCTTGCAGAGGCTAACCAGAAGAAGCTTAGTGAAGTTTTGGCTACAAATATAGTTTTTGTTCATGATTAAAATAAATTTTTCTTTAAGTCAAGGTTCTACTTGGGTATTGGATACCAACTTTGGTTATCATAAAAATAGATTTATGAAGGGACCAAGCAGAAGTAGAAAGCTAAACAAATATAAGTAATCCTATGTGTAGAAAATGAAATAAAGGTTGCCACATTAGCCATAAAAACTTATAGTTTAGCAATGCCTACGGACAAATCTATTAAGTCAATAAGTTGTTATTGTATTCCAGTTCTTGTTAGAAACATTATTTTCATTTTATTGTTAGACAATGAAATCTTTGGTATTATATTTAAGAACAATTATTGCTCTATTTATAATAATAATGTTTTGTATAGAACTAAAATATTACTTAATGAATTTTGTATACTTGACTTACGTGAAAAATTATTTTGTAAATTGAACAAACTAGTATAAGAAAAGGAGATGATCATTCAAAGAGTTGAATGTGTGTATTTGCTGAAATACAAGTGTGAATTATTAGAAAGGTTCAAAGAATTCAGAAGTAAAACAAATTGGCAAATTATTAAGATTCTTTGATGGGATCAAGGAAGGAATACTTGTGCAATAAGTTTCTAGATCATCTTAAATGATTTTCTCACAATGGACGCCTCCTGATACACAATAATTAATTGATGCATCTGAAAGGAAAAATTATACCTTGTTGGACATGGTACGGTCCATAATGATTTTACCGACATTCCAGTACCCTTCTGGGGTTATGTCCTAGAAATGGCTGCATATCTACGAAAAAGGTAACCTCAAAATCCGGCCCCAAGACTCCATAAAAGTTATCGACAGAGAGAATTCCAAATTTTAAGTATGTTAAGATAAGGGGTTGTCCAAATTATGTGAAAAGGATTCAAATGATAAGCTTGAGATAAGATTTGACAAGTACAGATTTGTGGGACATCCTAAAGTAAGATTAGGATATATGTTCTATAATCCTACTTAGCAAAAGGTGTTTGTTGCGAAACACGCTGCCTTCTAAGATAAAAATGTTTATCATTGAAGGGGCTAGTGGGAGGATAATAGATCTTGAAGAGTTCAAGAACCACAAAACACTATAAGTCAAATAAGAGGAACCTGTAGATATATCTATTGTATCACAACCGAATCGTAAATCTGGAATAGTATCGAAGATACCTAAAAGGCATAGATTCATCATAGATGATGATGATGAGGTACACATCTTGGAAGATGATGATCCAGTTACATACGATGAGGTAAGAGTTGTAGACACTCAGAGAAATGGATTGAAGCAAGCTTCTCAAATATGGAACATTCGTTTTAATGAAACAAATCAAAAGAGTTTGATTTTATCAAAAATAAGAATGAACCTAGTGTGTACAAAAGGATCAGTGGGAGCATCGTGACATTCCTAGTATTATATGTTGATATACTATGGATATGGAATGACACGCCAATGCTAGAATTAGTAAAGATAAAGTTGTCTAAACATATCCTCCATGAATGATTTGGGAAGAGTATCATAATTGGGGATACAAATCTATATAGATAGATTCAAGAGGATGCTCGACTTAACCCAAGGAACGTATATTCATCTGATACTAAAGTCGTTTAGCATGGAAAACTCTAAGAGATGTCTCATGTTAATGAGCCCTGGAGTGTATCTCTCTTAATAGTCCCAAAAGACTCCTAAAGGAGAGATCGCATGAGTAACAATCATGTATATAATGAAATATACGAGACCTGATGTTGATCGATCATATTCTGGAGAAGATCACTGTAAGACAGTGAAAAATATCTTAAAGTAGTTAAGCGGCACTCAGGATGTGATTAAAATTTATGGTGGGTCAAAATTAAAACTAGAGGGCTTAACAGACTCAAGTTTTTTTTAGACAGACCAAGACGACAGAAAATCCACTTTAAGATAAATAGTTACCATGAACGGTGGTGCAGTGAAATTGGAAAGGTTTCAAACAGCAAAGAGTTGCTGGTTTAGTGATAAAGACAACATATATAGCTATACATGAAGCTGTAAGTTGATTGTTTGGATGTAAAGTTCATTACAGAACTAGGAATAGTTTCTAAGTCTCATCTTGGATCTAAACATGTGTTATGACACTTTCATTTGATTAAAGGAATCATTAAAAGATGGAAAATCACTACAGAGATAGTGGATTATGAAAAACAACATTACATATCCATATACTGAAGCTTATCCAACAGCAGGATAATCGCCACTTAGAGAAGAAGGGTATGAGATACCATGGCGATTGGCTTTAGTGCAAGTGGGAGACTAAAAGTAGTATGCACACAAGCCAATCATGTTTAATGATAAAGCATATACTTTGTAACAATCTTATTCATTTATTAATAAAAAGTATTAATTTATTAAAGGCTTTTAATTATCTACATGATGATGTTTTATAATATTTGATAAACCCAAAGTTTTAAGCAATGCTTTTAGAATAATGATGATGATCATTCTAATGAGATCTAAATTCTTAGAAAGCTTAAAACTAAAATAGTTTCGAATTATTAGATTACTAAATTGGGGATTAGTGAATCCGGATAGATTGGTACATACGTTACTTGCTCATTGGATGATGATGATTGATGTCATGATCATTTGTGTGGAGACACTAAAGTAAGTATGTAGGTGCTTATTATAGAATAAGTTCACTGAACGTGGCTCGCTAAGGAATGCCTAATGGAGTTTTACTTGCCTGTCAATAGGAATTCCTGTAGTGATAGTAGTACAAGTGATCCTTGGACTTGAGATCATCATAGTATCTTGTATATGATGAATTATACTTTGACTTATTCCTTAAGACCCTTAGGGTATATCAAAGGGTATGCTTGGGTATAATAAGTTGTACATGTAGATAATATACGATCAATAAAGAATCTACCGCTTCAAGTAAAAGAAGAGAAATGTCCTATGTGATTCGATAAATGACAACACAGTAGTCCTTAGCCAAGGCAGAATGAAATTAGAAAGGAGTTTCTAATTTGCATTATTTGAAATTATGCATTTAAGGATCGAAATACATATAATTAAATAAAATAAGACTTAACAGTAATTTCATGTCTTATATTTAATTGGGACATTGTATGGTGGAAGGATTGAATTGTACGATAACTATTTACTCAAATGTTCTTTTATGATTAATGTTGAAATCTATATTATCTGAAAAGTCGTTGATCGCTAGGGAGGCTAATCTCTATTGTAGAATAAATATTATTTATTTAAATAAATTAATAATTTAATTTATTTTTTTAAATAAGATTAGAATTGTTCTAATTAATTTATTCACAACCGGTTTAATATGGAGAACCTAAAGGGTCACACCACAAAAGGAAGAATAATTATTTAAGAAGTTAATGGCATAATCGTAATAATAAGTTAAGTATATTTAATTTAATCTATGGTGATAGAATAAATTAAATAATTTAATATTTATTATTTAATATTTTAGAAATATTAAATATAAATTAATAAGAGGAGTCTTATTATTATTATTACTATTATTATTATTATTTAATTCCTAAAGGAGTTTGGGAATTAATTAATAAAAGTACTTTCATATAATCCTAATAAGATTAGGAGGTTAAATTAATTAAAAGAGTTTAATTAATTATCCCTAATAAGATTATGGAGCTTAATTAATTAAAGGAATTTAATTAATTAAATAATACCCTATTTTCTAATTAGATTAGAAGGGTTAATTGATATCTTTATAAGAGGTGTCTTATATCAGATATCTAGATATGCATGATTTCAATTGTTGGAGAGTACGCTCCTTTTTTATGAGAGATAGAAAAATTAGGATTTTGCCAAACATCCATCTTCTTGAATCCTTCTTCTTCCTTGGTGGATCACCTCTAGAGGCCAAACACTTTGGTGGCTAATGTTGATCAAAGGAAGGAACCAAACCCGGCGGATTCAAGTTGAATGCGAATGGATTTGGAGGTGAACTTGTACCTGAGGAAGCTCGAATCTTCAAGGGTATAATTCTTATTCTTTTTCTTTTCGTTTAATTAATAATTATGCATAAAGATGATCCGGGTATATGGTTTGTAAAATTTTAAAACTCTTATTTTTCACACTTCCGCTTATTTTGTGTAATTTGATTGCGTTCATGAATATTACAAACCTAACAGGAGTACGTAGGCAGCCATTCATGGTTCGATTTAACCCCCTACCAAAACACAAAAACTTGTCAACGGTACTGGGATCATCATTCAATCCACCACATTTCATCGGTTTCAGACCAAAGGGATGGAACTACCTGACCTCCCCATGTAAACGGGAGAGTCGGCGACTATCTAAGCTGCGGTTCATTCCTCAAAGAGCAACACCAATCCATAAGAGATGGAACTAACTGAGCTCCTCTTAAATAGGAGTACTAGCGACCATCTGTGGTGCGGTCAATCTCAGAGAGGAAAGCCACACTCCTCTCCACATCTACATACAGAAACCAGTCCCAAGACACAAAAGATGGTAGTGAATACACACAGATCAACGATCCATTCTAAAAAATTCGGAGACATCTCAATGTCCATCCACCAAGGATGAATTTAGAATACATTGAGATCACAAGCCCTGAAGAAACAAGCAAACATCAAGCAAGCAACAAGGCATAAGTAAAAGGGAAGTGATCAAAAATATGTTTCCCTGCTATATATAATGTTGTTTCATATATATAATATGAACTGTACATAACAAAATTGTTAAGCTAGTCTGTGCAGGAAAATACAAGCCCATCTACAAATCAATGTATATGCGAGCTAGCAAGCCCAACATGGCATCTCTCTCGGAAGAAAGAGGTAACGTTGTGGTCTCCTGCACAAGGGTTTCCACGCGAGCTAACAAATTCACAGCCATCTGCATGGTGACACTATGCTCATCAATATGTACACTCATCTCTGCAATCATGCCAGTTGTAAGGGACCTCACTGTGGTACTATCTGTAACAGCTACATCCCTGGCAGATATAGCATCATCCCACTCAACTATCACGGCATCTCTGGCTGATTTGGCATCATCCTACTCTTCAACAGCGGCATCTCTATGTACTGATGCCTCGTCTCTCTCTAATAGAGCGGCATCTCTCCCATCAAGAGCTATAAACATCATGGCTCTAGCCTGATCCCTCTCAAAGGTCATCAGATGAAGACTCTGCTCAATGTATTGTGCTGAATGCTGGATCATGACAGTGCTAGTACTGGGAGAATCTACAAGAGCTACTGGCAACCCAGTGAATGGCTCATCCTCGGTGTGGGAATCAATATCCTCCATGGGCTCTCCACCATCTGAATCAATACCCAGCACTGCGGATACTACCGTAGTCGATGAAGTCTCTATCTTCATCCACACAGAATACTCTGACGAACAGCCCAGATGGCTAACAGAAAATGCAGCACTCTCAGGCTGATCCCAAAAGGCATACACCCGAGATCGTTCCTCTACTGATAAGTGGCAAGAAGCTAAACGCTAACCTAATGCCCCCACAAAAGGATGGAAGTCCTGAAACTGGTCAAACTGTGACATCACAGCCAGTGGGTGGTAGGTAGTCATGCCCCTCAAACCAATCAGAGGCAGATAATCCATACTCGGAGCGTGAGTAATAAAGATGTAGGGTGAGCTGAGCAATGTCAAACGGATCTCTGATCCCTACCAAGAATATCGACCAAGACATAGCGTCTGTACACTCCGATGGCTGAAAGGAGTAAAATATAGCTATATCGTGGGTAAAGAAGTACTCGTGTCGGCGGAAAGTACCAATCGATCTCAAGTGTGACATAAACCACACGTATAACATGACTGAGTTTCCTGTAAATACCCCTACAGGGTAGGTGCTGCAGAACGTAGGCGACCTCAGCGTCTCCGCCATAATCATTAGAATGATGGTATGACCTTCCCTGAGAGCTCTCATTTCCATGATGACACCTATGTCCATCTCATCCATCGTGGCATGTATACATATGCCACTACGTACATCACGAGTACATCCACTCTGGCCACATGCCACTGATCCTCTGGTGTGGTAAAATCCCCAGAATATCGTGCGTAGCTGTCTACTTAGCCAAATCGGTCTATCAGGAAACGTTAGGGGCAATACATGGCCGGATGTAATCTCATCCTCTACTACTCTACGTCATAACCTGGTGAGGGTCATGAACTGTCGGCGCATATCTCTAACAGCCATATGAGCGCAAGGTCTGTCTAAGGGCAAAGTCGTCAACCGCTCGTCTCCTCCAATGTAGGAGTCAACTCCTGGGTACCAAATCGGAAAACCTGTCTCTCTGGTATCCAATTGTTGCCTCTTTTTTAGTTCTAACAAAAGAGCTCTAACTCATGCAAGCATACATGTGTCAACAAGTAATACAGAGTAAGTCGAGTATCGATCCATAGAGAAAGATGTCTAAATTAAACTATTATGCATCAACTAAATCACTATTTTTATATGCTTAAACTAATGCTCATGATTGTGAATTACTCTAAAATCAAATAATAACTAAAGGAAGAATATTAATGTAATAAATCAAATATGGAAATAATGGGATCCTAAGTTCATTTAATAGTTCATCTAATTGCCACCGTCTTGCAAGATTATTCATGTGACGCATGAAATTAGCCAAGAGCACGAATGTAGACATAACCATTTTTCAATGTATCATGACCTACTTACATAACATCCACATACAATAGACATCATGTAATCCTCAATAAAACCAACTTCACTATATTTCTATGTGAAATTACAGCCGTATTGAATTTAAGCACAAGCCCTTATATATAAATCATACGGTGAAACAGTATATATCTATCCGGTTCACGAAATACAAAGCTAAGTAAAATAGCCCCATATACGCATGCTATCATAATTACAACCATACTTGCATGTTACTTTTCAACTCCATACAAGCACATAAACTGAATGGTGATCAATCATTCATGCATGTAAATCAACCATGATAGAAATTCCTAATGATACACAAACAGTCCAGCAATCAGGCCATAAGTCAGACTATGTATTACAATCCGTTAGAATCCCATAATGGAGTTTAGTTCATCGCTGAACCGAAAGCCATTATGGGATCAAAGCAATACATGGACAATAAATAATCAATTGAAAGAGAAAAGATAGAATCGATCAAACCCAATTGCTGATTATAATCCAAATGTAACGTTCAAATCCTCACTAATATCCAGCAACATAAAAATAGTTCATCCACAATGATTGAAATCCAAAGAAGAAGTAGAAAATAATACGTCTATGCTTGGTTCATCAATGGAAATCTCTCAAAGCGTAAACCCTAGTTCTCTCTATGAAAACACGCACAAACTAATAATAATATGTCTGGTACCAACCAGAATAGTTTTAACCAACTCTAACTCTTACAATTTAAAAATTAAAATAAAATTAATTAACAGCTGCAGATGTCGCGCGCAGGCGCGCGAGGTCCCTTCATAATCATCGCGCGGGCGCGCGCGTTCAAAATTTTCTCAGTCTGGGTGATCGCGCTAGCGCGCGAGTGTTTGCCTGTGTAGCCGCGTGACCGCGTAACTTCTGAACTTTGAATCCTCTGGTTCTGCTACTGCTACTGCTTCTGTATTCAACTATTGATGCTTTGACATGCAACTTTCACTCTTTTATTCACTAATGCTTAGCTTCTTTTGTCCACTCGATCCTCATGTTGTGCCTTCATCGATCACATGCCATCTACCAATGCCGAGCTAATGCCATTTCCTGCACTTTCACGCCAAAGGAGTTCTCAGTACATGCAATGCAAAATAAAACAAAATGCAGCTAAAAACACACTAAAGTATACTTGAGATGGGCATAGTTCTCGTGAATTGATATCCAATAAGTAGGTATAAAACCCACTTATCACCAATGCTCCAGCATACCCTCTATGAAGCCTGCGGAAACTTGAAACATCAAGAGGGTCATAGAATGTTGTAATAGCTGATATACAGTCACCCTATCTGTAGGTGACATTTTATCATACCACGACCTCAGACGGGATGTCACCAATACTGGTGGGGTATGATCTATGCGGCTGACTGTCGAAGAAGACATCTGTGTAGGCTGTATTATAAGACCATCAAGGGGTCAATGCTGAATATCTCTGGACATATAAATATATGCATGACAAATAATATATGGCAATATGATGTGGGAAATGAAAAATAGTACATACATTCCTAAGTACATCATCATCTACATACATCATCTCTGTACAGCTAAAAATATAGGGAAATGGGGCATAGATGCCCTACTACTAACAGAGGCCTATCAAAAGATATAGCAAGAATGAGGCACAGCTACCCAATATCTAACAGAGGCCTATCAAAAGAGATAACGAGAATACACATAAGAAGAAGACAATGGTGTCAATATCTACATCATCAATCCTGTCCACATGATGTAACTCCTCCTGAGTCACTAGATCTCTATCAACAGGGTTGTCAGGCCTATACAAGGGAGGATCTGCACCGGTAAAGCCATATGGGTCACCTGAGGGGCCAACGCCTGAGCTGGAAGGATCAAAAGTATCTGCCTCTGAAGGATCTCTACCCAAGTGCTGGATGAAGAAATGTGACTGGTCCAACTGCCGGGTCAAACTATAAATCTGTGTCAAATGAGTCGGATCTCGGACACACGTCAGCCAATCCGTTATCATCACGGATCCAGGAACCATATCCGTCCATACCCATCAATATGATGTCATCGACGGGTGACTGCAACACAGGCCAATAATGCCTGGCAGGAGGCAAGATCGGTACACGAATCTCTCATGTGGTGCTTTTAATAGCATGTTCTCCTAAATAGAGCTCCCATCCTCTATCTGTGAAGAGAGGAATCCTACAGGTGGACATCATATGCTCGACCCCAGTCGGGAATCCATCCTCAAATCTAATGGTCAAATGTTCCCCATAGTAGGGAACCCAAGTGATGACATCAGCTGTAAATATCTCTAACTGTAAGCGATAATGGGTGAAACCCTCCGCTACAGGAACCTCAGCCAAAATGAAGTGATGCCATCGCCGTCCTCGTGGATAGGTATCTAAACCTAACACGCTCATAGGATGCAAACATGGAAGCCTCTCATAGGCCCAAAAATGCCAACACAAAGGTAAAACTCCTACTATCAGTGAATACTCTTAAACCTGTACATGAGAAATCAAAAGAGAAATACTCACCAGCAAAAACGGGTAAAATCCTAGCCAAGCATCGGTCAAGCCTTGCGAACGCATGCGTATTCCCCTGAGGAAATAGGCAAAGGTGTAGGATCCCAATCATACTCTCCAATACGGTCCACCTCCCGCGTGGCGCTGATCAAAGCGAATGACACCGTAGAAGAGTTATCTGCTATGAAACAACCCCTGATGATAATCAGGAACAATAGCTGAAGAATGTGATCCCTGACTCTCACATCAGCGGGCATGGGCTCACTCAACAGCCCACTCATAGCATCTACGCTCAAAGAACCCGTATGGACGATCCTACCCTTGAGCGCCTCAGCCAAAACTCCCAACAAGGATCTGACGATAGTCAGGGTAATATCCGTCGTACATGGTACTGGCGCCCCGCCAAACTCCATACCGGTGATAAATTGCCAATCCATCGGCGTCATCATCACCTCACAGTCCAACAAGTGGAGAGACTGAGTCTGGTGAAATCAGCGCTCAAATAATGCCCTGAGGTAACCCCAGGGACAACGATGGGGAAGAATGGAAAAGAACGCCCCAAAGCCCCAATTATGCACAATACCTCAGTAATCTGGATGCAGAGCCTGATACAGGGAGTGTATGCTAAACCAGTTCCCTCGAGGCTATGTAAAGTCGGGAACCTACATCACATGCAAATCAATGTCAAAATCCTTGCTCCTCCTTAATAGGAAAAAGGAAGATCAAATCCAGCTTTTACCTTATTTGCATGCAAGTAAACTGAGGGGTCGCAACTCAAATCACCCAGAAGATCTGGAATAACCACCTGAATGCCTGGGAAACACCTAAGGGGAATATGAGCAGCAGGAGCTGGAGCCGCTATCAGTACATCCTCTTCCTCGTCCTCGACATCCGGTACATCAACCCAGATAGGATGAATCACCGCCTCTGCCAGTCTACGAGGCTGTCTAACTGAACGGGGTCAAGGTACTTTAGAAGCCCTCCTCCGCACACCTGAAGTGGTCCTGCGGGAACTACTCGGCTGATCCGAATCTATATAAATGGACAACAAGTCTCCAAATCACCTCAGAAAGGGTGTGGTATTCTCTAACCTGGAGCTTTTTAAAATACATTTTATGACTACATGCATGCATGCATTATTTTAACATACGTCTGCAGTAGAGTTAAAAATGCATGACTACTCAATGCCTATATTTTGGAAAATTTTTGTCATAGTTTCCTTTGTAAATAGGACTATCCACATGCACATAGGCATGGCTAGATGGCCATTCAGTAGTACACCTTTCTACAGTCATATACATACTATATGCATTAAAATGTCAAAGTTATCAATCCATAAGGGTAACCTAAATACCGGGAATACTTTGCACTACCACCTTGGCTCATTTGTCCTCAAATAAGATAAGAAATAGCAGAAAAAGATGCCAATTTGATTGTTTCAAAACTTAAATTTTTTCACATCATTATATTCAACATGGTTTAATACTAGCATTTACTATGTTGAATATTTTTTATCAAGACATATGAGCATGCATATTCACTACTATGTGTTTAGACGCATTTCATATAAAAAGTCATTTTCCAACGGATAGAAACCGGAAAAAAAGACATGCATATGTTACCAGGACAGTGTAGAACACTTGTACGGTGACAAAATTTACAGAAAGACGCTCGAACTCAGCAGATCTGAAGAAGAGCTCTCGAATTTCCTGTGCGACGTAATATAAAATGACTTAACAAAGCAACCTGCAGCTTTAATAGCCATCCACGGCTAGCCACAGGAACACATACGACTCCTGTAGGTGTACCTGTGGCTCCCCTGGGTGGGGCCCATTCCTCTGGCTCGGTCCAATTTAACTTGCAAAGGAGTTCTCACAAGCTGAAAAGGCCAAATCAGGGATAAAAATGTTATGCGATTGAGCAGAATAACATGAAATTCTGGTTTTCCCGGGCCAAACTGAGGATTTTCATATCATTTATTGGTATTCGTCCAAACACAGGGTACACTATACCGATGATCCCAGCAATTGTAAATCACCCTCAACAATACCTCGCAAAGGTTCGATGCCGTCATTTTGGGGTTGCAACTCCAAAGTACAGATCCCCAGCAGGGGTATCACGCATTTTCATCTGTTGAAGCACAGATCCCCGGCGGGGGTATCATGCATTTTTATCTACAAAAGTATAGATCCCCGACGGGGTATCATGCATTTTCATCTGTTGAAGCACAGATCCCCGGCGGGGGTATCACGCATTTTCATCTGTTGAAGTACAGATCCCCAGCGGGGGCGTCACGCATTTTCATCCGTTGATGTACATGTCAATGAAGGACAAGCAACCTTGACGTTACTTTAGCCGGTGGCAAGTAAACCCATCGAAGCATCGGAAGCCATCCGATGATTTCATCTGTTGATTCACACGTCAACAAAAGTCAAGCAGCCTTGGCATTATCCCCAACAGGGATTTCATTCGTTAATGTACATTTAAGCGAGGGTCAGGCAATCCTGACAACACAGACTGTTGGCAGTAACTCAGATAGAGCATCCTCATCAGGGAAGACTGATGATGGAATATGTTATACAAATCCTCAACAGACAAAACACATCCCCATAGAGTCTCTTGTACATGAGAGATACATCTTCAGTGAAAGTTTGTACCAAGGATTAAGGGCTTTGGTGATGACCCCAACGTCAACATCCTGGAAGTTCATCGTAGCTTTGGATCACACGTCCAAACAGTTTATTAGAGTGGTCATGAATAACCCTGCTCCAGGTAAAAGTCAAGGGCAGCCGGCAATCATCCCACCATGTTGGAGAACAATCCAACAAACCACATACATTTGCATCATGCTGCTGTACATTACATCATGATTATCTTGTTGCATTTCAAGTGTCTAATATTCTTTTTCCTATCCATGCCATTGCATTGCATGAATATGATAAAGAGGGGCATCTGTAGACACTCAAAATTTTCTGCGTACCTGTTACTAACATTGTAGGAGGGCAGAATCGTCTTTCAGAGATAACCTTGGAAGACAGCTCAGTTCAATCCCAGAAATAACCCTGAGATATTCAGTATTACCATCTTGGGGATAACCTCGAGACATCCAGCTCAATCCCAAAAATTCCACCGGAAGTTTCAACCTTAACCCCACAAACAACACCGGGAGTTTTAGTTTCAACCTCAGAGATAACCCTGAGGAATACAGTTCAAATACCAGAAATCATACCGGAGAAGACCGTGTCATTTCGGAGATAACCCTGAGATACTCAGTCTCAGTCTCCGAAAGAACACCAGGAGAGATAGTGTCAACCTCGGAGACAACCCCGAGGCATGCAGTTGCAGTTCCAGAGATACAGAAATGCTTATTTCAAATCTATGCAATCAGCTTCAACACTCGGCATTGGCCCCAAAGCACTCATTCTCCAAGATCGGAGATAACCCCAGGAGGTCAAGCACACCTTAGAGACAACCCTGAGGACGGTCAACACCTGTAGTAGTCCAATCTCAGAGATAACCCTGAGCAACGACTGCTAAATTAGCTCAAGTCAGAGATAACCCCGGTGAAGGGCAGAATCATCATTTTTCCATCCCAACCCCACATTGCGCCATCTCAACATTCATACATACATTCTACACAGCAATGTCCTACAAGAACCAAAGAGCTCCAATCCCGAGTGACTACTGCACAAGACAGCACACCAAATAGAATTTGAAGCTTGAAGACCAAGAGCATGGTCCCAACTTCCTGACCATACAACCTCTAATCCCATGTCATTATGTAGCTCTCGACAATAGCATGTCGTAAAAGGTCTTATACACCTCGATCGGAGGCCCAGATTAAAGTTTTAAAAGTTCAAGCGGACATCACGTTACACGCGTGCACGTACTTCGAGACGGCGGGACCAGCGAAACCCGGGGGGACCCCAGGAAGCCATAGGTACACCTGGGGCTCCCCCCTCTATAAATAGAGGGCTTGGGGCAGCCATTTTCAAAAGAAAAAAGGAAAGGAAACCTTTTCTAATTTGCTCTGTACACACTATAAACTGAGTGCTTTCCTATTTTAAACACTTGTGAGCTTATATATTGCTATATTTTTACCAACGGAAGTTGAGTGTTCATCCATTTAAAGCTATTGAAGTCTTCTTTGGCAGCCCACTGTAAGACTTCTTACACGTTTTAAAGCATTTTTCCACTACTGTGCACACACCGTTCTGCACGTTGAGAGTCGTGTTGCGTGTGTATGCCCGAACTTCGGTCCGTGGCTTTTATTCCTGTTTATCGATGTATAACTCGATAATATTAGTCCATATAAATATATATATATATATATATATATATATATATATATATATAATATGAACTGTTGTCAAACTCTGTTCGATGAGCCAGGATTTTACATCCGGAGCGTTTACTGCTTTTATATATATATATATATATATATATATATATATATATATACCGACAAATCGCTGAAATGACAAACCGAGTCGGGACCGATATATATCCTTTGCGTTTACCACTTATATATATATATATATATATATATATATATATATATATATATACACATTTCAGTCTTGCCTGGAGTTTACTTCGTGGCCTTTTATTGCTTTATTTACATTTCTGTCAGGCTTGGAGTTTACTCCGTGGCCTTTTACAACTTTATTTACATTTTTTCCCGCCCGAAGTTTACTTCAAGGTGGTTGATCGTTTTATTTCTTTATTTATATTTTTCAATTCCCTATGGAGGTGCTTCGTGGTAGTTGATTGGTTTTTTTATTTGCTTTATTTACATTTGAAATCCCCCATGGAGGTGCTTCGTGGTGGTTGATTGTTTGCACATATATATATTTACCGCTTTTATATATTTATATTTTCGATCCCCCATGGAGGTTCTTCGTGGTGGTTGATCATGTCTGTATATATATATATATATATATATATATATATATATATATATATATATATATATATATATACAGCTTTTATATATATAATTGCTTACAACTTTCATATAAATTGCTATATCATGTGAGCCAAAGAATCATGTGATCACAGATTTAGTCCATTGAATCTAGATTCGGTTCCCGTGATGGATATTTTCAGCTGTACACGGCTTGTAAATTATTTACAGTGTTCGAATTTCCTTAGATGGCTCTCATGCCCACAAGAAGCTCGGCATTGCTATGTATATTATTTTCTCGAAGATGCTTCGCATCTCGAAAATAAAAGCAATCAAGCCGAATATTTAATAAAACTGGAAGTATCAAAGGCCTCAATTACTATTGAGCACAGGGTTTGAAAAAACCTCTTTTTACAAAGCATCACTGCTATATCTTGTTAAAAACAGAATTTATACATATATTCAAACCCTGTGTATATTGGTGTGAACGAGGCATAACACTATTTCTAAATAACTGCACATTGGCCCATACACACACACACACACATTCATATAACAGTTTCTTGAAAAGTGGTCGTCACCGTGGCAACACGGATGTCGGGGGGTGCCTAACATCTTCCCTCCGCATAAGCAAGTCCCCGAACCCTAATGAATCTCGGTTTCACAGACCCGTTAAGCAGTGTCACATCACTGGGTCAATGTGCAAACTTTTTCTCGATTGTGTTAGTACAACCATTTAAAAAATCAACTGGCAATTCTTACAGTCCAATCGTCGACATATAAATGTCAGATCTTTTCACAACTTATTTTTTTAATCAAATCTCACCTAACATGAGAACACCAAAAGACAAGAACAGAAAAGGGACAAATAAAATCCCGACGTCGACAACTATTTCTTGGTCTCCTAACCATTTCAATGGAAATGACTTGTTCATCGTTTCAAAAATGTTTTAAAGAAATGAAAAGTATTATTTTGTTTATTCATAATAATTCCCAACTATTAATTCAGTTGGTGAATAATGATCATATGATTCTTGATTTTGTTGTTATTGAACTGTTTTATTTGTTGAGCAATTTAATGCTCATTCTTGCTTGAAATATATGATTTCAGCTAAGATCAAACGTGTTGAAGGATCTAGTAAGGATAAGGGGAAAAAGAAGATGAACGAGTAAAGATGCTTTAGCTACTATCTCTTTTCTAGCCCTTAAATCATGCTTAAAGGTTTCCATGGGGAGAATTGCAATGCAGCTAATCGAAGTAAAACACCTTGACTTAGGATGTATCATGTATCCATGTTGTGGGCAGTGTTTTAGCTGCTCTGCTTTACTGGATTTTCATGTGGGCTTGGTTTTTGATGTGGCTGGTGTGTTTTATGGTTCAATAGGTTTGTTATGGCTGGAGTTTCGTCGGTGGTCGCTTGACCTTTTGTTCTGTTTCCTGCTGTTTACCGAATGATGGCCGGGTGTTGCAGCGGATGTGTTTGTGCCGTCATCGGCTAGTTGGTTGCTCCCCATATAAGTTTCTGCTGATCATGTGGTTCAGGTTTTCTCCCTTTGCAGCAACACGTGGGTTGTGTTTTGCTGCTTTTTGTGGTTCTCTTTGCTTCTAACATGCTTAGCATAATTAAGCTACGGGTCCTACTTGATGTTCAGCTTTGTGTATTGATTCTTTATGCATTGGGTGCTGTATAAATATTAATGCATGGTTGAGTGGATGGTGGGCTTCCATTTGCTTAATGGTGATAGGTGTTATTTTGTTGAGTTGCTCCCCTAGTGGGTTCTTTTTGCTGGAATGTGCTTGCCTTGTTTCATATCTGATTATGCTGCTGCACATTGATAGCGGCTTTTGTTGACAAATGGGTCCCACTTCCATTTTCAGTTTCAAGACCCCCTTGCTGCATTGGTAGATTCACGGGTACCTCTTGCTTCTGACTTTGATTTGTGGTACTTTACCGTTACTAAATTATTATATGAGCTATGTTTTAGTTGTTTTCTTTGCCTAACCTTGGGTTGTGAGGATTTCTATTATTAGGTTAGGCAATGGGTTTTCTAGTCTTATGTAAGTGTTATAGCCCTTTCGGGAGAAGAGGACTATGTTATGATCTTCATTGTATTATCCTTGTTTTTTGCATATTTATACACAAACAAAATTTAGCATAAAAAAGAAAAAAGAAGATGAACGAGTAGAAGATTTTTTGTAATAGTCTAACATTTTTGTGTAGTACTTAATATTATGACTTGATGGAAATGTAATGGTTATAAATACTGGGATAGAACATATATGATGTAAAATTATAGTAATTACTTTTTTTTCGCTACATTTGTTTGTGCAAAAAAAAATATAAACACAATGGCTAAGAGGCATACCCAGAAAACAAAACTATAGAGAGATCATCATGAGACAAGGCCCACGAGGATCAAACTAAAGCATACAAATCCGCCTATATACTAGAAATAAAGGCAATATATGTGCCAAAATACAACCATATCAAAGGAAACAAAAGTCAGAAAAATTACAACTAATTATGATAAATATTTCTTTTCTGAACAGCTTTATGGAACTTCAAGGAGGTTGAGAGACGAGCTTTAATCAAGATAATGATTTCCTTAGATAATATTTGAGGAGGCATCACTGATCTTTATGCACCATTGAGTTTCTAGCCCCCCAAATTTTGTAAGCCGAAGTGGCAAACATGGGCTAAAGGACTTTAGATTGTAAAAACCTCCCATTAAATTGCAAAATATAGTCCACCATGCTATCCCAGTCCAACGGAACATTCAAACAATTTCCAATAGCCATAACAGTAGAGATAACAGATTTAGAATAGGAACAATTAAAGAAAAGATGGAGAAAATACTCGGCGGTGCAGTTGCACAAGGGACATGCTATCAGTTTAAAGTTATTATAAGAGGAGAATAGGTCATTCGTTGGTAACCTCCTGCGCAATGCCAGCCGTGAAGGAGTACCGAGGGACAAAGAGTTTATGCCAAAGCAGTTTCGTCCATGCACTATCTGGGCACGCTGCCGAATTGAATCCCATATTTTGTGAGCTTTAAAAAACCAGATATCAACATTGTCCCAATAAATCACGTCATCGCGAGTAGAAGGGGCAACAATATTAGAAAAAACTTCTAAACTGAATCACATCACGGTGATTACTCTGAGGTAGGGACCAAAGGGACTGGGATATGATGGATGAAACTCGGGCATTAACGAGGATCCCAGAATTGGAAACCAAGTACTTAGTGTGATTAATAGGGATGCCATTCAACCAAGAATCCAACCAAATGCTAAACCGATTACCATTTCCCACTTCAGAGGATAAGAATTGAAGAGCAATGGGCCTAAGGTTGAGGATTTTGTGCCAAATCCAAGAATAGTCTAAGGAGGAGATATGTGCCATTAATTAGACTTCTTAAGAACAGTCACTTGAATCCAGGAATCCCAAAGAGAAGAATGAGCAAAGGATATTACGTTAGTTAAATGTTGGAGGATAAGAGCAGTGTTCCAATTAACTAAGTTTTTAAGGGTAAGACCACCCTCCGAATAAGGCATGGTAATATCCTTACATGAAACCTATACTTGCTTAGGGAGGGACCCTTCCAAAGGAATCTCCATAGAATAAACTGAATGAATCTTATGACAGACTTTGGAAGAATAAAGTGGTAGACCAGAATGATTGTATCGCAAAGAGGACAAATTTAATTAGCTGGAGACGACTTGAATAAGATAAGAATTTAGCAGTTTAAGAGGAAGTTCTACCAATAATTCGCTGGATTGAAGGCATGTAGTCCACGTGTGGAAGCTTCGAGGAAATAAGAGGCACATCTAGAAATCGAATAGGCAAGGACCCCATAAGAATACCTAGTAGGGAACTGAAGCTCAGTTGATCAGAATCTGGTACATTAAACAGAAAACAGTCAATCTTCAATGCATTAGGGATAAGGCCAGAAAGCATGGAAAAAGACAGCATACTAGAGTGACTAATAGAAACAGAAGTCATATTTCCATGACAGAAAATTAAAAGATCTTCTGTGAAACATAGTTGAGTGAGATTGCAAAGCTTAGTTCTGAAATTTAAAGTCTGGCAAACGGCAGTCCTTGTGCAGGATCATAGAGAGAACTTGCATATCCAACACGAACAAGTAAGGTGAAAGCGGATCCCTTTGCCTTAAACCTCTGGCCCCCTTGAAATAACCAACAAGAGCCCCATTAATTTTGATCGAAAAGGTGGCAGTGGAAAAGCAAACTTTAGTCCATTTAATGAAAGATGGAGGGAACTAGAGTAGCTTTAGTAGGTCAAAGGTGAATTCCCAATTAACCGTATCAAAGGCTTTCCTAATGTCAATTTTGAGAGCACATCGAGCCGGGCCAGAATTCATATGATAGTTTCTGAATAATTCTTGGGCCAAAAGAATATTATCACTAATACTCCTACCAGAGATGAATGCAGATTGGGTATGGTCAATAAGAGAGGGGAGAACTTGCTTTAATCTATTGGCAATAAGCTTTGAGATGCATTTGTAGACAGTGTTGTAGCAACAGATAGGCCTGAAATCTGACATTGAGGTAGGGTTCTCAAATTTTGGAATCAAGGAAATGGTTGTGGCATTAATCCCCCCATAAAGGTGACCAGTATTAAAGAAGTAGTGGACAGCCGAAGAGAAATCATCACCAATAAGGTCCAAATAATGGAGAATGAAGTTAACGTTAAAACCATCAGGACCGAGACTCCTATTCTTCTTTATAGATTTAAGCACTGATAAGATCTCTTTATCAGAGACAGGAGAGTTAAGGGAAGAGGCTTGCAAGTGGGAGATCTATTTTGTGACGTAATTAGCAAGCTCATCGTATCTAGGATAATCATTGGAAGGACTACCCAAAAGATTCTGAAAATATTCCACAGCTATCTGCTGGATATTGTGTTGGCCCTCCCCGAAATCACCATGACTGTTATTTATGGCCAAAATTTTCTTATGATTCCAATTGCTCTTGATAACATTGGCAAAAAACTTAGAGTTTTTGTCCACCTAAGAAAGCTAAAGGGCCCTAGATTTTTGTTGCAGTAAAGATTCTTCCATATCCAGAGCTTTCCATGTGATGACCCGAAAGATGAAAGCATAGTTAAACACGAGGTTTAACTAATGACGATTATGTAACAGATGATCCTTAGGAAAAGGATGGTTATAAGAAAGAGAAGAAGTAAGATTAAACCTTTGCACAAGGTTGTAAGAATAAAGCATCTAAGTATGAGTGTGGTTTTAGAAATTCTGAGAACGGATTTTTTTATAAAGGGAGAAGAATGTGACAACCCGAAAAATCGGATTGTCCAGAATTTAAGTTTAAAGAATTAGTTATTAATAAAATAAATTTTTATTAATAATATTATTGCTATGTGTTTATTAATCGTTCTAGAACCTAGGATGATTATAAAACGGGAGGATTCTGGCTACGAGCTAGACTGAACGAGTAAGAATTTTTAAGACAAAAATAAAAAAATTTCGGGAACAAAAGTATTTTCGAGAAAAAAGACGAAATAGACACTATTTACCTGATGAAACCTAAGGGTTGGAGTTTGAATAACCTAAGCCTTTTCGAGAGTTTGGTATGTTGAAATGACATTCCGTCGAAAGATTTGACAATAAAATGTCGTGAAAAGTTAGGTTAGCCTATAAAAGTTTTTCTCAAAAAACGTGCAGAAATCGGACGAAATAAAAACGTTGAAAAGTACTGTTATGTACTCTTCATCAATTTAACTATGTTAGGGAAAAATGTGAAGGAAAACACTTATCATCAAAAAGTGTTTTTCAATTTTTCGAAGTTCCGAAGAATGCGTAAAAGTTAATCTGTAAATGAAAGACGAAATATCCAAAAATATTTGGATTCCGAGAATCGTAGTTTTTAAAACTATCGAACGAATCCGAAAGACAGACCCACGAAGCTTCCAAGAGAAGCTTCGTGAATAGTTAGGAGGTTAGTAACGAGGTGGAAATAGTAACTTTGGGAGAAAAATGACTATTTTGCCCCTAGCCTTGAAAATCTATAAAAGAGAAGTGTTAGTTGATTTCTTTGAAATCAACCAACACTTTGAGAGAGAGAGAGAGAGAAAGCTTGAGAGCTCAGAGAAGAAGAAGAAGGAAGAGAAAGAACATGGATGCTCGGATCGGAGAAGATCAAGAAATAGAAAAGCTAGTAAATCTGTGACGCCCCCAAATTCGGACACTCATATCTCGAATTTGGTGCATCGCGTGCAACTTCTAATATCGTACTAAAATCATCAACAACGGAATATCAGAATAATTTACATTGATATAATATAAATATTCGTGCCCCAAGGTCTCAAGACCGTTACTATAACATCCTAATAATATAAACTTAACATGACTTAAACATAATTTAATCGTCCCTTAATAGATCATTATAATAATTGTAATAACAATAGTTCTCCTACACATAAAGGACTAAGCTATTCCGTAGCCTTGCCCTTTCCTTTGTCTTTTCCTGAAGTACCGTCTTGCTCTGCCTTAACTATAATGTTTTTAGGGAAGCAAGAATGAGCAACAAGTTTGCCCAGCAAGTAATATAGCAATAAGAATAACCAGTTATAAAGTTTGAATCTCAAAGGTATAACAAATAATTCAAGAATAACAAGAAGTATCAATAGTTCTCAATAAGTGTCGCTATAGACTGAAGGATATCAACAAGATTCAAAGTTTAATCATTTCAAGGTTCAATAAGAATGAACACTAAGCAGTCATTAGGGACTAAGAACTCTTGCTAGAATTAACAGTAGTATACTGAAAATACAATATAAAGGAGTACAATAGGTGATCAGCCTAAAGTACCCTACGTTATGCATAACATTTAAATTTGATAGTATGTGCGCACGTTGGTTTCCCGACAGTTATATAATTTCCCCTTCGAGAGGGTTGTTCATCTCAGTAGATTTATAAGAGTCTGCACCAAGTCAATTGGTTTGGATAGCTTTCTAACACATGATATTTTGTCTAGCCGAATCGAATAGCTTAGACAACCTTTAGGAACATTGAGTTCAATTCTCGTAACATGAATCAAGATATAAAAATCAACTTCCAATTAGGAATCATAATCATACAAATGTAGATATTTGTTCAATATAAGTATGTTTGATATAATAATAATTCAAAGTTTCACAATGATAAATAAGGTCTAAATACTTGCATTCAATTATAAAAATGAAGTTAGGGAACTTATAATAACGTAGGAGTTTAAGGTGAGAGACTTGCCTTTAGCGTTCATTACCACTTATAGCATAAAATCACCTCAATGAATTATATTATCTTATTTATGTAAGTATAGGTATTCATTAGTCACACACACTTTGACATATATATCAACATACATTTATCACGCATATTTCTACCCATGTATGCATACACGTTGTATAATTCACATTGTTCTTACTTTTGAAAATCTTAGAAATAATTTAGAAATTTTAGTCCCTTATACTCATCTTGTAATAACCCGAATTTTTCAGAAATTATTAAAATAAGAATTTAGTAAATAGAATTCTTATTATAAGATAAGTCGGGTTTGAATAAATAAATAAATATGTGTGTGTGTGTGTGTGTGTTATATTTTGAATTTTGTGTTATTGATGATTAGGAGATTTTAAGGCATAATAATGTAGTACATATACCAAAATACAACTTAGATTTCATAACCATAACAAAACATCAAAACACTTCCAGATCCGAGCCCATAAAAATCTTGTCAGAGCCTTCTGGGCACGATCTGGGTTTTCCAGAAACTGAAAGTCATGGTCGGTCAACTGAGTTTGACCTTGAATAACTTTTGTTTTGGACATGATCTAAGCCTGATTTCAAGGCCAGAGCAAAGTCCATATAACATACTACAAGATCAAACATTAAAACAACAAAAACACATAACCTATTGAGATCTATGGGGACTGACATTCACTGTCAGACCCTGATTTTTATAATTTCCAAATTTTTGAAAAACTTAATTTTGAGCACTTTGATGTTATGGGTCTAACAAATACCAACCCAGATTAACTCTATGGACTACAAATAACATGTTTTAACAATAAATCATAACATCTAACATGGCCTTCAAGATCAGATTGTAAATTAGGATTTTGTACCCTTTTTATGAGAAAATCTGATTTCTATGCTTCTGATTCGATGTTGGTGTTAGTGGGTCTTGATTTATGACTTATCTAGCAAGGTAATCTCGTGGGTTTTAGATAGAGAAAGTCTTGGATTAGTATTTGTGCAAAATAAGCTTGCATAAGGCTTTTTTCTCTCTCTTGAATTCTATATAAAACATGTATGCAATGCACTTGGTTGATCACATGGCTGATATTGCAGCTTGTAGGCTCATAGCTTATAGACTAGGGTGGCTTGCAAGATTTGATAAGATTTGGACAACAATAATGTAATAATGGGACAAATAGGGTATTTTGGTAATTATTTTTGATTTCAAGGGTATTCTTGTCCAATGTTATTGAATCTAGGATTTAATCACTAGATTTTATATCTTAAAGTTTCCCAAATAATTTTTAGGATTTGGACAATTAAAAATTAAAGTATAATAAAATTTTAATTAAATACACTAATTTAAAATTAGGGTTTTTAATACAAATTAGGGTTTTTAATAGAAAATTAGGGTTTTTAAAATTAGGGTTCCTTAATACTATTAGGGTTCCCAAATTAATAATTAGGGTTTCTTAATTATTATTATAATTTACTAAAACAGTAATTAGGGTTTATAATTTTAACAAATTAGGGCTTTTAAATAATAATTAGGGTTTCTCCTAATTATATCAATTATATAATACGCAATAAAATTCATATAACACAATTACTACACATTCTCGAACTCATAACTGAGTTCGACAATTAGGGTTTAATAACACGATATGAGGATCATGACATAATTTACCATATTTGGCCAACCATTATCAGTCTACACATTTACAGTACATATTTATAGCACTGAAAAATCAAAAATATAATTAATATTATATTATTATTCTCATCCCTTGATAAAAATCTAAATTTAGGGTTTGGATTCCATATCTAGTTTATCCTTCATATACAACATCAATAATTAAGCTAAAATAATTAACTTAAATATTCTGAACAAATTCATATAATAAAATAATAATTATAATAATTCCAATAATTATTTCATATATTATTTAAATAATACAAAAATCATATTTTCATGGAATATAATTAATAAAGACATTTCTACTATAAAATTAATTATTATAAGAATATATTTTATAATGGTCAAAAATTCTAAAATAAAATTATTTTAAATTATTCATGAAATAAATAAATTTTTATTTATCACATTACTCGACACTTATTCTCTTCATTAAGATAAATAAAAAAAAATTTATATGCAAATTTTTTTATTAATTTTATAATGAAAATATTTGGGTTATTACAGATTCACTTACATAAGACGGTGAATTAATATATGTGTTTAGAATAAGAGGATGAAAGAAATATGTTAATTAATATTTGATATTTTTAATATATTACATAGTATTGTAGTATATAAAAAGGGTTAATGTTTGAAAGATAAGTGATTAATAAAAGAAGAGAACTAATATAATTATAAATGAATATTGGTTAGAGATTGAGGGATTATATTAGCACTTAAGATATGGCTAAATGTAAAGATGAAAGAAGTTGTCTTGGGACAATCGAATAATTATACGTATAGTGTATAAATTAAATAATTAATAGAGTTGATATTAGTTATTCCAAGTGTAAAGGTTATACATATTTTAAGTGTATAATTATTTAAGTAAGCTAAATAATTTAGCATTAAGGTAAAGTATGTCACACAAACTTTATATTAAAGGAATATTAAAATGTGGTAATGACCTTGAAGTAAGCTTGTGGGATATGCTTAGTGCGGCATAATGATGGACTAAGGATTTGTTCAATTACATTAGTGAGGAAATGATAAAGTAATGTGATGGACTAATGATTATTATTATTAATTATTATGTGCAATTACATGTGTTGTAAGAGTATACAAAGTAATACAATAAAATTTGCTTCATGTATGAAAATAAGATGAGATATTAAGAATAACATAATGTGATGTGAATAGTTATAATATAAGACTATAAGCTTGAATGGTGTAAATTATTAAGCAAGTATAAATGAGACTTGTGTGACAATGATTCATGGTGAATCAATTAAACGTGTATTTTAAAAGTATGGAAGAAGGTTAATAGATAATTGATAATAATTATCATTATAATAATTGAGTGTATTTGAGATTATAAATTTTATGAAAAATAATGGGTTGAGAATACCCAATTAAATTATATCTAGCTCAATTTAAATATTATTTAGACTAGTCCAACGTACATGGGATATAAGAATATATATTGGTGTATACTTAAAATATAATATACTTCATATATGTGAGTATATACATATATATGTGTATAGGTGAAATAATTTAGCATAAGGTTTAATAGCAAAATAAATGTGACTAAGAGTAAAACTCCCTCCCTAAATGTTCCAGCCTTTTTCCTTACCAAAGTGCTGATCTTTTCTTCCTTTTTGGCTAGCAAGCAAACCTATATGGGCATATGATGAAGGAGTACATGCAATAACCCAATATTTTTGATATAATTAAATAAGAAATTTTGTGTATAATTATTTTTTTTAATAAAGGAGGGAATATGTGCAAGGTAAAATGTATTTATATATGTGATAAATAAAAATTTATTTATTACATGAATAATTGCTAATTTTTTAAAGGAATTATTATTGATCATTATAAATTATATTTTTATAATAAATTAATTTTGTAGTAAAAATATTTTGTTATTTCTATTCTATGAAAATCTGACTATTGTATTATTTAAATAATATATGAAATGATTATTATATATAATATAATAACTATTTTATTATATGAATTTATTCAGATTAGTTAAGTTAATTATTTTAATTTAATTAATAATGATATATATGAAAGTTATGTCGGATATGGATTCAAAACCCTAATTCCGGATTTTGAATAAGAAATGAGAATAATAATATAATATTAATTATACTTCAGTGTTATAACTATGTACTATATGCATATATTGATAATTGTTGATCAGTTATGGTGTATTATGTTAAAACCCTAAGATTAATTTGATAAACCCTAATACGAAAGTCAAATACGACTGTAAGATTTGTTAAGCCGTTGTGTTATGTGATGAATGATATATATTATAGATTTTATTGCTAATTAGGGAAACCCTAATTAGTAATTAGAAACCCTAATGACTAGAAACCCTAATTGTCAAATTAGACACCCTAATCGCTAAATTAGAACCATAATCGCTAATTTAGCACGCTTAATGTTAATTTGTAACTCTTAAACCTAATTTTCAAGTCCTAAGTAATTAGGAAACCTAAGGTAATTAGGAAACCCTAATTTCCATTTTTAGAAAGCTTAAGTTTCCATTTTTAGATTATCTAGAAATCCTTAAAAATTAAAATTTTCCAAAACCTTAGGGTTAAACCCTAAGGGTCAAACCCTAAAGGTTAGTTAAGTTTACTAGATTGCCATTAAAATTTTAAGCCAAAAGTCCAAAATACCCTCTTTGCATTATTGAAGGTAAGTTGTAGATCTAGCCAAATTTGGAGTTGGTGAACCACTCAAGATAGCCCATGTGAATTAAAATTTCAGCAAATCAACCACTTCATCAGCCATATACATTGCAACATAATAAATATAGATTTAGAAAGAGAAAAGTTCACATTTTAGTTCATTTGTTCACTAAGCACTTAACTGCACTCTCTCAACCCTACACCCACGAAATATAATAGTAAATCAGTCCCAAAACTAGTCCCTACCACTTCCATATCAAATCAGGAAGCTAAGAATCAAGATTGATCAAAGTGAAGGTATAAACCCTAGACTTAGAATCTGATCTTGCTTGATGTGTTAGAAGTTATGATTTTGTGTTGTAATATGTTGTATGTAGTGTAAATAGTTGATCTGGGTTGGTACATGATAGATCCATAACATCTATATGCACGAATTTGAAGTTTTCAAAAATCTAAAAAATTGTTAAATGTTGTCTGACAACCAAATGTTAGACCTCATAAATCAGTGATCGTTAATGATTTTAATGTTTTAAATGTTTATAGATGTATTATGTTATAAGGGCTTCGATTTGGAACTGGAATCAAGCCTAGATCATGTACAGATTGTAAGTTATGGATGGTCAAACCTAGTTAACCGACCATGACTTTACAAATCTGGGTAACCTAGAACGTGCCCAGAAACGCCTAATAAGCAGTTCATAGGCTCGGATCTGGCAGTGGTTTGATGATTTGTTATGTTAGTTGTATCTAAGTTGTAGTATGTTATATGAACTACAAAGTCATGCTATTAGAACACCTAAATGATAAATAGGTTGGATTTAGTGGTTGGTCAAAGTAGCTATGTCGATCATGAAAACTGTTTTCTGGGAAACCTAGAAAACGTATAAACATTATTTCTGACAGTGTTTGACCGGCTTAGATCTGTAGATTTTAATGCTGTTATACTGTTTTTATGTAATATATCTATACCTTGTCATGTTGGCTACAAATTAGAACCCTTAAATCACAAAATTATTACAACTAGAGCAAGTTGTGGAAGCCCAAAAGAGGCTAGTCGAACTGTTCTTCATTTCTGGGTAATCCAGAAAATAAAAAATAGCTCTGACAGCTTGTTCAATGGCTTAGATCTTTCAGCTTAATCATTTCTAGACATTCTAAGTGCTCGAATCATGTACCCTGTTTGTTTCTCTACAAGGCCCGACGTCTAAAACATTTATAACATGAACAGATTGAAAGATAAAAGACCATCAATAGCGTTGACCGGCCATGACTCAGAAGCATGAAGAACACGTCTGATAGAAAGTTTAAGCCTCTAGATCTTGCAACTATGTTAGGTTTTGATCATGTTTATGATTGATACATGTAGTATTACAACAATACTACATGATCAATGTCTTACCATGCCCAGAAACAACTTAGACAGGGAATTATTATGGGTCAAAGTAGGTACCTTTTTCACTGCTTATGAATATTCTTGAGCCTCAAGAACACAATAGGAGACACTTTCTGTCGCTAAAGGCTATAGCGACAGATTTAATAATTTTAATTTATTTATTTTCTAAAAATCATTTAAAAATAGTAATTAATTTTTAAAAAATTCTAAAATTAGTTTTAAAAATTATTTTAAGTTATAAAAATTAACTTTTAATAATTTGACATATTTTTAATAAATATTATTATTTATTTGAATAATAATGATATTAAATTTGTTTAATAAATGTATTAAATAAATTGATTAAAAATGATTTTATTATATTAAAAATCATTTAAAATGATAATAAGGTATTTAAAAATATTTTAAGTTATAAAACATAACTTTTAATATTTTAAGATAAATTTCATTAATTATTTAATATTAATGATAATAGAGTTATTTAATATTTATAAAACATAGCTTTTAATATTTTAAAGAAAATTTTATTAATAATTTAATATTAATGATATTAGATTTATTTAATAATAATATTAAATAAATAGTTTAAATTATTTTTATTAATTTATAAGTCATTTAAAAAGGATATAAATGATTTAAAAATATTTTAAGTAATAATAAATGACTTTTAATATTTTTATGAATAATACATTAATATTTATATATTAATAGTAATTATTTAAAAATAATTTTAAATATTTTAAAAATTATTTAAGGGTAATATTAATACTTTAAAAATATTTTGAGTTATTATATAAATAACTTTAATATTTTGGCAATGGTTTCATTAAATTAATATTAAGTAAATATTAATGATAATATAATTATTTAATATTTAAATCATTTAAGAATGATTCCAGTGTTTGAAGAATCATGATAAATTATAATAATTATTTAAAAATTATTATAAGCCACTAAAAAATAATATGACTGATATTTAAATTATCTAAAGGAATATTAAACTTCAAAATAGAGTTTTAGACTCGATAAATACCCGATAAAGTCGTCGGTACACCGAAATATTTCAAAAATTGATCTAGACTTAGATAGTTTGACTTGATAGGTGATTGTTTATGATCCAATGACTATTATACATATGTGACAATATGATTAGGTTATGTTTTGACTGCAAATAACAGTATTATGTGTTACAATATATTTTCTAATCAAATTAATGATCTTATTAATGATAGGTAGCGGTATAAAAGATAAAACTAAGTTGTGTAAGCAGCAGATCAGGCAAGTATCCTACCTTTGTATTTATTTTATGCAATGGACATGCGTAAGCTATTATCTGAAATATTCTTTTTCATTGTTCAAATATCATAACCTTTGTATATACTTATGCACTGCTTCTGCATAAGTAAGTTATGGACCTATATTACTGTTGAACAAACTTCTTATCCATGTTGTTATAGATCAAGATATATATTCTGTTCGTTAATTTCTAAGTTTGGTTATACAAGTGTCCACACTTGGATAATTGTTGTACTTATTGATACATACCTATTAAATTTCGGTATGTATACATTGATTAACAGCTGTCTAAGCTATTTAACTCGGCTGGACATAGATTTAAAAATATTGTTGAACATGATAGAACTTTATTGTATCCTATTGAATTGTTTTGGTTCGGATTTCAGACTAAGTATAAACATCCCGAACATGGGAAACTTTTGTGCGCCTAAGGCGGATATGCTGGATAAAAATATCATTCGAACACGTAGTATTGATCAATACAGGGCATAACGGGCTGATCACCCCCTGCGCCCTTATGTTATGACGGTTTGCAGATGAAGTTCTAAAAAACCTTCTCAAAAACTAAAAATAAAGTTCATAGTCTGTCGACTGCTCTCCATTTATAGTCAGCACGTAGTTTTAAAAATTTGACATAGAATTGATATATTGTTATTATTGATTCAACTTACTTCATAACTATTGATTATTTATAGAAGTGTCATTCAAAGAAAATATTTAATCCTTTTAGCTAATATTTACTGTTGCTATTACTTGCTGGGCAATCAAATACTCATTCTTGCTTTAAATTTAAATATTTTCAGCTAAGCGTGATCAACTTGAAGGTTCAGGCAAGAACAATGGAAAAGGAAATCAAACAAAATAAGTTATGGTATCTTATGTAATAGTTATACTTTATTAAGGCAATGATATTTATTAATTATCATGTAATGTATGTTTTAAAGGTTGCGTATTTGGGATTAGACAACTCTGATATATGTAAATTAAGTTTGATATTTATATTATTGTTATTATTCTGCTCAAAGAAATGGTATCGTGAAGCATTGAGTTCAGATTTCAAGTACCTGAATTTGGGAGCGTAATAGGTTGGTATCAGAGCTTTAGGTTGGAAACCTTAGGTGGGATAGACCTTAGGCTATAACCTTTAAGATGGAGGGAAACATTAAAAATACAAATAACTCATATAGAGTTTAAAAGGAGATGAATTGAATAAATTCATCGTCAAACAAAATAAAAGATAACTTATATAAAATTATTATTTGCTGTGTGTATATATTATATGCTAATCAAAATAATTTATGTGTAGATGTCAGATGAAAATGGATTAGGATACCCTCATATCGTAAAGAAGGAGCAAATCTCCATGACCGAGCCAATATCAAAGTCAATAGCTGAAATAGAGGCTCACATTAAAAGTAACCCTAATGAGGTGGTTGTACTGGAAAATGTAGTACCAGATCTAGAAATAATAGAACTGACAGATAGTGATTCGGACACTAAAGTTGGAGCTAATCAAGTATCAACGAAAGTGCAGAATCTGAAGAACAAGGTTTCTTCTCCGAAAAGTCTGTGGAAAATAGAAAAGTTGTTAAATAGTCAATTGCAAAAAGCGTTAATAGAAACAATGGAAAAACAAGATAAGCTTAAAATCTAAATTGATCAGATGGGAGCCAAAAGCAACAAATCGTGTGCAGCTCCGAGCAAGAAGGGGAAAACAAAAATGAAAGACCGCGAATTAGGAAATCCTAATAATAACCAAGGGAACTCTTACAAAATAGAAAAGTGTACAAACTGTAATAAGAAACATGAAGGCTTATGCAGGAAAGGGAAAAATGTCTGCTACAATTGTGGACATGAGGGACATATCTCTCCTCATTGTCCCAATTCGAAGTAAGGTGTATGTTTTATTTGTGAGATAGAAGGTCATCAAGAGAAAGGTTGTCCAAGATCAAGAAAAAGGCGTAGTGAATAAGTAGTATAAATATTGTTTGAATATGTGTGTTTGATGTTATATAAATGATAAGTATGTACGTGTAATGTAATATTCTCAACTTTTGTATAGGTTGTAGCATCGATTCCCTACTTTTGTGGTCACAAAGGGATAACGAATGCTTAAAGCAGTATGTGTTATGCTATGTAAAGTACTACAAATTAGTTGAATGAATATGAATATATGTGTGATAAAGGAAATAATTTTCTATGTATCTATCTGCTAACTGGTTAATACAGTAAACCAAGTTTTCAAAATCTAATATTTTGAGTACATGATTAATTAAGTCAAAATTAAGCAAGGTTTAGAATGTAAGTTAATACAATAATAATTTATGATTTTATTTAATCAGATAATACCGCCAAGATGACGTCAAACTCGAAACCAAAGGGTAGAAGAATTTGTCAACAATGCTGGGGGACAACCAGACCCGATGCAGAACTTCGCGAACATGGTAGCTCAAGCTATGCAGACTGGAATGCCAGCCGCGGGGAATCAACCAGAAAATCGATTGGCGAACTTTAAAGACTTCAAAGCAGTCGGACCGCCAGAATTTAGAGGGACAACTGACCCTATAGAAATCCAGACTTGGGTAAAGGACATAGAAAAGGCGTTTGTAATCGCTAGGGTAGATGAGGGGCAGAAGATGACTTTTTCCCCTTATATGATGAAGGGGGAGGCAGATTTTTGTTGGGAGCCAAATCAAGCTAGTGCAGGAGAAGGAGTGATTACTTGGACTAGGTTTAAGACACTATTTCTTGAGAACTATTTCTCATCTAGTATGCAGGCTAGAATGGAGGTGAAGTTTTTAGAATTGAAGCAGGAGAATATGATAGTTTCTGAATATGCCACAAAGTTTAATGAGTTAGCTAAGTTTGCTCCATATCAAGTTGATACGGAGGCAAGGAAGGCGAGGAGGTTTGAGCTGGGATTAAAACCCTGGATCTACAACAAGGTGGCAGTATTGCAGATCAATACTTTCGCAGCACTCTTGGAAAAGGCTATTATAGCCGAGGAGGGAAGTGAGGTCATGAGCCTCTATAACAAAGAAAAAAGGAACAAGGGAAAGGTCGAGGGAGTTGTGAAGGCAGAAGCCAGTAGTGGGAGTAGGAATGAGAAAATGAAAGGGAACAACTTTGGAAATATTAAGGTCAAGCAGGAAGGTGTAAAGAAGCAGATGATACAATGTGGAAATTATGAAAAGAATCATTCAGGTGATTGTCTCAAGGGAAAGTTTGTGTGCTATAAGTGCGGGCAGGAGGGACATATCTCTCTCAACTGCCCCATTCCAAGGATGAACAGTGGGTGTTTTCTGTGTGGATCAACGGAGGAAAAGGTGAAGGATTGTCCAAAAAGGGGAATGGATTCAGGCAGTGTGAATACAGGGAATGGCAGCGGGACACTGGCGATAACGGGACCAACTTTAACAAACAAACTAACAAAATCAACCGCCAGAGTCTTCATAATGACCGTTCAGGATACCGTAGCAGCCGGAGATGGAATACCAAGTACGTATTATTCGAATAAATTTTATTTTGTATGATTTTCTTATATATAGTAAATTATTTTATAAAGAAATTTTAAAGGAGACATTTGAGTTCTATTAGAAATTAAATTTCTGTTTAATCAGATAGATAAGATTTATGTTGAATAGTTAAAAATCAGTTCGATCGAATCTAATCGAGATCTACTTGAAATGACTGTGTTTGCTGTATACCCTAGTGTCTATATGTTTTGAACGGTGATTCCGGGGATGAAATCCTTATAAGGGAGGGTGAATGTAATAACCCAATTTTTTCGATATAATTAAATAAAAAAAATTTCGTATAATTTTTATTTTAATAAAGGAGAGAATATGTGGAAGGTAAAATATATGTATATATGTGATAAATAAAAATTTATTTATTACATGAATAATTGCGAATAATTTTTTTTAAAGGAATTATTATTGATCATTATAAATTATATTTTTATAATAAATTAATTGTGTAGTAAAAATATTTTATTATTTATATTCTATGAAAATATGATCATTATATTATTTAAATAATATATGAAATGATTATTAGAAATATTATAACAACTATTTTATTATATGAATTTTTTCAGATTAGTTAAGTTTATTATTTTAATTTAATTAATAATGATATATATGAAAATTATGTCGGATATGCATTCAAAACCCTAATTCCAGATTTTGAATAAGGAATGAGAATAATAATATAATATTAATTATACTTCAGTGCTATAACTATGTATCGTATGTATATATTGATAATGGTTGATCAATTATGGTGTATTATGTCAAAACCCTAGTATTAATTTGATAAACCCTAATACGAAAGTCAAGTACGACTATAAGATTTGTTAAGCCGGTGTGTTATGTGATTATTGATATATATTACATATTTTATTGCTAATTAGGGAAACCCTAATTAGTAATTAGAAACCCTAATTGTCAAATTAGACACCTTAATCGCTAAATTAGAACCTTAATCGCTAAATTAGCACGCTTAATGTTAATTTATAACTCTTAAACATAATTTTCAAGTCTTAAGTAATTAGGAAACCTAAGGTAATTAGGAAACCCTAATTTCCATTTTTAGAAAGCTTAAATTTCCATTTTTAGTTTATCTAAAAATCCTTAAAAATTAAAATTTTCTAAAACCTTAGGGTTAAACCCTAAGGGTTAGTTAAGTTTACTAGATTGCCATTAAAATTTCAAGCCAAAAGTCCAAAATACCCTCTTTGCATTATTGAAGGTAATTTGTAGATCTTGCCAAATTTGGAGTTGGTGAACCACTCAAGATAGCCCATCTGAATTAAAATTCCAGCAAATCAGATATAATACCTGAAAATAATAATAATAATAATAATAATAATAATAATAATAATAATAATAATAATAATAATAATAAAATAAATATTAAATAAAAAAATTATTTTTTTAAAAATATATTAATTGGACTTTGTATTTTATTTGGGTCAAGTGGTCATTTAATTTATATGGGCAAATAAATAATAATAAGTGATTGGTAAATTAATTTGGTAAAATTAGACCTTAAAATTTATTGAATTTAGTTTATATGTGGGTAATATTAAAACCTACTATAATTAGGAAAAGTTAATAAATATATGTTAATAAATAAACAAAACCTAAATGCTTCATCAAATTTTATACGAATCATCTGAAGGAAAAGAAAAAAAGGAACAAGACGCCACTTATTGTATTGTGAGAGAAGTTGCGTACGAAATAATCAGAAAAGGAGCATCAGGTTTGTTTTTTTTGTTTTGGTACGTTTCTGTATATCAATGGTTTTTATGTTTCAAACTTCTTTTAGTTCATGATTTAGAATTGGAAAAGCATGCATGATTGATTTGACTATATATATTTATTTAAGTTTGTCAGATTATTTGTTGGAATGGAGGACATTGGACTATATTTATATATATATATATTGAACTTGCTAAAAAAATGAATTCGGAACATGATTTAAGGTTTAAGTTATAAAGCAGTGATTCATAATATATATATATATATATATATATATATATATATATATATATATATATATATATATATATATATATAATTTAATATGTATTTGACTATGAAGTTTATAAACAAAATTAGTAAATTAAATTGAAAGTTATGTATATTAGTTTTAACTAATTAATCTTATTGATAAAATTATAAAATTTACATGGAAATAAATTTCACAATATTATGTTATTAATGGGTAAATTTGTAATAAAATTATATGTTATTTTATTAGATCGGATTGAAGGAGACTAGAGTAATCTTATTTAATTTTTGGGTATTATATTGCTTAATCCAGGTACGAATTTCGTACTTTTTCAGCGAGACTCTTTTGTTTTTGATTTGATCGTTTCGTTATTCGTTTCGAAATTTATAATTGCCTTTCATAATTGTTCCTTGTCAATTTATTATGATAAATTTGTTTTGGCGTTGTATTAGAACTCATATTTGTATTCTTTAGACTAGTTTATCATGTCTAAATTTTATTTCGATATTTATAGTGATGTACATGTTAGTATATTTTTGGAGACTTGTGTTGATGATTCGTTCGATTTAACATGTACACGTTAGAACCCCTTTGTGTTGATATTTTGTCGCATGTGTTGTGACATTATATTTTTGTTAAAATATCGTAGGGTATACCTGAGCTATAACCACCTGTGGGGGTACCACATGCATAACCTCTTGGCACCGAGGCATGACACCTTCCGTGGCGGTGTGATCAGTCCACGGCATCTCCGTTTTGTGCTCTAGTGGGAGTTGGCCATTTGGTTTTTTGTTGTGGGAGTCGTATGGGTCGACCCTAGTTTTCTGTTTTGTTCCGTTCTGCAGAGTGGTGATGTTTGTGCCAAACAAGCCTTCCGATTTTACATGCATTGGATTCGCGGTCCAATGTGTGTGACTTGCCTGTGTGGCATTATTTGATTTGCATGTGTAACATTATTTGTCTTGCTTGTGTAGCAAGGTATATTCTATTTTGTTCTGAGCTCGGTATGAAATATCACCCAGCCATTTGATTCAGCCTATTATTTCGTTGTGTTAGTTTTGTTCGTTTCGTTTCAGTTCGTTTTGTTTCAGTTCCGTTCAGTTCATTTAATTGAATTAATTATTTTGTTTCATTATTCTTTTATTCTATATCCGTACTGGGCATTTGGCTCATGCTGTATTTTTCTTTCGGCAGGTAATCAGGAAAATCAAGGGCAAGTGTGACGAGAGCTAACTTTTATCCAAATGATTTAGATATATTATGTTTAGGTTGTGATACATTAGTTAGTTTGAAATTGTAATACTTATTTTAGATTGTGGTTTGAGACAATATGATATTTATTATGGTTGACTTGTGGTATTAATCAGATATTAAGACTATTCTTTTGTGGCTTTGAGCCTTGCTATTGAATTCATTAGTTTTGTTGTGTTTTGAGTAACCTCTCTTTCTATTTTGGAAAGGGGGTGTTACAAGCCACTTCATCAGCCATATACATTACAACATAATAAATATAGATTTAGAAAGAGAAAAGTTCACATTTTAGTTCATTTGTTCACTAAGCACTCAACTGCACTCTCTTAACCCTAGACCCACGAAATATAATAGCAAATCAGTCCCAAAACTAGTCCCTACCACTTCTATATCAAATTAGGAAGCTAAGAATTAAGATTGATCAAAGTGAAGGTATAAACCCTAGACTTAGAATCTGATCTTGGTTGATGTGTTAGAAGTTATGATTTTGTGTTATAATATGTTGTGTGTAGTGTAAATAGTTGATCTGGGTTGGTACATGATAGATCCATAACATCTATATGCACGAATTTGAAGTTTTCAAAAATATGTAAAATTGTTAAATGTTGTCTGACAACCAAATGTCAGACCTCATAAATCAGTGATCGTTAATGATTTTTGTAACAATCCAGAATTTCCAGAATTTTAATTGTAATTTTTAAATATTTATTGAATTATATAAATATTTAATAGATGTGTTTAACGTTGAATAAATATTTGTTTAATTGATTTGATTTGATTTGGTTAATTATTTGTTTAATAAATAATTAATGAGTTAAGAAAATTAATAATTATGGGATAATGTGCTAATTTAATTTAACAATTAAGTTAAAGAGTTTATAATGATTAAATGAATTATTATATTGGTATTTCATTTTTGATGGGTAATTATTTGTGTTGAGTTTTGTGATTAAATAATTTAATTGATAAATTGTTATTAGAATTATTTAATTAAGTATGAAAACTTAATTTAATAGAAATGTGACAAATAACTATATTATAAGTGGTTATTAAAATAAATCAAAGTAGTTTTAATTTAGTTTGCCAAACAAGGCTTAAATATATTAAGTCTTTAAGTTTTAAATTGTTTTGCCAACCAAAGCCCTATGGTTTTTGGATTTTAAATTTTAAATTTATAATAATATAAATAAAATAATATTTATATAAATATATATTAGTTATGTAACTGATAATTTAATAAAATCATTAGTGAGCGTCAGTTTTAAAACCTTTAAAAAGATGTACGTTAGTTTAATTTACTTTACGTATATTGTATATGGCTTAAGCCTAAGAAGAAGTTCAGAGAAAAAGGTTTTCAAAGAGAAGAAGAAGAGGAAGAGGAAGAAGAAGAAGAAGAGGAAGAGGAAGAGGAAGAGGAAGAAGGGAAACCTTGAGAAAACAAACATCATCTCCATCTTTTCTCCTAATTCAACCTAGAAAGGTATCAAACTAACCCTTATACTAAATTAGGATGTTTTGTATTTAGTCTTTGTAAAATTAGGTTTTCATGATTGTGAATTTATATGTATATATGGTGTTCATATGTTTTCATGTATATGCTTACATGAGATTTTTATAGTTGTTCAAAGGTTTCAATTTACAAAGATATGATGAACATGATGAAATCATGTTCATACTGTTTGATTATGAGTTATATGGTTGTTCTAACAATTCAATCCATGTAATTTTGATAAACAAGAGGAATTTTGTTCATAATGATTTTTTGTGAATTAATTTCTAAAAAACGACTTTTGAAACTATCAAATTGATGTTTGGTTATGATTTATTGTTGAAATTGATCATGTATTATGTTAGTATGTTAAGAATATGAGTTATCACAATTGGAATTGCTTGAATTGGTTTAAAAACGAATTCACAGCGAAGAATTTCGCTATGAATGTCAAAAGAAGAAGATAGAAGACAAATAGTGAAATTAATGGTCGTAGTTTGGATGTTTATGTTGTTTATATGGTTAGAAACGCGTTAGAAAACATTAGATTATGTTTCTGTAAGCCTATTACACTTTGGGTAGGTTGGTATGGTTGTTAGAAAGGAGGTTGGAGGCCTAATTTGACTTTCCGTAGTGTTCTAGAGCTGAAATCGCGAATTAGCTGAAGGGCCCCCCGCCCCGACTGGCCCCACTAGTACAAAAACCCCCGCCCCGCTGGCGGGGGAGGGGGGGGGGTAGCCTGCCTAACCGAATTTTTGGAAAAAAAACTGACCGGACATATTTTACTAAAATGAACATAACGTTTTCATATGAACTCCGATTGAGGTGATTCAAGATAACCCGGAACGAGGACGAGTAGACCTACAACTTTTATGCTTTAAGTTTTTCAATTTGAAGTCGGGAACAGGGGTAAAAATTATCATCTTTAGGACTATTGTGTTTTCGGAGGCAATCGGAGGGGGTCGGGCATGCACGTATGCTAGTGTAGTGCTCTTGACGATAAAAAATGTTGTTTTAAGTTATAAAATATGAATGATAGTATATATAATGATGCTTAACATTAATATAATGATGTATTAGATAAGTTATAAAAGCATAGTAAGCATACACAAGAGAGGCAAATCGGGCGTGTGACGAATAAACGTCGAAGCGCCGTGATAAGTGTTATTGAAAGTAAAAAGTGTTTTAAGTCAAATGAAATGAATATTATAAGATATGGAATGGGTTTAATATAAAATCCATAAGTATTCCTAGAAAGACTTAAACACTTATATGAATTTCGAATATTACATAAGTCGAAAAGTTAACACAATCTAATTGAACATTGTGTGCTAATTAATAGGAAAGATTATGAGATGTGGAGTAGAGTTTACATTACAATTAATATGTATTGTTATGTGACTAATAGTTGATGTGTATGATTATATAATTGTGTAGGACACATGAAGTGCAGATAATTGTAAGCTGTTAAACTGTTATTGGTAAACAACGATCAAGGCAAGTCTTTCGGTTCCTATTTTCTACGTGGACTTGATGAACTGTTTTAAATTGCATGATATGTTATATGTGTTGTAAGAGAGCATGATATGTTATACATGTTGAAATCATGAAATGTTAAAGTTAATGTATGACTACATTATTTTGGTTAAATAATGATGATTGAGTAAGGAACTCAATCTTTATATTTGCTATGTGAATTAAAGCATGTATGCCATGTTACTTTAATTATAATGATATGTATGTTGAGCATGTTATTATATGCTATGTGATGCATGAAAACTGTTAGATTTTGCTGGGCTGTCGAGCTCAACCTTGTAAATAACCACTTTTGCAGGTTCAAGATTTCAAGGTAAAGTTATGTGTTACTTGAAAGACATGAATCAGATGTGATACTTGAGGATTTATACACATTAGTTGTGTTATTAGTATTTGAACCATGTTTAAGGTTCCGAATGATGTATTATGTTGAGTTGTAATATCGTTTCGCAATGTAAATTATTGTAGTATGAAAATGATTATGAGTTATTTAGATGTAAAGGTTGAAGATTTTGGGAACGAAAATAGATTGTATGTAACGACCCCAAAATAGGTCCATTCCATCCAACCTATTATGAGTCGCCAAATACATGGTACATAAAATAACTACAACTTTATTACAACAATTGTCGTGCAAAATACAACAACACATATGCTGTGAGTTTGGATACAAATATATACCAAATGTGACACATGTCCCAACCGTGGACAGCACCTCACAGTGGCACCTTACATAAAGGTATAGTCAAAGACTGTTTTAGAAATTAGAATCTTTGGGAAGTGCTCAAGGAAACCTTGGTACATGGGAGGCCATGCTTCTAGGTTGTGATAGATATCATATGGCCACAGAATTATCCTTGGTTGACCCAATATACCCCAAAGAAAAACGAGAAGATTACTATCATATTCTTCCCAATGGTGAGTCTTCTCTTGACTTATCATTATCTCCACTGTCTCTAATTGAGAATTATACTTCAAACAAACACCAAGATTATATAGGTAGTGCTCGTAAAGATATTTAGCAAGTGGATGAGCACAATCCTGTCTTATGATGACACGAGGTTGTATGTCATTAGACATCTTGTATGATAGTGGCAAAACACCCTTCTAACTTTGGGTACGCCTTACCCTATTAGATTCACCAAATATAACTACTAAATGAACTTTTCTATACTTCTTAGGGAGAACTCTACAGCTAGAGACCACCGTTCTATTCCCTTGTTACCCCCGCTCGACCCAGCTACACTCTTATTACCTGAAAGGAATTGTGAAGCAAAAGGGTGAGCACAACTAGCCCAGTAAAGAATATCATGACTAAAGATAAATAAATTATCAATAGCCTTCAACAGTAATAAATCAGAGATTTAGAACTTATGGTAGATGATAAAAATTTTCAACCATAATTGCAGCGGAACGAGCAATCCATTAGAAGAGTCAAATAGACTATAAAGTCCATTATCTTCTCCATGTTAAAAATCCACCAACAATATTTTATCCATGTAACATCAATCAACAGTTCCTTTCCACAATCATATGAATATCTCATAATCATAATTGTGATTCTAAATTCCTCTTCGTACCTAGGACGAAGATAATTTTCATCACATGTCTTTACCTGATACATCAAAGATCATGGTTATACCAAATCACAGTTCTTGTTTATAATCATACTAACAATTTCATCTTTGCACTACGGGCCAAAGATATTCATCAACAGACCATCTTTGCACTGCAGACCGAAGATATTCAACAGCAGGTCATCTTTGCATTGCGAGCCGAAGATATTCATCAACAGCTCATCTTTGCACTACAGTCCAAAGATATTCAACAACAAGTCATCTTTGCATTACGAGCCAAAGATATTCATCAATAATTCATCTTTGCACTACGGGCCAAAGACATTCATATCTCAAAGAAATATATAATCATTTCAGAATTTATATAAACAATAATTATAACCATATTAATCAATTCATCTTTACACTTAAGCTAAAGATATTCAATTATAAATTCAATGGTCATGATCATACCAGTTAACAATTCATCTTTGCACTACAGGCCAAAAATATTCCTCAGTCACGATCATACCAATAATTTACCCATCTTTACACTCAAGTGAAAGAGAAATTCAACACCAGGGTTATAAAAATGTTATATATGATAATAAAATCAATATAATCAACATATAGATTTAATCTCAAGAGTAATATTCATAAATCAACTATAATTTGGTCAGAAAAAAAACCAATTTTTCTGTGAATAGTAACTCGTGAATAGTAACTCATGAATAGTAACTCGTGAATAGTAAACCCGACACAAAAAGGTAGAAATTCCACAATAAAATTCATACCAGTATTTCGGTATAATGATATTGAAAGAATAATATTTCTTAAGCTTATAAACAATTTATTTAAATTGTTTACACTTTACTAATTAATGCATTTAATCTTCATAAAATGCCAAACTCATAAGATTTCATTACCAATAACCAAAACCCTCATCAAAAATTTGCATATACCTCATATAGGATTCTCAAGCTATAAAATCCTATTTTTCAATTTTCTTACTTCACATAACATATTTAATTCATTTTCTCATAACTTGTCCATTTTCATGAAAAATATCAAATCAATTCCAAAACTATTTCTTTTCTGTGATTTATCAGAATATAGTCCCATATTGAACATATATTTTTTTCAGAATTTTTAAAACTCATTTACTATTTTTCATATGGCCAAAATCGCCGAATATTTAGACATTTATCATAAATTGTACTTTTATCCAAAAATTCCGAAATTCACAGAGTATACTGATATTATATAGATATACTTCCAATAAAAATTTTATCAATTTTGGAGTTAACCAGAAGGAGTTATAAGCGGTTACTTTTAAAATAGTCTTTTCCCGTAAAATTCATAACTCTTAATCTATACATCCAAAAATCATCATTTTCGGACACAATCAATAAAACTCATCAAAATATAATTTCAAATTTTTTCAGAATTTTCTGAAGGTCAGAAGAAGTACGAACTGAAAAACATAATAACCCTTAAAATCCCTTACTATCCCTTACCTCAAAAGAGCAGTACTTCTGATCGGTATAAGGCTGAAGAAAACTTGCACTGATGAATAGAAACTCACAGAGTATCTAAATACTCACAAAATACACTCAATAATCTAGAGAGAGAAATAGAGAAAATTTATGAATTTTGGTGTGATTTTTAATTCTAACTTAGCCCTCTATTTATAGGAAAATATTAGCACGCCGAAGCAGACTTAACCTGCAACCTGATGGCTTTACCTGCTACTATTCCCACGCACCACATTTGAATAAAAATCTCAGTACATTTCTTCACCAACCAAGAGTGGAGCCCACCAATTCTAGAATTTTCCACCAAAATGATTAACTCCGAAAATTCAACAATTTCTGAACCAGTCATCTCGTAAAATTCATAACAAATCATACGTTCATTTTTAACGGTTCAAAATTTGTGAACATATACTCAACTTATATATGTATAACATATCCAAAAATTACCACGATCTAACGGTCGGATTAAAAATTATAACCCCCGCAAAATATCTCAAAAACCCTAATTTGATTTTCAATACCTCCGTTCCGACAAAAATACAGATAAAATACCTCAACATTAACTCCTTCTTTTTTAACCACAAAAATATATCCCTCATTTATATCCACATAAAATAAATATTTCCTTATCATATGAATCAATAATTAATTATTCATAAATAATATTACAGATTCACATTTATGACAACCAGGCCGTTCCTAGGAAAGAGGGGGCTTTCCAATAAGGATTTCTCCTTACTAGCGCGCAATTAGGTGACCAAACTTCTCCTTAGACAGAACTTTCTAGACATTGTAAATAATGTTATCTAATAATATTATTCAAATAATATGAATTATTGATCTGATCATGAGAAATACTGTGCAGTGACAATTATTGAACAACAATAATATAAAATATCAACGTAGCAATTATTGAATCAATAAAATATAATATTGAATAGTAATTACTGTAACAATTATTGAGTAGTGCCTTCTTACGTAAGAATTAATAATTTCAAAAATACTGTGCAATACCGTGTGCTAATGTGCAATAACGTGTATTACTGTATTTTAACCACCGGGTATTCCAACAGTGCTAACGGTAATAACTACGCCATTATTTGTAAAAACTCAAATTTGTCGTTTTCTTTATCCGACTGTTATTCTGTTATGGGGCCCACAAATAGCTGCGCCGTCGTACGAATATTCCTTGACAGAAAGAATATTCTACGACCAAACGAATATTCCCCGACAAAATGAATATTTTCTAACCACTTGCTTATTTTACAAAATATTCATATATCACCCTTAACTTTAACTTTTTATCAATTTAACCATTTACTAAATAGAAAAATTGAATACTTTTATTTGATAAAATTCGGGGTCTTACATTGTAATAAACAATTTTAATTATTCTGAAAAATTTTGATGGTTGTATTATCATTTAATGATGTAAAATTTGAGGTTGAATGTATTATTAATGACTGAAATTGAGAATTTAATTGTATGAATTTTGGGGTCGTTATAATTTTAATGTTTTAAATGTTTATAGTTATATTATGTTATAAGGGCTTCGATTTGGAACTAGAATCAAGCCTAGATCATGTACAGATTGTATGTTATGGATGGTTAAACCTAGTTGACCGACCATGACTTTACAAATCTGGGTAACCCAGAACGTGCCCAGAAATGCCTGATAAGCAGTTTATGGGCTCAGATCTGGCAATGGTTTGATGATTTGTTATGTTAGTTATATCTAAGTTGTAGTATGTTATATGAACTACAAAGTCATGCTATTAGATCACCTTAATGATAAATAGGTTGGATTTAGTGGCTGGTCAAAGTAGCTATGTCGATCATGAAAACTGCTTTCTGGGAAACCCAAAAACCGTATGAACATTATTTCTGATAGTGTTTGATCGGCTTAGATTTGTAGATTTTAATGTTCTTATACTATTTTTATGTAATAGATCTATACCTTGTCATGTTGGCTACAAATTGGAACCCTTAAATCACAAAATTATTACAAGTATAGCAAGTTATGGAAGCCCAAAAGAGGCTACTCGAACTGTTCTTCATTTCTGGGTAACCCACCAGAAAATGAAGAACAACTCTGACAGCTTGTTCAATGGCTTAGATCTTTCAGATTAATGATTTCTAGACATTCTAAGTGCTCGAATCATGTACCTTGTTTGTTTCTCTACAAGGCCCGACGTCTGAAACATCTATTACATGAACAGATTGAATGATAGAAGGCCATCAATAGCGTTGACCAGCCACGACTTTATGATTCTGGGTAGCCCAAAAACATGAAGAACATGTCTGACAGAAAGTTTAAGCCTCTAGATCTTGCAACTATGTTATGTTTTGATCTTATTTATGATTGATACATGTAATATTACAACAATACTACATGATCAATGTCTTACCATGCCCAGAAACAACTTAGACAAGGAATTATTATGGGTCAAAGTTGGTACCTTTATCACTGCTTATGAATGATCTTGAGCCTCAAGAACACAATAGGCGACACTTTCTGTCGCTAAAGGCTCTAGCGACATATTTAATAATTTTAATTAATTTATTTTCCAAAAATCATTTAAAAATAGTAATTAATTTCTAAAAAATTCCTAAATTAGCTTAAAAAATTATTTTAAGTTATAAAAATTAACTTTTAATAATTTGACATATTTTTCATAAATATTATTATTTATTTTTATAATAATGATATTAAATTTGTTTAATAAATGTATTAAATAAATTAATTAAAAATGATTTTATTATAGTAAAAATTATTTTAAATGATAATAAGGTATTTAAATATATTTTAAGTTATAAAACATAACTTTTAATATTTTAAGATAAATTTTATAAATTATTTAATATTAATGATAATAGAGTTATTTTATAATTATATTAAATAAAATTAGTTAAAAATGATTTTACTATTATTAAAATCTTTTTAAATAAAAATAAAGTGTTTAAAAATATTTTAAGTTATAAAACATAACTTTTAATATTTTAAAGAAAATTTCATTAATAATTTAATATTAATGATATTAGATTTATTTAATAATAACATTAAATAAATAGTTTAAAAATGATTTTATTGATTTATAAATCCTTTAAAAAGGATATAAATGATTTAAAAATATTTTAAGTAATAATAAAATACTTTTAATATTTTTGTGAATAATACATTAATATTTAAATATTAATAGTAATTATTTAAAAATAATTTTAAATGTTTTAAAAATTATTTAAGGGTAATATTAATACTTTAAAAATATTTTGAGTTATTATATAAATAACTTTAATATTTTGACAATGATTTCATTAAATTAATATTAAGTAAATATTAATGATAATAGAATTATTTAATATTTAAATCATTTAAGAATGATTCCAGTGTTTGAAGAATCATGATAAATTATAATAATTATTTAAAAATTAATATAAGCCACTGAAAAATAATATGACCAATATTTAAATTATCTAAAGGAATATTGAACTTCAAAATAGAGTTTTAGACTCGATAATTATCCGATAAAGTCGTCGGTACACCGAAATATTTCAGAAATTGATCTAGACTTAGATAGTTTGACTTGATAGGTGATTGTTTATGATCCAATGACTGTTATACATATGTGACAATATGATTAGGTTATGTTTTGACTGCAAATAACAGTATTATGTGTTACGATATATTTTCCAATCAAAATAATGATCTTATTAATGATAGGTAGCGGTATAAAAGATAAAACTAAGTTGTGTAAGCAGCAGATCAGACAAGTATCCTACCTTTTTATTTATGTTATGCAATGGACATGCGTAAGCTAGTATCTGAAATATTCTTTTTCATTGTTTAAATATCTTAACCTTTGTATATACTTATGCACTGCTTCTGCATAAGTAAGTTATTGACTTATATTATTGTTGAACAAACTTCTTAACTATGTTGTTATAGATCAAGATATATATTCTGTTCGTTAATTTCTAAGTTTGGTTATACAAGTGTCCACACTTGGATAATTGTTGTACTTATTGATACATACCTATTAAATTTCGTTATGTATACATTGATTAACAGCTATCTAAGCTATTTAACTCGGCTGTACATAGATTTAAAAATATTGTTGAACATGATAGAACTTTATTGTATCCAATCGAATTATTTTGGTTCGAATTCCAGACTAAGTATGAACATCCCGAATATGAGAAACTTTGTGCGCCTAAGTCGGATATGCTGGACGAAAATATCGTTCGAACACGTAGTATTGATCAATACAGGGCATAACAGGCTGATCACCCCCCGTACCCATATGTTATGACGGTTTGCGGATGAAGTTCTGAAAAACCTTTTCAAAAATTAAAAATAAAGTTCATAGTCTATCGACTGCTCTCCATTTATAGTCAGTACGTAGTTTCAAAAATTTGACATAGAATTGATATATGTTGTTATTATTGGTTCAGCTTACTTCACAACTGTTGATTCATTATAGAAGTGTCATTCAACGAAAATATTTAATCCTTTTAGTTAATATTTATTGTTGCTATTACTTGTTGGGCAATCAAATGCTTATTCTTGCTTTAAATTTAAATATTTTTAGCTAAGCGTGATCAACCTGAAGGTTCAGGTAAGAATAAAGGAAAAGGAAAGCAAACAGAATAAGTTGTGGTATCTTATGTAACAGATAGACTTTATTAAGACAATGATATTTACTAATTATCATGTAATGAATGTTTTAAAGGTCGCGTATCTGGGATTAGAGAACTCTGATATATATAAATTAAGTTTGATATTTATATTATTGTTATTATTCCGTTCAAAGAAATGGTATCGTGAAGCACTGAGTTCGGGTTTCAAGTACCTGAATTTGGGGGCGTCACAGGTTAGTATCAGAGCTTTAGGTTAGAAACTTTAGGTGTGATAGACCTTAGGCTATAACCTTTAGGACAGAGAAAAAATGTTAAAAATACAAATAACTCATATAAAGTTTAAAAGGAGATGAATTGAATCAATTTATCTTCAAACAAAATAAAAGATAACATATATAAAACTATTATTTGTTGTGTGTATATATTATATGCTAATCAAAATAATTTATGTGTAGATGTCAGATGGAAAAGGATTAGGATACCCTCATATTGTAAAGAAGGAGTAAATCTCCATGACCGAGCTAATATCAAAGCCAATAGCTGAAATAGAGGCTCACATTAAAAGCAACACTAATGAGGTGGTTGTTGTGGAAAATGTAATACCAGATCCAGAAATAATAGAACTGACAGATAGTAATTCGAACACTAAAGTTGGAGCTGATCAAGCATCAACGGAAGTGCAGAATCTGAAGAACAAGGTTTCTTCTCTAGAAATGTTGTTAAATAATCAATTACGAAAAGCGTTGATAGAAATAATGGAAGAACAAGATAAGCTTAAAATCCAAATTGATCAGATAGGAGCCAAAAGCAACAAATCGTATGCAGCTCCGAGCAAGAAGGGAAAATAAAAAATGAAAGACCACGAATTAGGAAATCCTGATAATAACCAAGGGAACTCTAACAAAATAGAAAAGTGTATAAACTGTTACAAGAAACATGAAGGCTTATGTAGGAAAGGGAAAAACATTTGCTACAATTGTTGACATGAGGGACATATCTCTCCTCATTGTCCCAATCCGAAGCAAGGTGTATGTTTTATTTGTGGGATAGAAGGTCATCAAGCGAATGGTTGTATAAAATTAAGAAAAAGGCGTAGTGAACAAGTAGTATAAGTATTGTTTAAATATATGTATTCGATGTTATATAAATGATAAGTATGTTCATGTAATATAAAATTCTCAACTTTTGTATAAGTTGTAGCATCGATTCTCGACTTTTATGGTCACAAAGGGATAACGAATGCTTAAAGCAGTATGTGTTATGCTATGTAAAGTACTATGAATTAGTTGAATGAATATGAATATATGTGTGATTAAGGAAATAATTTTCTATGTATCTATCTGCTAACTGGTTAATACAGTAAACCAAGTTTTCAAAATCTAATACTTTGAGTACATGATTATTTAAGTCGAAATTAAGAAAGGTTTAGAATGTAAGTTAATACAAGAATAATTTATGATTTTATTTAATCAGATAATGCCACTAAGAAGACGTCAAACTCGAAACCAAAGGGCAGAAGAATCTGTCAACAATGCTGGGGGACAACCAGATCCGATGCAGAACTTCACGAACATGGTAGCTCAAGCTATGCAGACTGGAATGCTAGTCGCGAGGAATCAGCCAAAAAATCGATTGGCGAACTTCAAAGACTTCAAAGCGGTCGGACCGGCAGAATTCAGAGGATCAACTGACCTTATAGAAGCCCAGACTTGGGTAAAGGAGATAAAAAGGCATTTGTAATTGCTAGGGTAGATGAGGGGCAGAAGACGGCTTTTGCCACTTAAATAATGAAGGGGGAGGCGAATTTTTGGTGGGAGGCAAATCAAGCTAGGGCAGAAGAAGGAGTGATTACTTGGACTAAGTTTAAGACACTATTTTTTGAGAACTATTTCTCGTCTAGAATGTAGGCTAGAATGGAGGTGAACTTTTTGGAATTGAAGCAGGAGAATATGACAGTTTCTGAATATGTCACAAAGTTTAATGAGTTAGCTAGGTTTTCTTTTCATCAAGTTGATACGCAGGCAAGGAAGGCGAGGAGGTTTGAGCTGGGATTAAAATCTCGGATCTACAATAAGGTAGCAGTATTACAGATCAATACTTTTGCAGCACTCTTGGAAAAGGCTATTATAGCCGAGGAGGGAAGTGAGGCCATGAGCCTCTACAACAAGGAAACAAGGAACAAAGGCAAGGTCGAGGGAGTTGTGAAGGCAGAAGCCAGTAGTGGGAGTAGGAATGAGAAAAGGAAAGGGAACAACTTTGGAAATATTAAGGTCAAGCAGGAAGGTGTAAACAAGCAGATGATACAATGTGAAAATTGCGGAAAGAATCCTTCAAGTGAGTGTCTCAAGGGAAAGTTTGTGTGCTATAAGTGCGGGCATGAGGGACATATCTCTCCCAACTGCCCCAATCTAAGGATGAACAATGGGTATTTTCTGTGTGGATCAACAGAGCACAAGGTGAAGAATTGTCCAAAAAGGAGAATGGATGCAGGGAGTGTGAATACAGGGGAAGGTAGCGGGACACTGGCGATAACGGGACCAACTTCAACAAACAAACCAACAAAATCAACCGCCAGCATCTTCAACATGACCGTTTAGGATACCGTAGCAGTCGGGGATGAAATACCAGGTATTATTCGAATAAATTTTATTTTGTATGATTTTCCTATATATAGTAAATTATTTTATAAAGAAATTTTGAAGGAGAAATTTGAGTTCTATTATAAATCAAATTTTCGTTTAATCAGATAGACAAACTTTATGCTGGATAGTTAAAGATCAGTTCAGTCGAATATGATCGAGATCTACTTGAAATGAATGTGTATGATGTATACCCCAGTGTCGATAAGTTTTGAACAGTGATTCTGGGGACGGAATCCTTATAAGGGAGGGTGAATGTAATAACCCAATATTTTCGAAATAATTAAATAAGAAATTTTGGTTTATAATTTTTTTTAATAAAGGAGGGAATATGTGCAAGGTAAAATGTATGTAGATATGTGATAAGTAAAAATTTATTTATTACATGAATAATTGCGTATAATTTTTTTTAAAAGGAATTATTATTGATTATTATAAATTATATTTTTATATTAAATTAATTTTGTAGTAAAAATATTTTATTATTTATATTCTATGAAAATATGATTATTGTATTATTTAAATAACATATGAAATGATTATTAGAAATATTATAATAACTATGTTATTATATGAATTTATTCAGATTAGTTAAGTTTATTATTTTAATTTAATTAATAATGATATATATGAAAGTTATGTCGGATATGCATTCTAAACCTAATTCTAGATTTTGATTAAGGAATAAGAATAATAATATAATATTAATTATACTTCAGTGTTATAACTATGTACCGTATGTATATATTGATAATGATTGATCAATTATGGTGTATTATGTCAAAACCCTAGCATTAATTTGATAAATCCTAATACGAAAGTTAAATACGACTGTAAGATTTATTAAGCCGTTATGTTATGTGATGAATGATATATATTTTAGATTTTATTGCTAATTAGGGAAACCCTAATTAGTAATTAGAAACTCTAATGATTAGAAACCCTAACTGTCAAATTAGACACCCTAATCGCTAAATTAGAACCCTAATCGCTAAATTAGCACGCTTAATGTTAAGTTGCATCTCTTAAACCTAATTTTCACGTCCTAAGTAATTAGGAAACCTAAGGTGATTAGGAAAGCCTAATTTCCATTTTTAGAAAGCTTAAATTTCTATTTTTATTTTATCTAGAAATCCTTAAAAATTAAAATTTTCCAAAACCTTAGGGTTAAACCCTAAGGATTAGTTAAGTTTACTAGATTGCCATTAAAATTTTAAGCCAAACGTCCAAAATACTCTCTTTGCATTATTAAAGATAACTTGTAGATCTAGCCAAATTTGGAGTTGGTGAACCACTAAAGATAACCCATGTGAATTAAAATTCCAGCAAATCAGATGTAATACCCGAAAATAATAATAATAAATAAATAATAAATAAAAAAATTTATTTTATTTTAAAACATATTAATTGGACTTTGTATTTTATTTGGGTCAAGTGGTCATTTAATTTACATGGGCTAATAAATAATAATAAGTGATGGGTAAATTAATTTGGTAAAATTAGACCTTAAAATTTATTGAATTTAGTTTATATGTAAGTAATATTAAAACCTATTATAATTAGGGAAAGTTAATAAAAATCTGTTAATAAATAAACAAAACCTAAGTGCTTCATCAAATTTTATACGAATCATATGAAGGAAAAGAAAAAAAAGGAACAAGACGCCACTTATTGTATTGTGAGAGAAGTTGCGTACGAAATAATCAGAAAAGGAGCTTCAGGTTTGTTTTTTTTTTTTGTTTTGGTACGTTTCTGTATATCAATGGTTTTTATGCTTCAAACTTCTTTTAGTTCATGATTTAGAATTGGAAAAGTATACATGATTAATTTGACTATATATATATATATATATATATATATATATATATATATATATATATATATATATAAGTTTGTCAGATTATTTGTTGAAATGGAGGACATTGGACTATATTTATATATATATTGAACCTGTTAAAAAAATGAATTCGGAACATGATTTAAGGTTTCACTTATAAAGTAGTGATTCATAATATATATATATATATATATATATATATATATATATATATATATATATATATATATATATTATATTTTAATATGTATTTGACTATGAAGTTTATAAACGAAATTAGTAAATTAAATAGAAAGTTATGTATATTAGTTTTAACTAATTAATCTTATTGATAAAATTATAAAATTTACTTGGTACTAAATTTCACAATATTATGTTGTTAATGGGTAAATTTGTAATAAAATTTTATGTTATTTTATTAGATCGGATTGAAGGAGACTAGCGTAATCTTATTTAATTTCTGGGTATTATATTGCTTAATCCAGGTACAAATTTCGTACTTTTTCAGCGACACTCTTTTGTTTTTGATTTGATCGTTTCATTATTCGTTTCGAAATTTAGTATTGCCTCTCATAATTGTTCCTTGTCAATTTATTGTGATAAATTTGTTTTGGCGTTGTATTAGAACTCATATTTGTACTCTTTAAACTAGTGTATCATGTCTAAATTTTATTTTGATATTTATAGTGATGTACATGTTAGTATATTTTTGGAGACTTGTGTTGATGGTTCGTTCGATTTAACATGTACACGTTAGAACCCCTTTGTGTTGATATTTTGTCGCATGTGTTGTGACATTATATTTTTGTTAGAATACCGTAGGGTATACCTGAGCTATAACCACCTATGGGGGTACCACATGCATGACCTTTTGGCACCGAGGCATGACACCTTCCGTGGCGGTGTAATCAGTCCACGATGTCTCCGTTTTGTGCTCCAGTGGGAGTTGGCCATTTGGTATTTTGTTATGGCAGACGTATGGGTCGACCCTAGTTTTCTATTATGTTCTGTTCTGCGGAGTGGTGATGTTTGTGCCAAACACGCCTTCCGATTTTACGTGCATTGGATTCGCGGTCCAATGTGTGTGACTTGCCTGTGTGGCATTATTTGATTTGCATGTGTGACATTATTTGACTTGCCTGTGTGGCAAGGTATATTCTATTTTATTCTGAGCTCGGTATGAAATATCACCCAGCCATTTAATTCAGCCTATTATTTCGTTGTGTTAGTTTTGTTCGTTTCGTTTCAGTTCGCTTTGTTTCAGTTCAGTTCAGTTCATTTAATTGAATTAATTATTTCGTTTCATTATTCTTTTATTCTATATCCGTACTAGGCATTTGGCTCATGCTGTATTTTTTTTCTGGCAGGTAATCAGGGAAATCAAGGGTAAGTGTGACGAGAGCTCCCTTTTATCCAAATGATTTAGATATATTATGTTTAGGTTGTTTGGAATTGTAATAATTATTTTAGATTGTGGTTTGAGACAATTTGATATTTATTATGGTTGACTTGTGGTATTAATCACATATTAAGACTATTTTTTTGTGGCTTTGAGCCTTGCTATTTAATTTGTGACACCCTCAAATTCGAATACTTTATTTCCACCGGATTTGGTGTTCACTTGATAAAAACATTCATGTCTAACTACCCAATCATAATAAAATTTAATAATAAACCTTCCCATTAAAGGATTACATCAATAAGTTCAATAAAATCTCCCAGGTTATCTAACTTTTGAAAAAAACATCATCTGCGGAAAATTAAATAATTACATCACAAGATTTAAAATAAAGTCTGACAGCACAAAAGTCAACAGGTTTACAAGTCTTCAATACTTGCTTATCTTCCCTTTCCCTTTACTGGTTGTAGGTTCATCGACCTTCTTAACTTTAGCTGTAATATTATATAAGCAAGAGTGAGCAAACAATGCTCACTTGAAATGATAATGAATAAACATCATATCAACTACCAAATGAATAGGTTCCATAGAACTGAATAATGTGTTTCATCAATAATAATCAGGAACTAAAATTGAAATGTATAACTGAGGGTCAGAAGACCACGAACTATGTCCATTGTTATAAGTATTCTTTCAGCTTAAACTTTAACAGTCATAAGACTATAGGGACTCCGTGTACTTAGGGGGATCAGCCCTTCGTACAATGTATTGTGCACAAACATTTCAACGCTATACGTAAATTATCCCCTATAACAGGGTTGTTCAACTAAGCATTTAGAATACGAGTCCGCACTAAAGTATGTTTGGTTTGGATAAGTTTTAAGGTAATTTAGAGTTTAACGAACATCAATTAAGAATTAGTTGAATAAAAATGTAATAACATGATGCTATGGAATAAATCATAAATGAATCAACATTGTATATTAAGGTCATGCATTAGGAATAATCTAATAGCATAAGTATTGAATAACATAACATACCTTGCTTGAACAATATTAAGCTAAGGATAAAATTTTATTTAGAATTGAGTATTGAGCATGCATAATAAATAGTAAATTGAATGATAAAACTTGTTCAACGTTAGTATATCAGAATTTAGAAACTTGCATGCTAAATAACAGGTTTAGGGTTAGAAAAACTTGCTGAATATTAAGAGGTAAGGTTTAGGAGCTTGCACAATATAATTAGAATTAAGAAACTTGCTCAACGAAAGTTTAGAGTTAGAAAACTTGCCTTGCGTGTAAGCTAAACCGTAATAGTTTGATTCACAATACCCTAAGCACATGTCATTATGACACAATTAGTCACTACAAATACTTTGTATACAAATAAGTATCTATTTCATGTGACGCCCCCAAAATAGGTATACAACACCCATTCTGAGTCGCCAAATACATGGTATAGATACAACTACAACTTTATTAATACAATTATCGTGCAAAATACGACAACACTTAAACTGTGAGTTTTAAAATACAAATATTGTCTTCTAGACAATATCCACACTCAAATAAGTCCTCATTACAATTATTAATACATTATTTTACAAAAATGGTGAGGACTACTAAAACATCTTTCAAGAACCATCATTCCATACCCCGACTAGTACTCGCTACATTCTCGCCTCCTAAGAAAAAAAATAGAACAAAAAGGAAAGGGTGAGCTCAACTAGCCCAGTAAAGAATATTATGACTAAGATAATATAAAACAAATTATCGTTAGTCCTCAACAGGAAAAAATCTGATAGAATATAATAGACAACAAATTTTAGATCAACAACTGCAGCGGAAACAACAATCCATTAAAAAAGTTAAATAGAGAATGAATTCTACTATCTTCTAAGATTTAAAAGTCCATCATCAATATTTTATCCCTATAACATCAACCAATATGCATCTTGAATCAAATATTCATCTTTGCACTACAGGTCAAAGATATTTATTTGTATCACCAGTTGGTCATGTTCATCTAAACACCTGTTCATCTTTGCACTACGACCAAATATATTCATCAGTTAATCATTCATCTTTGTACTACAGACCAAAGATATTCAATAATATCATCATTTAGGACTGAGGATGATAAAAAATATTTTAAAGAAAACGAATCCAGTGAGATAAAAGAATAAATATTAGGGATTCGTACTTCGATTTATCCATATTCAAAAATACCCCATAATATATCATAGTGGAGTAAAATTTAGGAATAAAGATCAAAACATGGATATAATCAAAGCTAGTAACAAAAATAGACATCTGGGACAAAGAAGAGAAAATTTTATTTTTCTGTGAATAGTGCCGTATTTGTTAATAGTGTCGTATACGTGAATAGTACCATATACATGAATAGTAACCCCGACACAAAAAGACAAGAATTTTACAAGAAAAATCTTACCAATATTCTTGCATAATGATATTGAAAGAAATAATATTATTAAAAAAAACATCCCTTACCTCCAAAAAGACAGTACTTCTGACTGAAATACTGGATATAGTGCTGAAGGAACTTACATTGTATAGCAACACTCAAAGTATCAAAATACTCACAAGAATACGCTCGATAATATAGAGAGAGAAAATTTCAGTTTCTGGTGTGATTTTTAATTTTAACCTAAGCACCCTATTTATAGGAAAATGCTTAAAACACCAAAGTAGAAAATTTAATAAAATATTAATATATTATAAAAATTTTCACGCCCACCTCTTGACATCTGAAATTAGCATGTTTACAACACTTGTGGGGCCCACCAAAATAATAAAAATGTTTTTCTTAAAAAAATAACTAAATCTTCAAAAATCAATTATTCTGGAACTTTAATAATTCATAATAAATAGCCTTTTTATCAGAAAAATTGGAATCTTATATCCATTCCATAGGAAATTCAATTCTCTACAATTTTGTAAGTTTAAGTTTTTCTAAATTCTAAACAAAAATTGACCGAAATCCACATACAGGCGATTTTACAAGCTATAATCAAATTTCAGTCAAGAAATGAGTCCACTAACACACAAAACATGTGTAAAACTTTTTTTATAACAAAAATACTCTTCCTCCTCATATATTCATATATCACACATTTATTGTAAAAATATCACTATTATTATATTATTATAATAAAATAATATATTTAAATGAATTATTTTATTAGAAAAGATAAAATACCAATTTTCAACAATTGTTACTTTAAAAATTTTCTCCATCTATATCCACATAACATAAATATTTTCCTTTATCATATAAATCAATAATTAATTATTCACAAATAATATTGATAACCAGGCCGTTCCCAAGAAAGAGGGGGCTTTCCAATAAAGATTTCTCCTTACTGGTGCGCAATTAGATGACCAAATCTCTCCTTAGATAGAACTTTCTAGACATTTCCAATAATGTTATCTAATAATATTATTCAAATAATATAAATTATTGACCTGGTAATGAAAAATATTGTGTAGTGACAATTATTGAAACAACAATAATATAAAATATCAACGTATCAATTATTGAATCAATAAAATAAAATATTGAACAGTAATTACTGTAGCAATTATTGAGTAGTGCCTTCTTACGTAAGAATCAATAATTGGTGTAATACCGTGTGCTACTGTGTTTTAACCACTGAGTATTTCAACAGTATTAACGGTAACAACTACGCCGTTATTTATAACCAACTTATACTTGTCATTTTTTTCATCCAATTGCTTTCCGTTATGGGGCCCACACAAGGCTACACCGTCATACGAATATTCCCCGATAGTAAGAATATTCCACGACCAAATGAATATTCCATAACTAATCACATTAATCAAATCATCTCTTACTATTTTAAAATAGTAAATAGAGAAAATTCAATTTCATTTATAAAAAGTTGGGGTCTTACAACCTCCCCTCCTTATAAAAATTCGTCCTCGAAATTGACGCACGTACCTGGTGTTTTGAAAAGGTGAGGGTACCTCACTTTCATTTTCGTTTCCAACTCCCAGGTCATTTCCTCAATAGCATGGTTCCTCCATAAAACTTTGACTTGTGGTATGACCTTTATGCGTAGGACATGTTCTTTCCTATCCAAGATCTTAACAGGTACCTCCTCGTATGTTAAGTCTTTAGCTATCTCGTCTGGTTTTAACTCAATAATGTGGTTTGGGTCTTTCACATATTTACGAAGCACAAATCTGTGACAAATATTATGAACACGAGACATGCTTGGAGGTAATGCAAGTCTATAGGCCACATTTCCTACTCAGTCAAGAATTTGAAATAGACCAATAAATCGTGAATTGAGCTTTCCTCTTTTCCCAAATCTTGTAACTCCCTTTCGTGGAGCAACTCGCAACAATACATGATCCCCAATACTAAATTTCACGTCTTTTCGATGAAGATACGTATAACTCTTTTGTCGATCATGTGCCGTTTGTATACGTTGTAGAATCATTTGGATCTTTTCTGTAGTCATACTTACCAACTTTTGTCCCAACAATGTTGCTTCACCCATGTCGTCCCAACATACTGGAGAGCGACACTTTTGTCCATACAATTCTTCAAATGGAGCCACACCTATACTTGCCTGATAACTGTTATTGTAGGAAAATTCTATCAATGGTAAATACTTATCCCAACTCCCTTTGAAGTCTAGGACACAGAGTCTTAATAGATCTTCAAGAGTTTGAATAGTCCTCTCTGATTATCCATCCGTTTGAGGATGGTATGCCGAACTGAATCGTAAATCCGTGCCCAAAGCTTTTTGCAAGCTAACCCAAAATCGTGAAGTGAATCTTGGGTCATGATCTGAAACTATGGATACTGGCATGCCATGCAACCTCACAATCTCATTCACGTACATAAGAGCAAGATATTCAAGGGAATAAGTCTCCCGTATTGGCAAGAAATGAGAAAACTTGGTTAATCTATCAACAATAACCCAAATCGCATCTATGCCTTGAGAAACCTTGGGAAGACCCGTAATAAAATCCATGGTAATGTGCTCTCACTTCCATTTTGTAATCTTAAGTGGTTCCAATGGACCCTTTGGCACTTGATGCTCCGCATTCACACGTTGACACATTAAACACCTCGAGATAAACTTCGCGATCTCTCTCTTCATATTGCTCTACCAAAATGTATGTCTAAGATCACGATACATTTTGGTACTTCAAGGGTAGATTGCAAATGGTGTGTTGTGTACCTCCATCATGATCTTGTATTTCAAATCAGAGTCATTAGGAACACAAAGTCTGGAGTTGACTCGAAGTATTCCTTCTTCATCGATTCTTGCTTCTGGAATAACACCTTCTTATACTTTCTTCTTCATACGCATCAGCTCCGGGTCTGTGGCTTGAGCAACTTTAACTTTATCGATTAAAGTTGGTTCTATGCGTATACTTGACATCATCACATGGGTCCCCAGAATTTTGAATTCTATCTTCATCTTTTGTAAATCACAAAAAATGGGTATTTGTGTTAACAACATCGCACTCGTTCCTGCATATGATTTTCTACTTAATGCATCAGCTACCACGTTCATTTTTCTATGATGGTATTGAATGGTATGGTCGTAGTCTTTCAACAGTTCAAGCTAACGTCGTTGCCGCATGTTGAGTTCCTTTTGGGTTAAGAAATATTTGAGGCTTTTATGGTCTGAATATATCTCCACTTTCTTTCCATATAGATAGTACCTCTAGATTTTCAACGCGAAAATGACTGTTGCCAACTCAAAATCATGAGTAGGGTTATTCCTCTCATATTCTTTGAGTTGTCGCGAGGCATAGGCTATGACCTTCTCATGTTGCATGAGAACACATCCTAACCATTTTCCTGAAGCATCGATGTAGATAACAAAACCATTCGAACCAGATGGTATTGTCAGAACAGGTGCTGAAATGAGTCTTCTCTTAATCTCTTGAAAACTTTTCTCACATTCCTCGCTCCATACGAATTTTGTATCTTTCCGAGTTAGTTGAGTTAACGGAGTAGCGATTCGAGAAAATCCTTCCACGAATCTCCGATAATAACCAGCTAAACCCAAAAAGCTACGTACTTCGGTCACCGACTTCGGTTGCTCCCAATTTTGTATTGCTTCAATCTTCGTCAGGTCAACAGATACTCCATGTTTTGACACCACGTGCCCAAGGAAAGCTACTTCCTTAAGCTAGAACTCGTATTTCTTTAACTTGGCATATAACTTGTTTTCACGAAGCCTTTGGAGTACTAGCTTCAAATGGTGCTCATGATCTTCACGACTTTTAGAATATATGAGGATGTCATCAATAAAGACAACAACGAACTGATCCAAATATTTCTTGAATACTCGGTTCATCATATCCATGAAAGCCGCAGGAGCATTAGTCAATCCAAAAGACATGACTAGAAATTCATAATGCCCGTACCGAGTTTTGAAGGCAGTCTTCGGAATATCCTCAATTTTAATCTTCAGCTGATGATATCCAGAACGAAGATCGATCTTTGAAAAGAATTGTGCTCCTTGTAACCGGTCAAACAGGTCATCAATACGATGTAGCAGATACCTATTCTTGATGGTGACATGGTTCAATTCCCGGTAATCAATACAAAGTCACATACTCCCTTCTTTCTTCTTTACGAATAAAACAGGAGCACCCCAAGGAGATGTACTAGGATGAATGAAACTGATTTCCAACAACTCATGTAGTTGGACCTTTAACTCTCGTGATCACCTCGTTTGGGTTCCTCGTATTTTGACCAGTCACGACAAACGCTCTTCCAGAAACCGCTGACTTTGACTTTTCTGGGACAGTCTTTTGAGTCACCATCCCCGCTGGACTTGGTTTCGCTACAGAACAATCTTGAGCGATATGTCCTTCCTTTCCACAATTATAACATACCATGAACTGTTGTGGACAGTTTGGGCTGATGTGTCCCTCTTTTCCACATTTATAGCATATGACCGGTGGTCGTTCTCCTCCCTTAAAAACAATTGATACTGGTGCTGACGTCTTCTCATTGTCATTATTGAATCTCCTCTTTTTGAAATTTTCACTCCATTCGCCTCTCCTATTATCATGGCCACGATTACCGCCAGAGTGGTTACCGCTTTTGTCTAAATTTTTCCCTCCCCGCTAGTTATCATTGCTCCGATGACTGCTGTCACTGGTATGACCCTGGTTGTGGTCCCTCGGTTGAACATACTCATTATCTCGCTCTAATAATTGAGCCCTGTTTACAACATCTGAATATAAAAAAAATTTATGAGAGATAAGATATTGCCGAATCTCGGGTTTTAGACCTCTCAAAAACATCCGTGTCATTCGTTCCTCATTCTCTACCAAATGAGGTGCAAACCTGGATAACTCTGTGAACTTCGCCTCGTTCTGGGACACCGTCATGTTGTTTTGTTCCAATCTAATAAAATCTACCTCATTCATATGACAAATACTTTCAGGAAAGTACTTATCATTGAACAGTTTCTGAAACGTTTCCCAAGACATGTTGAGTGCGGCAGGCTAGGTATGCTTCACAGATTCCCACCAGTAATTTGCCTCACCACGGAACATAAAGGTGGTAAATGGAACATTCTATTCCTCCGTGCATCCCAAGACATCGAATATCTTGGTAATTTGCTTGAGCCGCGTTTTCACCTTAATCGGATCCGATTTTCCCTAGAATTCTGGTGGTCCCAACTCTTTGAACTGTTTGGCTGTGACCAGCTGTGCGTTGCCATTATTTCTACCTGTATTTTGAACATGAGTGTCCCTCGTCTGATTTTGCATAAATCGCAAAAAGCTTCTAAACATCTCATCGTTCATTGTCTGCTCAGTGTTGTTTATAGGAGGAACATTGTCGTCCTACTGTACGTTCACCTCATTGGTGATTAAAGGTGTTTTCACGTTCTTATTTACTCCACTGTTAACATTCTCAGCTGCCATTCTTAAATACTGCCACAAAACAAGGGTTAATTAAATAAATTGACATGCAACATAATAACCCTATACTTTGACCAACCAACAAATATGCTTAGATAGGATATACTAGCGAAGGATTTACTCATCTCTCCCCTCCTAGTTCTATTCCTCGATCTTCGCCAGAGACTATATCCCTAAGCTCTGATACCAACTGTGACGCACCCAAAATAGGTATACAACACCCATTCTGAGTCGCCAAATACATGATACAGATACAACTACAACTTTATTAATACAATTATCGTGCAAAATATGACAACACTTAAACTGTGAGTTTAAAAATACAAATATTATCTTCTAGACAATATCCACACTCAAATAAGTCCTCATTACAATTATTGATACTTTATTTTACAAAAATGGTGAGGACTACTAAAACATCTTTCTAGAACCATCATTCCATACCCCGACTAGTACTCGCTACATTCTCGCCTCCTAAGAAGAAAAATGGAACAAAAAGAAAAGGGTGAGCTCAACTAGCCCAGTAAAGAATATTATGACTAAGATAATATAGAACAAATTATCGTTAGTCCTCAACAGGGAAAATTCTGATAGAATATAATAGACAACAAATTTTAAATTAACAACTGCAGTGGAAATAACAATCCATTAGAAGAGTTAAATAGAGAATGAATTTTACTATCTTCTAAGATTTAAAAGTCCATCATCAATATTTTATCCCTGTAACATCAATCAATATACATCTTGAATCAAATATTCATCTTTGCACTACAAGCCAAAGATATTCATTTGTATCACCAGTTGGTCATGTTCATCTAAACACCTGTTCATCTTTGCAGTACGGCCAAATATATTCATCAGTTAATCATTCATCTTTGTACTACAGACCAAAGATATTCAATAATATCATCATTTAGGACTGAGGATGATGAAAAATATTTTAAAAAAAACGAATCTAGTGAGACAAAAGAATAAATATTAGGGATTCGTACTTCGATTTATCCATGTTCAAAAATACCCCATAATATATCATAGTGAAGTAAAATTCAGGAATAAAGATCAAAACATGGATACGATCAAAGCTAGTAACAAAAGAAGACATCCGGGATAAAGAAGAGAAAATTTTATTTTTCTGTGAATAGTGTCGTATTTGTTAATAGTGTCGTATACGTGAATAGTACCGTATACGTGAATAGTAATCCCGACACAAAAAGACAAGAATTTCACAAGAAAAATCTTACCAATATTCCGGCGTAATGATATTGAAAGAAATAATATCATTAAAAAAAATTAGATCCCTTACCTCCAAAAAGACAGTACTCCTGACTAGAATATTGGATATAGTGCTAAAGGAACTTGTACCATATAACAACACTCAAAGTATCAAAATACTCACAAGAATACGCTCGATAATATAGAGAGAGAAAATTTCAGTTTCTGGTGTGATTTTCAATTCTAACCTAAGCACCCTATTTATAGGAAAATACTTAGAACACCAAAGCAAAAAATTTAATAAAATATTAATATATTATAAAAAATTTCACGCCCACCTCTTGACATCTGAAATTAGCATGTTTACAACACTTATGGGGCCCACCAAAATAATAAAAACGTTTTTCTTAAAAAAATAACTAAAACTTCAAAAATTAATTATTCTGGAACTTCAATAATTCATAATAAATAGCCCTTTTATCAGAAAAATTCGAATCTTATGTCCATTTCATAGGAAATTCAATTTTCTACAACTTTGTAAGTCTAAGTTTTTCTAAATTCCAAACAGAAATGGACCGAAATCCATATACGGGAAATTTTACAAGCTATAATCAAATTTCAGTCAAGAAATGGGTCCACCAACACACAAAACATGTGTTAAACATTTTTTTGTAACAAAAGTACTCTTCTTCCTCATATATTCATATATCACACATTCATTGTAAAAATATTACTATTATTATATTATTATAATATAATAATATATTTAAATGAATTATTTTTATCAGAAAAGATAAAATATCAATTTTTAACAATTGTCACTTTAAAAAATTTTTCCATCTATATCCACATAACATGAATATTTTCCTTTATCATATAAATCAATAATTAATTATTCACAAATAATATTACAGAATCACAATATTGATAACCAGACCGTTCTCAGGAAAGAGGGGGTTTTCCAATAAGGATTTCTCCTTACTGGCGCGCAATTAGATGACCAAACCTCTCCTTAGACATAAATTTCTAGACATTGCCAATAATGTTATCTAATAATATTATTCAAATAATATGAATTATTGATCTGATAATGGAAAATACTGTGTAGTGACAATTATTGAAACAACAGTAATATAAAATATCAACGTAGCAATTATTGAATTAATAAAATAAAATATTGAACCGTAATTACTGTAATAATTATTGAGTAGTGCCTTTTTACGTAAGAATCAATAATTGGTGCAATACCGTGTGCTACTGTTGTGACGCCCCCAAAATTAGGTATACATCACCCATCTTGGGTCGCCAAATACATGGTACAGAATTCAAATAAAACTTAATAATACAACTGTCGTGTACATTACGACAAAACATAACTGTGAGTTTGAATACAATTATTGTCTACTAGAGATTATACAAACTCAAATGGAGTCCTCATTACAATTATTGTCACACTATTTAACAGAATAGTGAGGGCTACTAATACTATCATCTGGTCCATCACTCCGTTCCTCGACTCGTCTCAGCTATATTCTCATTTCCTGAAGAGAATAGTGAAAGAAAGGGTCAACTCAACTAGCCCAATAAAAAATATTATGACTAAGATAATGCAAAATAAATTATCATTAGCCTTCAACAGTGTTAAACTGATAAAATATAATAAACATCAAGTTTAACTGCAGCGGAACAAGCAATCCATTAGAAGAGTCAAGTAGAGAATAAAATCTACTATCTTCTATGATTTAAAAGGTTTTTCGACACTGTTATCGTTGGGACTCAGCTTAATAAAATAATCCATATCGTCGAATCACCCCTGCACTACGGCCAAGGATATTCTTTAGTATCACGACCACAATTATCCATACACTACGTGCCAAGAATATTTGTGTATTCATTAATGGTCATGATAATGCCAACAACTGTCCATCAATGCACTACGGGCCAATGAGGAATTTTACCACATCATTTGTAACATTACGGTCATGATTATACCGAATAATCCCTGGTCATAATCATACCAAGTCCATCTATGCACTACAGGCCACATATGACTTTCAACTTTTTATAAACATGAGGATGATGACAATGATATAAGAATTCAATAAAACAAGTTCAAGAATTAATTTATTTGTCAATATGATACTGCTTTGTGGAGTAAAATTTAAGAATTCTTAGAAGAATATTTCCATGAAAAGATACTAGATGAAGCGCAAATATCAAAGATATTCCACTAATTTCATGGACTATAGAAGTCAAAGTTTTAACCAACTGAGTATAATAAAGAATGGAATAACAAAAGAAATCACCATGCATGTGATAGACCGCACAGACAGGTTATTCCAACAGAATAATAAGTAATAGAACCAGGTCTGACGTAAAATGCACAGACAGGATATTCCAACAGAATAATAATAAAGACGGAACCAGGTCTGGTGTAAAACACACAGACAGGATGTTCCAACAGAATAATAATAAAGACGGAACCAGGTCCGGTGTAAAACACACAGACAGGATGTTCCAACAGAATAATAATAAAGACAGAACCAGGTCTGGTGTAAAACACACAGACAGGATGTTCCAACAGAATAATAGAAGAATGTCACCAAGTATAGGGTAGACCGCATATACAGGTTATTCCAACAGAATAATAAATAATGGAATAACAAAAGTTCTCTTTATGAATACAAAAGAAATAATACCCCTTACCGTTTTAAAGAAGAACTGGAATAAAGAAGTAGTTAAGTAGCAGAATACTTTTCTTCTTTCTCTCTGTAGTTTCTCTCTCTAGAGTTCAGTGAATTCGTAAAAAAATAATGAAGGAATGAGCTTCTATTTATAGGAAAATGGAATGCATAGTAACTAATCCATGAACGGTCCAGATTGATTTACTTTAATCTGACGGTCCATATTTAAAGAAAAATCTTTTAAATAAAATATAATATATTCTATTTATAGAATAACTTTAATAAAGTATTATGTTTTATATAAAAAAATATTTCTGTTTTATTACGTTAATAATACGAATAAAATAAAACTTCATTATCGCTAAATAATTCATATTATTAATTGACAATAATTGAATCAAACTGAGTGGCTTCTCACATAAGCATTAATAATTAATACCGTGTGCTACTATGCAACCACACGTATTACTGTACTTTTACTATCTAGTAGTTCAACAGTATCAACGGTAAAACTTTCGCCGTTATTTTTAATAAAATATTTTTGTCTTTTTCTCAATCCGATAATAATTCCGTTGTGGGGTCCACCAATGATTGTGTCGTCGTACGAATATTCCCTGTTAAAACGAATATTCCCCGACCAATCGAATATTATATAGCAACTTGCGTACTTTGCAAAATTTATAAATATTACCCCCAACTATAACATTATATCAATTTTACTCCATAATATTCAAAAATAATATTTATAGAAAATTCATCTTTATTCAAAAAGTTGGGGTTTTACAATCTCCCCTTCTTATGAAATTTCGCCCTCGAAATTAGGGTACGTACCTGGTATGTCGAAGAGGTAAGGATACCTTGATTTCATTTCAGATTCTAACTCCCAAGTCATTTCCTCAACATCGTGGTTTCTCCACAAAACTTTGAGTTGAGGTATAACCTTGGTGCGTAGAATATGTTCCTTCTTATCCAAGATTTGAACATGAACCTCTTCATACGTCAAATCTTCCGCTATTTCGTTCGGTTCTAACTCAATAATGTGGTTCGGGTCTTCTACATACTTACGTAGCATGGATATGTGAAAAACGTTATGAACATGAGACATACTTGGCGGTAAAGCGAGTCTATAGGCCACAGTTCCTACTCGATCGAGGATTAAAAATGGGCCGATGAATCGATGATTGAGCTTTCCTCTCTTTCCAAATCTCTTAACTCCTTTCCATGGAGCAACGCGTAACAACACATGATCTCCTATATCGAATTCCACGTCCTTTCGATGAAGATCAGCATAACTCTTTTGTCGATCTTGTGAGGTTTTTATACGTTGCCTGATCGTTTGAATATTTTCCATAGTCATACGTACCAACTCCAGTCCCAACAACGTTGCTTCACCCACCTCATCCCAGCATACTGGAGAACGACATTTTCTTCCATACAACGCTTCGAATGGAGCCATGCCAATACTTGCTTGATAACTGTTGTTGTAAGAAAACTCCACCAATGGTAAGAGCGTGTCCCAACTTCCCTTGAAATCAAGTACAAAGAGCCTTAATAGATCTTCAAGAGTTTGAATAGTCCTCTCTGATAGTCCGTTCGTCTGAGGATGATATGCTGAACTAAATCGTAAATCTGTGCCCATAACTTTTTGTAAACTAACCCAAAATCGTGAAGTGAATCTTGGGTCTCGATCAGAAACTATGGATACTGGCATACCATGCAGTCTTACAATCTCGTTTATGTACATACGAGCAAGACGTTCAAGTGTATAAGTTTCTCGTATTGGTAAGAAATGAGCAGACTTGGTCAATCTATCAACAATGACCCAAATCGCATCTATGCCTTGAGAAACTTTGGGAAGACCGGTAACGAAATTCATGGTAATTGTGACAACCCGGAAAATCGAATTGTCAAGAATTTAAGTTAAAGAATTAGTTATTAATAAAATGAGTTTTTATTAATACTATTCTGTGCTAAGTGTTTATTAATCGTTCTATAACCTAGAATGATTATAAGTCGGGAGTATTCTGGCTACAAGCTAGATTGAACGAGTAAGAATTTTCAAGATGAAAATGAAATTTTTCCGAGAAAAAAATATTTTTCGGGAAAAAAGACGAAATAGGCACTATTCACCTATTTCTGCTCGGAGATTATTTTTGAAATTCTGAGAAGTTCTTGATTTCGTGAAATCTTAAGACGTGATGGAATATTCAATAATATTTCAGTTATGGCAAAAACGAAGTTTTCGCCTGCGGACTCAAAACCTAAGGGTTAGGGAAAGTGAGTTCCGAGAATGTTATGAGTATGTATAATAACTAGGGTTATTATGCGTGAGAAATATGAGTATGATACGAATTATTATACGAGTATATTACGAAGATTAGTACGACGTATAATACGAATATCGTACGAACAATATACGAAGAGAATACGAGCATACGAGAATGGAATGCGTAGAATACGATTAGTCTTAATGGACTTTGTGTTCATAGACTTTTGTAGAATCCAATTGGACTTGGATTATATCAAGCCCAATGATTTGTGAAGTTAAGCCCAAGTTAGGCCCAATAAGAATTAGGGTTACGGCCCAAACCAAGAAAAGAAACCGCGGATCGAACCGATGGGTAAACGAATGGGTAAGAACCATTGGGGCAACCCATGGGGTGACCCATGGGCATGTGGGCCGGCCACTTGGCCACCAAGTAAGGGTGGTGGCCAAGTTAACTTGCTTGCCAAGTGAGGAATAGTGAGGAGGTGGAGGGGAAATGACCAAAATGCCCTTTGCTTGGAAATTCTATAAATAGAAAGCTTAACTTTCATTTTCTAGGATTTTGAAAATCCTAGAACTTGAGAGAGATAGAGAGAGCTCGGTTGGGAGAGAAGAAGAAGAACATGATCATGAACGCTCGGATCAAAAGTGATCGTGAAATAGAAAAGCTAGCAAATCGCCGGCTTTATCTAACGGAAGAGAAATAAAGAAGAACGGTAATCCGAACCCTAGTTTCTTCTACTATTTTCTTTAAGTTTAATATGTTTAAAATATAACTTAATGAGAATAAGGAGTAAAAGATGTTAGTAATGATTTTATATGGTTGAAATCATGAGAAAATAAGAAATGAGAAATAACAAATTTAGTTTATAAATTTCTTAAGCAAGTATAAGATTCGTGAGGATTTTGAGCAATCCGAATGAATATTATGAACGAGTAGGTGAATTAAGTAAGGAATGGTGTTCTATAACATCAAATTCCAAGAAAAAGTAAAATCGTAATCCAAAATATCGATTAAAAACGAAGAACGCGAAGAACACCCGAAGAACGCGTAGAACGTTGTTGATGGACAAATTTAAAGCCATTGTAGTGTAAACGTTGTTGATGGACAAGTTTAAAACCATCGTGTATAAGTTAGTTGCTTCTTGCTTGGTTAGGAGCGTTACAAACATTCATGAAGAACGGATTTAAATTGAGCTATAACGAAGTTATTGTGAAATTTTCGTAAAAGACGAACGAGAATTTGAAAGTTAGTAAATGAAACCGAACGTGTAGGGTTTCATAAGAATGTAAGAGAACGTATAAAACGTGAGTCGTGGACTCAAGAGCGAACGAATTCCGAGTTCGGATGACCGAATTACGGACGATCGAACGAAGAACGTTAAAAGCGTAAAATGAACGAAGGGTTAAAATTAAGCCAATTGAATGGCATGTTAACGGATTCAGAATGAAGTTGTGTCTGAGGCATATTAAAGTACGTAAGATAAGGAAGAGAATGGCTTTGGAATGACCTCGTTCTGAGTTATAACGAAGAAGTTATGAGATCGTAAAGTAAGCATCTCAAACTTGACTTAACACTTAGAAAAATTTTCTAGGTTTTTATCTTTGCGCCGCAGCGCGAGAAGGGGCGTCGTAGCGCGAGAAGGGGCGCCACAGTGCGAGAAGGGGCGTCGCAGCATGAGCTCGGCCATACACTTCTGGAGAGTGGCGCCGCAGCGCGAGATGAAAGGAAGGGCACGGCGCCGCAGCGCCAGTGCATAGCAATGCCCAGAAATGAGATTTTTAGTTCTCAGATACTGGGAGATGTGCAAGAAAGAAGTATGAACATATAGTTCACGTAATGTAACACTTAGTCAAGTGTTTTAAACCTTTAGCAAAGGTTGAACGAAAAGATTAAACGAGAATAAAAGACAAAGAATGTAGATGCGGGTTACGAAACCGATGTCTGGGGACCGTAGTCGCGATAAACAAACGTGAGGGATTTCTATGGTTGTGATTCCTTAGACGTTGGTTGACGATGTTAATGTATAACATTTTGATGTTATGACATGGCATTGAGAGATGAATGTAAAGCGTATAGACGCTATGAACGCAACGTAGTTACAATGAACGATCGGTCTTAGCATACAACAAACGGTATGGCTTCGACAATAAGAAAGAATAATGAACATGGGGTTCATGGGATGGATAATAATGAAAGTAATTGAAACCTTGAGTAAAGGTTGAATGAGAGATTAAAAAACGAACAAGTAAAACGTTGAATACGTAAATGATCCTTGTGAATTGTATTCGCGTGGGACGAACGTTCTAAGTATACCGTGGTTGTATGACATAGACATTGATGAAGGTAGTAAGTAAGATACGAATGATATCAAGAGAGCCGTAACGAATGGTAATAAGATTACTGAAAGCCACATATAAGTCGGGTGAGAATGATAGAATAAAAAGTAAGCGCTGAACACTTTAACCAGCGTAAGGGTTGAGTGTAAGCGAGTGTTAAACGGACAGAACCTACACCCTGTGTATGGTTTAACCGTAATGTAATGAAAAATATTGATTAACCGTGAACGGTGAAGGAACTAAATTAAAGACAATAACGTATAACGTTAAGAAGCCGAGTTAATAAGTATAACTTGGACAATGTTCCGAGTTGAGGGAACCGGACGTTGTAAGATATGAATAAGTTCATATGAAATGTTTAATGCTATGGTCACATAGTATTGACAATGAATGATCGTTCTGAGTATACAAAAGATTGTATGACTTAGACGATAAAGAATGAATCCTGAGGTATGGCATTTAGTTGCCAGAAAGCCATAAGGAATAAGAAGTTGACTTAACGAACATTATAGTTTAATGGTTCGGATAAGTTAAGGTAAGTTAGGTTGTAGTACAATCGTAACCTTTGATGTTTGACATATGGGAGCTGGGCTAAATAATTCCTTCAGAGAGCGAAGGTATATACGAAACTGGCAACCGATCTAACTCACTGTGTGGGCAGTGTAGATGAGACGGGAACTTGTTTGTTGGTTGTTTGTGGGAAACCACTCAGAGTACCATATGGACTACTAGCAGAAAAGTGATGTGTGCTGAGTCCTAGAGAAGTATAAGAAGAAGATAAGAATGTGAATCATCAAAGATGATGAACGTGTTGAGTAAGACATCTCAGTATGTTATAAAGCCATAATCTGGTAATGAAAGTTAGTCGCGTAAGCTTAAATTACAAGAACACGAACCTTAAGAAGTAAAGTTAAGTAAACCAATGCGTAAGTCAAGTATATGACTAATTGGTGTACTTGTTATTTCCTTATTTGTTATATAGGGTTTTGGAATAAGCATTTCAGCGTAAACTGTAAGCTGTAGCTATGCGTAAGGAAAGTTTCCTAACTTCATTCATATTTTAAATGAATGCTAGTTTCTAAAACTTCTCCGATGTTGAACTTGAGAGGTTATGTCTATGTGTGAATGTGCGATATTTGTACAAGATGGTAGTATGTATGAGGCCTTGAGCCACAATGTGAGCACTTCGGTGTTTTTATGAGATGAACTATTTTGTGATCGAACTGTTCAATACAAGTATGTTCGGTTTATATATGAACCGTTATTGTTAAGTCTGTGTTATTGATTATAGCCAGACCGATTGTGCATGAAAGAAAGTAGAGAATGAAAGTATTTCAAAGTGCATGTGACTAATGTTTTAAAATGATAGGAATCAAGACTATTCCTATTATTCAAGCTGCTTCATAACCTTTGTTCGGTTATTGAAGTTCTGAAGAATGTTTACACTCTTGAAGTTGTTTGTTCAACTGTTATGACTTGCTGGGCAATTGAATGCTCATACTTGCTTTAAATAAAAACATTTTCAGCGAACGAGGTTAGAAAGAACTTAAGGATCCCGTAAAGATCAAGCTGAGCGGTATTCAGACGAAGTGCCATTCATTATATGAATGTGCGTGAAGAGCAAGTGAAGACTTGTAATATAGAATGATAGAGTTAAACTATAGACTAGTTTAATGAACAGTTATGAATCCTTTGTGGCGGATGAAAGTCACTCGTGTAAAATGTAAAGAATAATGTAATTATCATTATTTGTAATGAAAGAGGTTTTGTGGTTATAGAACCTGGGATTTTAGAATATATGTTATTATATTTTAGTATATAATGATGTATGTTTGGTAAGAAGTATGACAGTGACGCACGGAGTCCGGGTCTGAAGGTAGACCGGATTTCGGGGCGTTACAGGTTGGTATCAGAGCTGATAGGTTATAAATCTTAGGTAAGAGTACCTAAGACTATAATCGTAGAGAGAATGATAAGAAGATCACCACGTGATCATAGTAAATCATAGTAACAGATGAGTTGTTAAACGATGAATGATTTATAGCTAATGCTATGAATGAATGGTACTACGAAGTAGTACGGGAAGAAGAACTCAGATTGAGTTGTAAATGGTAGTATACGAATTAAAGAAAATTCGTATTAAGTAGAGAGGAAGTTAGAAGTTGTAAAATTTCAATTGAGGACTCCTGTGATGGCTGAGTTGTATAAATCTTTGTATGTGCAGAGGTTTGTGCTTGGTGTAACAATTACTCAGTTTATTACAGTGATAATCATTGGAATTGGTCGCGCTATTAAGATGTACATGTAGGGAAGGTGAATCTTTTCTTATTTATATACTTGATAGATAGAGAAGGTTAAGGTAGGTGCGAGTCTTGAAACTCATACTTATGGTAAGTTTGTGACTCATAATAGTATGGTATGTTTTCGAATGTTTCAGCGAATGGACGCCAAAGGTCTGTCTGGATGTTCTTAAACTCATATTATTGTGGAAAGTTCCTGAACCCATAATGTGTGGTAAGTTGATGGACTGTACTAAGAAATAAGAATGTTTAGACTGAAAACGAAGTATTTTCAGTAGACTTAGCATTGAAGGTGCTAGAGAAGTTTAAGTATTGTCGCAGAAAGACAATGAAGGATGATGGAGAATAGGATATTCCAAATCCTCTAGCTATGCTAGATTTCGAAGTTTATTCAAATCGTGCTGAATTGTACATTTTGAAAAAGAAAAGAATTGGTTCAACTTTTTGGAACCAATGGATTTTAAAAGAGCTATGTTTTTTATGTCTATACCAATTGTTTCGGCTAGACAAAAATTGATTTAAAATATCAAAATGAATTTTATATCATCAGTGCATTTGATGCAAGGATGGTAAAAAGATGGTGTTGTTAATGCAATTAAACCCGGTATAGAATTTGATCAGAGGATCAATAACCTGCTATGGTATGATGTATAGTGACGAAGTCATAAACTGACGAAGTCCTCAATGTACTGTGAAGAGTACGGTATCACGACGTCATGAAACATTTTGAAAAGAATTTAAAGAAGTAGTCGATGTCAAGCGAGTTGACTAGACGAATGTTTTAAGAAATATCCAAATTTTTGGTACTAAGTCTGAGGTGAACATACCCTGAAATGGGGTTATACGTTAGGCTGATCACCTACGTATGGAAGAGGTAGTTTACATTCTTTGTTATTGTAAACTTACCGTGTAAGAAAGGTGTAAGACCTCAACTTATTAATGAATAAAATCAAATTTTCTCTAAATATTATTGTGAATAATAAGGGGTTAATTTGATATAATACTTTGGTTATGGGTGAAATGTGCACATTTTACAAAGTAAGCAAGTGGTTATAAAATATTCATTTTGTCGGGAAATATTCGTTTGGTCGTGGAATATTCTTGCTGTCGGGGAATATTCGTACGACGGCGCAGCCTTGTGTGGGCCCCATAACGGAAAGCGATTGGATGAAGAAAACGACAAGTATAAGTTGTTTATAATAACGGCGTAGTTGTTACCGTTAATACTGTTAGAATACCCGGTGGTTAAAATACAGTAGCACACGGTATTGCACCAATTATTGATTCTTACGTAAGAAGGCACTACTCAATAATTGTTACAGTAGTTATTATTCAATATTTTATTTTATTGATTCAATAATTGCTGCGTTGATATTTTATATTATTATTGTTTCAATAATTGTTGCTGCACAGTATTTTCCTTTATCAGATCAATAATTCATATTATTTGAATAATATTATTAGATAACATTATTGGCAATGTCTAGAAAGTTCTGTCTAAGGAGAGGTTTGGTCATCTAATTGCGCGCCAGCAAGGAGAAATCCTTATTGGAAAGCCCCCTCTTTCCTGGGAACGGCCTGGTTGTCATAAATGTGATTCTGTAATATTATTTATGAATAATTAATTATTGATTCATATGATAAGGAAATATTTATTTTATGTGGATATAAATGAGGGATATATTTTTGTGGTTAAAAATGAAGGAGTTAATGTTGAGGTTTTTATCAATATTTTTGTCGGAATGAAGGTATTAAAATTAGGGTTTTTGAGATATTTTGCGGGGGTTATAATTTTTAATCCGACCGTTGGATCGTGATAATTTTTGAATATGTTATACATATATAAGTTGAGTATATGTCCACAAATTTTGAACCGTTAAAAATGAACGTATGATTTATTATGAATTTTACGAGATGACTGGTTCAGAAATTGTAGAATTTTCAGAGTTTATCATTTTGATGGAAAATTCTAGAATTGGTGGACCCCACTCTTGGTTGGTGAAGAAATGTACTGAGATTTTTATTCAAATGTGGTGGGTGGGAATAGTAGCAGGTAAAGCCATCAGGTTGCAGGTTAAGTCTGCTTCGGCGTGCTAACATTTTCCTATAAATAGAGGGCTAAGTTAGAATTGAAAATCACACCAGAAACAAGTTTTCTCTCTTTCTCTCTCTAGATTATTGAGTGTATTTTGTGAGTATTTAGATACTTTGAGAGTTTCTATTCATCAGAGCAAGTTTCTTTCAGCTTTTTACCGGTATTCCGACCAGAAGTACTGATATCTTGAGGTAAGGGATATTATTTTCTTCTTAATGATATTATTTTCTTCAATATCATTATGCTGAAATATTGATATGAACTTTTTATCAAATTTAGAACTTTTTTTGTCGGGGTTACTATTCACGTATACGGCACAATTCACGTATACGGTACTATTCACGAATACGGCACTATTCACCAAAAAATAAAATTTTCTATTTTTGTCCTTGATGTCTGTTATGGTTACTATCTTTGATTGTATCCATGTTTTGATCTTTATTTTTGAATTCTGCTTCACAATTGATTATTATGAAGTATTATTGATTTTGGATAAACTGTTATACGAATCCTTAATATTTATACTTCAGTCTCACTGGATTCGTTCTCTTTAAGATATTTTTCATCATCCTCAGTCCTAAATGATGATATTACAGAATATATTTGGCCTGTATTGCAAAGATGTATGATTGCTTGATGAATATCTTTGGCCTGTAGTGCAAAGATGAACAGGTGTTGAGATGAACATGACTGACAGGTGATACAAATGAATATCTTTGGCCTGTAGTGCAAAGATGAATATTTGGATAAAAATGATTATTAATTGATGTTACAAGGATAAAATATTGATGATGGACTTTTAAATCTTAGAAGATAGTAAAATTCTTTCTCTACTTGACTCTTCTAATGGTTTGTTATTTTCGCTGCAATTGTTGATCTAAAACTTGTTATCGATTATATTCTATCAGATTTTCCCTTGTTGAAGACTAACGATAATTTGTTGTATATTATCTTAGTCATAATATTCTTTACTGGGCTAGTTGAGCTCACCCTTTTCCTTTTTGTTCCATTTTTCTTCTCAGGAGGTGAGGACATAGCATGATCTAGTCAGGGTATGGAGTGATGGTTCTAGAAAGATGTTTTAGCAGTCCTCACTATTTCTGTAAAATAGTGTTTGAATAATTATAATGAGGATTTATTTGAGTGTGGATATTGTCCAGAAGACAATATTTGTATGTAAACTCACAGTATGTGTTGTCATATTTTGCACGACAATTGTATTATTGAAGTTGTAGTTTGCTTTCTGTACCATGTATTTGGCGACTCAGAATGGGTGTTGTATACCTATTTTGGGGGCGTCACAGTTGGTATCAGAGCTTAGGGATACGATCCCTGGCTGAGATGTGAGACAAGAACTAGGAGGGGAGAGACGGGGAATTCCTTCGCTAGTATGACCTGACTAAGTTTATTTGGTATTTATTTGGTCGGTCAGAGTATAGGGATAATATATGTCATGACTATTAACCCTTGTTTTATGGCAGTATTTAAGAATGGCAGCTGAGAACGTTAATAATGGAGTAAATCAGACCGTGGAGACACCTTTGATCACCACCCAGGGGAACGTGCAATAGGAAGGAAATATTCCTCCTGTAAACAACGTTACCGAGCAAACGATGAATGATGGAATGTTTAGGAGCTTTTTGCAGTGCATGCAAAATCAGACGAGGGAGACTCGTGTGTAGAATACGGGTGGAAATGATAACAACGCGTGGTTTGTCACAGCTAAGCAGTTCAAAGAATTGGGACCACCAGAATTTAAGGGAAAGCCGGATCCGATCATGGCGGAAACGTGGGTCCAGCAAATTACCAAGATATTCGATGTCTTGGGATGCACGGAGGAACAGAAGGTTCCATTCGCCACTTTTATGTTCCGCGGTGAGGCAGACTACTGGTGGGAGTCTGTGAAGCGTACCCAGCTTGACGCACTCAACATGTCCTGGGAAACATTTCAAAAACTGTTCAATGACAAGTACTTTCCTGAAAGTATTCGTCATATGAAGGAGGTGGAGTTCATCAGACTGGAACAAAACAACATGACGGTGTCCCAGTACGAAGCGAAGTTTACAGAGTTATCCAGGTTTGCACCTCATTTGGTCAAAAATGAGGAACGAATGACAAGGATGTTTCTGAGAGGTTTAAAACCCGAGATTCGGCAATATCTTATCTCTCATAAATTTTCTTTATATTCAGATGTTGTAAAAAGGGCTCAATTATTAGAGCGAGATAATGAATATGTTCAATCGAGGGACCACAACCAGGGTCATACTGGTGACGTCAGTCATTGGAGCGATGAGAACCAGCGAGGAGGGAAAAATACAGATAAAAGTGGTAACCACTCGGGTGGTCATCGTGGCCATGATAATAGGAGAGGTGAGTCAAGTGGAAATTTCAAGAAGAGAAGATTTAACAATGACAGGAAGACGTCGATAGCAGCACCAGCACCAGAAACAAATTCTAGGGGAGGAGAACGACCGCCAGTTAGATGTTACAGATGCGGAGAGGAGGGACATATAAGTCCAAACTGCCCACAACAGTTCAAGGTATGTTATAACTGTGGAAAAGAAGGACATATCGCTCGAGATTGTACTATAGCGAAACCAAGTTCAGCGGGGATGGTGACTCCAAAAGTTGTCCCGGATAAGTTAAAATCAGCGGTTCCTGGAAGGGCGTTTGTCGTGACTGGCCAAAACGCGAGAAATCCGAACGAGGTGATCACGGGTAAGCTAATCTTGAATTCTTGCGAAGTTTATACTTTACTAGATACCGGTTCTACCCATTCTTTTATCTCTCCTGCTTGTGCTCAACGTTTAAACTCGACTCCGGAGAAATTAGACTTTGACCTATCTGTGGAGACTTCGTTAGGAGAAACATTCATTACATCTACAGTTTATAAATCTTGCTTAATCCAAGTTGGCACAATCACATTACCTGTTGACCTTATCTCTTTAAAGATACTTGCTTTTGATGTGATTTTAGGAATTGATTGGTTAACTACTCATCACGCCAAAATTGATTGTTTTCGTAAGGTTGTTAGTTTTCATATTTCTAACCAACCTGTTATGCGAATACAAGCAACTAAACCACTAAAATCAATCGCTGTCATACCAAGCCATAAAGCCATTCGTTTATTAAAAAATGGATGTCAAGCTTTCTTAGCCCATGTCACGGACTTGAACAAAAATACGTCAGATTTGAATAATATTTCTGTTGTTAGAGAATTTCCTGACGTATTTCCTGAAGAATTTCCTGGCCTAACCCAGAGCGTGATATTGAATTTTTGTATTGATCTTCAACCTGATACAAAACTCATTTCTAAAATCTCATATTGAATAGCTCCTATTGAACTTCAGGAGTTAAAAACCCAACTATAGAAGTTGGTACCTGAGCCTCTATCTGGTGACTTCCTTTGTGGAATGCACCAAAGCCAGAGTCTCCGTAAGGGACTCTATATTTATGTGGTGGTAAAATAATAGGTGCCATTGTGACGTGCTATCCAAGATTGGGATATGAATCATAATTGAGAGCAACCGAAGTCAGTGACCAAAGTACGTAGCTTTCTGGGCTTAACTGGTTACTATCGGAGATTCGTGGAAGGATTTTCTCGAATCGCTACTCCGTTAACTCAGCTGACTCAGAAAGATACAAAATTCGTATAGAGTGAGGAATGCGAGAAGAGTTTCCAAGAACTCAAGAGGAGACTCATTTCGGCACCTGTTCGGATAATACCATCTAGTTCGGATGGATTTGTTATCTACAGCGATGCTTCAGGCAAAGGGTTAGGATGTGTTCTCATGCAACATGGGAAAGTCATAGCCTATGCCTCGCGACAACTCAAAGAATATGAGAGGAATTATCCTACTCATGATTTGGAGTTGGCAGCAGTCGTTTTCGCATTGAAGATTTGGAGACACTACCTGTATGGGGAGAAAGTGGAGATCTATACGGATCATAAAAGCCTTAAATATTTCTTCACCCAAAAGGAACTCAACATGCGGCAACGACGTTGGCTTGAGCTGTTGAAAGATTACGATCATACCATCCAATATCATCCTGGAAAAGCGAACGTAGTAGCTAACGCATTGAGTAGAAGATCATACGCGGGTACGAGTGCAATGTTGTTAACACAAAGGCCCATTTTGTATGACTTGCAAAGGATGGAGATAGAGATGAAGGCTCCAAGTACCCACATGATGATATCAAATATACGAGTAGAACCGACTTTAATCGATAAAGTTAAAGCTACTCAAGCTACGGACATGGAGCTGATGCGTATGAAGAAGAAAGTGCAAGAAGGTGCTATTCCAGAAGCAAGAATCGATGAAGATGGAATACTTCGAGTCAACTCTGGACTTTGTGTTCCTAACGATTTTAACTTGAAGCATAGAATAATGATGGAGGCACACAACACACCGTTTGCAATCCATCCTGGGAGTACCAAAATGTATCACGATCTTCGACATACATTTTGGTGGAGCAATATGAAAAGAGAGATCGCGGAGTTTATCTCGAGATGTTTAACTTGTCAACGTGGAGCATCAAGTACCAAAGGGTCCATTGCAACCACTTGAGATTCCGAAATGGAAGTGGGAACACATTACTATGGATTTTGTTACGGGTCTTCCCAAGGTTTCTCAAGGCATAGATGCGATTTGGGTTATTCTTGATAGATTAACCAAGTCCGCCCATTTCTTGCCGATACGTGAGACTTATTCCCTTGAACGTCTTGCTAGTATGTACGTGAACGAGATTGTGAGATTGCATGGCATGCCAGTATCCATAGTTTCGGATCGTGACCCAAGATTCACTTCACGATTTTGGGTTAGCTTACAGAAAGCTATGGGCACAGATTTACGATTTAGTTCGGCATACCATCCTTAAACGGACGGACAATCAGAGAGGACTATTCAAACTCTTGAAGATCTATTAAGACTTTGTGTCCTAGATCTCAAAGAGAGTTGGGATAAGTACATACCATTGGTGGAATTCTCCTACAACAATAGTTATCAGGTGAGCATAGGTGTGGCTCCATTCGAGGCGTTGTATGGAAGAAAATGTCGTTCTCCAGTATGCTGGGACGAGGTGGATGAAGCAACATTGTTGGGACCAGAGTTGGTATGCATTACTACAAAGAAGATCCAAACGATTCGACAACGTATACAAACGGCACATGATCGACAAAAGAGTTATGCAGATCTTCATCGGAAGGACATGGAATTTAATATTGGGGATCATGTATTGTTACGTGTTGCACCATGGAAGGGAGTTACAAGATTTGGAAAGAGAGGAAAGCTCAATCCAAGATTTGTTGGTCCATTTGAGATTCTTGAGCGAATAGGAAATGTGACATATAGACTCGCATTACCTCCAAGCATGTCTCGTGTTCATAATATTTTTCACATATCTATGCTTTGTAAATATGTTAAAGACCCGAACCATATTATTGAGTTAGAACCAGACGAGATAGCTGAAGATTTAACGTACGAGGAGGTACCTGTTAAGATCTTGGATAGGAAAGAACATGTCCTACGCACGAAGGTTATACCACAAGTTAAGGTTTTGTGGAGAAACCATGCTATTGAAGAAATGACCTGGGAGTTGGAATCAGAAATGAAAGCGAGGTATCCTCACCTTTTTGAAACATCAAGTACGTACGTCAATTTCGAGGACGAAATTTCATAAGGAGGGGAGGTTGTAAGACCCCAACTTATTAATGAATAAAATCAAATTTTCTCTAAATATTATTGTGAATAATAAGGGTTAATTTGATATAATACTTTGGTTATGGGTGAAATGTGCAAATTTTGGAAAGTAAGCAAGTGGTTATAAAATATTCATTTTGTCGGGGAATATTCGTTTGGTCGTGGAATATTCTTGCTGTCGGGGAATATTCATACGACGATGCAGCCTTGTGTGGGCCCCATAACAGAAAGCGATTGGATGAAGAAAACGACAAGTATAAGTTGTTTATAATAACGGCGTAGTTGTTACCGTTAATACTGTTGGAATACCCGGTGGTTAAAATACAGTAGCACACGGTATTGCACCAATTATTGATTCTTACGTAAGAAGGCACTACTCAATAATTGTTACAGTAGTTATTATTCAATATTTTATTTTATTGATTCAATAATTGTTGCATTGATATTTTATATTATTGTTGTTTCAATAATTGTTGTTGCACAGTACTTTCCTTTATCAGATCAATAATTCATATTATTTGAATAATATTATTAGATAACATTATTGACAATGTCTAGAAAGTTCTATCTAAGGAGAGGTTTGGTCATCTAATTGCGCGCCAGTAATGAGAAATCCTTATTGGAAAGCCCCCTCTTTCCTGGGAACGGCCTGGTTGTCATAAATGTGATTCTGTAATATTATTTGTGAATAATTAATTATTGATTCATATGATAAGGAAATATTTATTTTATGTGGATATAAATGAGGGATATATTTTTGTGGTTAAAAATGAAGGAGTTAATGTTGAGGGTTTTATCAGTATTTTTGTCGGAATGGAGGTATTAAAATCAGGGTTTTTGAGATATTTTGCGGGGGTTATAATTTTTAATCCGACCGTTAGATCGTGGTAATTTTTGAATATGTTATACATATATAAGTTGAGTATATGTCCACAAATTTTGAACCGTTAAAAATGAACGTATGATTTATTATGAATTTTACGAGATGACTGGTTCAGAAATTGCTGAATTTTCGGAGTTTATCAGTTTGATGGAAAATTCTAGAATTGGTGGGCCCCACTCTTGGTTGGTGAAGAAATGTGCTGAGATTTTTATTCAAATGTGGTGGGTGGGAATAGTAGCAGGTAAAGCCATCAGGTTGCAGGTTAAGTCTGCTTCGGCGTGCTAACATTTTCCTATAAATAGAGGGCTAAGTTAGAATTGAAAATCACACCAGAAACAAGTTTTCTCTCTTTCTCTCTCTAGATTATTGAGTGTATTTTGTGAGTATTTAGATACTTTGAGAGTTTCTATTCATCAGAGCAAGTTTCTTTCAGCCTTATACCGGTATTCCGACCAGAAGTACTGATATCTTGAGGTAAGGGATATTATTTTCTTCTTAATGATATTATTTTCTTCAATATCATTATGCTGAAATATTGATATGAACTTTTTATCAAATTTAGAACTTTTTGTGTCGGGGTTACTATTCACGTATACGGCACTATTCACGTATACGGTACTATTCACGAATACGACACTATTCACCGAAAAATAATTTTTTTCCTTTTTGTCCAAGATGTCTGTTATGGTTACTATCTTTAATTGTATCCATGTTTTAATCTTTATTTTTGAATTCTGCTTCACAATTGATTATTATGAAGTATTATTGATCTTGGATAAACTGTTATACGAATCCTTAATATTTGTCCTTCTGTCTCACTGGATTCGTTCTCTTTAAGATATTTTTCATCATCCTCAGTCCTAAATGATGATATTACTGAATATCTTTGGCCTGTAGTGCAAAGATGTATGATTGCTTGATGAATATCTTTGGCCTGTAGTGCAAAGATGAACAGGTGTTGAGATGAACATGACTGACAGGTGATACAATTGAATATCGTTGGCCTGTAGTGCAAAGATGAATATTTGGATAAAGATGATTGTTAATTGATGTTACAGGGATAAAATATTGACGATGGACTTTTAAATCTTAGAAGATAATAGAATTCTTTCTTTACTTGACTCTTATAATGGTTTGTTGTTTCCGCTGCAGTTGTTGATCTAAAACTTGTCGTCGATTATATTCTATCAGATTTTTCCTTGTTGAAGACTAACGATAATTTGTTGTATATTATCTTAGTCATAATATTCTTTACTGTACTAGTTGAGCTCACCCTTTTCCTTTTTGTTCCATTTTTCTTCTCAGGAGGTGAGAACATAATAGGATCTAGTCGGGGTATGGAGTGATGGTTCTAGAAAGATGTTTAAGCAGTCCTCACTATTTCTGTAAAATAGTGTTTGAATAATTGTAATGAGGATTTATTTGAGTGTGGATATTGTCCAGAAGACAGTATTTGTATTTAAACTCACAGTATGTGTTGTCGTATTTTGCACGACAATTGTATTATTGAAGTTGTAGTTTGCTTTCTGTACCATGTATTTGGCGACTCAGAATGGGTGTTGTATACCTATTTTGGGGGCGTCACAAAAGGTTTATGGAGAGAGGCTGTTTAACCTTGTAAGAGTTCATGGTCAATTTGACCCCTCAGCAAAAGAATGAAATGTTTTAAAGGAATCTTTATATTCCTAGTTATTCCTTTCGCTTCATGATTCTTGATAGGTTATGGAGGTTAGGAATGATGGAAAGATAAGAACTTCTTTGAAGAGAAGTTGAGGAGAAGGGAAAGCTAAAATTTCGAGGACGAAATTCTTTGAAGGAGGGAAGAATGTGACAACCCAGAAAATCGGATTGTCAAGAATTTAAGTTAAAGAATCAGTTATTAATAAAATGAATTTTTATTAATACTATTCCGTGCTAAGTGTTTATTAATCGTTCTATAACCTAGAATGATTATAAGTCGGGAGTATTCAGGCTACGAGCTAGATTGAACGAGTAAGAATTTTCAAGACGAAAATGAAATTTTTCCGGGAACAAAATATTTTTCGGGGAAAAAGACGAAATAGGCACTATTCACCTATTTCTGCTCGGAGATTATTTTTGAAATTCTGAGAAGTTCTTGATTTCGTGAAATCTTAAGACGTGATGGAATATTCAATAATATTTCAGTTATGGCAAAAACGAAGTTTTCGCCTGTGGACTCAAAACCTACGGGTTAGGGAAAGTGAGTTCCGAGAATGTTATGAGTATGTATAATAACTAGGGTTATTATGCGTGAGAAATACGAGTATGATACGAGTTATTATACGAGTATATTACGAAGATTAGTACGACGTATAATACGAATATCGTACGAACAATATACGAAGAGAATACGAGCATACGAGAATAGAATGCGTAGAATACGATTAGTCTTAATGGACTTTGTGTTCATAGACTTTTGTAGAATCTAATTGGACTTGGATTATGTTAAGCCCAATGATTTGTGAAGTTAAGCCCAAGTTAGGCCCAATAAGAATTAGGGTTAAGGCCCAAACCAAGAAAAGAAATCGCGGATCGAACCGATGGGTAAACGAATGGGTAAGAACCATTGGGGCAACCCATGGGGTGACCCATGGGCATGTGGACCGGCCACTTGGCCACCAAGTAAGGGTGGTGGCCAAGTTAACTTGCTTGCCAAGTGAGGAATAGTAAGGAGGTGGAGGGGAAATGACTAAAATGCCCTTTGCTTGGAAATTCTATAAATAGAAAGCTTAACTTTCATTTTCTAGGATTTTGAAAATCCTAGAACTTGAGAGAGATAGAGAGAGCTCGGTTGGGAGAGAAGAAGAAGAGCATGATCATGAACGCTTGGATCAAAAGTGATCGTGAAATAGAAAAGCTAGCAAATCGCCGGCTTTGTCTAACGGAAGAGAAATAAAGAAGAACGGTAATCCGAACCCTAGTTTCTTCTACTATTTTCTTTAAGTTTAATATGTTTAAAACATAACTTAATGAGAATAAGGAGTAAAAGATGTTAGTAATGATTTCATATGGTTGAAATCATGAGAAAATAAGAAATGAGAAATAAGAAATTTAGTTTATAAATTTCTTAAGCAAGTATAAGATTCGTGAGGATTTTGAGCAATCCGAATGAATATTATGAACGAGTAGGTGAATTAAGTAAGGAATGGTGTTCTATAACATCAAATTCCAAGAAAAAGTGAAATCGTAATCCAAAATGTCGATTAAAAACGAAGAAAGCGAAGAACACGCGAAGAACGCGTAGAACATTGTTGATGGACAAATTTAAAACCATCGTAGTGTAAACGTTGTTGATGAACAAGTTTAAAACCATCGTGTATAAGTTAGTTGCTTCTTTCTTGGTTAGTTGCGTTAGAAACGTTCATGAAGAACGGATTTAAATTGAGCTATAACGAAGTTATGGCGAAATTTTCGTAAAAGACGAACGAGAATTTGAAAGTTAGTAAATGAACCCGAACGTGTAGGGTTTCATAAGAATGTTAGAGAACGTATAAAACGTGAGTCGTGGACTCAAGAACGAACGAATTCTGAGTTACGGACGAACGAACGAAGAACGTTAAAAGCGTAAAATGAACGAATGGTTAAAATTAAGCCAATTGAATGGCATGTTAACGGATTCATAATGAAATTCTATCTAAGGCATATTAAATTACGTAAGATAAGGAAGAGAATGGCTTTGGAACGACCTCGTTCCGAGTTATAACGAAGAAGTTATGAGATCGTAAAGTAAGCATCTCAAACTTGACTTAACACTTAGAAAAATTTTCTAAATTTTTGTCTTGGCGCCGAAGCGCGAGAAGGGGCGCCGCAGCGCGAGAAGGGGCGCCGCAGCACGAGCTCGGCCATACACTTCTGGAGAGTGACGCCACAGCGCGAGAAGAAAGGAAGGGCACGGCGCCGCAGCGCCAGTGCATAACAATGCCCAGAAATGAGATTTTTAGTTCTCAGATACTGGGGGATGTGCAAGAAAGAAGTATGAACATATAGTTCACGTAATGTAACACTTAGTCAAGTGTTTTAAACCTTTAGCAAAGGTTGAATGAAAAGATTAAACGAGAATAAAAGACAAAGAATGTAGATGCGGGTTACGAAACCGATGTCTGGGGACCGTAGTCGCGATAAACGAACGTGAGGGATTGCTATGGTTGTGATTCCTTAGACGTTGGTTGACGATGTTAATGTATAAAATTTTGATGTTATGACATGGCGTTGAGAGATGAATGTAAAGCGTATAGACGCTATGAACGCAACGTAGTTACAATGAACGATCGGTCTTAGCATACAACAAATGGTATGGCTTTGACATTAAGAAAGAATAATGAACATGGGGTTCATGGGATGGAATATGATGAAAGTAATTGAAACATTGAGTAAAGGTTGAATGAGAGATTAAAAGACAAACAAGTAAACCGTTGAATACGTAAACGATCCTTGTGAATTGTATTCGCGTGGGACGAACGTTCTAAGGATACCGTGGTTGTATGACATAGACATTGATGAAGGTAGTAAGTAAGATACGAATGATATCAAGAGAGCCGTAACGAATGGTAATAAGATTACTGAAAGCCACATATAAGTCGGGTGAGAATGATAGAATAAAAAGTAAGCGCTGAACACTTTAACCAGCGTAAGGGTTGAGTGTAAGCGAGTGTTAAACGGACAGAACCTACACCCTGTGTATGGTTTAATCGTAATGTAATGAAGAATGTTGATTAACCGTGAACGGTGAAGGAACTAAATTAAAGACAATAACGTATAACGTTAAGAAGCCGAGTTAATAAGTATAACTTGGACAATGTTCCGAGTTGAGGGAACCGGACGTTGTAAGATATGAATAAGTTCATATGAAATGTTTAACGCTATGGTCACATAGTATTGACAATGAATGATCGTTCCGAGTATACAAAAGATTGTATGACTTAGACGATAAAGAATGAATCCTGAGGTATGACATTTAGTTGCCAGAAAGCCATAAGGAATAAGAAGTTGACTTAACGAACATTATAGTTTAATGGTTCGGATAAGTTAAGGTAAGTTAGGTTGTAGTACAATCGTAACCTTTGATGGTTGACATATGGGAGCTGGGCTAAACAATTCCTTCAGAGAGCGAAGGTATATACAAAACTGGCCACCGATCTAACTCACTGTGTGAGCAGTGTAGATGAGACGGGAACTTGTTTGTTGGTTGTTTGTGGGAAACCACTCAGAGTACCATATGGACTACTAGCAGAAAAGCGATGTGTGCTGAGTCCTAGAGAAGTGTAAGAAGAAGATAAGAATGTGAATCATCAAAGATGATGAACGTGTTGAGTAAGACATCTCAGTATGTCATAAAGCCATAATCTGGTAATGAAAGCTAGTCGCGTAAGCTTAAATTACAAGAACATGAACCTTAAGAAGTAAAGTTAAGTAAACCAATGCATAAGTCAAGTATATGACTAATTGGTGTACTTGTTATTTCCTTATTTGTTATATAGGTTTTTGGAATAAGCATTTCAGCGTAAACTGTAAGCTGTAGCTATGCGTAAGGAAAGTTTCCTAACTTCATTCATTTTTTAAATGAATGCTAGTTTCTAAAACTTCTCCAATGTTGAACTTGAGAGGTTATGTCTATGTGTGAATGTGCGATATTTGTACAAGATGGTAGTATGTATGAGGCCTTGAGCCACAATGTGAGCACTTCGGTGTTTTTATGAGATGAACTATTTTGTGATCGAACTGTTCAATACAAGTATGTTCGGTTTATACATGAACTGTTATTGTTAAGTCTGTGCTATTTATTATAGCCAGACCGATTGTGCATGAAAGAAAGTAGAGAATGAAAGTATTTCAAAGTGCATGTGACTAATGTTTTAAAATGATAGGAATCAAGACTATTCCTATTATTCAAGCTGCTTCAAAACCTTTGTTCGGTTATTGAAGTTCTGAAGAATGTTTACACTCTTGAAGTTGTTTGTTCAACTGTTATGACTTGCTGGGCAATTGAATGCTCATACTTGCTTTAAATAAAAACATTTTCAGCGAACGAGGTTAGAAAGAACTTAAGGATCCCGTAAAGATCAAGCTGAGCGGTATTCAGACGAAGTGCCATTCATTATATGAATGTGCGTGAAGAGCAAGTGAAGACTTGTAATATAGAATGATAGAGTTAAACTATAGACTAGTTTAATGAACAGTTATGAATCCTTTGTGGCGGATGAAAGTCACTCGTGTAAGATGTAAAGAATAATGTAATTATCATTATTTATAATGAAAGAGGTTTTGTGGTTATAGAACCTGGGATTTTAGAATATATGTTATTATATTTTAGTATATAATGATGTATATTTGGTAAGAAGTATGACAGTGACGCACGGAGTCCGGGTCTGAAGGTAGATCGGATTTCGGGGTGTTACAGTAATGTGCTCCCACTTCCATTCTGGAATTTTAAGTGGTTGCAACGGACCTTTTGGTACTTGATGCTCCGCCTTGACTCGTTGACACGTTAGACACCTTGAGACAAACAGCGCTATCTCTCTCTTTATATTGCTCCACCAAAATGTATGACGAATATCATGATACATTTTGGTACTCCCAGGATGGATTGCAAACGGTGTGTTATACGCCTCCATCATGATTTTATACTTTAAATCAGGGTCGTTAGGAACACAAAGTCTGGAGTTGACTCGAAGTATTTCTTCATCATCGATTCTTGCTTCCGGCATAGCACCTTCTTGCACTTTCTTCCTCATACGCATCAGCTCCAGGTCTGTAGCTTGAGAAGCTTTAACTTTATCAATTAAAGTCGGTTCTACTCGTATATTCGCCATCATTACATGGGTCCCTGGAGTTTTTAACTCTATCTCCATCCTTTGCAAGTCACACAAAATGGGCTTTTGTATTGTCAATATTGCACTCGTACCCGCATATGATCTTCTACTCAATGCGTTAGCTACCACGTTCGCTTTTCCAGGATGGTATTGGATGGTATGATCATAATCTTTCAACAGTTCAAGCTAACGTCGTTGTCGCATGTTGAGTTCCTTTTGAGTGAAGAAATATTCGAGGCTTTTATGATCCGTAAAGATCTCCACCTTCTCCCCATACAAGTAATGCCTCCAAATTTTAAGTGCGAAGACCACAGCTGCTAACTCTAGGTCATGAGTAGGATAATTCCTCTCATATTCTTTGAGTTGTCGTGAGGCATAGGCTATGACTTTCCCATGTTGCATGAGAACACATCATAATCCTTTGCCCGAAGCATCACTGTAGATGACAAATCCCTCCGAACCAGATGGTATTGTCAGAACAGGTACTGAAATGAGTCTTTTCTTGAGTTCTTGAAAACTTTTCTCACATTCCTCGCTCCAACCGAACTTTGTATCTTTCCGAGTCAGCTGAGTTAGTGGAGTAGCGATTCGAGAAAACCCTTCTACGAATCTCCGATAATAACCAGCTAAGCCGATAAAGCTATGTACTTCGATCACTGATTTAGGTTGTTCCCAGCTTTGAATAGCTTCAATCTTTACTGGGTCAACAGATATTCCATGACTTGATATCACGTGCCCAAGGAATGCTATTTCCTCAAGCCAGAACTCGCATTTCTTCAACTTGGCATAAAGCTTATATTAATGAAGCTTTTGGAGTATCAGCCTCAAGTGTTGCTCATGATCTTCACGGCTTTTGGAATAAATAAGGATGTCATCAATAAAGACGACCACAGAGTGATCTAAATATTCCTTGAATACTCGGTTCATCATATCTATAAAGGCAGCAGGAGCATTAGTCAATCCAAAGGACATGACTAGGAATTCATAATGCCCGTACCGAGTTCTAAAAGTCTTCTTTGGAATGTCATCGGTTCTAAACTTCAATTGGTGATATCCGGAACGAAGATCAATCTTTGAAAAGAATTTGGCTCCTTGCAACTGGTCAAACAGGTCATCAATACGTGGCAACGGGTATCTATTTTTGATGGTGACATGATTCAACTCCCGATAATCAATACAAAGTCGCATACTCCCATCTTTCTTCTTCACGAATAGAACAGGAGCATCCCATGGAGAAGTACTAGGACGAATAAAGCCAATGCCTAACAATTCCTGCAGTTGGGTCTTTAACTCCTGAAGTTTAATAGGAGCCATTCGATATGGGGCTTTAGAAATGGGTTTTGTACCGGGTTCAAGGTCGATACAAAATTCAATTTCACGCTCTGGGGGTAGGCCATGAAGTTCTTCAGGGAATAAGTCAGGAAATTCATTAACAATAGAAATATTATTCAAAACTGACGTATTTTTGTTTAGATCTGTGACATGAGCTAAGAAAGCTTGACCTCCGTTTTTTAATAAACGAATAACTTTATGGCTTGAGATGACAGTGATTGATTTTAATAGTTTGGTGGCTTGAATTCGCATAACAGATTGGTTAGGAATATGAAAGCTAACAACCTTACGAAAACAATCAATTTTTGCATGATGAGTAGTTAATCAATCAATCCCTAGAATCACGTCAAATGCAAGTATTTTTAATGAAATAAGATCGACAGGTAATATGAGGCTACCGATTTGAACCAAAAAAGACTTATAAATAGTGGATGTAATGAAGGTTTCTCCCAATGGAGTTTTCACAGATAAGTCAAAGTCTAATTTCTCCGGAGTCAAATTTAATCGTTGAGCTCAAGTAGGAGAAATAAAAGAATGGGTAGAACCGGTATCAAATAAGGTATAGACTTCGCTAGAGTTTATGATAAGCTTACCCGTGATGACATCATTCGGGTTCTTTACTTTCTGGGAGGTCACTACAAACGCTTTCCCTTGCACTACTGGCTTTAACTTTTCTGGGACGGCCTTTTGGTGCCTCCATCCTAGCTGAAATTGTCTTCGGTGAATGACAAAATCGGGATAGGTGACCTTCTCTTCCACAATTATAACATGCTTTGGACGACATCGCGCAGTTTGGACTGATGTGTCCCTCTCCTCTGCATTTGAAGCATATGATAGGTGGTCGTTCTCCTTCCTTAACAATGGGTGCTGGTGCTGACGTCTTTCCATCATTGTTGAATCTCCTCTTCTTGAAATGTCTATTCTTATTGTTTTGGCCCTGATTACCACTGAAGTAGTTACCATTTCTGGCTTGTTGATTCCCTCCACGCTTGTTGTCACCGCTTCGATGACTGCTCTCACTGGTATTATCATTTTGTCGACTGTTCTCCTTTTATTGCGTTGACTCATTATTGCGCTCTACTAACTAAGCCCTATTTACAACATCTGAATACAAACACAGTTTATGAGTAATAAGATGTTGACGTATCTCAGGTTTCAAACCTCCCAAAAACATTCGCGTCATTCGCTCTTCATTATCCACCAAGTGGGACGCAAACCGGGACAACTCAGCAAATTTAGCCTCATACTTTGACACGGTCATATTATTTTGCTCCAGCTTGATAAACTCTACCTCCTTCATATGACGAATACTCTCGGGAAAGTACTTGTCGTTGAATAGCTCTTGGAACTTCTCCCAAGATATCTTGAGTGCGTCAGGCTGGGTACGTTTTACAGATTTCCACCAGTAATCTGCCTCTTCACGCAACATGAAGGTGGCGAAGGGAACCTTTTGTTCCTCGGAGCATCCCAAGACATCTAATATCTTGGTGATCTGCTTTATCCATGATTTCCCCTTAAGTGGTTCTGGCTCTCCTATAAACTCCGGTGGTCCCAGCTCCTTGAACTGTTTTGCAGTGACAGTCCGAGAGTTTCCAGTGTTTCCACCTATATTTTGGACAGGAGCCGCTCTCGTCGATGTTACATGAATTGCATAAAGCCTCTGAACAGTCCATCATTCATCATTTGGTCAGTGTTGTTGTTTGCATGAGGATTGTCGCCTTCTTGATGCACATTCTCCTGATTATTGGTATGTGGAGACTCAACGATCTCTTGTGCTCCATTGCTATTTTCAACATTCTCGGATGTCATTTTCAGATACTGCCACAAAACAAAGGTTCACTAACATATAACATATTATCCATATACTTTGACCGACCAATTAAATACCAAATAAACTTAGGTAGGTCATACTAGCGAAGGAATTTCCCGTCTCTCCCCTCCTAGTTCTAGTCTCACATCTTAGCCAGGGATCATATCCCTAAGCTTTGATACCAACTGTGACGCCCCCAAAATTAGGTATACATCACCCATCTTGGGTCACCAGATACATGGTACAGAATTCAAATAAAACTTAATTATACAACTGTCGTGTACATTACGACAAAACATAACTGTGAGTTTGAATACAATTATTGTCTACTAGAGATTATACAAACTCAAAAGGAGTCCTCATTACAATTATTGTCACACTATTTAACAGAATAGTGAGGACTACTAATACTATCATCTGGTCCATCACTCCGTTTCTCGACTCGTTCCAGCTATATTCTCATTTCCTGAAGAGAACAGTGAAAGAAAAGGTCAGCTCAACTAGCTCAGTAAGAAATATTATGACTAAGATAATGCAAAATAAATTATCATTTGCCTTCAACAGTGTTAAACTGATAAAATATAATAAACATCAAGTTTAACTGTAGCGGAACAAGCAATCCATTAGAAAAGTTAAGTAGAGAATAAAATCTACTATCTTCTATGATTTAAAAGGTTTTTCAACACTATTATCGCTGGGACTCATCTTAATAAAATAATCCATATCATCGAATCACCCATGCACTACGGCCAAGGATATTATTTAGTATCACGACCACAATTATCCATGCACTACGGGCCAAGAATATTTGTGTATTCATTAATGGTCATGATCATGCCAACAACTGTCCATCAATGCACTACAGGCCAATGAGGACTTTTACCACATTACGGTCATGATTATACCGAATAATCCCTAGTCATAATCATACCAAGTCCATCTATGCACTACAGGCCACAAATGACTTTTAACATTTTATAAACATGAGGATGATGACAATGATATAAGAATTCAATAAAACAAGTTCAAGAATTAATTTATCCAAGAATTAACAAAGTCCAAATTGTCAATATGATACTGCTTTGTAGAGTAAAATTTAAGAATTCTTAGAAGAATATTTCCATGAAAAGGTACTGATGAAGCGCAAATATCAAAGATATTCCACTAATTTCATGGACTATAGAAGTCAAAGTTTTAACCAACTGAGTATAATAAAGAATGGAATAACAAAAGAAATCACTATGCATGCGATAGACTGCACAGACAGGTTATTCCAACAGAATAGTAAATAATAGAACCAGGTCCGGCGTAAAATGCACAGACAGGATATTCCAACAGAATAATAATAAAGACGGAACCAGGTCTGGTGTAAAACACACAGACAGGATGTTCCAACAGAATAATAATAAAGACGGAACCAGGTCCGGTGTAAAACACACAGACAGGATTTTCCAACAGAATAATAATAAAGACGGAACCAGGTCTGGTGTAAAACACACAGACAGGATGCTCCAACAGAATAATAGAAGAATGTCACCAACTATAGGGTAGACAGCGTATACAGGTTATTCCAATAGAATAATAAATAATAGAATAACAGAAGTTCTCTTCATGAATACAAAAGAAATAATACCCCTTACCGTTTTAAAGAAGAACTGAAATAAAGAAGTAGTTCAATAGCAGAATACTTTTCTTCTTTCTCTCTATAGTTTCTCTTTATAGTTTCTCTCTCTAGAGTTCAGTGAATTCCTAAGAAAATAATGAAGGAATGAGCTTCTATTTATAGGAAAATGGAATGCATAGTAACTAATCCATGAACGGTCCAGATTGATTTACTTTAATCTGACAGTCTATATTTAAAGAAAAATCTTTTAAATAAAATATAATATATTGTATTTATAGAATAACTTTAATAAAGTATTCTGTTTTATATAAAAAGATGTTTCTGTTTTATTGTGTTAATAATACGAATAAAACAAAACTTCATTATCGCTAAATAATTCATATTATTAATTGACAATAATTGAATCAAACTGAGTAACTTCTCACATAAGCATTAATAATCAATACCGTGTGCTACTATGCAACCACACGTATTACTGTACTTTTACTATCGAGTAGTTCAACAGTATCAACGGTAAAACTTCCGCCGTTATTTTTAATAAAATATTTTTGTCTTTTTCTCAATCCTACAATAATTCTGTTGTGGGGTCCACCAATGATTGTGTCGTCGTACGAATATTCTCTGTTAAAACGAATATTCTCTGACCACTCGAATATTATATAGCAACTTGCGTACTTTGCAAAATTTATAAATATTACCCCCAACTATAACATTATATCAATTTTACTCCATAATATTCAAAAATAATATTTATAGAAAATTCATCTTTATTCAAAAAGTTGGGGTTTTACAACTGTGTTTTAACCACCGGGTATTCCAATAGTATTAACGGTAACAATTATGCCGTTATTTATAACCAACTTATACTTGTCATTTTTTTCATCCAATCGCTTTCCGTTATGGGGCCCACACAAGGTTGCGCTGTCGTACGAATATTCCCTGACAGTAAGAATATTCCACGACCAAACGAATATTCCCCGACAACAATGAATATTTTATAACCACTTGCTTATTTAAGATATTAGCGTATTTTACCCATAACTAACCACATTAATCAAATCAACTCTTACTATTTCAAAATAATAAATAGAGGAAATTCAATTTCATTTATAAAAAGTTGAGGTCTTACATTTCATATATGGTTTGTTTTTTTTACCCACATAACCAAGTTACACTAATAATGTAATAATAAAACTCGTTAATTATTAACAGTATGCTCATTCTTAGCACTATAATACCTCAATAACAAAATTACATTTTTAACAGTCATAATGTTGCATCATATCAGAATTTACAGACTTCGTGTAAAGAAAAATAATTTTCTGGCCATTCTGCTAACCGGCGCTGCAGCGCGATGCCTAGGCCAGGCAGTGGCGCTGCGGCGCGAGGTTTGGAGATACGACGCTGATTTTGGCGCTAAGGCACCAAATTACAGAACTGAGCACGAAGAACAGAACAAAGTTAATTTTTTGGCTGTATCTTAATTTCTAACACCAATTTATCATGTATAACTTACATAAATTACATATAAACGTTACGCATCATATATATACTGATTTAAAACAACTAAACAACAACTTTAGAAAAATTAAATCCTTGAATGCCATGTTTTAAACCAAAACTCCATTTTTGACATTGTTTGACAAAGTTAACACTGTAACCACAATTATACACCAAATTAATTCATTCGAACTACGTTCTCTTTATTTCTTCCCAAATTAACATATTTAAGGTTCAATTTCACAATTAGCTCATAATCAAATATTAATTTTTTTGGTACTCCTACAAGTCATGTTCATACATATATTCATTGTAAAACCATTTCTTTTCTTTTGGACGTAATTCAGCATACAATCGCATATACATATGTTCAACACACACACACACACACACACACACACACACACACACACACACACATATATATATATATACACACACACATATATATGCTAGTTATAACATTATAATTACATGTACACATAATTTCATAACCAATTATAAAAATTTGGATTACAGACAATTTTATAAAAACTTTATACTACAGGGAAACTCAAGAACACAGAAACTTAGAAATTATGTCGTAAAACATATATACGTATATATATATATATATATATATATATATATATATATATATATATTAAAGTTATGTAACATACCTTCTCTTGCTTGGTTAACCCTTGTTAGAAGACTTGTAATTCACAGTACCTTTCTCTCCTCTCAATTCTCTCTAGTCTCTCTTAATTTTTTGTAATCTTTTCTGACAACTTCCCTTTCTTCTTAGGCTCAGGCTTTAGACCAAATACATTTTACGTAAAATAAACTCAACTCAAAGCACACACTTTCAAATGTCTAAAACCGACGTCTTACTAATGTCCCTATTTAAATTACCAGTTACCATAATTTAATATATATTGTTTATATTTTATTTATTAAAATTCAAAATTAAAATTCAAAAGCCATAAGCTTTGTTTGGCAAAAACTCTTTAAAATTTAAAGACTTAATATCTTTAAGCCTTGTTTGGTAAAACTAAATTAAACTCCTTTAATTTATTTTAATATCCCATTTATAGCATAGTTTATTGTCACACTTTTATTACCAAATTAAATTAAAAGCATTATAATAATCCATTTAATCCCTATCAACTCTCTAATTTAATTATTAAATTAAATTAGAATATTATCTCATAATAATTAATTTTCTTCACTCATTAATTATTTATTTAACAAATAAATGATCCAATCAAATCAAATTAAACAAACATTTATTCAACAATAAACACATCAATTAAATATTTATATAATTCAATAAATATTTAAAATTAAAATTTAATATTTTTGATTGTTACACAATTCATTAATTTTGTTGTGTTTTGAGTAATCTCTCTTTCTATTTTGGAAAGGGGATGTTACAAGCCACTTCATCAGCCATATACATTACAACATAATAAATATAGATTTAGAAAGAGAAAAATTCACATTTTAGTTCGTTCACTAAGCACTCAACTGCACTCTCTCAACCCTAGACCCACGAAATATAATAGTAAATCAGTCCTAAAACTAGTCCCTACCACTTCCATATCAAATCAGGAAGCTAAGAATTAAGATTGATCAAAGTGAATGTATAAACCCTAGGCATAGAATCTAATCTTGCTTGATGTGTTAGAAGTTATGATTTTATGTTATAATATGTTGTATGCAGTGTAAATAGTTGATCTGGGTTGGTACATGATAGATCCACAACATCTATATGCACGAATTTGAAGTTTTCAAAAATTTGAAAAATTGTTAAATGTTGTTTGACAACCAAATGTCAGACCTCATAAATTAGTGATCGTTAATGATTTTAATGTTTTAAATGTTTATAGTTATATTATGTTATAAGGACTTCGATTTGGAACTAGAATCAAGCCTAGATCATGTACAGATTGTAAGTTATGGATGGTCAAACCTAGTTAACCGACCATGACTTTACAAATCTGGGTAACCCAGAACGTGCCCATAAATGCCTGATAAGCAGTTCCTGGGCTCGGATCTGGCAGTGGTTTGATGATTTGTTATGTTAGTTATATCTAAGTTGTAGTATGTTATATGAACTACAAAGTCATGCTATTAGAACACCTAAATGATAAATAGGTTGGATTTAGTGGCTAGTCAAAGTAGCTATGTCGATCATGAAAATTATTTTCTGGGAAACCTAAAAAACATATGAACATTATTTATGATAGTGTTTGACTAGCTTAGATCTGCAGTTTTTAATGTTGTTATACTGTTTTTATGTAATAGATCTATACCTTGTCATGTTGGCTACAAACTGGAACCCTTAAATCACAAAATTATTACAAGTATAGGAAGTTGCGGAAGCCTAAAAAAGGCTACTCGAACTGTTCTTCATTTCTGGGTAACCTAGAAAATGAAGAACAACTTTGACAGCTTGTTCAATGGCTTAGATCTTTCAGCTTAATGATTTCTAGAAATTCTAAGTGCTCGAATCATGTACCCTGTTTTTTTCTCTGCAAGGCCCGACGTCTAAACCATCTACAACATGAACAGATTGAAAGATAGAAGGCCATCAATAGCGTTGACCGGCCACGACTTTATGATTCTAGGCAGCCCAGACACATGAAGAACACGTCTGACAGAAAGTTTAAGCATTTAGATCTTACAACTATGTTATGTTTTGATCCTGTTTATGATTGATACATGTAGTATTACAACAATACTACATGATCAATGTCTTACCATGCCCTGAAACAACTTAGACAAGGAATTATTATGGGTCATAGTAGGTACCTTTATCACTGCTTATGAATGTTCTTGAGCCTCAAAAACACAATAGGTGACACTTTCTGTCGCTAAAGGCTATAGCGACAAATTTAATAATTTTAATTAATTTAATTTTCAAAAATCATTTAAAAATAGTAATTAATTTCTAAAAACTTCCAAAATTAGTTTTAAAAATTATTTTAAGTTATAAAAATTAACTTTTAATAATTTGACATATTTTTCATAAATATTATTATTTATTTGAATAATAATAATTTTAATTTATTTAATAAATGTATTAAATAAATTGATTAAAAAGATTTTATTATATTAAAAATCATTTTAAATGATACTAAGGTATTTAAAAATATTTTAAGTTATAAAACATAACTTTTAATATTTTAAGATAAATTTCATTAATTATTTAATATTAATAATAATAAAGTTATTTTATAATTATATTAAATAAAATTAGTTAAAATTGATTTTAATATTATTAAAGTCTTTTTAAATGAAAATAAAGTGTTTAAAAATATTTTAAGTTATAAACATAACTTTTAATATTTTAAAGAAAATTTCATTAATAATTTAATATTAATAATATTAGATTTATTTAATAACAATATTAAATAAATAGTTTAAAAATGATTTTATTGATTTATAAATAATTTAAAAAGGATATAAATCATTTAAAAATATTTTAAATAATAATAAATGACTTTTAATATTTTAGTGAATAATAAATTAATATTTAAATATTCATTGTATTTATTTAAAAGTGATTTTAAATATTTTAAAAAATATTTAAGGGTAATATTAATACTTTAAAAATATTTTGAGTTATTATATAAATAACTTTAATATTTTGGCAATGGTTTCATTAAATTAATATTAAGTAAATATTAATGATAATAGAATTATTTAATATTTAAATCATTTAAGAATGATTCCAATATTTGAAGAATCATGATAAATTATAATAATTATTTAAAAATTATTATAATCCACTGAAAAATAATATGACCGATATTTAAATTACATAAAGGAATATTGAACTATATAATAGATTTTTAGACTCGATAATTACCCGATAAAACCCTCGGTACACCGAAATATTTTAGAAATTGATCTGGAGTTAGATAATTTGACTTGATAGGTGATTGTTTATGATCTAATGACAGTTATACATATGTGACAATATGATTAGGTTATGCGTTGACTGCAAGTAACAGTATTATGTGTTACGATATATTTTCTAATCAAAAGAATGATCATATTAATTAGGTAGCGGTATAAAAGATAAAACTATGTTGCGTAAGCAGTAGATCAGGCAAGTATCATACCTTTGCATTTATTTTATGCAATGGACATGCGTAAGCTAGTATCTGAAATATTCTTTTTCATTGTTCAAATATCTTAACCTTTGTATATACTTATGCAATGCTTCTGTATAAACAAGTTATTGACTTATATTATTGTTGAACAAACTTCTTAACTAAGTTGTTATAGATCAAGATATATATTCTGCTCATTAATTTCTAAGTTTGGTTATACAAGTGTCCACACTTGGATAATTGTTGTACTTATTGATACATACCTATTAAATTCTGGTATGTATACATTGATTAACAGCTGTCTAAGCTATTAAACTCAGCTGGACATAGATTTAAAAATATTGTTGAACATGATAGAGCTTTATTGTATCCAATCGAATTGTTTTGGTTCGGATTCCAGACTAAGTGTGAACATCCCGCACATGTGAAACTTTTGTGCGCCTAAGGCGGATATGCTGGACGAAAATATCTTTCGAACACGTAGTATTGATCAATACAGGGCATAACGGGCTGATCACTCCCGTGCCCGAAAGTTATGACGGTTTGCGAATGAAGTTCTGAAAAACCTTTTCGAAAATTAAAAATAAAGTTCATAGTCTATCGACTGCTCTCCATTTATAGTCAGTACGTAGTTTCAAAAATTTGATATAGAATTGATATGTTGTTATTATTGGTTCAGCTTACTTCACAACTGTTGATTCGTTGTAGAAGTGTCATTCAAAGAAACTATTTAATCCTTTCAGCTAATATTTATTATTGATATTACTTGTTGGGCAATCAAATGCTCATTCTTGCTTTAAATTTAAATGTTTTCAGTTAAGCATGATAAACCTAAAGGTTCAGGAAAGAACAATAGAAAAGGAAAGCAAATAGAATAAGTTGTGGTATCTTATGTAACAATTAGACTTTATTAAGACAATGATATTTATTAATTATAATGTAATGAATGTTTTAAAGGATGTGTATCTGGGATTAGATAACTCTGATATATGTAAATTAAGTTTGATATTTATATTATTATTATTATTCCGTTCAAAGAAATGGTATCGTGAAGTACTGAGTTCGGGTTTCAAGTACCGGAATTTTGGGGCGTCACATGTTGGTATCAGAGCTTTAGGTTAGAAACCTTAGGTGGGATATACCTTAGGCTATAACCTTTAGGACAGAGGGAAACGTTGAAAATACAAATAACTCATATAGAGTTTAAAAGGAGATGGATTGAATAAATTTATAGTCAAGCAAAATAAAAGATAACTTATATAAAACTATTATTTGCTGTGTGTATATATTATATGCTAATCAAAATAATTTATGTGTAGATGTCAGGTGGACAAGGATTAGGATACCCTCAGATCGTAAAGAAGGAGCAAATCTCTATGATCGAGCCAATAGCTAAAATAGAGGCTCACATTGAAAGCAACCCTAATGAGGTGGTTGTTGTGGAAAATGCAGTACCAGATCCAGAAATAATAGAACTGACAGATAGTGATTCGGACACTAAAGTTGGAGCTGATCAAGCATCAACGGAAGTGCAGAATCTGAAGAATAATATTTCTTCTCTGGAAAGACTATGGGAAATAGAAAAGCTGTTAAATAGTCAATTGCGAAAAGCATTAATGAAAATAATGGAAGAACAAGATAAGATTAAAATCCAAATTGATTAGATGTGAGCCAAAAAAAAACAAATCGTGTGCAGCTCCGAGCAAGAAGGGGAATAGAAAAATAAAAGACCGCGAATTAGGAAATCCTGATAATAACCAGGGAAACTCTAACAAAATAGAAAAGTGTACAAACTGTAACAAGAAACATGAAGACTTATGTAGGAAAGGAAAAAATGTTTGCTACAATTGTGGACATGAGAGACATATCTCTCCTCATTGTCCCAATCCGAAGCAAGGTGTATGCTTTATTTGTGGGATAGAAGGTCATCAAGCGAATGGTTATCCAAAATCAAGAAAAATACGTAGTGAATAAGTAGTATAAGTATTGTTTGAATATGTGTATTCGATGTTATGTAAATGATAAGTATGTTCGTGTAATATAATATTCTCAACTTTTGTATAAGTTATAGCATCGATTCCCAACTTTTGTGGTCACAAAGGGATAGTGAATGCTTAAAGCAGTATGTGTTATGCTATGTAAAGTATTATGAATTAGTTGAATGAATATGAATATATGTGTGTTTAAGGAAATAATTTTCTATGTATCTATCTGCTAACTGTGACACCCCCAAATCCGGGTACTTCGATTCCACGGGATTTGGTGTTCACTGTACAAGCATCATCTATCTATCTACCCATAAATAATATCAAACCAAACAATAGATAGAAATCATAATAAAATCTATTCCCTTAAGGGTTACATCAACTGAATCATAAATAAATCCCAGGTTACTCTAACCTTAAAACATCTGTGCGGAATTCTAAACAAATAAGTCTTAACATCAACATAACTCAAGTCTTAAACAAATACATCAATTAATAAATAACAGGTCTTCATCATTTGCTAACTTTGCTCTTGCCCTTACTAGTGGAGGGTTCATCGCTTCTTTCATTCTTAACTGCAATGTTATTATTAAGCAAGAGTGAGCACAAATGCCCACAAGTATATAAAAAAAATGAAACAACAGTATAATAACATGCGAATAATCAACGACATCTGAATAAAGCTCAACTTTTGAATCAAGAATAAATAACATGAATCAAAAGAATACTGAGGGTCATAAGACCTTGAACTATGTCCTAGGTTAACAAGGGTTATACTTGAAAACTTTAACAGTCATAAGACTATGGACCTTCTTCTCGTACTTAGGGGGATCAGCCCTTAGTGTCATACTGTGCACAATATCTTAACGCTAACGCATAAGTGAATCCCTTTTCAGGGTTGTTCATCTCAGTTTGACATTCGAGTCCGCATCAAAGGAAGTTTGGTTTGGATAATTCAATAAGGGTTCTGAAATTTAGAACGTTCATTAACTAAGGACTAGCTAAATCATTAAGATTCACTAGCCTAAAAATGTTCAACAATAATGATATTCGATTTGAATAATAATCTCAAATGTATACAATAGAACAATTATTATATAATTGAATCATGCTTTGAAAGATAGTCAATCTTTAATATAATACTTGAACTTGAATAATAATTTAAGTTTAAGTAAATTGCTCAATGTAAAAATAGAGTTAAGAAACTTGCTCAATTTAAGAGTTTAAGTTTAGGAGACTTGCCTCGCGTGTAGATTACACTTTAACTAATCACGTTCTTTGAAATAAATCTTACATACCATTCACATTCAATACCAGTTAATTATTAACTAATCATCATAACTTATTCTCGTTGTCTACTTTAATAATTGACTAACTTAGTCAAATCATCACGTTGACACCTAATTTGTTCGTCATGAATGAATAACTAATTATGTATTTAATAATACAATTCACATGTAATTATGTTATTTACATGCTAAACAAATATTTTATCATCATATAATATTTCTAACATATTTACATGTTCATTATTTTAATACACTAACCCATTGTTAGACTTAGAAAATTTAAAAGCTCATTTTTTTTTCCAGTTCGCGAAGAACACAGAATTCAGCGAAAATAATTACTACAAAATCATTAATTCTCCAAATTAAACATACCCACATGTTGGAATTCATATATAATTAATACCCAATATTTATATACTGACAAAACTAATTTTAAACACTTAATAACAGATTTAAAGCCTAACAATTCACTGACTTTGATGTTCATGAAGTTTTAGAAAACTTTATGTGAAAATTCTCCCTACGAATTCGTTACAACACCGAATTCGTTCGTTTAAGGCTTAAACTCTTCGTATTAACATGCATAACAACATACAAGTCCAAAATTTAGGGATAATATATAATCAATACATTAATTATCACATATATGGCCATATGGCCATATCACGTACTCTGTTTATTTTGAAAAACATACGTACGACATGCTTTCATGAAACTGATCACATGGCTTACATGGTATATATAATTAAACACTACTTGGTATAACATAACACACATATATAAAGTTATACTCATCTCATATACCAAACACAGAGATTTTTAGAAAACTGTGAAAGCCATTTTATGAAAACCTAAAAGACGTAAATGTAGAAATTAGATTTGGAGAGAATTACCCAGAGTATAAGATGATCAGATAACCCTTTTTGCAATAACCTGTAATTACACACTCATAAATTCTCTCAAAAATTCTCACCTTCTCTCTGAACTCTCTCTGAAAATAATGCCAGACTTAGGAAATTATGAAGAAGAAGAAGGAAGCGTCGAAGAAATAAAACTGACGCGATGTGGTCAGTTGCCCAGTCATGGGTTAAGTGCCCATAACCTCTCTTAGTGCCATGTTTGGCTTAGCAAATAAATTTAAAGCTCATTATTTTAATAAACTTTTTATTATATAGTTTAATAAATGTCACACTCCTTATAAAATAACTCTAATATTTTATTTAATTTATTATAAATAAAATATAATATTTTCTCATAAATTCATATAGTCACATAATTAATTTTTCTCATTAATAAATAATAACAATTTATTAAATCTCTAATTAATAATTAGATTAATTAAATAACATCATGCTTAATTAAATAACTTATTTAATTCGACAAGCTCACATAATTACATACTTGAATAATAATTATTCTCCACATTAATTTAATAAATGTAACACATATAATTAAATTAATCTACCACAATTGCATCGATTAATTATTAAATCTAATAATTAAATCATCGAAAAATATTTATTTACTTCAATAAGTATTTAAAATAATTTACAAAATTCTCGTTTGTCACATCTTTCCCCCCTTAAAAGGATTCTGTCCCCAGAATCACGGCTCAATAATTTCGACCCGTTACACTCTCCCCCCCTTACAAAGATTCTGTCCCCAGAATTGCATACACATAATTAAGTAAATAAATTAGGGTAATTCTTCATCATATTCGCTTCGAGTTCCCACGTAGCTTCTTCAGCGTTGTGGTTCCTCCAAATTACCTTAACAGAAGGTATAACTTTATTTCTGAGAACTTGTTCTTTTCGGTCGACAATTTGGACAGGAATTTCTTCATAAGATAAGTCTTTCTCAAAATGCAGGGGTTCGTATTCAATTACATGCTTGTAATCAGGTTTGTAAGGTCGTAACACAGAAACATGGAAGACGTTGTGGATATTCTCGAGTGCTGGAGGTAAGGCTACCTCGTACGCAACTTCTCCAATTCTTCGCAGTACCTCAAAGGGTCCAATAAATCTTGGACTCAATTTTCCTTTCTTTCCGAACCTGATCTTTCCCTTCCAAGGAGAGACCTTCAAGAAAACATAACTACCTGATTCAAACTCGATATTTTTACGATGTGGATCAACGTATTTTTTCTGTCGATCTTGAGCTGCTACCAGTCGTGCTCGGATCACTTTGACTATTTCTACCGTCTGCTGTACCAATTCTGGCCCTAGCAATTGTCTTTCACCAACTTCATCCCAATAAAGCGGAGTTCTGCACTTTTTGCCGTATAACGCTTCGTAAGGCGGTATACCAATACTAGCGTGGTAACTGTTGTTGTAGCCGAACTCTACCAACGGTAGGTGATCATCCCAATTTCCTTTGAAGTCCATTACACATGCTCGTAACATATCTTCCAGTGTTTGAATCGTTCGTTTGCTCTGTCCGTCTGTTTGAGGGTGGTAAGCTGTACTCATTCGCAGTTGTGTACCCATGCATTCCTGAAGATGTTTCCAGAAATTTGATGTGAAGCGCGGATCCCTATCGGAAACAATAGACACCGGCACTCCGTGCCTCGAAACAATCTCTTTCACATATAATCTTGCCAACTGATCTAAGTTAAATCTGATTTTGATAGGAAGGAAGTGCGCGGATTTCGTCAGTCGGTCAACGATAACCCATACTGCGTCGTAGCCTTTCTGACTCGTCGGAAGGCCAACCACGAAATCCATCGTAATATGTTCCCATTTCCATTCTGGGATCTCCAACGGTTGTAGCAATCCACTCGGTCTCTGATGTTCTGCTTTAACTTTCTGACATGTCAGGCATTTGGCAATACATTCTGCAACATCACGTTTCAAATTCGGCCACCAGAAATGTTGTCGAAGATCTTGGTACATTTTTGTACTACCAGGGTGAATCGAATATCTTGAACTATGAGCCTCACTCAAAATTTCTTCCTTAATTTCTTATACTGGCGGAACCCAAATTCTGCTTTCAAATCTCAATATTCCTTCCTTATCCATCTTAAATCTTGGTTCGGTTCCTTCAGATATCTTTGTTGTTACCTTTTTGCATTCATCATCCTGAAGCTGAGCCTCCTTCACTCTATCTAGTAGAGTTGTACCAGATTGCATCTGAAATAGCTTCTCATCAATCTCCATATGATACTTCACTTCTAACTCCAGTTTCTCCATATCTGCAATTAGCTCCTGCTGAGCAGTCAACATCATCAATTTCTCACGACCCTTTCTACTTAAGGCGTCGGCAACCACATTAGCCTTACCCGGATGGTATAAAATCTCACAGTCATACTCCTTGATTAATTCCAACCATCTTCTTTGACGCATATTCAAATCTTTCTGTGTAAAAATATATTTCAGACTCTTGTGGTCCGTATATATTTCACACTTTTCCCCGTATAGATAGTGCCTCCAAATTTTCAAAGCAAAAACAACTGAACTTGAATAATAATCTCAAATGTATACAATAGAACAATTATTGTATAATTGAATCATGCTTTGAAAGATAGTCAATCTTTAATATAATACTTGAACTTGAATAATAATTTAAGTTTAAGTAAATTGCTCAATGTAAAAATAGAGTTAAGAAACTTGCTTAATTTAAGAGTTTAAGTTTAAGAGACTTGCCTCGCGTGTAGATTACACTTTAACTAATCACGTTCTTTGAAATAAATCCTACATACCATTCACATTCAATACCAGTTAATTATTAACTAATCATCATAACTTATTCTCGTTGTCTACTTTAATAATTGACTAACTTAGTCAAATCATCACGTTGACACCTAATTTGTTCGTCATGAATGAATAACTAATTATGTATTTAATAATACAATTCACATGTAATTATGTTATTTACATGCTAAACAAATATTTTATCATCATATAATATTTCTAACATATTTACATGTTCATTATTTTAATACACTAACCCATTGTTAGACTTAGAAAATTTAAAAGCTCATTTTTTTTTCCAGTTCGCGAAGAACACAGAATTCAGCGAAAATAATTACTACAAAATCATTAATTCTCCAAATTAAACATACCCACATGTTGGAATTCATATATAATTAATACCCAATATTTATATACTGACAAAACTAATTTTAAACACTTAATAACAGATTTAAAGTCTAACAATTCACTGACTTTGATGTTCATGAAGTTTTAGAAAATTTTATGTGAAAATTCTCCCTACGAATTCGTTACAACACCGAATTCGTTCGTTTAAGGCTTAAACTCTTCGTATTAACATGCATAACAACATACAAGTCCAAAATTAGGGATAATATATAATCAATACATTACTTATCACATATATGGCCATATGGCCATATCACGTACTCTGTTTATTTTGAAAAACATACGTACGACATGCTTTCGTGAAACTGATCACATGGCTTACATGGTATATATAATTAAACACTATTTGGTATAACATAACACGCATATATAAAGTTATACTCATCTCATATACCAAACACAGAGATTTTTAGAAAACTGTGAAAGCCATTTTATGAAAACTTAAAAGACGTAAATGTAGAAATTGGGTTTGGAGAGAATTACCCAGAGTATAAGATGATCAGATAACCCTTTTTGCAATAACCTGTAATTACACACTCACAAATTCTCTCAAAAATTCTCACCTTCTCTCTGAACTCTCTCTGAAAATAATGCCAGACTTAGGAAATTATGAAGAAGAAGAAGGAAGCGTCGAAGAAATAAAACTGACGCGATGTGGTCAGTTGCCCAGTCATGGGTTAAGTGCCCATAACCTCTCTTAGTGCCATGTTTGGCTTAGCAAATAAATTCAAAGCTCATTATTTTAATAAACTTTTTATTATATAGTTTAATAAATGTCACACTCCTTATAAAATAACTCTAATATTTTATTTAATTTATTATAAATAAAATATAATATTTTCTCATAAATTCATATAGTCACATAATTAATTTTTCTCATTAATAAATAATAACAATTTATTAAATCTCTAATTAATAATTAGATTAATTAAATAACATCATGCTTAATTAAATAACTTATTTAATTCGACAAGCTCACATAATTACATACTTGAATAATAATTATTCTCCACATTAATTTAATAAATGTAACACATATAATTAAATTAATCTACCACAATTGCATTGATTAATTATTAAATCTAATAATTAAATCATCGAAAAATATTTATTTACTTCAATAAGTATTTAAAATAATTTACAAAATTCTCGTTCGTCACATCTTTTCCCCCTTAAAAGGATTCTGTCCCCAGAATCACGGCTCAATAATTTCGACCCGTTACACTAACTGGTTAATACAGTAAACCAAGTTTTCAAAAACTAATATTTTGAGTACATGATTATTTAAGTAGAAATTAAGCAAGGTTTAAAATGTAAGTTAATACAAGAATAATTTATGATTTTATATAATCAGATAATGCCGCCAAGAAGACGTCAAACTCGAAAACAAAGGCAGGAGAATCTGTTAACAATGCTGGGGGACAACCAAACCCGATGCAGAACTTCGTGAACATGGTAGCTCAAGCTATGCAGACTGGAATGCCAGCCACGAGGAATCTGCCAAAAAATCGATTGACGAACTTCAAAGCGATCAGACCGTCAAAATTCAAAGGGACAACTGACCCTATAGATGCCCAGACTTGGGTAAAAGACATAAAAAAGGCGTTTGTAATCGCTAGGATAGATGAGGGGCAGAAGACGACTTTTTCCACTTAAATGATAAAGGGGGAGGTGAATTTTTGGTGGGAGGCAAATCAAGCTAGGGAAGGAGAAGGAGTGATTACTTGGAGTAGGTTTAAGACACTATTTTTTGAGAACTATTTCTCGTCTAGTATGCAGGCTAGAATGGAGGTGAAGTTTTTGGAATTGAAGCAGGAGAACATGACAATTTCTGAATATGTTGCAAAGTTTACTGAGTTAGCTAGGTTTGCTCCGCATCAAGTTGATACGAAGGCAAGGAAGGCGAGAAGGTTTGAGCTGGGATTAAAACCCTGGATCTACAACAAGGTGGCAGTATTGCATATCAATACTTTTGCAGCACTCTTGGAAAAGGCTATTATAGCCGAGGAGGAAAGTGAGGCCATGAGCCTCTACAACAATGAAAAAAGGAACAAGGGCAAGGTCGAGGGAGCTGTGAATGTAGAAGCCAGTAGTGGGAGTAGGAATGAGAAAAGGAAAGGAAACAACTTTGGAAGTATTAAGGTTAAGCAGGAAGGTCTAAAGAAGCAGATGATACAATGTAGAAATTGCGAAAAGAATCATTCAGGTGAGTGTCTCAAGGGAAAGTTTGTGTGCTACAAGTGCGGGCAGGAGGGACATATCTCTCCCAACTGCTCCAATCCAAAGATGAATAGTGGTTATTTTCTGTGTGGATCAACGGAGCACAAGGTGAAGGATTGTCCAAAAAGGAGAATGGATGCAGGGAGTGTTAATACAGGGAAAGGTAGCGGGACACTGGAGATAACGGGACCAATTTCAACAAACAAACCAACAAAATCAACCGTCAGAGTCTTCAATATGACCATTTAGGATACCGTAGCAGCCGAGGATGGAATACCAGGTTTTATTCGAATAAATTTTATTTTGTATAATTTTCTTATATATACTAAATTATTTTATAAAGAAATTTTGAAGGAGAAATCTGAGTTCTATTAGAAATCAAATTTCCGTTTAATCAGATAGACAAGCTTTATGCTGAATAGTTAAAGATCAATTCAATCGAATCTGATCGAGATCTACTTGAAATGACTGTGTATGCTATATACCCTAGTGTCTATAAGTTTTGAATGGTGATTCCGAGGACATAATCCTTATAAGGGAGGGTGAATGTAATAACCCAATATTTTCGATATAATGAAATAAGAAAATTTGCATATAATTTTTTTTAATAAAGGAGAAAATATGTGCAAGGTAAAATGTATGTATATATTTGATAAATAAAAATTTATTTATTACATGAATAATTGGGAATAATTTTTTTTAAAAGAATTATTATTGATCATTATAAATTATATTTTTATAATAAATTAATTTTGTAGTAAAAATATTTTATTATTTATATTCTATGAAAATATGATTATTATATTATTTAAATAATATATGAAATAATTATTAGAAATATTATAATAACTATTTTATTATATGAATTTATTCAGATTAGTTAAGTTAATTATTTTGATTTAATTAATAATGATATATATGAAAGTTTTATCGGATATGAATTCAAAACCCTAATTTCGAATTTTGAATAAAGAATGAGAATAATAATATAATATTAATTATACTTCAGTGTTATAACTATGTACTATATGTATATATTGATAATGGTTGATCAATTATGGTGTATTATGTCAAAACCCTAGCATTAATTTGATAAACCCTAATACGAAAGTCAATTACGACTGTAAGATTTGTTAAGCCGTTGTGTTATGTGATAAATGATATATATAATAGATTTTATTGCTAATTAGGGAAACCCTAATTAGTAATTAGAAGCCCTAATGATTAGAAACCCTAATTGTTAAATTAGACACCTTAATTGCTAAATTAGAACCTTAATCGCTAATTTAGCACGCTTAATGTTAATTTGCAACTCTTAAACTTAATTTTGAAGTCCTAAGTAATTAGGAAACCTATGGTAATTAGGAAACCCTAATTTCCATTTTTAGAAAGCTTAAATTTCCATTTTTAGTTTATCTAGAAATCCTTAAAAATTAAAAAATTTCAAAACCTTAGGGTTAAATCCTAAGGGTCAAACCCTAAGGGTTAGTTAAGTTTACTAGATTGCCATTAAAATTTCAAGCCAAAAGTCCAAAATACCCTCTTTGAATTATTGAAAGTAACTTGTATATCTAGCCAAATTTGGAGTTGGGGAACCACTCAAGATAGCCCATGTTAATTAAAATTCCAGCAAATCAGCCACTTCATCAGCCATATACATTACAACATAATAAATATAGATTTAGAAAGAGAAAAGTTTACATTTTAGTTCATTTGTTCACTAAGCACTCAATTGCACTCTCTCAACCCTAGACCCACGAAATATAATAGTAAATCAGTCCCAAAACTAGTTCCTACCTCTTCCATATCAAATTAGGAAGCTAAGAATCAAGATTGATCAAAGTGAAGGTATAAACCCTAGACTTAGAATCTGATCTTGCTTGATGTGTTAGAAGTTATGATTTTGCGTTGTAATATGTTGTATGTAGTGTAAATATTTGATCTGGGTTGGTACGTGATAGATCAATAACATCTATATGCACGAATTCAAAGTATTCAAAAATCTAGAAAATTGTTAAATGTTGTCTGACAACCAAATGTCAGACCTCATAAATCAGTGATCGTTAGTGATTTTAATGTTTTAAATGTTTATAGTTGTATTATGTTATAAGGGCTTAGATTTGGAACTGGAATCAAGCCTAGATCATGTACAGATTGTAAGTTATGGATGGTCAAACCTAGTTAACCGACCATGACTTTACAAATCTGGGTAACCAGAACGTGCCCAGAAATGCCTGACAAGCAGTTCGTGGGCTCAGATCTGGAAGTGGTTTGATGATTTGTTATGTTAGTTGTATCTAAGTTGTAATATGTTATATGAACTACAAAGTCATGCTATTAGAACACCTAAATGATAAAAAGGTTGGATTTAGTGGTTGGTTAAAGTAGCAAGTTGTGGAAGCCTAAAAGAGGCTACTCGAACTGTTCTTCATTTCTGGGTAACCCAGAAAATGAAGAACAACTCTGACATCTTGTTCAATGGCTTAGATCTTTCAGCTTAATGATTTCTAGACATTATAAGTGTAACGCCCCCAAAATAGGTCCATTCCATCCAACCCATTTTGAGTCGCCAAATACATGGCACAGATAACAACTATAACTTTATTACAATAATTGTCGTGCAAAATACAACAACACATATGCTGTGAGTTTGGATACAAATATATACCAACTGTGACTCCTGTCCCAATCTTGGATAGCACGTCACAATGACACCTTACATAAAGGTATAGTCAAAAACTGTTTTAGAAATTAGAATCTTTGGGAAGTGCTCAAGGAAACCCTCGTACATGGGAGGCCATGCTTCTAGGTTATGATAGATATCATATGGCCACAGAATTATCCTTGGTTGACTCAATAGACCCCAAAGAAAAATGAGAAGATTACTATCATATTCTTTCCAATGGTGAGTCTTCTCTTTACATATCATTGTCTCCACTGTCTCTAATTGAGAATTATACTTCAAACAAACACCAAGATTATATAGGTAGTGCTCGTAAATATACTCGACAAGTGAATGTGCACAACCATGTCTTATGATGACACGAGGTTGTGTGTCGTTAGACATCTTGTATGATAGTGGTAAAACACCCTTCCAACGTTGGGTTCGCTTCACCCTAGATGATTCACCAAATATAACTACTAAATGATGACCACCGTTCTATTTTCCTGTTACCCCCGCTCGACCCAGCTACACTCTTATTACCTGAAAGGAATTATGAAACAGAAGGGTGAGCACAACTAGCCCAGTAAAGAATATCATGACTAAAGATAAATAAGTTATCAAAAGCCTTCAACAGAATTAAATCAGAGATTTAGAACATATGGTAGATGATAAAACTTTTCAACCATAGTTGCAGCGGAACGAGCAATCCATTAGAAGAGTCAAATAGACCATAAACTCTATTATCTTCTCCATGTTAAAAATCTACCAACAATGTGCTATCGCTGTAACATTAATCAATAATTCCTGTCCACAATCACATATATAATTCATAATCGTAATTATTGTTCTAAATTCCTTTTCTCATCCAGGACAAAGATAATTTTCATCACCTGAAACATCAAAGATCATGGTTATACCAAATCACAGTTCATGTTCATAATCATACTAATAAATTCATCTTTGCACTACGGGCCAAAGATATTCATCAACAACTCATCTTTGCACTACAAGCCAAAAGATATTCAACAACAGGTCATCTTTGCACTACAGGCCAAAGACATTCATATATCAAAGAAATACATAATCATTTCAGAATTTATATAAACAATAATTATAACCATGTTGATAAATTCACATTTTCACTTAAGCTAAAGATATTCAATATAAATTCAATGGTCATGATCATACCAGTCACAATTCAACTTTTCACTACTGGCCAAAGAGAACCCTAGTCATGATCATACCAATAATCTACCCATCTTTACACTCTAGTGAAAGAGAATTTCAACATCAGGGTTATAAAATGTTATATATGATAATAAAAACAATATAATCAATATATAGTTTTAATCTCCAGAGTAATATTCATAAATCAACTATAATTTGGTTAGAAAAAGAAACCAATTTTGTAGTGAATAGTACTCATGAATAGTAACTCGTGAATAGTAACTCGTGAATAGTAATTCATGAATAGTAACTCATGAATAGTAACCCGTCGTGAATAGTAACTCGTGAATAGTAACTCATGTATAGTAACTCGTAAATAGTAACTCATGAATAGTAACTCGTGAATAGTAACTCGTGAATAGTAACTCGTGAATAGTAACTCATGAATAGTAACCCCGACATGAAAAGTTCTAAATTTGATAAAAATTCAGATCAATACTTTGGCATAATGATATTGAAGAAAATAATATCATTTAAGAAGAAATAACATCCCTTACTGACCCTTACTATCCCTTACCTCAAAAGAGCAGTACTCCTGACTGGAATAACTCTGAACGAACTTGCACCGTATAGCAACACTCAAGATACCAAAATACTCACAAGAATACACTCGATAATATAGAGAGAGAAACAGAGAGAAAACTTCAGTTTCTGGTGTGATTTTCAATTCTAACCTAAGCACCCTATTTATAGGAAATTGCTTAGAACACCAAAGCAGAAAATTGAATATAATAATAATATATTTATATAATTTTCCTTAGCCCACCATTTTGACCAAAGAAATCAGCCACACATGTGCCAAAAGCAACAAAAATGTTTTTCTTAATAAAAATAAATAAAATTTCCAAAAATCAATTATTTCGGAACTTCGAAACTTCAATAATTCATAATAAATAGCCCTTTTATCAAAAAATTCGAATCTCGCGACTTTTTATAGGAAATTCAATTCTCTACAACTTTGCAGAAGAAAATTTTTCCAAATTCCAAACAGAAATTGACCGAAATCCACAAACTGACGATTTTACAGTCTATAATAAATTTTCGGTCAAGAATTGTGTCCACCAACACACAAAACATGTGTTAAACATTTAATCCAACAAAAATACTCTTCCTCATTTATTTATATATCCCACATTCATTGTAAAAATATCACCATTAATATATTATTAAAATAATATATTTAAATGAATTATTTTATCAGAAAAAAATAAAATATTAATTTTCAACAATTGTCACATTAAAATTTTTCTCCATCCATATCCACATAAAATCAATATTTTCCTCATCATATAAATCAATAATTAATTATTCACAAATAATATTACAGAATCATAGTACTGGCAATCAGGCCGTTCCCAGGAAAGAGGGGGCTTTCCAATAAGGATCTCTCCTTACTGACGCGCAATTAGATGACCAAACCTCTCCTTAGACAGAACTTTCTAGACATTGCCAATAATGTTATCTAATAATATTATTCAGATAATATGAATTATTGTTCCGATAATAGAAAATACTGTGTAGTGACAATTATTAAAACAACAGTAATATAAAATATCAACGTAGCAATTATTGAATCAATAAAATAAAATACTGAACAGTAATTACTGTAACAATTATTGAGTAATTTCTTCTTACGTAAAAATCAATAATTGGGGCAATACCGTGTGCTACTGTATTTTAACCACCGGGTATTCCAACAGTATTAACGGTAACAACTACGCCGTTACTTATAAATAACTTATACTTGTCATTTTCTTTATCCAATTACTTTCTATTATGGGGCCCACAAAAGGCTGCGCCATCGTATGAATATTCCACAACCAAACGAATATTCCCCGACAACAATGAATATTTTATAACTATTTGTGTATTTTAAAAAAAAATTCATATATCACCCTTAACTTTAACATTTATCAATTTAACCATTTACTGAATAGTAATTATAAGAAAAATTGAATACTTTTATTTCATAAAATTCGGGGTCTTACAATCTCCCCTCATGAAATTTCGTCCTCGAAATTTACGTACCTGGTATTTTGAAAAGTTGAGAATACCTTGCTTCAATTTCAGATTCCAACTTTCCTGTCATCATAATTTCTTCATTGCTCATCTCCTGTATTTCAGATATCATTCTAGAATACAACTTCAAAACAAAGGTTAATTGAACAAATTAACATATCACATAATATTTCGATATTATGACTGACCAACAAATAAGCTTAGGTAGGACACACTAGCGAAGGATTTACTCGTCTCTCCCCTCCTAGTTGTATTCCTCGATCTCCGCCAGAGATCATATCCCTAAGCTCTGATACCAAATGTAACTCTCATGGTGCTTCAACCACAGCACCTCACAATGGTACCTATCAGTTTGCCACCGCAGAACAGCCTCCCCTACGGAGAGTCTGGCTTCGGTGCATCCCCCATCAACAGGAAGTCACCAGCGAGAGGCTCGGGACTCTTTACTTATAGCTCTAATACCAACTGTAACTCTGGACACCAACTTGTGTCAGCACCTTACATTGATACCTATCAGTTTGCCACCGCAGAACGGCGTCCCCTACGGAGAGTCTGGCTTCGGTGCATCCCCCATCAACAGGAAGTCACCAGCGAGAGGCTCGGGGCTCTTTACTTATGGCTCTGATACCAACTGTGACACTTGTCCCAATCTTGGATAGCACGTCACAATGACACCTTACATAAAGGTATAGTCAAAAACTGTTTTAGAAATTAGAATCTTTGGGAAGTGCTCAAGGAAACCTCGTACATGGGAGGCCATGCTTCTAGGTTATGATAGATATCATATGGCCACAGAATTATCCTTGGTTGACTCAATAGACCCCAAAGAAAAATGAGAAGATTACTATCATATTCTTTCCAATGGTGAGTCTTCTCTTTACATATCATTGTCTCCACTGTCTCTAATTGAGAATTATACTTCAAACAAACACCAAGATTATATAGGTAGTGCTCGTAAATATACTCGACAAGTGAATGTGCACAACCATGTCTTATGATGACACGAGGTTGTGTGTCGTTAGACATCTTGTATGATAGTGGTAAAACACCCTTCCAACGTTGGGTTCGCTTCACCCTAGATGATTCACCAAATATAACTACTAAATGATGACCACCGTTCTATTTTCCTGTTACCCCCGCTCGACCCAGCTACACTCTTATTACCTGAAAGGAATTATGAAACAGAAGGGTGAGCACAACTAGCCCAGTAAAGAATATCATGACTAAAGATAAATAAGTTATCAAAAGCCTTCAACAGAATTAAATCAGAGATTTAGAACATATGGTAGATGATAAAACTTTTCAACCATAGTTGCAGCGGAACGAGCAATCCATTAGAAGAGTCAAATAGACCATAAACTCTATTATCTTCTCCATGTTAAAAATCTACCAACAATGTGCTATCCCTGTAACATTAATCAATAATTCCTGTCCACAATCACATATATAATTCATAATCGTAATTGTTGTTCTAAATTCCTTTTCTCATCCAGGACAAAGATAATTTTCATCACCTGAAACATCAAATATCATAGTTATACCAAATCACAGTTCATGTTCATAATCATACTAATAAATTCATCTTTGCACTACGGGCCAAAGATATTCATCAACAACTCATCTTTGCACTACAGGCCAAAAGATATTCAACAACAGGTCATCTTTGCACTACAGGCCAAAGACATTCATATATCAAAGAAATACATAATCATTTCAGAATTTATATAAACAATAATTATAACCATGTTGATAAATTCACATTTTCACTTAAGCTAAAGATATTCAATATAAATTCAATGGTCATGATCATACCAGTCACAATTCAACTTTTCACTACTGGCCAAAGAGAACCCTAGTCATGATCATACCAATAATCTACCCATCTTTACACTCTAGTGAAAGAGAATTTCAACATCAGGGTTATAAAATGTTATATATGATAATAAAAACAATATAATCAATATATAGTTTTAATCTCCAGAGTAATATTCATAAATCAACTATAATTTGGTTAGAAAAAGAAACCAATTTTGTAGTGAATAGTACCCGTGAATAGTAACTCGTGAATAGTAACTCGTGAATAGTAATTCATAAATAGTAACTCATGAATAGTAACCCGTCGTGAATAGTAACTCGTGAATAGTAACTCATGTATAGTAACTCGTAAATAGTAACTCATGAATAGTAACTCGTGAATAGTAACTCGTGAATAGTAACTCGTGAATAGGAACTCGTGAATAGTAACTCATGAATAGTAACCCCGACATGAAAAGTTCCAAATTTGATAAAAACTCAGATCAATACTTTGGCATAATGATATTGAAGAAAATAATATCATTTAAGAAGAAATAACATCCCTTACTGACCCTTATTATCCCTTACCTCAAAAGAGTAGTACTCCTGACTGGAATAACTCTGAACGAACTTGCACCGTATAGCAACACTCAAGATATCAAAATACTCACAAGAATACACTCGATAATATAGAGAGAGAAACAGAGAGAAAACTTCAGTTTCTGGTGTGATTTTCAATTCTAACCTAAGCACCCTATTTATAGGAAATTGCTTAGAACACCAAAGCAGAAAATTGAATATAATAATAATATATTTATATAATTTTCCTTAGCCCACCATTTTGACCAAAGAAATCAGCCACACATGTGCCAAAAGCAACAAAAACTTTTTTCTTAATAAAAATAAATAAAATTTCCAAAAATCAATTATTTCGGAACTTCAGAACTTCAATAATTCATAATAAATAGCCCTTTTATCAAAAAATTCGAATCTCGCGAATTTTTATAGGAAATTCAATTCTCTACAACTTTCCAGAAGAAAATTTTTCCAAATTCCAAACAGAAATTGACCGAAATCCACAAACGGACGATTTTACAGTCTATAATAAATTTTCGGTCAAGAATTGTGTCCACCAACACACAAAACATGTGTTAAACATTTAATCCAACAAAAATACTCTTCCTCATTTATTTATATATCCCACATTCATTGTAAAAATATCACCATTAATATATTATTAAAATAATATATTTAAATGAATTATTTTATCAGAAAAAAATAAAATATTAATTTTCAACAATTGTCGCATTAAAATTTTTCTCCATCCATATCCACATAAAATCAATATTTTCCTCATCATATAAATCAATAATTAATTATTCACAAATAATATTACAGAATCATAGTACTGGCAATCAGGCCGTTCCCAGGAAAGAGGGGGCTTTCCAATAAGGATCTCTCCTTACTGGCGCGCAATTAGATGACCAAACCTCTCCTTAGACAGAACTTTCTAGACATTGCCAATAATGTTATCTAATAATATTATTCAGATAATATGAATTATTGTTCCGATAATAGAAAATACTGTGTAGTGACAATTATTAAAATAACAGTAATATAAAATATCAACGTAGCAATTATTGAATCAATAAAATAAAATACTGAACAGTAATTACTGTAACAATTATTAAGTAATTTCTTCTTACGTAAAAATCAATAATTGGGGCAATACCGTGTGCTACTGTATTTTAACCACCGGGTATTCCAACAATATTAACGTTAACAACTACGCCGTTACTTATAAATAACTTATACTTGTCATTTTTTTTATCCAATTGCTTTCCATTATGGGGCCCACAAAAGGCTGCGCCATCGTATGAATATTCCACAACCAAACGAATATTCCCCGATAACAATGAATATTTTATAACTATTTGTGTATTTTGAAAAAAAAATCATATATCACCCTTAACTTTAACATTTATCAATTTAACCATTTACTGAATAGTAATTATAAGAAAAATTGAATACTTTTATTTCATAAAATTCGGGGTCTTACAATAAGTGCTCGAATCATGTACCCTGTTTGTTTCTCTACAAGGCCCGACGTCTAAAATATCTATAACATGAACAGATTGAAAGAGAGAAGACCATCAATAGCATTAACCGACCATGACTTTATGATTCTAGGCAGCCCAAAAACACGAAGAACACGTCTGACAGAAACATTAAGCCTGTAGATCTTGCAACTATGTTATGTTTTGATCCTGTTTATGATTAATACATGTAGTATTACAACAATACTACATGATCAATGTCTTACCATGCCCAGAAATAACTTAGACAAGGAATTATTATGGGTCAAAGTAGGTACCTTTATCACTGCTTATGAATGTTCTTGAGCCTCAAGAACACAATAGGCAACACTTTCTGTCACTAAAGGCTATAGCGACAAATTTAATAATTTTAATTAATTTATTTTTCAAAAATCATTTAAAAATAGTAATTAATTTCTAAAAAATTCCAAAATTAGTTTTAAAAATTATTTTAAGTAATAAAAATTAACTTTTAATAATTTGACATATTTTTCATAAATATTATTATTTATTTGAATAATAATGATTTTAATTTATTTAATAAATGTATTAAATAAATTGATTAAAAAGATTTTATTATATTAAAAATCATTTTAAATGATAATAAGGTATTTAAAAATATTTTAAGTTATAAAACATAACTTTTAATATTTTAAGATAAATTTCATTAATTATTTAATATTAATGATAATAAAGTTATTTTATAATTATATTAAATAAAATTAGTTAAAAATAATTTTAATATTATAAAAGTCTTTTTAAATGAAAATAAAGTGTTTAAAAATATTTTAAGTTATAAACATAACTTTTAATATTTTAAAGAAAATTTCATTAATAGCTTAATATTAATAATATTAGATTTATTTAATAATAATATTAAATAAATAGTTTAAAAATAATTTTATTGATTTATAAATCATTTAAAAAGGATATAACTAATTTAAAAATAATTTAAATAATAATAAATGACTTTTAATATTTTAGTGAATAATAAATTAATATTTAAATATTAATAGTATTTATTTAAAAATAACTTTAAATGTTTTAAAAATATTTAAGGGTAATATTAATACTTTAAAAAAAATTTGAGTTATTATATAAATAACTTTAATATTTTGACAATAGTTTCATTAAATTAATATTAAGTAAATATTAATGCTAATAGAATTATTTAATATTTAAATCATTTAAGAATGATTCCAATATTTGAAGAATCATGATAAATTGTAATAATTATTTAAAAATTATTATAATCCACTGAAAAATAATATGACCGATATTTAAATTACCTAAAGGAATATTGAACTATATAATAGAGTTTTAGACTCGATAATTACCTGATAAAGCCGTCGGTACACCGAAATATTTTAGAAATTGATCTAGACTTAGATAGTTTGACTTGATAGGTGATTGTTTATGATCCAATTACGGTTATACATATGTGATAATATGATTAGGTTATGTGTTGACTGCAAATAACAGTATTATGTGTTACGATATATTTTCTAATCAAAAGAATGATCTTATTAATTAGGTAGCGGTATAAAAGATAAAACTAAGTTGTGTAAGCAGTAGATCAGGCAAGTATCCTACATTTGCATTTATTTTATGCAATGGACATGCGTAAGCTAGTATCTGAAATATTCTTTTTCATTGTTCAAATATCTTAACCTTTATATATACTTATGCAATGCTTCTATATAAGTAAGTTATTGACTTATATTACTGTTGAACAAACTTCTTAACTAAGTTGTTATAGATTAAGATATATATTCTGTTCATTAATTTCTAAGTTTAGTTATACAAGTGTCCACACTTGCATAATTGTTGTACTTATTGATACATACCTATTAAATTTCGGTATGTATACATTGATTAACAACTGTCTAAGCTATTTAACTCAGCTGGACATAGATTTAAAAATATTATTGAACATAATAGAACTTTATTGTATCCAATCGAATTATTTTGGTTTGGATTTCAGACTAAGTATGAACATCCCGAACATGGGAAACTTTTGTGCGCCTAAGGCGGATATGCTAGATGAAAATATCGTTCGAACACGTAGTATTGATCAATACAGGGCATAACGGGCTGATCACCCCCGTGCCTGTAAGTTATGACGGTTTGTAGACGAAGTTCTGAAAAACCTTTTTCAAAAATTAAAAATAAAGTTCATAGACTGTCGACTGCTCTCCATTTATAGTCAGTACGTAGTTTCAAAAATTTGATATAAAATTGATATGTTGTTATTATTGGTTCAGCTTACTTCACAACTGTTGATTCGTTGTAGAAGTGTCATTCAAGGAAACACTTTAATCCTTTCAGCTAATATTTATTGTTGCTATTACTTGCTGGGCAATCAAATGCTCATTCTTGCTTTAAATTTAAATATTTTCAGCTAAGCATGATCAACCTGAAGGTTCAGACAAGAACAAAGGAAAAGGAAAGCAAACAGAATAAGTTGGGGCATCTTATGTAACAGTTAGACTTTATTAAGACAATGATATTTATTAATTATCATGTAATGAATGTTTTAAAGGTCGCGTATCTGGGATTAAACAACTCTGATATATGTAAATTAAGTTTGATATTTATATTATTGTTATTATTCCGCTCAAAGAAATGGTATCGTGAAGTACTGAGTTCAGGTTTCAAGTACTTGAATTTAGGGGCGTCATAGTACATGGTTAAGTATGGAGTTGTTAATTCTTTCCATTATCTTCCCTTTTTCCTTTGGTTAATGACTAGGTTATTGGGTAATGATTTTTCTATGAATAGAGACCCCAATTCATCTTGCAAAGCTTGTTCATATTCTGCTAAATTTCTGATAACGAGAGGGATAAAGATTTTAGAGAAATTCCAAGAAAGCTCTTGCATTATGATCTTACAGTAAGGAGAAGAAATATTCTGTAATATATGAGATTTCCTCAAAGGTACTAACTTCTTCGTCTTTATGTTTCTCTAAGTTGGAATCGGTTTAGAATAGCAATGTACGGTTAATTATGTGATTATGATGAAAGAATGGATAATTTTGGTGATATTGTAAGTTTGATAAATTCTTAAAAATTTGTATGAATAACTTGTTAATTGAACTATGAATTGATAATTAGATGTTAATAAAGCTTATACGTACATATGGAAGTATTATAGGATATCTTAAGCATATTGCACGAAGAATTCATGTATGGGTTTTGAGTTCTGCAAAAGTAGAGCCGTTCCTGGAACTGTCCAGGAAGGGCGCATCTGCACCCCTTCTGTAGCACAAGCCAGTGCAGCTGCGCCGACTGTTGTCTCTAAAACTGTCCTGGAGCTGCGCTGCTCCCACAGTTTAGCACAGCGCAGCTGCACCGTGCACCATAATGAGGTTTTAACTTCTATTGTAATGTAATACCTCTAACATGATTAGTTTGACCTAGTTATGTATATAAATAAATATGACATATGGTCTTGAGTACCTTTGCATACCATGAGTTGCTTAAATGGTTATTTCCCAAAGAAACATAGAGATTTTTGAAAACAAACTTTGACGAACTTAAGTTATTAACTTTATAGCATACGAATATGGCTAAGTCATGCAAGTATGAAATGTATTGTTATGTTGATTTACTTATAACCAACTTACATTAGTTTGGTTTAAAATGATTTCTAAAGAAAACTTGAAACTTTGAGAATGAACTTAAAAGAACTTGTGTACATAAAGTTCTAAACGTGATAACATACGTACATGGCTTAGTTAGCTATGAAATGAGATTTAAAGTTGGACCTAGTTGCTTTAACTTGGCCTAAAATGACTTTTAGAAGTGAACTTAAATGCCTTACAAACTAATACATATGATCATTATGTTGCCTTCCCTCTGAACTTGTAGGATAACATGCTAGTATTATGTTATGTCATTAAACATGACCTATAAGTGCACTTATTTAGTTTGACACGATAAAAGTCATTCAAACATGTTTTAAAAGTAAGTTTTCAAGTGATAAACTATGCTAGTCATATGTAGATAAGATGAATACATGTAAGCATGCGTATTGAAAGTTGTTTAACATCGTTATTGGTTATATAGTTAGACCCTTGTTGCATGAACTCGCTTAGCCGTGAAATAAATGGCAATAAGTCTATAAAGTATGAATATAGCTTAAAGTAAATACAAGAGGCACCAAACTTGGATCAAGACCTCTTAACGTGTGTATGTGTTATGTGTTAGCATGCTAAGAAATGAGGTGTAAACAGAGAAATAAAGATTTAAATCTTGTCTGGCCAGGGGACGGCGCAGCTGCGCCCATCCTAGGCCAAACTGCAGCGTAGCTGCGCTGCAGGGCAGTGTTGCCTGACTGTTTAAATTGTAACCTGAACCTTAAAACATATGTGTGTGAATGTCTTAAGTTATAATACTTGATGTAATTGATGTTTTAAGTATATGAGCATGTAAGGTTATATAAAATCCAGATTTGTTAAGTTTTATTAAGGTTTGCAAAATGCAAGAATAATGAGAATTATGCATCTATGAGTAAGAAACCCATAGCGAGTCAAGTGTGTGATAAATGTATATAAAAGTTGATGTCAAGTACGGGTGGTTAAGGTATACCTATACATACCTAGCTATTCTAAGAGTATGATAAGAAAGTGAAACGAAGGTTTTAAGAACCAAGTTAGAAAATAATGTAACAATTGTTATTACATTGAGAATGTAAGGAAATGTATGACTGATGGGTATGAATCCATGATTATACAATTGTGTAGGAGTAAACGAAGTTGAGATAGCTATAAGTAGTTAAGTTGTAGTTAATAATCTACGAGCCAAACAAGTCTTTCAGTTTTTATTTGATATATGAATTAGATAACTGTTAGTTTAGCTATATTATGCTATGAGAATGTTGATGCATATATATGAAATGCATATGAGATATGTATAAAATTTGAAAGTTGATCCTTGATGATATGCTTGTGAAGTAAATCTCTATGCCTGTTATGTGAGAAGTAACATGCGTAGTAAATATTAATTGATTATGAATGCATGAACTGAGTATGTTATTATATGCTATATGATGCATGAAAACTGTTAGAATTGCTGAGCTGTCAAGCTCACTCTTGCAAATAATAATTTTTGCAAGTTAAGGATTCACGGTAAAGATTACGTGCTACTTGATTGATAGAGTTTAATAGTATCGAAGGAGAGTGATTTATTTATTTAAATATATGCTCTTGAACCATGTTTAGGTTCTAAGAGATGTACATGATAGTAGTTTATGTTAGTTCCCAGTAGGCACACAATTGATCTAGAAGGGGGGGTTGAATAGATCCTTTTTTATTTCAAATACTTTTCTTGTATATTTTGTATTGCTAGTGAATTAGCATGTGACAAATATAGGAATCTTTTTAAGCACAACGAAATAAGTAAAAGATCCCCTTCATTTATATATTCATGAACATACATACATTATTCGTAGAGTTAATTTAGTTGTAAGCAGTTAATACATACATAACATTTATAGCAGTTAGGTACAGAATGTAAATGATAGAAAGTAAATGACTGAATATAAAAGGCACAAGGGATTTTAAGTTGTTCAGAGACTCAAGCTCCTAATCCACTCTTCTGCTTCAACCAGCAGGAATTCCACTAAGGAAGGGCAGCGCCCTGAATCACTAAGATTCCTTCAAGGCCAGCAGCCTTGGAACTTTAGTTCATTAAGAACTTTTCAAGCTCAGCAGACTTGAAACTTCATTTGGTCCCTCCAAACAAGGACCCCTTAGGCCCTGGCTATTTGTTGTTATTGTAGTTGTTGTTGGTGCTTTGTTGCTAAGATGTCTTGAAGCTTGAACATCTTTTATACTTAGCAGCTTGGCGTGGTCCTCTTTGCATTCTGTGTAGAGTCTCGACCACCTCTTCTCTGGTGCAGCTAATCTTTATATTGTTCATCCCATCTTCTTCCGATGTCAACTGTGCACCATCACCATTTAGGTTTGCTAAGTCTTTGAGCTTTTGGTAGACTTTGTCTGACACTTAGCATTCCCTGAACCCTTCTTGAATGGTATACAGACATGGTTCTGCATCTGTTCTGTTTCAGCTTTGGCTCATGGTGATTCGTAGAGTGGCTCTCTGGATCTTCTTTGTGCTCTGCCACTTTTCTAAATGCTATCTTCTTGGCTTTCTCAGCTCTCAGCTTAGCTGCCATCTTCAGTGGCATTCTCATCCATGTTGAGTGAAGCTTTAGTCTGGTCAAGTCCTTCTTCAATCTGCTTCACTTCCACCTTTGTAGTCTCACTACTACTGAGACTTGTTCTGTTCAGTTCTGGTGGAACTCGTAGAGTCACCAATATTGCATTCCAACAACTCAACGATTCTTCAGGTCCGCAACACTTGATCTTTGAAGCTCTAGCTGATATATACTTTTCCATAATTTCCCGTTGGAATATAGTGGTTGGGAGCTATTTGAATTGCTTCATAGATATCGAATTATTTGGTGCATACTGCAGATGTGACATGACATCCCCTTTTTCATTTTTCTGACACTACAGTCTACTATTTCACTTACCCCGTCAGAGATGTCACTTTGGTGTGTCAGGCGTATAGTCAACTTTATTTCTCCCTTCTGATTCCTCGATTAGAACATCAGGAGTTGTCATTTTGCATCGATGCTCTCAATTAGCAACGTTCGAATATCAGTCTTTAGATTAAACCGTTGTCAATGCTTCAATCTTTAGATGACCGAACTCTACGATTCTGATGCAGATGTTCTTGGACCTGATCGTAGTGTGATTGAATGTTGCTAATTGACTGGTTGAGACACCACTACGATTATGAAGAGTGTTCATTGGATCTTCAATATAAGACACCTCTTCTTTCACTTGTGAAGTGCTTCATCACTTCTGCTTACCTAAACTTACATTAGGTACTGACAACTTTTCTGATTATTCTGGCCCTCCTCAACTTCAAGACTTATCAGATTAGACATGCTCAATCTCTTTCTCTTTGTGATCTCCCGCTCATATGTCATCAATGGTCTGACCCATGTTTCATCTTCTTTGTCTGTTCTATATAAGATGACCAATATCTCTGTGTAAATTGCATTAGTTCCTGCTTTGTTTGGCAAACACTACGATCCTGGTTAATCCCAAGATCGTTGTCTTCTGTTCTCTTGACAGCTACTGCACTTGTTGACTTTCTTTAGTCAGTCACTTTTGTTGAAGTCTTCTTCTGATCGACTTGTGAAAGACTTCATTTTGAATGGCTTCACAACTCAATCTGGATGCTGATTGGGTTGGTGCTTAGATCTTCTATTAGCTTTCATGCCATTCATTGAGTGCTCTTATGACGCCCCCAAATCCGGGTATCTTCTGACCCGATAGATGGTGCTACAATTCACACATTCATTCAATTAAAAAACCTCAAAAGAGTGAATATGTCTTCTATATATTCTAAAATAATATTACCATTCCTAGGTTCTTTATAACCATTACATGTGCTTTTGTCATAATATCAAATAATTATAACACTTCTACTATATTATTACAAAAGCAACTATTTGTCTGCCTTAGCTTTCCCTTTATCTTTACCGGATCCTTCGGTCCGTTTGGTCTTAGCTGCATTCATATGGTTCAAGTAAGAGTGTGCATAACTAGCTCAGCAAGTATGACAATTTCATTTAAGCAATAGGGTTTGAATCATATGAATCATATATCTTCAATAACTGAATCAATAGTTATGAAGTACTATCGATAATTTAAAATAGCACTTCTCTTTTCTTTAAAACATTTAACAATGAACAACATAAGTTAAATATAAATTTCAGTCCAAGACCATGAGTATTTCATTCTTTCTTTGAAAAGGACAACTCAGCACCAAGTCCGTAAGTTTGATATATCTTACAAGCACGTCTAGGTGATCAACCTATAATACTCTATGATGTACAATACTACCTTCTTTAAACATATGTACGTTTAAGATTTAGTAACCTTATGTGTCTGTCGTTTGATGACAAAACATTTGTTTATCATACTCAGTCTTTCTTTGAAATCAATACCAAAACAGTTTGGCATAGGATAGCAACATTGACAATGGTTTGATAGATTGTAAAGAAATCCACAAAACACATTAAGTCTAGCTGAAGGAATTGGCTTTGACTCCATTATACATCAATTCATGCGTAAGATACATGAATTACAAAGCTTGTCCAGAAGAACTTAGACAAGGGTTAGAATACTTGCCTTTAGTGTCTTCTATAGTTAATATACTTTTCCTTTGAGTCTTTAAGGATTCTTCAATACATGATCACATAACATACCACATTAGGTCGTAAACAATCATGTAAGGTTACTAATTTATCTTACCCTTTTTCTCAATCTAATCGTTCTTTAGATTGGTTCTCATTTGTTACGGTTTATCATATTACCTTCTATCTACATTCAAGAAATCTCTCATCAACCTTTAATTCAATTCTTACGGTTATAATTATCCTTAAGGACATTACTTTAAGTTCATTAAGGTAATAATTCATCATTAATCAACTTCTAGATTCTTCACACTCATAACCATTCTTTAGTGTCTCCTTCCTAGTACTGGCGTTGCAGCGCCAGCTTCCCTTATACAGCTCGTGCTGCGATGCGAGATCCCAGTGTCTAAGCCCCAGCCTTGGCGCTGTGGCACCACGCTCTATACTAATGGTCGCGTTGCGGTGCCACTCTTTAGTGTGTTGGGGTTCGTCCTGGCACTGCGGTGCCAACTTTACCTCTTTGGCCCGTGCTGCGGCGTCAACCCTGCCTCAGAGAAAATTTCCCAGAATTTTCTTCTGTAAATTTTTTCGGGCTCATAAGTTGTTCATTCTAAGTCCAAATTGGCTCGTTCAAAAGCCGTTAGCTCACAAATCATGTGAACTACGATGTCATTAGAAAATCTTTCATTTTCGAATCTTTTAACTCGGAATTCACTGATTAGTTCCTTATTGAGTGATAGCTAAACGTTCGTGAACGTTTTTCTTCATTCTAAGTTTGAATTTGGTCATTTTTGAGTCCACAACTCTAGAATACAAACTTAGACTATTTTCCATCGAAAACCAACTTTTTCGAGTACAACAGTGACTTTTGACTTTCTCTTCGAGAATTTAACTATTTCGACAATTATCGTCTAATCTCGTAAATTTTGCCATAACTTCGTTACTTGAGATTTTTACACCGTTCAAAATAGACTCATTCCATTATTCTAGCATCCTAACCAAACATATTTCATTCAAATCTTATACATAACAAATTCTTCCATGTTCTTCATTATTCTATAAGTTATATAATTATGATTCACTTATACATGGCTTATTAAGGTTTAAGTCCAATAATTAGCAATCCTTATCACTTCTTATGATGCGTACTCCACCAATCACTTCTCTATCAAACTACAATTGAAGAGAGGAAGATTTATGGTCTAGAGGTTCTTACTCTTGATGATCAAGCTTGATTCTTCTTCTTCTTTCTTCTTAGATTATCAAAACTCTAGCTCTTACTTTTCTCTCAATAATCTAGGATGTTGGTGTTTTTGAACAAGCAACAAATGAATTATCTAGCTCTCTATTTATAGGAATTGCAAAGTTAGGGTATTATGGTCATTTAGGCCATTCCACCTCCTTTCCTCACCTCTTTACTATTCATTACTTGGCCTCCACAAAACTTATCTCTTGTTTGGCCACCACACATGGCCAGCCACGACTCACCTATGGGGCTCACATAGGTTGCCCCATAGGTTTTACTAAGCCGATTACCCATCAGTTCGATCCACGGGTCCGATTATTAGTTTGGGCTTTAGGTTTAATTACCTTGGCCTAACATTGGGCTTGCATTTCATATCATTGGGCTTTAACAAGCTTGCACTTGGGCTTTCCCAAATACTACACAAATCCTACACTAATTCTATTAGTCCATTACAATAGGATTAAAGCATTTAACGTAAAATCCTCGTATTCCTTATGTATACTAGTTTGTATAATCATTCATCATATACGTTATACCATCTTTCGTATATACTCGTACGATACTTCGTATCATACTCGTATTCATTACTTCGTATAATACTCGCTATTATACGATCATCATTCCTTCATTCTTTACTTTCCTTAACATTCTTAAATTAAGTATGCAGGCGAAAAATTACGTTTGTCATAACTGAAATATTATTACGTATTCCATCATTCCTTATTATTCTATAATTACGTATTTCTTGGAAGTTCAAAAATAATTCCCGAGTAGAAATTAATGAATAGTGTTTTTCGAAAAATTTATCGGAAAGCTTTTATTTTTGTCTTGGAAGTTCAAACACTTTAATTCCTTCACGTAGCTAGAATACTACGATATTCTGATACATATAGGTTATAGAATAACCTTTATCTTACTAACATATAATAATAACATATAATATAATTTTATTCATTATTCAATTAAATAAAATTATTTTACAATTAATCCGATTTTCTCGGTCGTAACAGCTCTCTAGTTTCCTCCAGGTGGAATGTATCTTTGTAACTCAGACTAGAGGCTTCATTCCTTGGATATTCTAGGAGTGCTCATTTGTTAGGAATCGTGTTAACTCTACGATTCTGCCTTGGCGTTGTGAGCACCTATGTTGAAGATTTAGTTATGCACAGTACGATTTATCTTTGGTTCTATAGACACTACGACTCTGTGATCAGATCTTGACAGACTACGATTTCTATCTTTATGCTTGCTATATTCACCTGATGTGGTTCGACTATGATTTTTGCCTCTGATTTGATCAGTAGACTCCACTATTTCAAGTGTGGCCTACGATTCTTGACTTGGCTCTGGCAAATGCTCGGTCGGTTCTTAGACAAGCTGTCTCTACGATTCTAAACGTGACTTCCTCAGCAGTTTACGACTTTGAGAAAGTTCTTCTCGACACACTACGATCCTTCCTCGTCTCTTCTGGTAGACTACGAACTCCGAGATCTACTATCTTGCAGACTACGATTCCGCCTTGATAGTTCTCGAGTTTTCCTTAACTCTCTTGACAAACTACGATTTCTAGTGCAGTGTTCTACGATCAGACATGCCTATCTATTACATTATAAGATCAACCTAACAAGCGTGATCTTTATATATTTATAGTCCTTGTACATCATTTCTTTTTAAGGACTTTACAAAGCTGTTTTACTTATGCAGGATCAACCTAACATATTTGATCAATTCATTCTAAGTCCTTGTACGTATATTCCTATTATCTATCACAGGACTTTACAGCTTTCCTTAATGCAAGCATACTTACATATTCATTCATTTATATCATAATCAAATCATATATAAATAGGAATAACATTCTCATATATATTCCTAATAGTTTACGATGTGTAATACATGTTGAGTTGTAAAGTTATACTATGTGATGCATAGAGGAATTCGAATCGAGATGTAAAAATTAATTCAATAATTCGAATAGAATGAATCATAACATAATTTGATTCAAGGATATGTAATTGATTTAAGTTAAGAAATCAATAAAAGATTTTTCAAAGGAGATTGAACAAGTTTAAATTATTCCGCATATTTTTATAACATCGAATATGATGTAAAACAGGAATGGTAATTCACCAAGATTTGAAACTTATAAAGGTTTGGGGTCATTATACAGATCCTGGAAATGGAAAAAAATTATATTCTAAATTGTAATAAGCAAAGTTATATTCATTAAGTTATGAATAAAAGATATAAATAGTTGGACGATAGTAGTATTGTGGCGGACCGGATCTGAGGTTCGAAGGGACCCGAATTTGGGGGCGTCACATATCTCATACGTGAAATATTACTTAAGTTACACATTCTAGATTAAGTCGTCTCACACATACATGTTAAGGGACTTTTAAGCTAGGTTTGGTCCTTTTCATTTACTTTTAATAATTGTTAGTTTTACTGAAAAATTTCCACTTTGCAAAGCTAAAAGAGTTCATTATATTAACTACTAACCATAGCACACAACATTTCCAAACAACCTTTTCTACGCATGCTTGTAAGTATTAAATTTATTTGCACGTAACTAGTATAGCTTTCTACCTACAAACTCTTTTTAGTTCATGCTTGCGTAGTTTATAACGTGTCTAGCTAGATGGGCGAACATGTCGGTTATCTCTAGAGGCATAAAGTATCCTATTATAATTGTTTAAAAGTTCACAATACAAGTCGTAGAGTTTTTAACTCAATTGGTTTTCAAACCTTAAAATCTCATGACAAACAAACTAAGCATGTAAAGTACATTGAATTCACATTTCATACCCATTTATAAAACTAACTAAGTTGTAAACATATGCTCAAAAGGTTAGATTTTGAAAAGGTGTAAGGTTTTCCAATTATTGTTTTAAACTTTTAGTTTTTCTTCCAAAAGATTATAACTCAAACCCCAAGCCCACTAAAACATATTAATACATGTTTAAAGATTATGTATGCTCCTTAAGTTAAGTTAGGTTAGGCCAATTTAGGATTCCTTGTGTTGAACAACAAAAACAACAATCTAATTCACTGCCCAACCCCCGCCGGGGCGGGTCTTTTTATACTGCAGAACCCCACTAGGGCGGCAATAAAGCCCGCCAGGGCAGCACTGTCCAGACTTGACTACCGCTGTTGAACTCCCACTCCCCTGCTGCGAACCAACATTCCATTTTTGCATACAAACAACAACTTTAAGTCACCTAATTGATATAAACTTCATAAACTTACTACTAAATACCCCTAACATGATTCTAACAACTCAAATCACATAAACAACAAAATTCAAGAATCAAATTCGAAGTTTATATCATTTTTCCAAAGTTTAAAATATTTAGCGATTCTCTTCATCACAGATTCGTTTATTGACCAAATTACTTCGTTTAACTTTCGTTGATTTTGTATTCAACCATATTAACAATGTCTATCATCTATTTACAGATTATATCATGCTTCAACCATCAATTTTTTAACTCAAACCAAGTATTCTAGCATTTTCCTAAGAACTTGCAAAACTTGAACTTAAGAACATGTAAATGGACATTACCTTCTTAAAGTTGTGAAGTTAATTCTTTGCTTTCAATCCCAGGTTTCCACTCCAACTCAACAACACTCACACGCACAAATTTCAGAACTTCAATAGAGAACCAACAATTAAAAATGAAGAAGAGGAAGCTCCTATATATAGCCAAACTATTGTCCAAATTCTGGACTTTGCCCTAGAAATCAAACCAAAGGAAGGAAGAGGAAGCCATTGGACAAAGAAGAGTTAGTGTAATAGTTTCATTGCCACTATTGAACCCACACCCTTCTTCATCATCACCATTATACTGATTATTTAGGCAAGGCAGGAGCATAAGCTTTTTACAAAACACGTGAATGAGAGAAATATTTAAGACACACAAAATGGTACACTCCCTCCTAATACTCAGCATTGCAACTACTACTAGCATACTTAGGTTTATTTGATATTTTTCCCACAAATGTGCATACATATACACCCACTCATACATTAAACACATAGAATTATATAATCCATGTACATTGGTTTACTTCAAATAATATTTACATTTGACTAGAATATAATTTAGTTGGGTACCAATATTATTTTCCATAAAACTTATTATTCCAATTCTACATAAATATTAAAATAAACATTTAATAGTAAATATTTATTTATTCAAATTTAATTCCTCTCATATGTTTAAAGTACACATTTAATTGTTCCACCACACATCATTATGTCAAAAAAGACTCTTCCATACAACTTAGCAAATCACATAATTTAAAGCTTACTTTTACCATATAGTTTTATATAATAATTATTCACATTCCAATGTCACACCTCATTTTATATTAAATGAAGAAACCTTAATATACAGGACTACACATTACATGTTATTGCTCATGATAATTAAGGAATAGAAATTAGTCTATCACCTTATGTAATTATTTACTAATTACTAGTACTAATTAATTTCATCAATTTCATCATTTATTTAATTAGTAACTTTCTCCTTTCACCACTTTGTCACATTAGGCATAATTTCCTAAGCTTAAATTAAGCTTCTCATCACTTCTATCACATTACTCAATTATCACATGCTTATTCAATTAAATGAATTAGCACAACTCAAGCCATCACTATATATATTTATATTCAAATAAATATTCAAACAATCATTATTCTAAATATTAATATTATTTATTTAAAATTCACGGGTATTACAAAATCGACGGCTTTGTCTAGAGGAAGAAGAATAAAGAACAAAGGTATTAAAACCCTAACTTCTAAGTTAATTTTCTTTAAGTTTCATATGTTAAAAACATATTTTAATGAAAATAGAAGTAAGAGATGTTAAGAATAATTTTCATATGGTTGAAATCATGAGAAAACGAAGAAAAAAGAATTAGAAGTTTTGTTTATAAATTTCTTAAAAGCTTTCTTAAAGAAGTATGAATTTCGTAATGAATTTGAATGATCCGAATGAATCATATGAACGATTCGGTGAAATAAGTAAGGAATGGTGTTTTATAACACCAAATTCCAAGAAAAAGTGAAATCATAATCAAAGTATTGATTAAAAATGAAAAACGAAAGAAGAACTCGAAGAACACGTGAAGAACACGAAGAACGTTGTTGATAGATAAATTTAAAACCATCGTTGTTAGAACTTGTTGTTGATGGACAAGTTTAAAACCATCGCGTATAAGTTAGATGCTTATTTCTTGGTTAGAAATGTTAGAAACGTTCATGAAGAACATATTAAACTTAGCTATAACGAAGTTATGGCGAAATTTCGTAAAAGACGAACGAAAAGAAGAAAGTACGTAAATGAACCTGAATGTGTCGGGTTTCATAAGAATGTAAGAAAAGGTGGAAAATGTGAGTCGTGCACTCAAGAATGAATAAATTTTGAGCTCGAATGACCGAATTATGGACGAACAAACGAAGAATGTTAATAACGTAAAACGAATGAATAACGAAATTTAAACCAATTGAATGACATGTTAACGGATTCAGAATGAAATTATGTACAGGGGAACTTACAGTACGTAATGAGAGGTATAATCTGGCTTTAGAACGACCTCGTTTCGAGTTATAACGAAGAAGTTATGAGATTTCAAAGTAAGCAACTCAACTATGTTGGAACACTTAAAGAAAAACTGAGTTTTTGAACTGGCGTTGTGTTGAGTAAAATCTAATTAAGCACAACACACAAGTATACGTGGTCAACAAGTAATAAAGTGTAAGTCAAGTATCGTTCCCACATAGACTAGCAAGAAATTAACTCTCACAATTACTAATTTTCTATTAATCTAAATTTTATTAAACTAACCAATTTCAAGATTGTAACTAAAAGTATTAAAAATATTAAAATTACCAAACAATCAACAAACCCTAAATACTGAATTTTTAAACAAATACTGCAGAATTAGGCTTACAACTTCACTCTAAGCATCACTCTGATTATTACATCTTATTCCAGTTTAATTCACTATCCCAGTTTATTAATCAAGAACACATGTAAAACTAGCCACCTCTCGATGCACTAATACCGTATTATCTCAAATCTACAAATTAGATAAAATCAAGTTAAACACAACTTAATCAACTAACTCACTATATCTCTATGTGAATTACAATTAAAGAAGTTTTAAGTTCAAGTTCTTTATCTGATTACATGCGACATCAAGCATATCTCTACCCTAACATTTATCAAGATTCTATTCATTCACAGAATTCAAGAACACATGCTATATTGGCTAAGTATAGACTCGTATTTCATCTCTCGAGTTCATACAAGTCCACATAAAATTGGTGATCAAGCAATTCATAAATTCAAGCATAAATCAATATAGATAAACTGAGAAATAGCTTATTAAACTGAAAATCAAAGTCACAAAACCATTGTTCCACTTAAATATTTGTTATAAGCCTAATAAAGAATTTAGTTCATAACTAATGAATTAAATACTGAATAAATAAAAGAAAGCATCATCCTGATTACACAAATTGAAACTAATGGAGAATAGCAATACACCACACTTCTCACCCTTCAAATCTATAATCTTTGTGAAATCACCTCTCTTCTTCGTTGCTCCAAGCTATTGCTTTCAATTCTCGCTCTCTCCGTGTGTGTTTTTTTTCAATATCCAACACTGAGCATAAAATAATAAAACACTTCAGCTCCAACACCACCAATTATAATCCATTCCTAACTCATCACATAGGAATTCTAATGGAAATCCAACTCCTACGCAACAAATCTTTACTCATAGAATCCCAACTACATGAAATAACCTCCTTGTTAACTCCTACTATATACATATTACATAAAGAAATTATATCTCCCATCACAACTCAAATTCCAGCAATTAAAAAAATTAACTCAGCCTAATACGTTCGACCAGCGCGGCCCGCGTCGGGTTTTGCATTAGGATAGTGCGGCCTGCGCCGTGTAACCAGTAACTTCTTACACTGCAGTGCGCCCCGCGCCGCTTTGCTCTTCATCATGGTGCGGCCCGCGTCGGTCCTACAGAATGTGTAGCTTTGCTTGATCTTTCTTCCAATGCTAGCATTTTGATGTGCTCACTTAATATCCTACAACAAGAAAAAAAACCCATCAAAAGCAACATAAAATAATCAAAAAACTAACAATATAACAAACTAAATAAAGATAAATCGTAGGTTAAAAACCTACTCATCAAATTCCCCCGAACTTGACACATTACTTGTCCTCAAGCAAAACAATATGCAATGCAACTAACTAAGCTAAACTACGAATCCAGTATTAAGACAGAATATAGTTACTCATACAACCTCAGAGAAATTAAGCAAACTCAACAATACTTTACATCAAAACTAATCAATAATTCCTTATCAATACTCAAATCTTAAACCGTTCTTACTGGTATAGTGTGTGTGCTAAACATTCATGCTAACTGATGTGAATGCAAATTTAATACATACATAGTCTCTTAGAAGGCATCATACAATGTAAACTCAAAATTTTCAAAAATAGACGAAATCCAACTAAAATCAAACAATCACCAATATCAAAGGTCCAACTGGGGTACTTATGCTTTCTTTTTCGATCATGGGGGCTTTTTGCTCTTATTACCCGTTTTATTCTTTGCTTTTTTTCCCGTAGTGAGTGCGTTTTATGCTCCATCTCACGCCTGTGTTTATGGGGAGTGCATTTAACGTTTCTTCTCGACCCACCACAGGACTCAATTTATTCAACTTGGGAGGATTCCCATTATTATTATTATCATTACTATTTTATTTAGAAACTTATATACCCCACTTTTTCCCCTAATTTTAGGGTCTTGCCTAATTTTCGTCTTCACTGCCTATCCTTGTCATTCTTTCCTTTAAACTAGCTATATCCTTTAGAAATTTCTTATGTATCAATTTGAACTAACCAGTCCACAAAAGTGTTATTAACGTGCTAACCTTATTATACCAGTTTCAAACAAGCAAAAGATCCAATTCATAACAAAAATTACATCAAAGTTCTAATATGCGACACTGTAATTGTCTACATAATTCCAATCTCATCATTGGCCAAGAATAAACTTTTACTATCTAATAACTGGATTCATGCAAATTAAACTACATGTACAATTATATATATATATATATATATATATATATATATATATATATGAATTTATCAAACTAAAAGACATGAAAAACAAAGAAACTAGCTAACTAACATAATTTTTAAATCTTCACAACTGAACAGGCAGAAACATTAACCCCTCCAAACTTAAATCAAGGAATGTCCCCATTATGATAAAATAAAATAATTAAAAACATGAGGACTTCCCTGAAAAACGAGTCACTGCTCGTCGTCATTCGAAGGAGGATATGCTGGAAGGATAGGAGGAACAGGCATGACCACCAGATTGGCATTGGGATTGCAGCGAGAAAGCGCATCAACAAGCGTGTTGAAAGCATTTGCATTATACTGATGCATCAAATCTTGACCTTGAGCCAACCACAAAAATTGATTCCTTGAACCGCGAGGTTGTTGCTCATCCATTGGTGCAGCTGCAACTGAGGGTGAGGGTTGGCGAATCATAATATAACCTTCTCCTCTTAGATGAGATCTTACCCCCTCCCATGCCTTGTACTTTTCAATTATAGCATGGTCTATTATAGCCATTAGTTATTGAATATGTTCAGAAGGATGCCACTGTACCCCAGCTTTTTGGCATAAATCAGTCATTAGGAAACCATGTAGAAGACCCCCCGTAGTACTCCCCCATAGCAGCCGATCAGTTGACTCCTAAATACATCCACCCACATCCACATTGTAGAACACAATGGAATTATTCTCACGGTAATGGTGGTGAATAATCCCATATAATAGCTGTACCCTTTCCTTAGTTACATCATTTTGGTGGCATGTGGGCATTAAACGGGCACAAAGGAATGCATACCATGCTTTGCCATACCAACTAAGTGCGGAGTGAGGAAAAGTTATCTTTTCATCCATTCCAGCTCGAGTCACCCATTGAGTTCTCGGTTTGCACAATCTTATAATCAACTCATCTAGATCTGGCAAACCATCTTCATATCTTTCAATATTTGGTGTCTCCAACCCAAAACACTCATTGATGACATCGATATTAAAAGCCACAGGTTTACCCCGAACCATGACTACGTGATTGACATGTTCCATTGTGTTGGCATAAAATTCTTTCCTAATATTGATCACCACAGGAAGTGGTTGCTCTACTAACTGGAACCAATTACGTTCCACAATCATCAATGCCATATCACCGTCTAAGTTAGCATCTGGCTTCAATCCTCGTTCTAGCACCAAATTCTTCTTGTTTATGGATGATTTAAACCTTACCTCGGCCCCCTCACTAACAAATTTCGTGTGATCATACTGAGCCCGAGCAATGGAGGTGGAAGGACGTTGTCTCTTATGTGAAGACATGGTGTTTTTGGTGAATTGTAGGCTACAGCTTTGGTTCAGGAATTTTATCGTATAGTTGGTGGGCGTAAGGGTTAATTCCCCCAAATTTGGCTTCTAGGAGCTATCACTCTAACCAAAGTATGAAATAAGGCAACACAATCCTTGGGCAACCAATTCCCAAGGTTTTCCAACCAATTTTACCAATTGAAAGAGAAGAAGTACGAGAAATTAACAATTTTGGTTTACTTTCAAAAATTATTTATGTTTCCCCCGTTGTAATGATGCCCCCAATTTGTAAGAATTTGTGCAGCGCGAGACTTAGACTTAGTGTGGGATGGTATTTCTTGTATGTGGAAGGATTGTGGCTACTTGCATTAGTTGAATTCATATAGGAGATGAAAACCAACGTGTGTTGGGAGTTGTAGAGTTTATGGGATTAATGAGAGGGAGTTATGGGGGTTATGGGGTTAGTGGGATATTTTGTTTTGAAAGATGAGTGGGGAGTTTAAGTGTAAAGAGGAGTTATTGAGTGGTTATGGCCGAGCATGATGTGTTAGGATTCTATTTAGAGTCTGGCGTTTTCGAGTGGCACGGCCCGTGCCTTATATATGCCTGCTATGGCGCGCCCCGGGCTGTAAGGTCAGAAAGTGTTGCAGTGGTAGCGCGCCCTGCGCCTGTACTACGCTTATATTAGTGCGCCCCACACCGTTTGATCAGAATCTACTGATGTAGTAGCGCACCCCGTGCTATATGATCAGAATGGTATCGGTGAATTGGTGCACCCCGCGCTAGATCCATGCCTTATGTGGCGCGGCCCGCGCCGTATATGCAGTGTCTTGGTGACTCTTTTTTTTCACATTTCCTACAACCATACCACAATGAAGTCATTATTCTATGAAAAATAATTATCTAAGCTACACTATGAGCTAAAATGTACTTAATAACTAAACATAAGCAAGGTTTAGAGCTTGGGTTGCCTCCCAAGTAGCACTAGTTTTAACGTCGTAAGCCCGACGGTTCCTCTTGTTTCAAGGTGCATCGGCAAGTGTGATTGCGATGACATCCCAATTTGATTCGCCACCCCAATAATGCTTCAACCGTTGACCGTTTACCTTGAATTTCTCTAATGAATTTCTACTGTATAGTTCAACGACGCCATGTGAGAAAACTTTTTTTATAGTAAATAGGCCTGACCACCTTGATTTTAGCTTTCCTGGGAACAACCGCAATCTTGAGTTGAATAATAGTACTGATTGCCCCGGTTCGAACGTTCTTTGCATGATTTTCTAGTCGTGCCATTTCTTGACTTTTTCTTTGTACAACTTCGAGTTCTCGTAGGCTTGTAGTCTAAATTCGTCGAGTTCGTTTAATTGAAGTAGCCTCTTTTCATCTGCTGCTGCTTAATCGAAATTAAGCTTCTGAATTGCCCAATATGCTTTATGCTTTAACTCCACTGGTAAGTTACATGCTTTCCCGCAAACCAACTGATATGGTGACATCCCAATTGGCGTCTTGTAAGCTGTCCTGTAAGCCCATAATACGTCGTCCAATTTGAGGAACCAGTCCTTTCTGTTCGGGTTTATAACCTTCTCTAATATTTTCTTCACCTCCCTGTTGGAAACTTCAGCTTGCCCACTTATTTGGGGATGATATGTCGTAGCAACCTTATGATTGACCATATTTTGCCATAAGATCTGTAAAGGATCTGTTGCAGAAATGACTACCCTCATCACTTATAATAGCTCGTGGAGTGCCAAATCTTGTAAAAATATTCTTATGTAATAATTTGAGAACCACCTTGGCATCATTTGAGGGTAGTGCTATGGCTTCAACCCATTTCGACACATAATCAACCGCGAGCAAGATGTACTAATTATTAAACGATGAAGGAAATGGCCCCATAAAATCCATGCCCCATACATCAAAAAGTTCAACTTCTAAGATAGTTTGTAGTGGCATCTCATTCCTTTTCGATATGTTACCCACCCTTTGACATCTATCACAGCTTTTTACGAACTGGTGGCCATCCTTAAATATTGTAGGCCAATAGAACCCTGCTTGAAGAACTTTCACTGCTGTTCTCTCACTTCCATAATGTCCCCCATATGCAAACGAATGACATTCGTGCAAATATCTTCTTCACCTCGCTGTAGGGCACACACCATCTAATCATCTTGTCGGCACACTGTTTAAATAGGTATGGCTCATCCAACATGTACCACTTGACGTCATGTAGGAATTTCTTTTTCTGCTATCGTGTCAGATCAAGGGGAAGGATGTTGCTCACTAGATAGTTAGCGAAATCTGCGTACCACAAAAATTCTACATGACTCCAAACAGCTGCTCATCCGGAAAATTGATTACACACTTGTCCTCTTCATTTGTACCTGGATTCTCCAGCCTCGATAAGTGATCTGCAACTTGATTCTCCGTCACCTTTCGATCTTTTATTTCCAAATAAAATTCCTGTAGAAGGAGGATCCATATGATAAGTTGAGGCTTAGCGTCCTTCTTCGAAATTAAATACCGGATTGTCGAATGATCCGTTTAAACCATAACCTTTGTCACAATTAAATATCCCCGGAATTTATCAAAAGCATATACCACTACAAGTAACTCCTTTTCTATAGTTGTGTAGTTCAATTGTGCATCCTTAAGGGTTTTACTTGCATAGTATATGGCGTGGAATGTCTTCTCTCGGCGTTGACCCAAAACAGTCCCTACCACAAAGTCTCTTACGTCACACATTAGTTCAAAAGGCATATTCCAGTCCGGTGCGACAATAAGTGGAGCTGTAGTCAACTTCTTCTTCAATAGCTCAAATGCTAACTTACATTCCTCATCAAACTTGAACACTGAATCCTTCTCTGAGCGACTGCACAATGGTTTCGCAATCTTAGAGTAGTCTTTTATAAATCTCCTATAGAACCCAACATGTCCAAGAAAGCTACGGATTCCCTTAACTGAAGTTGGTGGTGGAAGATTTTCAATCGTTTCCAGCTTTGCTCTATCAACCTCTGAACCCTTCTCCCTTGTGCCCCAAAATTATTCCTTCTTTGACCATAAAGTGGCACTTTTCCCAGTTAAGCACCAAATTAGTCTCTACGCAGCGCTTTAAAACCATGACTAAATTTTCTAAACAAACATCAACACTATCCCCAAAGACTAAAAAATCGTCGATGAAGACTTCCACATTTTTCTCCACCATGTCTGAGAAGATGGCCATCATACATCGTTGGAAGGTAGCAGGTGCATTACACAAGCCAAATGACATTCTTCTGAATGTGAATGTGCCGTATGGGCACGTGAAAGTGGTTTTCTCTTGATCTTTAGGAGCAATGATTATCTGATTATATCCCGAATAGCTATCCAATAAGCAATAAAATTCGTGCCCTGACACTCTATCCAACATCTGATCGATAAAAGGCAGAGGAAAGTGATCTTTACGGGTTGCCGCATTCAGCTTCCTGTATTCCATGCAAACCCTCCAACGAGTCACTATCCTCGTCAGAATTAACTCATTGTCGTCGTTTTTACTACTGTCATTCCGCCCTTTTTCGGCACACATTGAACAGGACTAACCCAAGCACTGTCTGAAATTAGGTAGATGATTCCCGCATCTAGCCACTTCAGAATCTCTTTCTTCACCACTTCTTTCATGATTGGATTGAGACGTCTCTACTATTCCACTGTTGGCTTTGAATCCTTTTCCATTAAAATTTTATGCATGTAGGATGATGGACTGATTCCTTTGATGTCTCCAATTGTCCATCCGATAGCTGATTTGTACTCCCTTAGCACTCTCAGCAACTTATTTTCCTGCATTTAGTTAAGCGTAGAAGCAATAATAACAGGTAAGGTATTGGAAGTGCCTAAGTATGCATACCTGAGGTGTTTAGGAAGTGGTTTTAGCTCAAGTGTAGGTGGCTCCTCCAATGAAGGTTTCATCCTTACCGTGGCTTTCTCTTCTATGTGTAATGGCTCAAATGGTGCTTTTTATCTACTAACTCGCGTCAAGGAATCCAGCATATTCAAATAATCTATGAATTTCAGATCATCTAAATCTTCATCCCTCAGTAGTGTCATTTCTAGTGGATCATTAGCCAAGCTTTTAACCATGTCTTCTTTGATTATCTGATCAATGACATCCATCCTGAAACACTCCTCTTCATCCGTAGGGAATTTCATGGCTTTGAATACGTTGAACTTCACTTCCTGATCTTGGACCCTCATAGTTAGCTCACCTTTTTGCACATCGATGAGAGTCCCACCTATAGCTAAGAACAGTCTCTCTAAGATGATGGGGATGTTCTTATCTTCTTTAAAATCTAGAATTATAAAGTCTGCGGGGAATATAAATTTTTCTACCTTGACTAATATATCCTCCATAATGCCTCTTGGGTACGTGACTGACCTATCTGCCAACTGTAATGAGATGTTCATAGGCTTTGGAGCTGGTAATCCCAGATCAGTGTAAACGGATAACGACATAAGGTTCACACTTGCCCCCAAGTCACATAAACATTTGTTGAACGCCGTGTTCCCAATCGTGCACAGAATAGTAAAACTTCCCGGATCCTTCAACTTTGGCGGTAAGTTTCGCTGTAACACGGCACTGCACTCCTCTGTTAATGCCACAGTTTCAAAATCCTCCAACTTCTTCGTAGACAGAATTCCCTTCATGAATTTAGCATAATTAAGCATCTGCTCTAAGGCTTCTGTGAAAGGGATGTTAATCTGAAGTTTCTTAAAAAGTTCTAAAAATTTTGCGAACTGCTTATCTAATTTCTATTTTTGGACTCTCTGCTAAAACGGCGGTGGAGGATACACAACTGGCTTGTCATTTAACTTTGTTTGTTCAACTTGCTTTTCCTCTCCCTGTTTCTCTTTAGCCACTTTGTTGTCATCAACTTTGTCATATTTTGTAACAGAATTTTTTGCAATTTCCCCATCTAGATGTTTTTCGCTTCTCAAGGTGATTTCCTGACACTGCTCGTGATTTCCCTTCGGATTCTTTTCAGTGTCACTTGGTAGATTGCCTTACGGTCTATTGTTTAAGGCTAAGGCCAGTTGTCCCATCTGATTTTCTAGATTCTGGCTGGCTACTCTTGTGACTTCATAACTGCCTTGTTGCTCATAATGTACTTCGATAACCACTCTTCCAAATCTATTTTCCTCTCTTGATGTTGAGTTGTTTGTTGATGTTGATTATGAAATCCCATGGGTAAAGATTGTTGTGGAGCCTGCTGATTTTGATTGTTGCTCCATGACAAGTTGGGATGGTTTCTATTCCTCTGGTTGTAAGCATTTTGATACATATTCTGTAGCGGTATCCTGTTATAACTAACCACAAACTAAACTGATGTTGGGTTGATTGCGCACTACTCCGTAGGATGTTCACCAGCACATAACTCGCACACATACGCCAGCTACTGTGGTTGTGCACCCGTCAGAGTATCCATTTTCTTTGATAAGGTAGCAATCTGAGCTGCCAACGCGGTCAATCCATCTACCTCTTAAACCCCAGCTACCTTAGGTGCTGTCATCCACGAAATAGGCCACTGGTAGTTGTTAGCCGCCATTGTCTCAACTAACTCATACGCTTCCTCATATCTCTTAGCCATAAATGCTCTATCTGAAGCTGCATCAATACTTGTTCTGAGATTCCCATTTAACCCGTTGTAAAATTTGTTCACCTGCAGCCATTTTGGTAATCCATGATGTGGGCATTTCCTAAGCAACTCCTTGTATCTCTCCCATGCCTCATATAACGATTCCCCGTGCTACTGTTCAAACATAGTAATCTAATTCCTCATTTTTGCAGTCTTTGCTGGTGGGAAGAATTTGGCAAGAAATTTTTGAGCAAGGTCTTCCCATGTAGTTATTGATCCCGATGATAGTGATTGTAACCAACTCTTCGCCTTGTCCCGTAGTGTGAACGAAAACAATCGAAGCCTGACTGCATCATTCGACACCCCATTATATTTGAAGGTGTCGCATATCTCCAAAAAGCTGATTAAATGTTCATTTGGATCATCATTTGCAAGTCCCCCAAACTGTACCGAGTTCTGAATCATCTGAATAGTCCCAGGCTTGATTTCAAACGTGTTTACAGTGATCGCTGGCTTAGTGATACTCGTCTGAAGCTCGGTCACCTTAGGTGTAGCAAAGTCTCTCAACGCTTTCTGGTCTTTGGTAGCCATTACTTCTTCTTTTTCAGAATTCTCAAAATCTTCCCTCGTGTCTTTAATCCACTTACTTAACCTCTGAAACCGTTTCTCGATATCGTCCTCCGAAGGAAGCAAGTCTGGGTTTTTGGACCGAGTTTGCATAAACCGACTTCAAGAACCAGAAATACAAATAATAAAACAAAAAGAAAAATTGTTTAAGTAAAACTGGACTAATTAAATTGATATTGCGAAATTATTAATTCTATACTATGTCCCCGGCAACGGCGCCAAAAATTTGTTGGGAAAAATCTAATTACACACAACACGCAAGTATACATGGTCAATAAGTAATAAAGTGTAAGTCAAGTATCGTTCCCACATAGACTATCAAGAAATTAACTCTTACAATAACCAATTTCCTATTAATCCAAATTTTATTAAACTAACCAATTTCAAGATTGTAACTAAAAGTATTAAAAATATTAAAATTACCAAACAATCAACAAACCCTAAAAACTGAATTTTCAAACTAATACTGGAGAATTAGGCTTACAACTTCACTCTAAGCATCACTTTGATTATTAAACATTATTCCATTTTAATTCACTATCCCAGTTTATTAATCAAGAACACATATGTAGAACTAGCCACCTCTCGATGCACTAATACCGTATTAACTCAAATCCACAAATTAGATAAAATCAAGTTAAACACCTTAATCAACTAACTCACTATAGCTCTATGTGAATTACAATTAAAGAAGGTTTAAGTTCAAGTTCTTTATCTGATTACATGTGACGTCAAGCATATCTCTACCCTAACATTCATCAAGATTCCATTCATTCACAGAATTCAAGAACACATGCTATATTGGCTAGTCTAGACTCGTATTTAATCTCTCGAGCTCATACAAGTCCACATAAAATTGGTGATCAAGCAATTCATAAATTCAAGCATAAATCAATATAGATAAACTGAGAAATAGCTTATTAAACTGAAAATCAAAGTTACAAAACCATTGTTCCACTTAAAGATTCGTTATAAGCCTAATAAAGAATTTAGTTCATAACTAATGAATTAAATACTAAATAAATAAAAGAAATCATCATCCTGATTACACAAATTGAAACTAAAGGAGAATAGCAATACACCACCCATGTCGCCCTTCAAATATGCAATCTTTGTGAAATCACCTCTCTTCTTCGTTCCTCCAAGCTCTTGCTTTCAATTCTCGCTCTCTCTGTGTGTGTTTTTTCTCAATATCCAACACTGAGCATAAAATAATAAAACTCTTCAGCTCTAACACCACCAATTCTAATCCATTCCCAACTCATCACATAAGAATTCTAATGGAAATCCTACTCCTAATCAAACCCAACAAATCTTTTGTCATAGAATACCAACTACATGAAATAACCTCCTTGTCAACTCCTATTATAGACATATTACATAAAGAAATTATATCTCCCATTACAACTCAAATTCTTGCAATTAAAAAAAATAACTCAGCCTGATCCGTCCGACCGGCGCGGCCCGTTTCGGGTTTTGCATTAGGACAGTGCGGTCCGCGCCGTGTTACCAGTAACTTCTTATGCTGCAGCGAGCCCCACGCCGCTTTGCTCTTCATCATGGCGCGCCCCGCGCCGGTCCTGCAGAATGTGTAGCTTTGCTTGGTCTTTCTTCCAATGCTAGCATTTTGACGTGCTCACTTAATATCCTACAACAAGAACAAAAACCCATCAAAAGCAACATGAAATAATCAAAAAACAAACAATATAACAAGCTAAATAAAGATAAATAGTAGGTTAAAAACCTACTCATCACGTCGCAGCGTCAACTCGAAGGCTCAGCTACTGCTAATATGCGCTGCAGTACCACTAATAACAAAGGGAACTGGCGCCGCAATGCTGGTGTAGGGAAAAGCCCAAAGAAGAGCTATTATCTGCTCAACTCCTAGGGAAGGTGTAAGGAAAGATAATGAACATATAGTTCACATAATGTAACACTTAATTAAGTGATTTAAACCTTTAGTAAAGGTTGAACAGAAAGATTGAACTGGATTAAAAGACAAAGAATGTAAACGCAAAATACATAACCGATGTCTGGGGACCGTAGTGAGGGATTGCTATGATTGTGATTCTTTAGACGTTGTAGGGAGATGGTGACTTATAACATTTCAATGTTATAAGGCCATAATGGAAGATGGATGTAAAGCGTATAGACGCTATAAATGCAAAGTTATTGCGTTGAATGATCGATCTTAGCATACCAAGAATAGTATGGCTTAGACATTAAGGGATGACAATGAGTGTGATGGTCATGTAGTAAATCGCTAGGGAAAGTGATTAAAACCTTAAGTAAAGGTTGAATGGAAGTTTAAAAGACGAGCAACGTGAACACTGAATACGTAAATGATCCTCGTGAATCGTATTCGCGTCGGGTAAACGTTCTAAGTATACATTGGTGGTATGACTTAGACGTTGACGAAGGTAGTAAGTAAGATATGAATTATCAAGAAAGTTGTAGTGAATGATAATTAGATTAATGAAAGTCTAAGCGTGAATCAAATGGAGAATGTTAGAATGAAATGTAAACGTTTAACACTTTAGCCGACATGAGGGTTAAGTGTACGCGAATATTAAACGGGCAGAACCTACACACTGTGTATGATTTGACCGTAAGGTAATGAAGACTAATGATTAAACTTATGAACGGTGAAGAAACTGAATTAATGACGTATAATGTTAAGAAGTTGATTTAATTATTATAGCTTGGATGACGTTCCGAGTCGAATGAAACGGATGTTATAAGATACGAATAAGGTAATGTAAAATGTTTAATGCTATGAAAGAATAGTATTAACATTGAATGATCGTTCTAGGCATACAAAAGACAGTATGACTTAGACGATAAGGAATAAATCCTGAGGTATGGCATTTAGTTCTTAGAACACCATAAGGAATGGGAAATCAACTTAACGAACATTATAGCTTTAATGATTCGTATAAGTTAAGTTAAGTTTAGGTTGTGGTACAATCGTAATCTGTAATGGTTGACATATGGGAGCTAGGCTAAACAATTCCTTCAGATAACGTAGGTATATACGAATTAGCAACCGATCTAACTCGCTGTGAAAGACAGTGTAGATGAGACGAGAAACTAGTTTGTTGGTTGTTTATGAGAAACCACTTAGAGTACCATTTGGAATACTAGTAGAGACTCGATGTGTGCTGAGTCCTAAAAGAGTTATAAGAAGAAGATAAGAATGTAAATCATCAAAGATGATGATCCTATGAGAGAGACATCTCCGGATGTCATAACGCCGTAAAACGGTAAATAAAGTTGGTCGCGTAAACTTAGATTACAAGAACGCGAACCCTAAGAAGTAAAGTTATGTTTAAACTAATGTGTAAGTCAAATATACGCGACTAATTGGTACATGTTATTCTTTATGTGATATATAGGGATTGTGATGAGCAGTTCAGCGTAAACTGTAAGCTGTAGATGTGCGTAAGGCAAGTTTCCTAACTTCATTCATGTTTAATATGAATGCTAGTTTCTTAAACTTATCAGATGTTGAACATAAGAAGTTTTATCTATGTGCAAATGTGTGATATTTGTACAAGGTGGTAGAATGTATGAGGCCTTGTGCCATAATTTTAACACTTTGGTGTTTCTATTAGATGAACTGTTCTATTATTGAATTGTTTAATATGAAAATGTTCTGTTTATACATGAATCGTTATTGTTAAGTTTGTGCTAATGATTCTAGCTGGACAGAATGTGTATGGAAAAGGTAGAAGAATGAAAGTATTGAAAAGTGAATGTGACTAATGTTTTAAAATGATAGGAATCAGAATTTATTCCTATTATTCAAGCTTCTTCATAACCTTGGTTCGGTTATTGAAGTCTTAAAAGAATGATTAAATTCTTGAGGTTGTTTATTCAACTGCTATGACTTGCTAGGCAATTGAATGTCACTACTACAAAACAGTAAATAGATAACGTATAAAAAATGTTGTAGAAGATCTTACAGAAATGTCATATTTAAGGGTGTTGTCTATTTAACACCTTTATACAACATTTTTAAAACGTTGTAGTTTGACACATTACCCAACGTTTTTTTCTTAAAAAACTATGTATATTTGTTTTCTATAAATTCTTGGATGCTTGAAAACGTTATATATGATATGATTCCACAACGTTTTTTGACTTAAAATGTTGTGATTTAGTACATCAAACAACGTTTAGACTCATTTATACAACATTTATAAAGTGTCATCTATTTATGAATATGAAGTACGAAAAGAGAGAAGGAAATTGCTATTACTTCCATGCTTATTTATTTAATGTTTGTAATTATTATCACCTTATTCTGTTAACAAAAAAAAAATAAAAAGAAGAGAAATTTAGAGCTCTGTCACAAACTTCAAACCGTTCTATCTTCCACAGTTACAAATTTAAGTAGCCAGGACCACAACAATAGCAGTGTTATATATCAGAGAAAAAGATTGACATTACATTTCACCCGTTAAAGCCACTTAAAAGACCTTCTTCATCCTGCCATTTTCCTAGTGTAAGCTCTTCCATGCTGAATCCTCTTGAGATCTTCCAAAAAAGTGGTCTGATTGGCCATTCCATCTTCCAGCCTTCATAGGTGGAGGCATCAGTTGCCTTGTTGGCTGTTTACCAGAATAAATTTTCATGTTTGCCAACTTCTCAACTGCATCAGAGACTCCAAATGCTTTCCCAGTGTAAGTTGTTGCTGCCACCAAATTGAGTTATCTTATTAGGGAGACGAGACTACATGCTACTAGCAAGAAAAAACTTAAAATTTATAAAAGCAGACACTAAAATGTTTTAGGCAAGACATCAAGGAAAAATCAAAAATGATATAACAAGTGTCAGGTGTCCAAAATATATACCAAATGTGTTCAATGTTCAAATTGTCACCTAGATAAATAGCAACATGACCATAAAATAATGGAACTATGTTAATTCACACATTACAAGAGAATACAACACATGATCCTCGACCGACGACCAAAAAGAGAGGGGGATAGAATAATAGAAGTTATGGAAACATAGAACAATGCACAACATCATCACCATCATAACTCTGTCTTAAAGCATGGATTCTAAAAAATTTAGTGCTATGGAGGGATATCATTTGGGAAAGAAAGAAGCGGGAAGACAAGTCATTATAGTACTAGGAAAACTTAAATGGCAAGATAATACAAAGAAAAGCAGTAAGTAAAAAAGGGAAACTAGTCCAGTACCTGATTACTCATTTCCAACTTCCGTTGCACACCTGTAACAAGTGTTTAGATCAGATTAGAAACTAAAAAGTTCATCGGGATCACACCAACATAAGTTGAGCACAGAAAAAAAATTATTTAGTGACAAGGGGAGACATCACAGGGGAAGTGTCCCCTCTTGGGGGGCGGGGGGGGGGGGGGTTGGGGGCGGCGGGGGTAACTTTAAATAGCGTAACAAACGGAAATACATGGCTCATTTTTTTATAGTAATTTTACTATTATGACCATATATGTATCTTTCCATAAAATGTAATAATGAAAGTATTTATTTATATCTAGGTAGATTTGTCAACTGACATTTAATATCACATTGGCTATATCTCTATTACTCTTTTCGCCCACTTTCAGGCCAAAAGAGATTTGTGGCCCTACAGAGCAAAAAACTATTTCCCCCGCCCAAAAGTAGTGGCAACATTACTCAGACATTATGAAAATTACAACTCCAGACGCGTCACCTGCATTTAAAGATGAATGCACGTTGACTGAAGAAAGAATGCTTGGTGGCCTAGAATTAGGCAAAGTCCCAGAATACCTCCTCACACATTTCTGCTCCAAAGATCCTCTAGTTCCAGCTGGAGCAACTTCACAAATTAGGGTCCACCTTATCTATTTGTGGTAAGAAATTAAACGAGATGTGCGATAGAAACAAAGCAAATGGAGGAGTCCTCACAACAGCTGGTTTAGAGCGAAGAGATGGCGGGACATAATAGCAACTTTGCCAGAATAAAGAAACAAAATATGTGTAAGTGACCTTCAAGATATAAATAATCAAAACATTAATGAAGATTATGCACACCAATTTCCTGACAAGCAAGATAATAATGTTTTACCTGGAAGAAAGGATGCTGAAGAGCCTCCAACGCTATTGGCCTCTAGCAAGGATGCCAAGAACAAAGTGACTGACATTTTTAGAGGGAGGATGAAATGCAATTACATAAGTAACAAAAACATAAGACTTTAGCAAAATCAAGCTGAGAAAGGGACCAAAATTGTACCAAAATTCAAACATATGCATAAAAATATTTCATAAAATAGAGATGGAGAAGGAGAAATGATAGCTCTAGCAGAAGAAAACTTATAAAAAAACTTACTCTAATAAGGCTAATTGCATCCTTGCTAGCAGATGGTATCAATAAAGAAAGAGGAACAGCTGCAAGCTGCCACACCAAATTGGAAGCAGTACACATAGTTAAGTTTTTTTCCAAGTGATAATCATACAACAATTTATGTAAATTAGAACTATGCTATGACACAAGGAAGGAAAGATCATCTCACCTATGGAAACTGATAGTTGATTGCACTTGCTAGTTCAAGTCCTTCAACCTATTCAATCTCAGTTGGACTGCCTATTACACTGCATATTTTGTAGATTTCATCTGCTTCACCGCCGAAGTGAAAGGGAAAAGGAAAAAAAACTCATATAGTCACATTTTCTAAGCAGAAAATAAAAACGTTAGGGAAATGGATTCCACATATCACCACTTATAAATTCTTTGTTATTCTTTTGCACACAAAAACACAAAATAATAAAATTAGCCACTAAGTTTTAGCTTGTTCCAGTTTAGTCAAGGAAGAAGGATAACATCCTTCAAGAACACAAAACTTCACGGGAGACCAAATAACTACTCATTCATGTCAGAATCTGAACTAGACAACATGAAATTCCAATGAACATTTAATTACAGGAGTAGCATGAGAAGAACTGATATGTAAAGGACATAAGAAATATACCTTGAACTTGGAAAAAGGGGCTAATCACATACAATATGCAAATGTGGCAACCAAATGAACATGAAGACAAAGCAAGATGAGCTAACGCCATATACCATGTATTCAAACACAAAGTATAAGATGTTATTTTCCCTAATTACTTCCTTGAGCTTCACAATATTTGGATGGTTCATTTTCCACAATGACTGCCAAGAAATAAGCTAAATTATCAGGATAATTTTGTTTACAGATCCTTGGGATCAATAAGATCAAAAAGCACCAACAAGGCGCTCACACTATCTCGAAAATTAAAAACAATACGTTTAGCAAGAAAAATAGGAACCAATAAATTTGAGAAGAGGGATCAAGAAAGTATTGAATTTTCTATAAGAATATAATCTAGGGATAAGTATAATATCTTCATCACATGATTGAGTGATATATCTATATTAGTGAAGTGACTCACAATGCTTATTAAGGGACTAGTTTAACTAGATAATCAAATTTGTAATGACAAAAACATAATCAAGCTCTTATCTACTATGTTCTAGTAGCTGGTATACAATAAGTATATGGCTAAAAACTTACAGTAGGGAGGTCAAAAGAACTCATTTCTTCACACTTGAGAGCAAAATCAATTTCCTCAAATAAAGCTTCCATTTCAATCGCATGTTCTGATTTTTCTACTGGTGCAGGGTCCTCATTCTCAAATCTGAACTTGTAATTAAGTGTATTCTCAACTGAACATGACTGCTTAACTTGGTGTTCACAAGGCTCACCTTCAAGTGATACTTTACCCAAAATAGAATCAACAAAAATTCTTAAAATATCATGCCATCCCTGCCTCCTCTTAGTCGGTTCTTCTCTAGTATCATCATCTTTCTCATTAACTTTTGGAGGGAGAATGAAGAGAAGAGAAGAGGGAGATCAGCACACAAACCACAATTCAATGATAAACACACCCAAAGTTAGAAATTGAAAAGAAAATTGGTAATACCTAGAGGCACTGGAGCTTTTGAGAATCGCCAAAAGAAGAGGGAGATAAGCACACAACCCCTAATTAAAAGATAAGTACATACCCAAATTGGAGAACAAAATCGATAATACCGACCGGGATGTAGCGAAATTACTTGAAAATGAAAGAAGGGGTTTGGGTTAAAAATTTGCCCTTTCAGCATTATAATGGGTTTTCAATGATATAGAAACAAACAAAAATGGGGAAATAAGTAGTAATAAGAAACCCTAGAAATGATGAGAGAGATACCCCGGTGATCTTGACAATGTCGTCGTCACGAGCGAAGCGGAGGTCAGAATCGGGGAAGGAACGACATTTCGGGAGTTCTAGAGGAGACAACAAGAGCAGAGAAAAAAAAAGAAAGATGAAACCTCCGTGTTTTTCTAGCAGGTATACAAATCAAACCTCCGTGTTTTCTTTTAAAAATGTTATAACTTTAAAACTAAAAATTACCCTTGTAAATCAACAACGTTTTTACATATTTAACTACAACATTTTGTTAAAAAATGTTGTGAAAAAAAATACCACAATATTTTTTATAAAAACGTTGTACTTTAAGTATTGTCTATTTACTACTTTGTACTAGTGTGCTCACACTTGCTTTAAATGAAAAATATTCTTAGCGTACGAGTAGAAGAACTTAAGGATCCCGTAAAGATCAAGCTGACCGATATCCAAAGGAAGTGTCATTCAGTATATGAATGAGCGTGAAGATCAAGCCAAGACCTGTAATGAAGAATAATTTAATGAACTGTTATGTATCCTTGGTGGCGGATGAAAGTCACTCTTGTAAGATGGAAAGAATAATGTAATTATCATTATTTGTAATGAACGAGGTTATAAGGTAATAGAACCTGGGATTTGAGAATGTATGTTGTTATTTTTAACTATATAATGATGTATGCTTGGAAGGAGATGGAACCGTGATGTATGGAGTCCGGGTGTGAAGTTAGACCAGTTTTTTGGGGAATCACAAAGTGGTATCAGAGCTGATAGGTTATAAACCTTAGGTATGAGTACCTAAGGCTATAATCATAGAGAGAAAGATAAGAAGATCGTTGAGTTAAACAATTAAGGAAGAAGATCACTACGTGATCATATTGAATCGTAATAACAGATGTTCTGTTAAACGATGAATGGCTTATAGCTAATGCTATAAATGAATGATACTATAAAGTAGTACGGGAAGAATAACTTAAAAGAGTTATAGAGGATGAAATATGAATTAAAGAAAATTTGTATTAAGTAAGAGTGCTAATGTTGAGCTATCAATATGTATATGACGAGAATGTGAATATTTTCTCATGTATATGTGTGATAGGTAGAGAATGCTAAGATAAGTACGAGTTCTTGAAACTCATACTTATGAAAAGTTTGTGACTCATAGTCATATGCTATGTTTCTGAGCCCTCAGTATATGGATAGTCCTTGATTTGTTCTTGGATGACATATTGCGAAGTAAAGTTCTTGAACATATATGGTTGTGGAAAGTTCCTAAACACATAAAGTGTGGTAAGTTGATGGACTATACTAAGGTATAGGAATGTTTAGACTGAGAACAAGTATTTTCAGTATACTTAGTATTGAAGGTGCTAGAGAAGATTAATTATTGTCGCAAGTAAGACGATGAAGGAAGATGGAGAAAAAGAATATTCCAAGTCATCTAGGTGTGCTAGATTTTGAAGTTTATTAAAATCGTGCTTATATGTGCGTTTTGAAAAGGAAAGAATTGGTTCAACTTTTGGAACTAATGGATTTTAAAAGAACTATTCTTTATATGTATAAGCTAATTGTTTCGACTAGACAGAAGTTGATTTGAAATATCAAAATGAATTTTATATCATCAGTGCATTTGATGCAAAGATGGTAAAAGGATGGTGTTATTAACGCAATTGAACTTACTATTGGATGTGATCTTAGGATCAACAGCCCGCTATGGTATGATGTATAATGACAAAGTCATAAACTGACGAAGTCCTCAACGTGTTGTGAAATAGTACGGTATCATGGCGTCATAAAATATTTTGAAGTTATGATTAAAAAAATTTAAAGAGTAGTCGATGTCAATTGATTTGACTAGACGAATGTTTCAAGTTGATGTCCAATTTATTGGTATGGTCTAAGCTATTTGATTTGGCTGATGTGAGGACCCAAAATTTTAAACAATACATTTTTTACGAATAATTGTTTTTTAATATCGATATTGATTATCAATATTATATTGAGTATCTATGATATGAGCTTAGCAAGTTGGTCAAACTATTTATTGACTGAGTAACATGCGTGCAGTTATGTTAAACAGCTAGTGAAAAGCCTAACCCTAATTACGTATAGGGGTTCGGTAGTTAATACAGTATTATAATTGTATCAGTGAGTATGTGTTTGTACTGCATGGAATTAATGATCAAAGGTTAATCAGATAAGGTATAACCTTAGTAAACCCTAATGATAAATTAGAAACTCTAATCTACAATTAGAAAACCCTAATGATTGATTAGGAACCCTAATTGAATTTTTGAGAACCCCAATTTCTAATTCAGGAAGCCTAAACCCTAGTTATCAAACCATAATGGTGATTATTAAACCCTAAGAGCATTAATAACAGTTTTCCTAATTAAATCTCTATCCTCAATTTTAAATAATATATCAATAAATCATTATCCAACAGTTTTTTTATTCTTATTTGACTCTCTATTTTAATCCCTATATAGGATTTTACTCCCCATTGTGAGGGAATCAAAAGATCATTCTCTATATATATAAAATGATATTTTACACCATCATTTAAGTTGTAATAACCTGATATTTTCTATATAATTAACTAAGAAATTTGGCGTATAATTTTTTTTTATTAAAATAAATGTGGGAATATGTACAAGGCAAAGTGTGTGTGTGTGCGTGTGTGTGTGTGACTATATATATATATATATATATATATATATATATATATATATATGTGTGTGTGTGTGTGTGTGTGTGTGATAAATAAAATTTATTTATTACATTAATAATTGAAAAAAAAAATTAAGAATGATTGATCCTTATAAATATTATACTCTTATAATAAATTAATTTGGTAGTAAAAATATTTTACTATTTATTTTCCACGAAAATATATGATTATTATTTAAATAATATATGAAATGATTACTAGAATTAGTATAATAAATATTTTATTATATGAATTTATTCATATTAGTTATGTTAATTATTTTAACTTAATTAATAATGCTATATATGCAAGATAAATCAGATATAGAATCCAAACCCTAATTCTGGATTTTAACTAAGGAATGAGAATAATAATATTATATTAATTATATTTCAGTGCTATAAATATGTACTGTATGTGTAAACCGATAATGGTTGGTCAATTATGTTGTATAATGACCAAAAACTAGCATTAATTTGTTTAACCCTATTTTGAAACTCAAATGAGAGATTCAAGACTGTGTAGTAATTTTGTTATATGAGTTATATATGTTGTGTATTATATAATTTAATGTTAATTAGAGAAATCCTAATTAATATTTAGAAACCCTAATTAACTAGAAACCCTAATTGCTAATTTGGTAACCCTAATTGCTGGTTATAAGCCCTAATGCTAATTACCAATTTCTTAAACCTAATTTGTAAGTCTAAGTACTTAGAAAATCTAAACTAATCAAGAAACCATAATTTTCATTTTTGAAACTAATTTTTTTTTAAACCCAAAATTAAAAGCCTAGAAAACTAAATTTCAAAAAATCTTAGGGTCAAACCCCAAGGGTCAAACCCTAAGGGTTTGTCAAGATTATATTTTTGCCATTAAATTTGAAAGTCAAGAGACCATTTTGCCCTTATTGCATTATTGAAGCTAACTTGTCAAATTGGCTAATGCTTTAGTTGGTGAACTACCCTAAGCTTAGCCATGTGCCTACAAACTCTACAATTCAGCCATTTCCCAGCCAAATCCATTGCGTACAAGTATTATATATAGATTGAGAGAGAGAAAATTTATCTTGTTAGCCTCATTTATACACAAACTCCTTACCAAGTCTCTCTCTCTATACTCACGAATTACATAAGTATATCAGTCCCTAAATCAAGTCCCTACCATCTTCATATAAGATCAGGAGCTTAGATTCAAGCATAGTTCATAGAAAGGTATAACCTTGAACCAAAACTTCAATCTTGTATGTTGTGTTAGATTTGATGATTGAATGTTTAAATATGTTATATGGTGTGTAACTAAGTGATCTGGGTTGGTAAATATTAGATCCATAACATCTATAGGCACGGATTTGATGATTTTCAAAATCTGAAAAAAGTTTGAAAATGTTGTCTGACAACAAATGTCAGGTCTTCTAGATCTCTTTTTGTTTATTGTTTTGGTGTTTTAAAGGTTTAAAGTTATTGTCTGTAATGTTGTTAGTATTCTGAAAGTGGATTCATGATCATTGAATGTGTATATCAAAAGTTATTCACGGTCAAAGTTCGTTGACCGAACACGAAATCAGTTTTCTGGGTTTCCCAGAAAACTGAAGAACGTGTTCTGTCAGTGACTTTGACCGGCTTGGATCTCGTTTCTGACAAGCTTTTAGGATGTATAATGGTATCTAGATTATAGTATGATATGAAATCTACAAGTACATGGCATTTTCAAACCTCAGAAAGCAACATATCGATCGTAGTAATCGGTCAAAGGTCGTTGACCGTTAAGCTTTACTTTTTGGGTAACCCAGAAAGTTGAGACAGTGGTCTGACAAGGACTTTAGGGGTTTAGATCTTGTAACTTAATGATATCTGGATATTCTAAGTGCTCAAACATGATACCCTGTTAGTTACTCTACAAGGCCCGACGTCTAACACAACTATAACATGAACAGATTGATTGGAATAAGGTCACAAAGAGCGTTGACCGGCCATGACTTCATGTTTCTAGGCAGCCTAGAACATGAAGAGCATGCCTGACAGTGATTTCAAAGCTCTATGAACCTAGCTACTCGATCACTGACATTGAGTGTTCTTGGTGCTCAAGAACACCTATGGCGACACTTTCTGACGCTAAAGGCTTTAGCGACAAACTTATTAATTTTAATTAATTTAATATCTAAAAAACATTTATAAATAGAAATTAATTTCTGAAAATTATAAAAATTAACTTTAAATAATTTGACATATTTTTCTTAAATATTAGTATTTATTTAAATATTATTGATATTTAATTTATTTAATAAATGCATTAAATAAATTAATTAAAAATGATTTTATTATATTAAAAAACATTTTAAATAATAATAAAGTATTTAAAATTATTTTAAGTTATAAAACATGACTTTTAGTATTTTAAGATAAATTTCATTAATTATTTAATATTAATGATATTAGATTTATTTAATAATTATATTAAATAAATTATTTTTAAAATGATTTTAATATTATAAAAATCATTTCAAATAAAAATAAAGAGTTTAATAATATTTTAAGTTATAAAATATAACTTTTAATATTTAAAGATAAATTTTATCAATAATTTAATATTAACGATATTAAATTTACTTAAAAATTATATTAAATAAATAGTTTAAAAATAGTTTTATTGATTTATAAATCATTTAAAAAGGATATAAATGGATTAAAAGTATTTTAAGTTATAATTAATGACTTTTAATATTTCGATAAATAATACATTAATATTTAAATATTAATGGTAATTATTTAAAAATGATTTAAATATTTTAAAAATCATTTAAGGATAATATTAATACTTTAAAAATATTTTAAGTTATTATAAATAACATTAATATTTTGGCAATGGTTTCATTAATAATTTAATATTAATTAAATATTAATGATAATAGAATTATTTAATATTTAATTCATTTTATAATGATTTCGGTGTTTGAAAAATCATTATAAATTATAATAATCGTTTAAAAATTATTATAATTTATTTAAAAATAATATGACTGATATTTAAATTATCTAATCGAATATTGAACTACAGAATATAGTTATAGACTCGACAATTATTCGATAAAGCCGTCGGTACACTGAAATATTTCAGAAATTGATATGGACTTAATTAGATAGTTTGATTAGATAAGCATTTATTTATGATCCAATGACTGCTAAGCATATGTGATAATGTGATTAGGTTATGTGTTGACTGCAAATAGCAGTACTATGTGTTATGATATGTTAATCTAATCGATAGAATGATCTTATTAATGATAGGTCTCGATATAAAAGATAAAACTAAGTTGCGTAACTGTAAGCAGCAGACCAGGCAAGTATCTCAACTTTGCATTTACTTTATACAATGGACATGTGTAAGCTAGTATCTGGACTATTCTTTTTCAATATTCAAATATCTTAATCTTGTATATACTTATGCAATGATTTTGTATAAGTAAGTTATTAAATTATAATCTGTTGTACAAATTCTTTAATTCTGTTATTATAGATCAAGATATATATTCTGTTCGCTAATTTCTAAGCATAGTTATACAAGTGACCTCACTTGGATAATCATTGTATTTAATCACATGTTGAAGCATACTTATTAGTTTCCAGTATGTATACCCTAATTAAATGTTGTCTAAACTATTTGACCCGGCTAGACACAGATTTTAAAATAGTGTTGAACATGATAAAACATTATTTTTATCCAACCGAATTGTTTCTAGACTAAGTATGAACAACCCAAACATAATAAACTTTTGTGCGCCTAAGGCGGATATGCTGGATGAAAATATCGTTCGAACATGTAGTATTGATCAATACATGGCATAACGGGCTGATCACCCCTCGTGCCTGTTAGTTATGACAGTTTGCAGATGAAGTTCTGTATACCTTTTTGAAAATTAAAAAAAAAGTTCATAGTCTGTCGACTGATCACCGTTTATAGTCAATACGTAGTTTTAAAATTTTGATATAGAATTGATATGTTGTTATTATTAGTTCAGCTTACTTCACAACTGTTGATTCATTGTAGAAGTGTCGTTTAAAGAAAATATTTAATCTTTTCAGCTAATATTTATTGTTGTTATTACTTGTTGGGCAATCAAATGCTCATTCTTGCTTTAAATTTAAATATTTTCAACTACGCGTGATCAACCTGAATGTTCAGGCAAGAACAAAGGGAAAGGAAAGCTGACCAAATATGTTTATATTATCTTATGCAATATTTAGACCTTATTAAGACAATGATATCTGTTAATTATCGTGCAATGAATGTTTAAAGGTCGCGTACCCGGGATTAGACTCTGATGTATATAAATTAAGTTTAATGTTTATATTATTATTATTATTCCGCTTAAAGAAATTGCATCGTGAAGCACCGAGTTCGGGTTTCAAGTACCTGAATTTGAGGGCGTCACATAAGTGGACAACTCATCAATCATACATATCTTGACATTTTTTTACTACTTCATTTTTAAATTATAAACTTAATATTGACTTTTTAAAAAATTTAATTTCAAACGTATTCAAATTTAAAATTGATATAAATTTATTTAATTTATGTCAATATAATTATAAATATTATAAAAGTACTACTAATTATAAAATTTATTATTTTCAAAATTTAAATGAATCATATTAAATTTAAATTTAAAAATATCACAAATTAACTTTTTAAAAGTTAATATTAAACTTATGTACATTTACAATTACAATCCATTCAATACTCACTCCATAAATTACTTAAAACTTAAAATAAAATAAAAATTATTTTATAGTGGAATATAATTGATAAATTATATTCTCTTTTATAAATTATAAGATTATTATTAATTTAATATTTTGACTGCTGGACCTTTTAAATTTTAAATTTCATTATTTAAGAAATATTATAAGGAACATGTTGGGTACATAGTGAAAAAATTGAATCTCTTTTTTGCAAAATGACCCAATAATATTGCAGAGTAAGGATAAAGATAAAGAAACTGTTGTGCATGCTCTAAGGGTTAAGATTAAAGGGAATCATGTCAATTGACTAATATACCCTTAAAATCATGTGAAAAATTACCAAAATACCCTTTTGAAGGCGAAATGAGTAAAATACCTTTTACTTAACTTTTAAGTTAAGAGATTTTCAAATCTAGTGACTTTGTAATGCTTATGAATTTTAAACTCCTTATTAAATAAATATGTGATTTAATTTTTAATGAGTTAGTTTTGTGAGTCTATTTAAACCTTATGTGGTTAGGCGAATTTATGAAATGATTAAAGGGAGTCACTAATAGTTATTTAAATTAGTGGACTAACCCTAAGAGTTTCATATCAAAGAATTGATAGGATTATTAATAATTAAATATTCAATTTATTTGAATATAGTGGCAGGATTTGAACATATTGATTAATTACAATTATGGGTAATTAATTGATAATGTGTTGATTAATAATTATTATGAATAATAATAATTAATGAGTAAGAGACTAATAAATATAATATGATTTTATTTACTTGATTAATTTATGCAAGCATGCAATAAATTAAACTTTTATTATATGGTAGTTAACTATATATTTTATATGGTACAAGGTGACACATTAATATGTCTATATATTATATATATATAAACTATATAGTAAGAGTTATTGCATTCATGGGAGTACATAAATAATCCATAACTTGCCATTGTATAGTAACATTAACATATTAAAATTATATTTTGGGGATATAAGAGAACAAAGTAAGCATTATAAACACGTTGCTGTGATTTAAATGTCTGTATCCCATATTAAGAGTCCCAAACAGCAACCAAATAGTAGCCTACTTTCTTCATTACGTAAAACTCCAGCTTCATAGCATTAGAAGTGATGATGGCTAGGATTTGGCAGTTGGCCAACCCTTCTATACCCAACATTTCTTCCCAATCTCTATTGAATTAAACCATGGTGTAAGAGCAATGTCTGGAAAATGAGTTCTCTATATATAGCCCATCCTTCTTCATTTCTCAGTTGCTAAAGAATTTGTCTGATAAGTGTAAAAAGAGAGTAAACGTGGCTGAGCATTAAGTGAGTTGTGGTCCAAAGAAGAGGTTAGCAAATTTAGAAGGGAGTAATTAAGCAAGCTAAGCTTTAAAGAGGTATAAATTCTAACTTATGTTCTTGAATTGGGTTTTGGAAAATTAGAACAATTCTCAAGAATTCTCTATTAATTGATGTAGAATAACATGTCATTGTGTTGTCTAAGGTTGTTTGCATGCTTAGAAGCATTGTAGTTGGTTTGGTTGTAGCTTTAGCATGGTTTGTGTTAAGGTTCTGCAAATGCAGAGCCATTATTTTTCATACTACTCGAAGTGGCACGGTCGCGTATACTGCCAGTCATGCGTACTAATTTTTGTGATCATGTTCCATTTTGAGCATGTTACTTTGGAAAGAATATGCATAAAAGCGACATGGACATGTAGACTAAGGTAGTTATGTATATAGTAAGCCATAATAGGTTTGTTTTGACTTGGTTATTCAAAGAAGGCTTAAAGATTTGAAAACTATAAATTGTATACATGGAGTAATATACATTCTGACCTTGTGAACATATGTAAATAACTTGAGTATGTGCACAAATGCATATGAAAGCATGAATTAGACAATATAGACGTATCTTGCATGCTTAAATGAATTTTACTAATGGAGACTTAAAGATTTGAAAATGAACTTGATAAACTATATATACATTACGTTGAGAACTTGTAAGTATGCTTTTGATGTCTAACATATATATATGAAAGTATGATGTATGGTAGGTAAAGTGGCTTGCATGATTGATAGCTTAATGTGAAGTTTTCAAAGGAAACCTTAAAGACTAATTTTGTCAATAGCTATATTAAAATTATTCTAGAATCTGATATCATGATTAGAGGTGTCATGCATGTAGACATGGTGGACAAGCATGCGAACTAGTCTTATGGATTGTAAAATAGTTGAGCATGGATTACGATAAGTTTAAGTGATGACTTCATACTTGAGATACATGATGTATATAACATAAGCATGTATAGTTGAGGCCAAAGGACTTGTAGCATGTGTATAATGACTAGACATGATGGACCTTGTTAGCTTAACATATGAAGTCTTGATTAAATAAAAATGAATAATGACTTATGATATGTTTTGATGAAGGGTTAAATTTAGTTATTCACATAATAACATGTGTGTTGTGCATAATTATTCATATATGCGCAAGACGGGAGTTCACTGACCTTCTGCAGAAAACAACCATGTCTTGGTTTGCACCAGGAGCAGCGCGGCCGCGCCACTCCTTAGTACAAACCAAGCGCAATAGTGCTAGTCTGCAGTAGGACAAGATTTCTATTTTTAATCTGAAGTTCAAGGCATGCTTATATGATTACTTTTGTGACAACCCAAAAATTTATAAAATCTCGAATGATTAGAATAAAGGTTAAAGAATAAAACCTAGAAGAAAATTTGAGGATTTATTTAAAATTTTTAAGTAAAACCTACATGGTTTGTTATTCGAATGAGAATAAAGAAATATGGGTTACAAAATTTCAAAACCCTAGAAATAAATTAATATGTACTTGAAGAAATATCGAGAATAAGGTATTACGAAACCTGTAAATTCAATGTGAACTGAATAGTCTAAGAAATGTTATATAAGTACATATGAAAATTTTATTAAGGAGATATGATTTCACATGAAGAGATATTATAAGGTTAAACGAAGATGAGTATATGTATATATATATATATATATATATATATATATATATATATATATATATATACTTAGTAAGGTGCTATATATATTTTAGCAAGAAGAATGATGAATTAAGTTAATGATATAAGAATCAAGATAAAACTATGTTAGTAATTAACATATCTTGATCGTTAGCCTTAACTGTCAAATAAGAATTTGAATAAGTATAAATTCGTTAGTTAATACGATTAGAAATAAGAAGGGAGTAATTTAAAACTCAAAAATTTGAGTTAGAGATAGAATTTTGAAGCATGGACTGCTCGGTTGCGTCCGGGACGTCAAGTTTAGTCAGAATGAACAGTAAACACAAAATGTGTAAAGGTAAGTCAACAGTTGACTTTTGGTCAAAGTCAACAAATGACTTTTATGAAGAAAAGTCAAAATTAGCATAAGAAGTAAAAATATGAGAGGAAATTCAATGTGCAAATATATATATTGGTATCAACTAGTTAGTAAATTAAATTCATATTAGAATATATGATTGAATATATTAAATTATATATTTAATATATAAATAAATTATTTGAAAACAATTTATGGAGAGGAGGAGGAAATTAAATTTAATTATACAATATATAACTTGAATACGTTATTTAATTATGGTATGAGAATTACATTACCTAAATGGTTATTGTTATTTAGTGGTCCTAGTAATAAAATATATACTAGTGTCCTAATCTAAGAGAATTGTGGAGTATGTCACAATTTATTTAATTATGTGTGAGTAATTGCATATGAATAATATATGTTTATTTTTATTTGTTTGTTATAAAACAAATAAGAGAAGCTAAGGTAACCTAATTATAAATTAGGAATGAAAAGTTGAATAACTTAATGGTTATGATACGGGAGAATGTTATTATATAAAATTTATACTAATTCTAAGAGATTTATTTTATACATCTCGGTTAATTAATTTTATAAACGAATTATAACAAGTCTAATTGGGTTAAGAAAATAAAAGTGCATGACTAAGGAATTATGTTATAATTGAGGAAATAAAAACCCTAATTAAATACTTAGGGAATGAGAATATTAATAGTATTGGACGTAATTTGTTTACATGGCCCAAGAAATTAATTTAGAAGCCCAAAAGAATTAAAAGAATAGGAGCCCAAACTTGGAGCCCAATTGAAGAAAGGGCACTTTGGACATTATGTATACTAGATATTACATTAAAGGAAAACAAGACTTGAAGAAGAAATGGCCACTTGGCCGGATATAGAGAGGAAGGAAAAAGAAGGGGCATGTGATATAATCATTTTCCTAATCAACTCTTAACAACTCCTTCCATGTGTCATTTTTTTATTTATCCAACATCTTTGTGCAAGCTTACAAGTAATCTCTTGGTAAGTAAGAAAGAGAGAGAATGAGTGGGAGCAATTGAAGGCCACATGGCCAGATGGCTTATGGAAGAGAAAAGGAGAAGGAATGAGATAGTTTTAATATATCTATATCTAATCTATCTTATTTTCATTTCTCTTTCATCTCTTTTATTATTCTAACAAGAACTAAAGAGAGAGAGAGAGAGAAAGAGAGAGAAAGAGAGAGAGAGAGAGTGAGAGAGAGAAGAGAGGAGCAATTCGGCAGATATGGAGGAGAAAAGGAAGAGGGGAGGCAGCCATGAGAGGTAGAGAGGAGAGAGAAGGGTAATCCATGAAATAAGAAGAAGGAGGTCATGTGAATCAAAGGTATAAATACATTTTGTGTATGTATTTTTGATTATTATAAATCAAATCTTGAAACTATGTTTCTAAACTTAAAAACCATGAATATACTTGTTAATGAGTGTTTCATGTATAAATATACCCATATTGGGTGTTGTTTTAGTTGGAAATCAAAAATAAAGAAAAGTGATTTTTCTAGTTTATAACCCTCAAATTTCTATGTACTTTGGATTTTCACAGTTTTTGATCTACACATTCTTTTTGCTATCCATCAGAGAGAGGTGCTAGATATGTAAGTTATCTACTAAACCCAAGTAGTAGCACTCAAAAATGTTGAGTACACAAGCTGTAATGACCGTTTTGGGAAAAACAGTTTTGTATTTTTAAGGAAAAATAGACTGTTTATGAACAGTCAGTACCAGAGGTAGTTTACTCATTTTTCGGACATTTCAAAATTCTGGAAAACTTTGGGAGGATACTATGATAAGTTTTCTAACATCTCGAAGTGGAATCACTGAAAAAGGAGTTGTAGATTTCCGTATGGAATATTTTTAGCAAAACACGAAAAACTGCAAAACGCCATTTAACTTTTGTCCAAACTTTTAAAAGGGCATTTTCGGCAACTTAATTTGTGAGAAAATTTTTGGCCTTTTGGGACATGAATATATATGGTATAAAGTAACTCCTGTCCAAAAATGATCTCATTCCGACGTAAAATGACCAAGTTATGACCATTTCAATTTTTATGATTTTCGGACGAAAATCGCTATAACCAGAGTTCTATAACTCCGATGGCCACGAAATTTAAACTGTAGCCTCACGTTAACACGTATAAGATTGTTCCAAGAGATGATAATTTCTGGAGTTAAGCACGAGGTAGCTAATTTTTTAAGGAATTAAGTACAAATGAATTTTGAAAAATACCAAAAGAAGTTGGAAAATTATGGAAAAATACTTTTTGTGTATGAAATATATGTATATATGCATGGCCAAAAAATAGAAAAATAATAAATTAATTTGGTATTTTCGCTAATGAGATATGGAATCCAGCTTGCTGGATTGGAAAATCTGATGAATCCAGCTTGCTGGATTGAAAAGAGGCTTACTGAATTGAAGAATTTAAAATCCATCTTGCTGGATTGATGGATTGGTAAATTCAGGCTTGCTAGATTACAATCTAGTTGTTAGATTTGGAATCCAGTTAGCTGGATTGCAGTTTTGGTTGTTGGATTTAGAATCCAGGTGGCTGGATTAGTATTTAACTTATTAGATGTTAAAGAATAACTTATGAAATGAAAAAGCGAGTGTTAAATCATAATGGATATGATATAGTGATTAAAGAATTTTCAAAGAATGATAATAATACTGATATGTTAAGATGTTATCTAATATTTGATTAAGTGTTAGATAATCTATTAATAAAGTAATTGTATTATGATACAAAGTAGAATATGCTGATTGAAAGACTAATCTTATTATTAATGATATGTCTTACCAAAAGAAGTTAACTTAAACTGCGTAGCAGTAGTCAACGAATCAAGCAAGTTATCCTAACTCAAACTTGAGTTGCATGTTCAAAGCATGTTACTGAATAATTGATGTTGATTATTCACGTCTATAATGATTATTGATTCGCACGTTGTGCATATTGTAAATGTTCATCAGGTATGAAAGGCTGATCACCTTCATTACTATTTGGTTCAGTTAATCTGTTAATGTTCATTATTAACCATTCATTTTTATTGACTCGGTCTTTCAGCTAAGAAAATTTGTTTATGCTATTTCATAATGTTTATATTGTTGAAAGTTAGCCAGCTTATTATTCAATTCTTTCAATCATGATATATCCTCAAATAAATTTAACTTGCTAGGCAAATTTGATGCTCACCCTTGCTATATCATGATTAAAATATTCAGATTAAGGTGAAAGCTTGAGTAAAGACTGTAGAAAAGTCAAAGTTCAAGATTAAATTATGGTGCAGTTAGATTTATTAAATTTTCTGACGAAAATAGCATTGTAAACCTTTTTAAATATTGAAAGTATGTATTAAGTTAAGGTTGTAGACCTTAGGGTTTATGTTGTAAAAGTTTAATGTATAAACAATTTATGTTTATATCTTCCGCAATAGTTATAGAAATAGTATACCAGATCCTTGGTGATTAGGACCGGGATCTGGGGATGCTACAACTGTGACACCCCCAAATCTCGGTACTTCATTACCTCAAGATTTGGTGTTCACGTAATCAAAACATTCATTTATAACTACCCAATCATAAATAAAATTGAATAATAAACTTGCCCATACAAGAATTACATAAAATACTATCTCCCAGGTTATCTAACCATTATATACAATCATTCATGCGGAAAATTTAAATAAACTTCATTACATTTCTTAAACCAAAGTCTGATAATAAAACTATCAAAACTATTACAAGTCTTCAGTACTTGTTCATCTTTCCCTTTCCTTTACTGGTGCTAGGTACGTCACCCTTTCCATCTTTAGCTGTAAGGATTTTACAAGCAAGAGTGAGCAAACAAGGCTCACTTGAAATAACAATGAATAAATTTTACATTCTCTGCCCATTCAGGGGCTCAATAGAACTGAACAATAGATTCTATTAACATCTTAAACATTCCTTGCCCATTCAGGGGTTCATTAGAACTAAACAATGAGTTCTATTAACATTTTAAACATTCACTGATGGTCTAATGACCACGAACCTTGTCCACAGTTATAAGTAATCCTTCAACTTAAACTTTTATGGTCATACGACCATAATGACCTTAAGGTACTTAGGGGGATCAACCCTTCGTACATGTATTGTATACAAACATTTCAGCGCAAAGTACAAAACTAAGCGTAACCCCTATAAATAGGGTTGTTCATCTTAGTATTTTAAGTACAAGTCCGCCCCAAAGATAGTTTGGTTTGGATATACTTCAAGATAATTTGGAATTCAACGGACATCAACTAAGGATTAGTTGAATAAAAGATAATAACACTATGTTATTGAATAATTATAACTGAATAAGTATTTCGTTCTAAGTTCATGCTTTAGGGATAATCTAATAGCATAACTATTGAATAACACATCATACCTTGCTTTGAATAACATTAAGCTAAGGTTACATCTTAGAATTTAATATCAGGCATGCACAACAAATAATAGCTTGAACGATAAACTAAAGGTACTTGCATGCTAATATAACAAGTTTAGAGTTAAGAAAACTTGCATAATCATAATAACTATCTCAACGAAAGTGCAGAGATGAGAAACTTGTATCATCATGAATAACTGGATACAATGAAGTTGCTTAATGGAAATACTTTACTCAATAAAGTATAGCATATGAAATTTGCATAACGAAGCTTTAGGATTAGAAAACTTGCTTAAACACAACAAACTAACTCAACGAGAGTATGGAGTTAGAGTGCACAATTATAAAAGTAGAGTTAGAGAATTTGCATAAGTATAACATAACAGTGAAAAGCAACCTTGCGGAATAATAAAGTAGCAAAGGTTAGGGAATTTGCCTCGTACGTAGGTTAAACAATTACTATTCACGTTTACCCCAAGTCCTACACATACCATATGTATTGACAATACACATTAGTTACACTAATATTACCTTTATGAGTTACTTTATTACTCTTAGTATAGCTACTAACTAAGTTTATGTCTAAATAACATCACATCTTTTCATGAACATTACTTTTTAGCTTTATTACAACTACTTAAGTGATCATGTCATTGCACCATATGCACATTAACAACTTGATACAACATTCTATTACATGTCCAACATGTTATCATTAAGTTATACTAATACACAAAGGGTTGCACTTGCATTCCTGCATCCCGACTCCCTCCGATTGGCTCCAAATACACAACAGTTCTAAGTATGGCCATTTTGACTACTGTTATAAACCTCAAATTAAAAATACTTAAAGCATGAAAGTTTTAGGTCTACTCGTCCTCATTCCGGATCATCTTGAATTACCTCAATCGGAGTTCGTATGAGAAAGTTATGGCCATTTTACTGCAGAAGGTCAAAACTGTCCGACCCAGGCCACTTTTCCAGCGCTGGGGCGCAAAGAGTGGCGATGGGGCGCGAGTACCAGCGCCGGGGCGCGAGTTACAGCGCTGGGGCAGGAGCCTTGGCCCATTTTTGGCGCTGGGGCGCGAACCTTGGCGCTGAGGCGTGAAATTTGGCGCTGGGTGTGAATTTTGACACTAGGGCGCCGAAACTCACATAACCAAAAAGAAGAACAGAGCCAAAGCTACTGTCTTAAATTTGTAATAACAATTTGCCCCAAACAACATGTATACCTAATATAAACTACACATAATTGCTAACAATTATCCATATACGAATTTCCAACAATTAAACAACAATTTAAAAGACTTAAATCACTAAAATAATATTTGGTTAAAACTCAAAACTCCATCGTTGATATCTAAAGTACATTTAACGAAATTTTCACTGTTATTAACCAAATTTGATTCCTTGCTCTGCTTAATTTCTTACCCAATTACACACAAGTCTCAATCAACATAATCACATACAAATTTTTATTAACTTTCAAAAGTCATATTCATGCATATAAGTTTACTGTTAAAAAATAATTCCTTTCTTGTATACGTAATTTATCATACTCTTACCTATACATTATTGAACATACAATCATCAATATATATGTTATCTACTACTAACACATGATTTCATAATCAAATAGTAAAACATTCGAACTCTAGAAAGTTTGTAAAGAACTTCGTCTTACAGTCAAATTGAGGACACCGAGACAATATAAATTCACATAAAATATATGGCGTAAAATAGCTATGGTTAAGTTTTGTACATACTTTTTGTTTTAGACAGTCTTTGTTAAACACTGATAACTTTCTTTTGCTACTTCTCTCACTCAAATTCTCTGAAACTTTTCTTTTTCTCTGAACACCTTTTCTTAGACTAAGCAAAACTGGAGCGTAACACTTAACAAGTATGCGTCACAATAAAACAAAACTGATAAGGCAATAATAAGCCTATTTACTCCCATTAGTTACCAAACATATAACGTATAATCTTATAAATATAAATATATTTTATTTATATATTTGTTTTATTCTATTAATAATTTAATTTAAAATTAACATGAATTTGAAAAGCCATAAGGCCTTGTTTGGCAAACCATTTATAAAATAAAGGATTAATATACTTACACCTTGTTTGGCAACACTAAATTAAAATTACTTTAATTTATTTTAATAACTCTTTATCACATAGTTATTTGTCACACTTTATGAAATAACAATTTATTAAATAAATCACTTAATCACATAACTCAATCCACATAACACATTAATTATTTAACAAATAAATAATTAACTAAAACAACTCAATCAAATTGAACAATTACTTATTCAATAATAAACACATCCAATAAATATTTATATAAATCAATAAATATTTATAACTTACATTTAAAAATATGGAATGTTACAACAACTTTAAATTGTAATATATGACCAATATACTATGTAATGTGTTAAGAAGCATGCTATGTGATGATTTGATTCTTGTAAGTGTAGACTCATATTAGTTTACACATACTAATTGAAAAGACTGACTTATTAATGTTAGGTCATTTCAACGGAAGTTAATTAAAGTTAGAATTAAATTGTAGCTGAGTAAACATGCAAGTTTCCCTAACCTTACTTAAATTTATATTGAGTAAGTCTCCGAACTTCACTCTTTTATTGTACAAATTCTCTAATTTACACAACTTTGAATATTGTGCAAATTGCTAAACTTCACTTGTTTTTGTTAAAATTTCCTATCCTTCTCATATTGTATTGAGCAGGTTATCGTTGAATTAAATGTTATTCATTCAAGCTTGAAATTTATTTCCAAGCATGCTATTAAGTGGTTTAATTACCTTACAATTATTCCACATCGATATTATTGATATTCGCACTTAATGCACTTGAGTTCGTATAGTCTTGAACTTGTACAATATTTAAAGTTCTATAATTCTTGAATTGTGTTAGATAGAGTCTGAACCTTTATTCGGTCAGACAAGTGTATGAAGTTTTATAAAAGCTATCCAAATCAATTGATGGTAAGGATTCTTAGACAGAAAGAACACCCCTTTTTGATAGGGGAGTACCCCAGGTATCTAATATAAGATACAAAGAGCATATTTAAATGTTATGCATATACATGGTGTACGCGAGACTGATCCTCTCAAGTACTTATTCTGTAGCCAGTAACCAAAGGGTCAATTAGTTATTAATTCCATTGGAGTTTTATAGTTCAAAGTCTACTTGACTAGCAGTTATTTTAAAAGCAATCATTATCTTTGCTTCTAATATTCATATTGTTGAATCCTTCAGATATTCATATTGTTGAATTCATTGTCAGATATTTTTTCATTTATCATGATATACCCTTATTGTTATATTTAAACTTACTGAGCAAACTCGTTGCTTATCCTTGCTATATCATGAATTATATTGCAGCTAAGCCCAAGACCTCAGGAAAGGACAAGGGTAAAGGAAAGATGTAGAATAGTCGCCAGGAGCAGACTTTACTATATGCCTAGTTTAAATTATTGTTATGTAATAAGAACCCTAATTATTATTTTAGGGTATGTTTGTAAGATGATATTAGGTTATTGAATCTTGGGACTAGTAACACTTTTTGAAAGAACAACGTATATTTATTATATTCCACATTTTTGTTTTTATATGTTATTTAGAGGCGGATGCTTGTATTTTATCGTGATGACCGAACCGGGATCAGAGGACCATGTTTCGGGGGTGTCACAAGTTGGTATCAGAGCCATAGGTTATAAACGTTAGGAATGTGAAACCTAGGTTATAACCTTTGTAGAAAACTCAAGAAGAGTATGTAAGTGATGGGTGGAGGAAATCCATCGAGTTTTATTGTGATACTGAAGTTGTTTATTCAAATCAAAAAATGATTAATAGACCTCTTAAATTTCTTAGAGCTAACATAGATAACATATCACATAAAGCCTAATTATTTTTTTTTCTTTCCTCAGATCATGCCGCCAAGGAGACTACAACGGAATCAGAGGGAGGAAGGATCTGTTAACAATGTTGGAGTGGAAAATGTTGATCCGATGCAGAACTTTGTTAACTTGTTAACTGTGGCAATGCAAAACAGACCGCCGCCAGTAGCAGGGCAGCCAGGACAACACTTGGCTAGCTTTAAGGACTTTAAATTGGTAGGACCACCGGAGTTCCGGGGAACCTTGGACCCAATTGAAGCCCAGACATGGATAGAAGAAATGGAGAAGGTGTTTGAAGTCGCACGAGTGGCCAAAGCATAGAAGACGAGTTTTTCCACTTTCATGATGAAGGGCGAAGCTAATTATTGGTGGAAAGCCAATAAGAGCCGTGCAGACGAAGGAGTTATTCCTTGGGACAGATTTAAGGAGCTATTCCTTGAGAATTACTTCTCAGAGAATACGTAACATGATATGGAAGTTAAGTTTCTAGAACTGAAGCAAGGTAGTATGTCTGTCACAGAGTACGCGACAAGATTTAATGAGTTAGCCCAATTAGCTCCGAATCAGGTTGACACAGAGGCTAGAAAGGCAAGGAGGTTCGAATTAGGACTGAAATTATGGGTGCAAAAAGCAGTGGCGGTACTAAAGATTAAGACTTAGTCTGATCTTTTGGAAAAGGCTATCATTGCCAAAGGAGGCAATGAAGCCATCGCTCGATTCAAACAAGTAATGAAGACCGGTCAGGATAGACAGAAAGGGGGAAGTAGCGGAGGCAGCAACCCCAATAAACGTAAATGGGTGGAGAGCCAATCCTTTAAAGGTAAGAAGTCCGGGGGGAGGCCAAGAAAAGTATGAGGTGCAACAACTGTGGGAGGAATCACTCGGGGGAGTGTATGAAGGGAAATAGTGTTTCTTATCATTGCGGACAACCGGGGCACATGGCTCCCCAGTGTCCGAATAAGCAGAAGGGAGGATGTTTCTCATGTGGAGCCACATACCATCAATTCAAGGATTGCCCGAAGAGAAAGGGCGATGCAGCTAGCGACAACCGCAACAACAACAATAATGGGCTGAACATTGGAGTACCAGCCAGTCAAGCCAACAGACCAACGGCATGAACGTTCAACATGACCGTACAGAATGCGGTGGAGTCTAAGGACGTGGTGTCAGGTATCATTTCGATCAATGATATAGATGCATACGTGTTATTTGATTCGAGTGCTACCTGCTCTTTTATTTCCAAAAAATTTACTAAACAGTTAGACTTACCCCGTGAGAGATTACAACATCCTATGAACGTAGAAGTAGCAAACAAGGAGATTATTCCCGTAGAATACATTCATAGGAATTGTTATACCTAATTACGAGGATTTAACCTCAAAGTGGAATTGATACCGATTCGTTTGGGGGAGTTCGATGTAATCCTTGGGATGGATTGGTTATCAGTTCACAGAGCAGTGATAGACTGTAAGAAGAAGTGTGTACACCTTAAGACTCTGAATAATTCGAAGGTGGTATTTTATGTTAGTAAATCGCCTAGACAATCTCATTGTCTGACGATGGTGCAAGTGCAGAGATTGCTTAGGAAGGGTTGTATAGGTTATTTGGCTCACGTGTTTGATACTCGATGAGTCGAGGGTGAACTGAGTCAGATACCTATTGAAAGGGATTTAGTTGATGTCTTCCCAGACGAGATTCCGGGATTACCACCGGATAGAGAGATTGAGTTTGTTATTGATTTTGTACTAGGGACAACACCAGTATACAAAGCACTGTATCGTATGGCACCAGTAGAGATGAAAAAACTAATGGCTCAATTACAAGAGTTGTTAGATAAGGGATACATTCGACCGAGCGTATCACCATGGGGAGCACTAGTCTTGTTCGTAAAGAAGAAAGATGGGTCGCTAAGACTTTGTATCGACTACCGAGAGTTGAACAAAGTCACCATTAAGAACAAGTACCCATTGCCCATGATAGAAGATTTGTTTGATCAGTTGAAGGGGGCGAAGTAATTTTCAAAGATTGACTTGAGGACCAGTTATCACCAACTAAAAGTGAGGCCGGAGGACATTCCAAAGGAATCATTTAGAACTTGGTATGGACACTTTGAGTTTCTAGTAATGTCATTCAGATTGACGAACGCGCCAGCAACATTTATGGATTTGATGAACAGAGTGTTCAAACAGTATTTAGATAAGTTTGTTGTCGTATTCATCGATGACATTCTAGTGTATTTAGAGACGGAGGAAGAACACATCGAGCATCTTCGGATAGTGTTGGAGACATTAAGGAGGGAGAAGCTGTATGCAAAATTATCCAAGTGTGAGTTTTGGTTGTAGATAGTGCAGTTTTTGGGGCACGTTATCGACAAGAATGGTGTTTCGGTGGATCCAGCGAAGGTAGAAGCGGTTATCAATTGGGAGCAGCTGAAGACGCCGGTAGAAATTCAGAGTTTTTTAGGATTGGCGGGATACTATCGAAGATTTATTCGAGATTTTTTGTGTGAAACCCCAGATTTTATGAATAAAGATTTAATTTTTTCGAAATATTTTTAAATATTATGGTGTGAATTTGAGATAATGTTATAGCTGTGGGTAGTATTTATAAATTTTATAAAGTATGCAAGTTGTTGTATTATATTCGATTGGTCGGGAAATATTATTTTTGTCGGAGAATATTCGTACGACGGCACAATTATTGGTGGACCCCACAACGGAATTATTGTCGGATTGAGAAAACGACAAAAATATTTTATTAAAAATAACGGCGGAAGTTTTACCGTTAATACTGTTAAACTACTCGGTAGTAAAAGTACAGTAATACGTGTGGTTACATAGTAGCACACGGTATTGATTATTAATGCTTATGTGAGAAGTCACTCAGTTTGATTTAATTATTGTCAATTAATAATATGAATTATTTAGCGATAATGAAGTTTTATTTTATTCGTATTATTAACGTAATAAAACAGAAACATCTTTTTATATAAAACAGAATACTTTATTAAAGTTATTTTATAAATAGAATATATTATATTTTATTTAAAAGATTTTTCTTTAAATATGGACCGTCAGATTAAAGTAAATCAATATGGACCGTTCATGAATTAGTTACTATGTATTCCATTTTCCTATAAATAGAAGCTCATTCCTTCATTATTTTCTTACGAATTCACTGAACTCTAGAGTGAGAAACAATAGAGAGAAACTATAGAGAGAAAGAAGAAAAGTATTCTGCTACTTAACTACTTCTTTAGTTCAGTTCTTCTTTAAAACGGTAAGGGATATTATTTGTTGTACTTGTAAGGGATATTATTTGTTGTACTCGTAAGGGATATTATTTGTTGTACTCATAAGGGGAATTCTTTCTTTCTTATTCATGAAGAGAACTTCTGTTATTCCATTCTTTATTATTATGTTGGAATAACCTGGATACGCGGGATACCCTATACTTGGTGAAATTCTTCTGTTATTTCATTCTTTATTATTATGTTGGAATAACATGTTTATGCGAAGTACTGCATACATGGTGAAATTCTTCTATTATTCCGTTCTTTATTATTCTGTCGAAATATCCTGTCTGTGTGTTTACGCCGGACCTGGTTCTATTATTTATTATTTTGTCAAAATATCTTGTATGTGCTTTACGCCAGACCTGGTTCTATTATTTATTATTCTGTCGAAATATCCTGTCTGTGCATTTACGCCGGACCTGGTTCCATTATTTATTATTCTGTCGGAATATCCTGTCGGTGCATTTACGCATGACCTGGTTCCTCGATTATTTTTCGGTTGGAATAACTTGTCTGTGCGGTCTATCGCATGCATGGTAATTTCTTTTGTTATTCCATTCTTTATTATACTCAGTTGGTTAAAGCTTTGACTTCTATACTCCATGAAATTAGTGGAATATCATTGATATTTGCGCTTCATCTAGTATCTTTTCATGGAAATATTCTTCTGAGCATTCTTAAATTTTACTCTACAAAGCAGTATCATGTTGACAATTTGGACGTTGTTGGTTCCTGGATAAATTAATTCTTTAACTTGTTTTATTGAATTCTTATATTATTGTCATCATCCTCATGTTTATATTTTGTTGAAAGTCATCTATGGCCTGTAGTGCATAGATGGACTTGGTATGATTATGACTAGGGATTATTCGGTGTAATCATGACCGTAATGTTACAAATGATGTGGAAAAAGTCTTCATTGGCCCGTAGTGCATTGACGGAAAGTTTTTGGTATGATTATGGCTATGGATTCTCTTTGGCCGTAGTGCAGAGATAAATTGTTTTATGGCAGATCAGGACCGTTGATAAAAACATGATTATCTTTAGCCGTATTGCATGGATAATTCGTGGTCGTGATACTAAAGAATATCCTTGGCCGTAGTGCAGGGGTGATTCGATGATGTGTATTATTTATTAAGCCGAGTCTCAGCGATAAAAGTCATGAAAAACCTTTTACATCATAAAAGATAGTAGATTTTATTCTCTACTTGACTCTTTTAATGGATTGTTCGTTCCGCTGCAGTTAAACTTGATGTCTGTTGTATTTTATCTGTTTAACATTGTTGAAGACTAGTGATAATTTATTCTGCATTATCTTAGTCATAATATTTCTTACTGGGCTAGTTGAGCTCACCCTTTCTTTCACGGTTCTCTTCAGGAAATGAGAATATAGCTGGGACGAGTCAGAAACGGAGTGATGGACCAGATGATAGCATTAGTAGTCCTCACTATTCTATGTAATAGTGTGATAATAATTGTAATGAGGACTCCTTTTTAGTATGGATACTCTCTAGAAGATAATATTTGTATTCAAACTCACAGTTTATGTTTTGTCATATTGTACACGACAGTTGTATTAGTAAGTTGTATTTGAATTCTGCACCATGTATCTGGCGACCCAAGATGGGTGATGTATACCTAATTTTGGGGGTGTCACATTTTGAAATTAGCATCACCGTTGACTAATCTTACCATAAAGACAATTAAGTTCGTTTGGACGGAGAAGTGTGAAGAAAGTTTCCTAGAATTGAAGAAGAGGCTTAGTCAAGCACCTGTGTTAGCTTTACCAGACAACACTGGAGGGTTTACAGTGTATAGTGATGCGTCACACAAGGGTCTTGGCTGTGTACTGATGCAACACGGCAGGGTCATTGCGTACGCTTCACGTCTGCTGAAAGATTATGAGAAGGGATATCCGACTCATGACCTGGAGTTAGTAGCAGTAGTTTTCGCCTTTAAGATTTGGCGACAATATTTGTATGGCGAGAAGTGTGAGATATATACGGATCACAAGATTCTGAAGTATATCTTCACGCAGAGAGAGTTAAACATGAGGTAGCGCCGATGGTAAGAAATAATCAAAGATTATGATTGTGAGATTTTGTACCATCCAGGCAAAGAAAATGTAGTGGCGGATGCCTTGAGTAGAAAAGGCAGCGAGAAGTTATTGAAGTTGACCATTCAAGAAGAATTGGTGAAAGATTTCGAACGACTAGACTTGGAGATTAAGTATCCGATGGAGACCAACAAATAATTATTTACGATGACAGCAAGCCCGACCTTATTGGATAAGGTTAAAGAGGCACAAGAGAAGGATGAATATTGTAATAACATCAAGAAGCGATTGGCTGAAGGTGATGAATTAAAATTTAAGATTGATAGCACTGGATTGCTAAGATTTGAAGGACGAATTTGGGTACTATTAGTACCAGAAGCGCACAGTACAAGATTCTTGATTCACCCAGGAAGCACGAAGATGTACCAAGATTTGCGTCACCACTTCTGGTGGCCAAACATGAAGAGAGAGGTTACAGAATGCGTAAGTAGATGCCTAACGTTTCAGAGAGTCAAGGCAGAGCACCAATAACCAAGCGGGTTATTTCAACCATTAGAAATTCTAGAATGGAAATGGGAGCACATGCATCACAATGGACTTTGTGGTGGGACTTCTGGCAACGCAGAAAGGGCACGACGCCATATGGGTAATTGTAGATTGTCTGACTAAGTCAACTCACTTTTTGCCGATTAAGATTAAGTATAGTTTGGACCAGTTAGCCAAATTGTATGTCAAGAAAATTATCTCGAGGCATGGGGTGCTGGTATCTATTATATCAGATAGAGATCCGCGATTCACGTCAAACTTCTGGAAGAGTCTTCAAGAAAGAATGGGGACACAACTACGAATGAGTACCGCGTATCATCCGCAGACCGATGAACAAAGTTAGAGAATGATTCAAACACTTGAAGACATGCTCCGAGCTTGTGTGATGGACTTCAAGGGTAGTTGGGAGGATTATCTTCCATTAGTGGAGTTTGCGTATAACAATAGTTATCACGCCAGTATTGGAATGCCACCGTACAAAGCACTGTGTGGGAGGAAATATGGAACACCCTTATGCTGGGACGAAGTTAGAGAACGACGACTGTTGGGACCAGAATTGGTATAACAGACGGTAGAAATCATCAAGGTGATAAGAGCTCGACTAGTGGCAGCTCAAGATCGCCAGAAGAAGTATACGGACTTGCATCGTAAGAAAAAGATTTTGAATTAGGAAGCTATGCATTTCTGAAAGTATCACCCTAGAAAGGGAAGATTCGTTTTGGGAAGAAAGGCAAGTTGAGCCCTAGGTTCATAGGATCGTTCGAGATTTTGAGGCGAGTTGGTGAAGTGGCGTATGAGGTAGCGTTACCTCCTGAACTTGAGCACATTCACAACGTGTTTCATGTGTCAGTATTGCGGCCGTATAAACCAGACTATAAACACGTTATCTCCTATGAACCAATCCAAGTCGAGAAAGACTTATCATACGAGGAAGTTCCTATCCAGATACTGGATAGGAAAGAACAGAAACTGAGGAATAAAATCATCCATTCCGTTAAGATTCTCTGGAGGGATCACTCAGTCGAAGAAGCTACGTGCGAACTAGAAAAGAAAATGAGAGCGAATTATCCATTTTTATTTGAGTAACCTTATTTTTACAATTCTGAGGACGAAATTTTTATAAGGGGGGAGGGATGTAATGACTGTGAATTTAAAACTCCCTATTAAATAAATATGTGATTTAATTTTTAATGAGTTAGTTTTGTGAGTCTATTTAAACCTTATGTGATTATGCGAATTTATGAAATGATTAAAGGGAGTCACTAATAGTTATTTAAATTAGTGGACTAGCCCTAAGAGTTTGATATCAAAAAATTGATAGGATTATTAATAATTAAATATTCAATTTATTTGAATATAGTGGTAGGATTTGAACATATTGATTAATTGCAATTATGGGTAATTAATTGATAATGTGTTGGTTAATAATTATTATGAATAATAATAATTAATGCGTAAGAGATTAATAAATATAATATGATTTTATTTACTTGATTAATTTGTGCAAGCATGTAATAAATTAAACTTTTATTATATGGTAGTTAACTATATATTTTATATGGTACAAGGTGACACATTAATATGTCTATATATTATATATATAGACTATATAGTAAGAGTTATTGCATTCATGGGAGTACATAAATAATCCTTAACTTGCCATTGTATAGTAGCATTAACACATTAAAATTATATTTTGGGGATATAAGAGAACAAAGTAAGCATTATAAACACGTTGCTGGGATTTAAAAGTATGTGTCCCATATTAAGAGTCCCAAACAGTAACCAAACAGTAGCCTACTTTCTTCATTGCGTAAAACTCCAGCTTCATAGCATTAGCAGTGATGATCGCTAGGATTTGGCAGTTGGCCAACCATTGTATACCCAACATTTCTTCTGAATCACTATTAAATTAAACCATGGTATAAGAGCAATGTATGGACAATGAGTTCTCTATATATAGCCCCTCCTTCTCCATTTCTCAGTTGCTAAAGAATTTGTCTAATAAATATAGAAAGAGAGTGAGCGTGGCTAAGCATTGAGTGAGTAGTGGTCCAAAGAGGAGGTTAGCAAATTTAGAAGGGAGTAATTAAGCAAGCTAAGCTTTAAAGATGTATAAATTCTAACTTATGTTCTTGAATTGGGTTTTGGCAAATTCTTAAAATTATAAAGAATTCTCTGTTAATTGATGTAGAATAACATGTCATTGTGTTTTCTGAAGTTGTTTGCATGCTTAGAAGCATTGTAGTTGGTTTTGTTGCAGTTTTAGCATGGTTTATGTTAAGGCTCTGCAAATGCAGAGCCATTATTTTTCATACTGCTCGAAGTGGCGCGGTCCCTCATGCTGCCAGTCATGCGTACTAATTTTTGTGATCATGTTCCATTCTGAGCATGTTACTTTGGAAAGAATATGCATTACAAGTGACCTGAATATGTGGACTAAGGTAGTTATGTATATAGTAAGCCATAATAGGTTTGTTTTGACTTGGCTATTCAAAGAAGGCTTAAAGATTTAAAAACTAGAAATTGTATACATGGAGTAATATACATTCTGACCTTGTGAACATATGTAAATAACTTGAGTATGTGCGCAAATGCATATGAAAGCATGAATTAGACAATATAGACGTATCTTGCATGCTTAAATGAATTTTACTAATGGAGACTTAAAGTTTTGAAAATGAACTTGATAAACTATAGATACATTAAGTTGAGAACTTGTAAGTATGCTTTTGATGTCTAACATGTATATATGAAAGTATGATGTATGGTAGGTAAAGATGGCTTGTATGATTGATAGCTTAATGTGAAGTTTTCAAAGGAAACCTTAAAGACTAATTTTGTCAATATCTATATTACAATTATTCTACAATCTGATATCATGATTAGAGGTGTCATGCATATAGGCATGATGGACAAGCATGCTAACTAGTCATGTGGATTGTAAAATAGTTGAGCGTGGAATACGATAAGTCTAAGTGATGACTTCATACTTGAGATACATGATGTATCTAACATAAACATGTATAGTTGAGGCCAAAGGACCATGTAGTATGTGTTTAATAACTAGACACGATTGACCTTGTTAGCTTAACATGTGAAGTCTTGATTAAATGAAAACGAATAATGACCTATGATATGTTTCGATGAAGGGTTAAATTTAGTTATTCATATAATAACATATGTGTTGTGAATGATTATTCATATACGTGCAAGACGGGAGTACACTGACTTTCTGCAGAAAATAGCCATGTCTTGGTTTGCACCAGGAGCAACGCGGCCGCGCCAGTCTGCAGTAGGACCAGATTTCTGTTTTTGATCTGAAGTTCAAGGCATGCTTATATGATTACTTTAACTTGTAATATATGACCAATATGCTATGTAATGTGTTAAGAAGCATGTTATGTGATGATTTGATTCTTGTAAGTGTAGACTCATATTAGTTTACACATACTAATTAAAAAGACCGACTTGTTAATGTTATGTCATTTCAACGCAAGTTAATTAAAGCTAGAATTAAATTGTAGCTGAACAAACAGGCAAGTTTCCCTAACCTTACTCAGATTTATATTGAGCAAGTCTCCGAACTTCACTCTTTGATTGTACAAATTCTCTAATTTACACAACTTTGAATATTGTGCAAATTGCTAAACTTCACTTATTTTTGTGAAAGTTTCCTATCCTTCTCATATTTCATTGAGTAGGTTATCGTTGAATTGAAAGTTATTCATTTAAGCTTGAAATTTATTTTCAAGCTTGCTATTAAATGGTTTAATTATCTTACAATTATTCCACATCGATATTATTGATATTCGCACTTAGTGCACTTGAGTTCGTACAGTCTTGGACATGTACATTATTTAAAGTTCTATAATTCTTAAACTGTGTTGGATAGAGTCTGAACCTTTGTTCGGTCAGACAAGTGTATTAAGTTTTATAAAAGATATCCAAACCAATTGATGGTAAGGATTCTTAAACTGAAAGAACACCCCTTTTTGATAGGGGAGTACCCCAGGTATCTAATATAAGATACAAAGAGCATATTTAAATGTTATGCATATAAATGGTGTACGCGAGGCTGATCCCCTCAAGTACATATTCTGTAGCCAGTAACCAAAGGGTCAATTAGCTATTGATTCCATTGGAGTGTTATAGTTCAAAGTCTACTTGACTAGCAGTTATTTTAAAAGCAATCATTATCTTTGCTTCTAATATTCATATTGTTGAATCCTTCATATATTCATATTGTTGAATTCATTGTCAGATATTTTTCCATTCATCATGATAGACCTTTATTGTTAATTTTAAACTTGCTGAGCAAACTCGTTGCTCATCCTTGCTATATCACGAATTATATTGCAGCTAAGTCCGAGACCTCAGGAAAGGACAAGGGTAAATGAAAGATGTAGAATAGTCGCCAGGAGCAGACTTTACTATATGCCTAGTTTAAATTATTATTATGTAATAAGAACCCTAATTATTATTTTAGGGTATGTTTGTAAGATGATATTAAGGATATCGAATCCTGGGACAAGTAACACCTTTTGAATGAACAACGTATGTTTATTATATTCCACATTTTTGTTATTATATGTTGTTTATAGGTGGATGCTTGTATTTTATCGTGATGACTGAACCGGGGTCAGAGGACCCGATTTCGGGGGTGTCACAGACTCACCATGTTGGATTATCCCATGTGCTCAAAAATCTAAAGTAAATCTAATCTTTAGTGTCACCTTGCAACATCTAGATACATTGCATCAAATTTGAGCGATTAAAGAGAGAGAAAAACCAAAGTTATCCTTATTTGAGAACCAACACTTAGCCAAAACTCGCTTACTCTCAAGCTGCAAAATATAGTAAGTAAATCAGTTCCTAACTAAGTCCCTAACACCCCAAGAACAGATTAGGAAGCAAGGATCAAAGCTTATTTAAAGAGAGGTATAAACCCTAACTTAATTTAATCTTCTATGCTAAGATAGATTTTGTGTTTATGTGTTTATTTATGTGTTATAATATGTTATTTAGTGATCTATGATGATATATCATGGATCCATAACATCAAAGTGCTCAAAAATAAAGTTTTCAAAACTGTCAAGAAATCTAGATTTATGGCCTGACAAGCAAATGTTAGAGGTCATAGATCTAGATCTGCTAATGATTAGGCTTGTTAGATGTAATAGAGTTGTAGTATGCTATGGGGGGAGTAATCTGGAAGTGGAATCATGGTCATATCATGTTCATATTCCAAGATATTAATGGTCAAAGTGGGTTGACCAGTCTTGGGCTTGACTTTCTGGGTAACACAAAAATTCCCCAGTTTGGTCTGACAAGATCTGCATGAGCCCAGATCTGTCAGATGTTATGTGTTTAGCTTGTGTTAATGTATCAATGTTATACTCTGGTATACGGACTATAGAATCATGGCTTTAGATCACATAAACAACAAACAAAATCAAAGTACTGAGCAGTCAAAGTAGGTTAACCGAACACAGAAGTGGTTTTCTGGAAATTCCTGAAAACATATGAACAAGATTTTTGACAAGGTTTGACCAACTCAAATCTTGTGATTGTGATGTAGTTAAGCTACCCAAGTGTAGTATATTTGTTCTTTGACATGAGGACTACAAGATTGAATCACTCAAACACCAAATCAATGTCCAGAAACCAAGATAATCAAGTTGGAAAGTACCTACTAAGAACTGTCTGGGTTTCTGGGTAACCCAGAAAACCTAGAACATGTCTGACATACATTTTAGAGGTTTAGATCTTGCAAATGTGATATAGTTTGAGCTTGAACATTATTGGTACATGTAGTATTACATCAACACTACATAACCATTACACTTGCATGCCTAGAAACATCATGAGTAGTGAATTAAGGCTGGTCAAACTAAGCAACTAGAAGCTGACTTTGATTATTCTTGAGGCTCAAGAACACCAATAGTGACAGTATCTGTCGCTAAAGCCTTTAGCGACAGTTTTATTAAAATTAATTTCATTAATTTCCAATAAATAGATAAAAATAGAAAATAATTCCTAAAATGATTCAAAAATGAGTTTTAGAAATTATTTTAAGTTATAAAAATTAACTTTTGATAATTTGACAGTATTTTTATTAATATTCCTTTTTATTTGAATATTAATGATATTTAATTTATTTAATAAGTATATTAAATAAATTAGTTAAAAATAATTATAATATTCTAAAAATTATTTTAAATGATAATAAAGTGTTTAAAAATATTCTAAGTTATAAAAGATGACTTTTAATATTTTGAGTTAAATTTCATTAATAATTTAATATTAATGATGATAAATTTATTTCATAATTATATTAAATAAATGGTCTAAAAATAGTTTTTATGATTAAAAAATCATTTAAAAATGGTATAAATAATTTAAAAATATTTTAAGTTATAATAAATGACTTTTAATATTTTTATGAAAAATACATTAATATTTGAATATTAATGGAAATTATTTAAATATGATTTTAAACATTTTAAAAATTATTTACGGGTAATATTAGTGTTTTAAAAAATATTTTGAGTTATTATAAATAACTTTAATATTTGGACAACGATTTTATTAATATTTTAATATTATTTAAATATTAATAATAATGTGATTATTCAGTATTTAAATTATTTAAAAATGATACTAGTGTTTGAAAAATTATTATAAAAGATAATAATTATTTGGAAATTATTATTATAAGCTTCTGAAAAATATTATAAAGGATATTTTAATTATCTAAAATAATATTGAAGCTCCAGGATAGACTTTTATTAAAAATAAACTCGTTAAGTTATCTGATAAGGTGACCGGGGCACCGAATTAATACCGAGGCCCAACCAGATTGACATAGTTAAACATGATAAGTGTTTGTATAGGTTCTAAACAATGTTGTGACTACATGATTGCATGATTAAGTGATATTAGACCTGGCAAACGGGCCCAAAGCCCGCGGGCCGGCCCAGCCACCCCTCCAAAACCCGGGCTTTGGACCGCTATTTTTATGCCCATGAAAACCCGTGCCTTTTTGGCCCGGTCCGTTTTTGGCCCGGCCCGCCCGCCAACCATTAATTTTTATTTTTATTTTTAAATAAAGTGTTAGGTTGTGAGGCTTGAACACAAGACTTGTAAGTAAATAAATAAGAGTTCAAACCAACTGAGCTACAACAACTATTTGTTTTTAATGTAATCTTCAATATATTTTAACTATAATTAAAAATTATAATTAAGATATGTAGTTAATGTAATTTAAACAACAAATTCAAATTGCAGTAGCAAATGCAAACAAGGAACGAATGACATTACACACGAGATAATATGAGTTTGGTCATTACAGCAAAAGCTTCAACCTTGATATTATCTAATTCATATAATTCCTGACAAGTAACAATGTACAAAACTATAAATTAAACACTTACTGCAAAAGATCATTCTCAATAAGTACAATCTCTACTCTCTGAACAGCACTCAGTAACATAAATCCAAATTATCATCATAAATAATGTAGGTAATTAATTAATAATACTAATTTATAATACTATTATAATTTTAATTAATTGAGATATGTAGTTAATGTATGTAATTAATTAATCATGTTTGTTTGCATTATTTTTTATTATTAATTATTTTATTATTTTTAATATTTATTATTATTATTTTTGGTGTAACAAAGAATTTGCAAAAATAAAATAAAAAATTTAATGGCCGAAGCCCGCGGGCCGGCCCGGCCCACCCGCCACGGGCCACGGGCCACGGGCTAGCCATTCCAGCCCACCAAAACCCGGGCCTTTTTGGCCCGGCCCGCCGTTGGCTCGGCCCGGCCCGGCCCGCCCGTTTGCCAGGTCTAAGTGATATAGTGACTTTAAATGACAGTATTATGTGACGTGATGTGTTATACTAATTGCGAGATCGATATTATTGATTATAGGTCCTTCAAACGCAGTTAAATTATATTGTGTAGCAGTAGACAACGACAAATGCAAGTTTCCTTAACTCAATCTCAAGTTATTACTTTTCAAACATTGTAGTGGGAAATTATTGTTGATTATTCCTCATCTGATATTTATTATTGATTATTCGCAGTTAGTGCAAGTTCATTAACTCATACTAAATTTTAATTTCGAAAGTATGACTAGGGAATAACTATTGTTGGTTATTCACAACATTATTGTTGATTGCAAAAAGTGCAGTTGATTTATGTCTATTATAGAATAATTTTTGAGTTATGTCGTAGCTAATTGTTTTGGCGAGACAAATATTTGTTAAAACTTGATACGTTCTAGTATTTGAACTCAATTGTTATTGAAAGAGTAATGCCAATTATTTTGGCTAGATCGATATAGATGTTAGATGTTGAAATCATAACATTTCTTTAAATCCAAACTATATTGTTGCGATACGAATTCTTGATGTAAGACTGAGATGAACAACCTTTATATAAAAGGTAACCTTGTGGTCGGATATACGGCCATTGCGCGAGCTTGATTATTATGCATAATATTGGGTACAATGAAGCTGATCACTTTATGTACTTGTGGAAGGGTATGATTTAATCTTTATGGTTATCTGATACACCTGGGTAATTCAGAGTTGAATCTTTGATAATTACTCGATTTGTTTAAGATCCAGTGTGATCACTCAGCATAAAATCTGGAAATAATCCACTTTGTTATTACGTAGTATTATCTCTTAATAATCGATTGAATAGTATTGAAACATCGAAAGCGTTTTACTCTTTCATCTTTGAATTGTTGTTTAGCATTAAATTCGATAAAGTTTTGTTAATGATAAATGATTTGTTCAGCTAATTCAATGACCTTTTAACATTGTTGATGTCCTGTCGAATTTAGACTCTAATATTCTTGATTCACATCTTTTATTGTATGTTTTAACTTGCGGAGAAAACTTGTTGTCCACCGTTGCTTAAATATAACATTTCAGGTAAGAACGAAGTAGTAGGAGGGTCAGAGAAGGACAAGGGCAAAGGAAAATTGCAGGAGTAATTAGTATAAACTTTAATTATTGTGTTAGTATGTGTAAACCTTTTTGTACATATGAAGGTATGTAAGTTATGTTAAGGTTAGATAACCTGGGATAATGTTATAAAGATATTAATTACTATTATGTATGATGCTATTCTTAAATGAATGGGTAGTTAGATGTTATTTACATGATGGATCGTGAGCACCAAACCCGGGGGTTAGGTAACCCAGATTTAGGGGCGTCACAGGTTGGTATCAGAGCATTAGGTTATAAATCTTAAGTGAGGGGGAAAACCCTAGGATTATAACCATAAGCAAGATAGAGAAGACTCATTTAGAGTTCTAAGTGAGGGAATGATGAAGTGCATCAATGGTGAGATATGTGAACACATTGTGTTTATGAATTTCGTATTGGTGATGTTCTAATCAAAGTTGTTTAAAACTGATTGTAGGATGCCAGGAGATGATGAAATGAGTACGGAGGGGTTGGCAGCTATTGCACTAATGCCATTAGCCAAGGTGCCTGCTCGGAGTGAGTCAGTTGAAGAAAGTGTAAGAGACAAACCTATGGTGAATCTGGGAAGTGATCATGACGAGTATCCTGAAATGGATCTGAATGAAGATGAAGAGGTAGAGTCCGAAAAAGTTAAGGTGGAGTCAGAAATTAAGGCTGAAGTAGGAGAAACAGGTCAAGTATTTGCAGAGGTTCAGGAGCTACGGAATAAGGTATTTCTCTTGGAGGAATTATGGAAGACGGAGAGGGCATTACGCGAGATGACTGAAGAAAGGAACGATCTAAAGGCATAAGTGGATAGAATGAGGGCAGAAGGTGGTGGATCATCGGAAGGTACAATCAAGAAAAAGAAGGGTAGCAATAAACGAAAAAGGAACAATGACAGTGATATTAATTCAGGAAATTCAAATCCAAAGAAACAAACATGTGACAAGTGTGGAAAGACTCATTTGGGAGAGTATATGATGGGAAAGAATGTGTGTTCCAATTGTGGATAGAAAAAGACATATTTCGCCAAATTGTCTTAAGCAAAATAAGAGAAGATTTTTTTTCATGTGGTGGAATGGGTCACGGATTCAACAAGTGTCCTAAGAAGAAGGCAGGTGAAGGAAGTGGATGTAAATAGATTAAGTATGAGTAGTAGTACCTTTTGGTAGTAAGATGCAATATTAAAGATTGCAGTATCGTGAACAATGACTAGGTATATGTATATATTTATGTATATCTGTATGAATGTAATCCTTGTTTTTAGTATGAATATTAAGGTAAATTTTAATGAATCTCAACTTTTTGTGTAAAGTTGTGGTAGTTAATCCCGATTTTTGTCAAAAAAGGATAGTAACTGATTAAAGTAGTATGTGTTATGTACTAAAAGTACTATGTGCTATTTGAAAAAATATGCGATTATATGAGAAATTTTTGGTAAATTCTTATTATGATACTAATAGGAATTAGTATAGGGATAAATGATTAATGTAAGTTTTTATTTAATCAGATAATGCCGCCTAGACGACAAAATCGAAACCAAAGGGAGGAACAATCGGTGAATAATGAAGGTGGTCAAGCAGACCCATTGCAAAACTTTGTAGACATGTTAGCTCAAGCGATCAAAATAGGGCACCAGCAGCAAGAAATCTGCCATCCAATAGATTGGCAAACTTCAAAGATTTTAAAGCGGTAAGGCCGCCAGAATTCAAAAGAACCACTGATCCTATGGAAGCCCAAACTTGGATGAAGGAGTTGGAGAAGGCATTTATTATTGCGAGAGTAGCAGAGGAGCAAAAGATAACTTTTGCTACCTATTTAATGAAGGGAGAAGCTAATTATTAGTGGGAAACAAATCACGCTAGAGCTGGGACAACAGTAGTAACTTGGACAAGGTTTAAGGAGTTGTTCTTTGAGAACTATTTTTCACCGAGTATGCAAGCTAGGATGGAAGTAAAGATTTTAGAATTGAAGCAAGAGAATATGTCGGTTTCAGAATACGCCACCAAGTTCAACGATTTAGCGAGATTTGCACCTCATCAGGTGGATACAGAGGCACAAAAAGCGCGAAGATTTGAGAATGGACTGAAGCCAGGGATATTTAACAAGGTAGCCGTGTTACAAATCAATACATTTATGACTATGTTGGAAAAAACAATCATTGCTGAAGGAGGGAGTGAAGCTGCATCCAGGTATCATCAGGAGAAGAAGAAGAAGATGAATGAAGGAGGTAGTAGTGGAGGAAGTAATCCTAATAAGCGAAAATGGAGTGAAAATACCCAATCGGGAAACAAATCAGGAGAGAGTAGGAAGGGAGGTGAGCCGTGTGCGATTTATGGAAAGAACCATCCAGGAGTTTGTTTGAAGGGTAAATGAGTCTGTTTTAATTATGGCTAAGAGGGACACATGTCTCTCAATTGTCCCAGTCCAAAGAAGATACAAGTTTGTTTTTCGTGTGGATCATCAAATCATCTAGTTCAGAATTTCCCAAAGAAGAATGCGGATAAAGGAAGCATCAACAAAGGAACCAGCTGCGGAACACTGGCGATCAAAGGACATGCTCAGCCAGGAAGGCCAACGACACACACATTCAACATGATGGTTCAAGATGCAGTAGCTACACAAGAGGTGGTGACAGGTAAAGATTTCGCTTAGTAATATAATTACGTGCGTATTAGTGGGTAGATATCGATATGAGTTGTTTCCTTTCACGGATCCAAGTCATAGGTTAATATATGAATCACAAATTAGCGTTGTGTTTATATAAAGGAATTGATGATATAACTCTAAAAGGTATTAGAGTATAAGAAAGTGGTGATTCCGGGGACGGAATCCTTATAAGGAAGGGAGAATGAGAGGACCCAGAATTTTAAACAATACAATTTTTACGAATATTTTTTTAATATCGATATTGATTATCAAAATTATATTGAGTATCTGTGATATGAGCTTAGCAAGTTGTTCAAACTATTTATTGACTAAGTAACATGTGTGCAGTTATGTTAAACAGCTAGTGAAAACCCTAATTACGTATTGGGGTTCGATAGTTAATACAGTATTATAATTGTATCAGTGAGTATGTGTTTATACTATATGTAATTAATGATCAAAGGTTGATCATATAAGGTATAACTTTATTAAACCCTAATGATAGATTAGAAACTGTAGTCTACTGTAAGAAAACCCTAATGATCGATTAGGAACCCTAATTACATTTTTTGGAACCATAATTTCTAATTTAAGAATCCTAAACCCTAGTTATCAAATCATAATGGTGATTATTAAACCCTAAGGGTTAAGATTAAAGGGAATCATGTAAATTGACTAATACACCCTTAAAATCATGTGGAAAATTACCAAAATACTCTTTTGGAGGCGAAATGACTAAAATACCCTTTACTTAACTTTTAAGTTAAGAGATTTTCAAATCTAGTGACTCACCATGTTGGATTATCCCATGTGCTCAAAAATCTAAAGTAAATCTAATCTTTAGTGCCACCTTGCAACATTTAGATACATTGAATCAAATTTGAGGTATTAAAGAGAGAGAAAAGCCAAAGTTATCCTTATTTGAGAACCAACACTTAGCCAAAACTCTCTTAATCTCAAGCCATGAAATATAGTAAGTAAATCAGTCCCTAACTAAGCACCTAACACCCCAAGAACATATTAGAAAGCAAGGATCAAAAGTTGTTCAAAGAGAGGTAGAAACCTTAACTTAATTTAATATTGTATGCTAAGATAGATTTTGTGTTTATGTGTTTATTTATGTGTTATAAGATGTTATTTAGTGATCTATGATGATATATCATGGGACCATAACATCAAAGTGCTCAAAAATGAAGTTTTCAAAACTGTCAAGAAATTTAGATTTATGGCCTAACAAGCAAATGTCAGAGGCCATATATCTAGATCTGTTAATGATTAGGCTTGTTAGATGTAATAGAGTTGTAGTATACTATGATGGTAGTAATCTGGAAGTGGAATCATGGTCATATCATGTCCAGATTCTAAGATATTAATGGTCAAAGTTGGTTGACCAGTCATGTGTTTGAGTTTCTGGGTAACTCAGAAATTCCCTATGTTGGTCTGACAAGATCTTCATGAGCCCAGATCTGTCAGATGTTATGTGTTTAGCTTGTGTTAATGTATCAGTGTTATACTCTGGTATATGGACTATAGAATCATGGCTTTAGATCACACAAACAACAAACAAAATCAAAGTAGTGAGCAGTCAAAGTAGGTTGACCGAACACATAAGTGGTTTTCTAAAAATTCCAGAAAACGTATGAATAAGATTTCTGACAAGGTTTGACCGACCCAAATCTTGAGATTGTGATGTAGTTAAACTACCCAAGTGTAGTATATTTGTTCTTTGACATAAGGACTACAAGATTGAATCACTCAAACACCAAATCAATGTCCAGAAACCAAGATAATAAAGTTGCAAAATACCTACTAAGAACTGTCTGGGTTTCTGGGTAACCCAGAAAACCTAGAACAGGTCTGACAGACATTTTAAAGTTTTAGATCTTGCAAATGTGATATAGTTTGAGCTTGAACATTGTTGGTACATGTAGTATTACATCAATACTACATAACCATTACACTTGTATGCCCAAAAACATCATGAGTAGTGAATTAAGGCTGGTCAAACAAAGAACCTAGAAGCTGACTTTGAATGTTCTTAAGGCTCAGGAACACCAATATTGACAGTTTATGTCGCTAAAGCCTTTAGCGACAATTTTATTAAAATTAATTATATTAATTTCTAATAAATAGATAAAAATAGAAAATAATTCCTAAAAAATTCAAAAATGTGTTTTAAAAATTATTTTAAGTTATAAAAATTAACTTTTTATAATTTGACACAATTTTCATTAATATTCTTATTTATTTGAATATTAATGATATTTAATTTATTTAATAAGTATATTAAATAAACTAGTTAAAATGATTTTAATATTCTAAAAATTATTTTAAATGATAATAAAGTGCTTAAAAATATTCTAAGTTATAAAAGATGACTTTTAATATTTTGAGGTAAATATCATTAATAATTTCTTATTAATGATGATAAATTTATTTAATAATTATATTAAATAAATGGTTTAAAATTGGTTTTTATGACTTAAAAATAATTTAAAAATGATATAAATGATTTAAAAATATTTTAAGTGATAATAAATGATTTTTAATATTTTGATGAAAAATACATTAATATTTGAATATTAATGAAAATTATTTAAAAATAATTTTAAATGTTTTAAAAATCATTTAAGGGTAATATTAGTGTTTTAAAAAATATTTTGAGTTATTATAAATAACTTTAATATTTTGACAAGAATTTTATTAATATTTTAATATTATTTAAATATTAATGATAATGTGATTATTCAGTATTTAAATCATTTAAAAATGATACCAATGTTTGAAACACTATTATAAAAGATAATAATTATTTGAAAATTAATATAAGCATCTGAAAAATATTATAAAGGATATGTTAATTATCTAAAATAATATTGAAGCTCCAAAATAGAGTTTTATTAAAAATAAACTCGTTAAGTTATCTGATAGGGTGACCGGGACACCGAATTAATACCGAGGTCCAAATAGATTGACATAGTTAGACCTAATAAGTGTTTGTATAGGTTCTAAACACTGTTGCGACTACATGATTGCGTGATTAAGTGATATAATGATTTTAAATGACAGTATTATGTGACGTGATGTGTTATTCTAATTGCGAGACAGATATTATTGATTATAGGTCCTTCAAACGTAGCTAAATTATATTGTGTAGCAGTAGACAACGACAAAGGCAAGTCTCATTAACTCAATCTCGAGTTATTACTTTTAAATCATAGTAGTGGGTAATTATTGCTGATTATTCTACATCTGATATTTATTATTGATTATTCACAGTTAGTGCAAGTTCATTAACTCAAACTTAATTTTAATTTTGAAAGTATGACTAGGGAATAACTATTGTTGGTACATTATTGTTGATTGTAAATAGTGCAGTTGATTCCTGTCTATTATAGAATAGTTTTTGAGCTATGTCTTAGCTAATTGTTTTGGCGAGACAAATAATTCTTGAAACTTGATACGTTCTAGTATTTGAACTCAATTATTTTTGTTAGATGTTGAAACATAGCATTTCTTTAAATCCAAACTATATTGTTGCGATACGAATTCTTGATGTAAGACTGAGATGAACAACCTTTATATAAAAGGTAACCTTGTGGTCGGATATACGTCCATTGCGCGAGCTTGACTATTATGCATAATATTAGGTACAATAAAGCTGATCACTTTATGTACTTGCAGTGGGGTATGATTTAATCTTTATGGTTATCTGATACACCTGGGTAATTCAGAGTTGAATCTTTGATAATTACTCGATTTTTTCAAGATCCATTGTGATCACTCAGCATAAAATCTTGAAATAATCCACTTTGTTATTGCGTAGTATTATCTCTTAATAATCGATTGAATATTATTAAAACTTCGAAAGCGTTTTACTCTTTCATCGTTGAATTATTGTTTAGCATGAAATTCGATAAAGTTTTGTTAATGATAAATGATTTATTCAACAAATTCAAAGACCTTTTAACATTGTTGATGTCCTATCGAATTTAGACTCTAATATTCTTAATTCACATCTTTTATTGTATGTTTTAACTTGCCGAGCAAACTCGTTGCTCACCCATGCTTAAATATAACATTTCAGGTAAGAACGAAATAGCAGGAGGGTCAGAGAAGGACAAGGGCAATGACAAATTGCATGAGTAATTAGTATAAACTTTAATTATTGTGTTAGTATGTGTAAAACTTTTTGTACATCTGAAGGTATGTAAGTTATGTTAAGGTTAGATAACCTGGGATAATGTTATAAAGATATTAATTACTGTTATATATGATGCTATTCATAAATGAATGGGTAGTTAGATATTATTTATATGATGGATCGTGAGCACCATACCCCAAGGTTAGGTAACCCGGATTTGGGAGCGTCGTAGCCGAGACAAATGGTATGTTATGTTTAAAAAGAAAATCGAGCTTTCTTTGAGAAGTTATGCCAAACTAAATTATTTTGGTGCTGAATCTGATGATTAAGTTTGAGGTGAACATACCCCGAAATGGGGTTACACGATAGGTTGATCACCTATGTATGAAAGATGTAGTTTACTTTCTTGGTGATTGTAAATTGGCCGTGATTGAAGGGTTTACGATGAAATGTTGTTAAACCTAGTAAGAGTTCATGGTCGATTTTACCCCTCAACAAAAGTATGAAATATTTTAAAGAAATTTTTATGTTCCTAGTTATTCATTCTACTTCATGATTCTTGACAAGTAATGAAGGTTAGAGAATGTTTGAAAGATAAGAAATTCTTTGAAAGGAAGTTGAGAAAAAGAGAATGTTGTGAAGAAGGGGTGAATGTGATGACCCAAAAGATGAAAGCATAGTTAAACATGAGGTTTAACTAATGGCGATTATGTCAATAGATGATCCTTGGGAAAAGGATGGTTATAATAAATAGAAGAAGTTAGATTAAACCTGTGCTAAAGGTTATAAGAATAAAGCATCCGGGTATGGGTGTGGTTTTAGAAATTCCGAGGATAGAATTTTTATAAAGGGGGAATAATGTGACAACCCGGAAAATCAGATTATCCAGAATTTAAGTTTAAAGAATTAATTATTAATAATATTTTGTACTATATGTTTATTAATCGTTCTAGAGCCTAGGATGATTATAAAATGGGAGGATTCTAGCTACGAGCTAGACTGAACGAGTATGAATTTTAAAGACAAAAATAAAAAAATCGATAACAAAAGTTTTTTTAAGAAAAAAGACGAAATATGCACTATTCATCTGACTAAACTTAAGGGTCAGGGTTTAAATAACCTAAGCTTTTCTAAGAGTTCGGTATGTCGAAATGACATTCCGTTGAAAGATCTGACGATAAGATTTCGTGAAAAGTTAGGTTAGTTGATAAAAGTTTTTCTCGTAAAATGTGTAAAAATCAAACGAAATAAAAACGACGAAAATTATTGTTATGTACTCTTTATCCACTGCGTTAGGGGAAAACATGAAGGAAAACGCTTATCATTATAAAGTATTTTTTAGTTTTTTGAAGTTCTGTAGAATGCGTAAAAGTTAATCTGTAAAGGAAAGACGAAATATCCAAAGTACGTAACCTTTAAACATTCATTACAAACCATGATAGATAATATATATCATACTTTTCCTAATAGTATTAAACTATTACATAAGATAACGTTCATTCATTCATTCAGCAACCTTTTCCCTTTCCCTTGTTCTTAGCAAAGCTCTCTGATCATTCACACTTAGCTGAAAACATTTAAATTAAGCAAGGATGAGCATTTGAGTGCCCAGTAAGTAATAACAATTATATATATAATCTGAAAGAATTCAAATATTTTCTTTGTACTATTCTTCTACAACAAGTCAATAGTTGTGAAGTATTCTGAACCGATAATACTAACATAACAATTCTATCTCGAATTTTTTTGAAACTACGTAATGACTATATATGGGGTTTAGTTGACATACTATGAACATTGTTTTCAATTTTTGAATAGGTTTAGCAGAACTTCATCCGCAAACCGTCATAACTTACGGGCGCGAGGGTGTACATCCCATGGGCCCTGTACTGATCAATACTACATTGCAAGAACGATGGGATCGTTCACTCTGTTCCGCCTTGGGCGCATAAAAGTTTTCCCGTGTAGGGATGTTCATACTTGTCTGGGTTCTAAATCAGAGGTTTTATCTTGCTCAATAATAATCTATAATTTAACATATATGTATACGGATTATTGACAAAGGTATATCAACATGTGATGAAATACAATGATTATCCAAGTGGGGACACTTGTTTAACCATTTCTAGAAATTAATGAACAGAATATATATATCTGAATTATCATATACTAACATTTTGATAATCAATGAGCTTATATAATATAAGGTTCATAATCTGTACAGTAATAATATAATTTAGAAACATTCTTACTCATGTCCATTGCATAAAAAAAATGCAAAGGTAAGATACTTGCCTAATGCGCTGCTTATAGTTCGCAACTTAAATTTATCTTTTATCTCATGACCTATCATCAATAATATCATTCGTTCAATTAGAATAACATACTATAACACATAGCACTGCTTATTCCAGTCAGCACATAACCTAATCACATTGTCACACATGTTTCACAGTCATTGAATCACAAACAAACACATATACAGACAAATTATACAAGTCCAGATCAATTTCTGAAACATGTCGGTGTACCGACGGCTTTATCGAGTAATTATCGAGTCTAAGACTCTATCATGTACTTTAATATATATAAGTATCAGTCATATTATTTTTAAATGACTTATAATAATTTTTTTAAACATTTATTATAATACATCATAAATATTTTTAAATACCGAAATCATAATTAAATGATCTAAATATTAAACAATTCTATTATCATTAATATTTAATTAATATTAAACTATTAATGAAACCATTGCCAAAATGTTAAAGTTATTTATAATAACTCAAAATACTTTTAAAGTATTAATATTACACTTAAATAATTTTTAAAAGAATTAAAATCATTTTTAAATAATTATCATTAATATTAAAGTATTAATGCATTATTTATCAAAATATTAAAAGTCGTTAAGTATAACTTAATATATTTTTAATTCATTTATTTCCTTTTTAAATGATTTTTAAATAAATAAAACCATTTTAAAACAATTTATTTAATATAATTATTAAATAAACTTAATATCCTTTATTATTAAATTAATATCATTAATATTAAATTATTAATGAAATTATCCCTTAAATATTAAAAGTTATATTTTATAACTTACAAAATCTTTAAACACTTTATTTTTATTTTAAATGATTTTATAATATTAAAATTATTTTTAAACTAATTTATTTAATATAATTATTAAATAACCTTAATATCATTAATAATAAATAATTAACGAAATTTAACTTTAAATATTGAAAGTTATATTTTATAACTTAAAATATTTTTAAACTATTTATTTTCATTTAAAATGATTTTTCTAATATAAAAATCATTTTAAAACTAATTTATTTAATATAATTATTAAATAAATCTAATATCATTAATATTAAAATATTAATATTTTTCATGACAAAATATCAAAAGTTATATTTATAACTTAAAAATACTTTTATAACCTTTAAATTATTTTTTTATGATTTATAAATCATTAATTCTATTTTTCATAATTTATTTAATATATTTATTAAATAACTTTAATTACCATGAAATTCATCACAAAATATTAAAAGTTATCAAAAATAACTTAAATTATTTTCTTATACCATAATATAATTTTAAATAATTTTTCATGTAATAAAATTATTTTCAAATAATTTATTTAATATTACCATTAAATAAATTAAATACTTTTAATATTCCAAAAATATTAAATATTTATGAAATATATTCAAAATAATTAAAAATTAATTTTCAGATTTTAAAATAATTTTTAAGAATTTATTTGGTATTTTTGATAATTAAAAACTAATTAATACTAATTATTTAATAAAAATATAATTTTTACTTAGAAACTGCAGCTAAAGACCACCTATAGCGACAGAACCGTCGCTATAGGTATTCTTCGTGTTCTTGAGCTTAACCTATAAATTCATGTGCAGTAACGAGTGTACTACTTTGACCGGCTCCAGATCTTAGGTTATCACGATTCTGGGCTTGATAGTGTGTGGGTATTGTAGTATAACTGTAAGTCTACCATTAACAATCGATATCATGGCCAGAACACAACAAATCAGAGAGTTATAAGCCCTCAAATCTCTTGTCAGAGTTGTTCTTCATTTCTGGGTTTTCCAAAAATGAAGAACAGTTCATACTGCCTTCTTTCGATCATCGTAACTTGCTTCACATGTCTTATTTATGAGATCTAATATGTTCAGTGTGTAGACAACATGCAAGTGTACAAATATAACACATAACATAGATCTAAAAACAACAAACAAAGAAGATCTTGTTCGGTCAAACATTGTCAGAAAAATAGCTCATGAAGAAATCTGGGTTTTCCAGATTTAAGACAAAACAGCCGGTCAACCCTACTTTGACCGGAAATATCATTTATTATAAACACGATCTAAGTGTGATAGATGCATGGTCATGTACCCTACATGTCAGTCTATAAATGGAGTACAACAACATGGCCAGAAACCTTATCAGAAGCCAGATCTAATGCTTATAAATCGTTTTCAAAAATTCTGGGTTTCTGGGTTTACCCAGATTTCCAGAATTCGTGCTCGGTCAACTCACTTTGACCGCTTATATCTTACAATCTAGACACGATTTGACCCTGTTTTCAGTTCAAGATCATAGTCCACATGACAAATAACATATCCATAACATAAAACACACACAACACTTAATACACAAAGATCTAGAGGCACTGACATTCGTTGTTAGACCACTGATTTAAAAATTTTCCAAATTTTGTAAATCATCAAATCCGAGCCTATAGATGTTATGGATCTAACATCTATCAACCCAGATCATTGATTAACACCTTATACAACATGATTAAATATAAAAACACCAGATCTAACATAGCATATGTGACAACCCGGAAAATCGGATTGTCAAGAATTTAAGTTAAAGAATTAGTTATTAATAAAATGAATTTTTATTAATACTATTTTGTGCTATGTGTTCATTAATCGTTCTATAACCTAGAATGATTATTAAACGGGAGGATTTTGGCTACGAGCTAGACTGAACGAGTAAGAATTTTCAAGACGAAAATGAAATTTTTCCGGGAACAAAATATTTTTCGGGAAAAAAAGATGAAATAGGCACTATTCACCCGTTTCTGCTCGGAGATTTATTTTGAAATTCCGAGAAGTTTTTGATTGCGTGAAATCTGAAGACGTGATGGAATATTCAATAATATTTCAGTTATGGCAAAAACGAAGTTTTCGCCTGCGGACTCAAAACCTAAGGGTTAGTGAAAGTGAGTTCCGAGAATGTTATGAGTACGTATAATAACTAGGGTTATTATGCATGAGAAATACGAGTTATTATACGAGTATATTACGAAGATTAGTATGACGTATAATACGAATATCGTACGAACAATATACGAAGAGAATACGAGCATACGAGAATGGAATGCGTAGAATACGATTAGTCTTAATGGACTTTGTGTTCATAGACTCTTGTAGAATCCAATTGGACTTGGATTATGTCAAGCCCAATAATTTGTGAAGTTAAGCCCAATAAGAATTAGGGTTAAGGCCCAAACCAAGAAAAGAAACCGCGGATCGAACCGATGGGTAAACGAATGGGTAAGAACCATTGGGGCAACCCATGGGGTGACCCATGGGTATGTGGGCCGGCCACTTGGCCACCAAGTAAGGGTGGTGGCCAAGTTAACTTGGTTGCAAAGTTTGGAATAGTAAGGAGGTGGGGGCGAAATGACTATTTTGCCTTTAGCTTTGGTTTTCTATAAATAGAAACCTAGAATTTCATTTTCTAGGATTTTTGAAAATCCTACCTTGAGAGAGATAGAGAGAGCTCGGTTGGGAGAGAAGAGGAAGAGCATGATCATGAACGCTCGGATCAAAAGTGGTCGTGAAATAGAAAAGCTAGCAAATCGCCGGCTTTGTCTAACGGAAGAGAAATAAAGAAGAACGGTAATCCGAACCCTAGTTTCTTCTACTATTTTCTTTAAGTTTAATATGTTTAAAACATAACTTAATGAGAATAAGGAGTAAAAGATTGTAGTAATGATTTCATATGGTTGAAATCATGAGAAAATAAGAAATGAGAAATAAGAAATTTAGTTTATAAATTTCTTAAGCAAGTATAAGATTCGTGAGGATTTTGAGCGATCCTAATGAATATTATGAACGAGTAGGTGAATTAAGTAAGGAATGGTGTTCTATAACATCAAATTCCAAGAAAAAGTGAAATCGTAATCCAAAATATCGATTAAAAACGAAGAACGCGAAGAACACGCGAAGAACGCGTAGAACATTGTTGATGGACAAATTTAAAACCATCGTAGTGTAAATGTTGTTGATGGACAAGTTTAAAACCATCGTGTATAAGTTAGTTGCTTCTTGCTTGGTTAGGAGCGTTAGAAACGTTCATGAAGAACGGATTTAAATTGAGCTATAACGAAGTTATGGCGAAATTTTCGTAAAAGACGAACAAGAATTTGAAAGTTAGTAAATGAACCCGAACGTGTCGGGTTTCATAAGAATGTAAGAGAACGTATAAAACGTGAGTCGTGGACTCAAGAACGAATGAATTCCGAGTTCGGATGACCGAATTACGGACGAACGAACGAAGAACGTTAAAAGCGTAAAATGAACGAAGGGTTAAGATTAAGCCAATTGAATGACATGTTAACGGATTCAGAATAAAGTTCTGTCCGAGGCATATTAAAGTACGTAAGATAAGGAAGAGAATGGCTTTGGAACGACCTTGTTCCGAGTTATAACGAAGAAGTTATGAGATCGTAAAGTAAGCATCTTAAACTTGACTTAACACATAGAAAAAATTTCTAGGTTTTTGTCTTGGCGCCGCAGCGCGAGAAAGGGCGCCGCAGCGCGAGAAGGGGCGCCGCAGCGCGAGCTCGGCCATACACTTCTGGAGAGTGGCGCCGCAGCGCGAGAGGAAAGGAAGGGCACGGCGCTGCAGCGCCAGTGCATAGCAATGCCCAGAAATGAGATTTTTAGTTCTCAGATACTGGGGGATGTGAAAGAAAGAAGTATGAACATATAGTTCACGTAATGCAACACTTAGTCAAGTGTTTTAAACCTTTAGCAAAGGTTGAACGAAAAGATTAAACGAGAATAAAAGACAAAGAATGTAGATGCGGGTTACGGAACCGATGTCCGGGGACCGTAGTTGCGATAAACGAACGTGAGGGATTGCTATGGTTGTGATTTGATGATTGGGTAATATACCCATGAATCGGATATACTTGGGTTTAAATTATTGTATTTTCGAGTCATTTAGGAATATTTTTACTGTGTTTATGTGTTGTATTGCAGATTCGAAAGCTGAGGAGACAAATTGGGGATTTAAGCTAATAAATGGCAAAGTCGTAATTTTCTAGAAGCTAGCGCCGGGGCGCTTGGAAATACATTACGAATAGCGCCGGGGCGCTATACTGTGGATGGGTCTGACGCGGAGCGCGCACGTGAGGCAGGCGTGGACAACATTTTGACTATCAGTTTGACCTTGTTGGAGGAATTTATGAGGAGTCTATTTGGATTAAAAGTTGTGGAGTTGGGGGAAGTAAAATATATATATATATATATATATATATATATATATATATATATATATATATATATATATATATATATATATATATATATATAGTGATTCTTTTTGTGAGGGGTGTGGAACATCAGGGAGATTAACGGAGGAAGAGGAGCAGATCTGAAAGCTGAAAAATTGGAGTTCTTCTTCTTCTTTATTCTTTTAAATTGTTAACTCATTGAGGATGACTTATCAATTATTTATAGCTTTTATTTCCATCATGAACTAATTCCTTTTATTAAGATTCCAATGGAACTTATTATGGTTATGAGTTAATTATTTAATTTAGTCCAATTATTTATGTTGAAGTGAATTATTCATCTTGCTTTGTGTTTATTGATTAATTATCTGGCCAATAATTACCTTTTTACTCTAGAAGGAATTGGGAAAGGAATTATAGAGTTAGAACTAGGCAGGGTGACATGTGACTTAGTTATTTGCACAGTGAATAATTAAGTTTGTGAATAGAATGAGAATATCTATTTGCCGCATGTAACATAAAAGGAATTGGGTTTGTAACGAGTTTAATTCAATTATTTTGCATAGAGATATAGTAAAATTAATCTGGGTTAAATAGAAGGCAATTGATCACTCGAGAGAGGGCTTTTGGCATTTGAGAATTCCTGTTAACAATTCAGTAGATGTAATAATTGGGATAATTAGATAATTGATTTAATAATCATAATTGGGGAAATTGGAGTCTTAATTATTATTTATTTGCATTCATATAATTATTAATTTGTTCTTTGTTTTCTTTTAGAATAATTTCTTGCTTTATTAAAATTAATTTTTCTTTTAGTTTTAGAGAATCAAAATTTTCGGTTGTTTAAATAAAAATTGAATTGATACAGTACTAGTAGGTGGAGTTTATTAATTGGAATTCTCTGAGGAATTGACACTCTAATTTATCATTATATTACTTGTTGACCGTGTATACTTGCACGTATTCATTGATTGCGAAATCAACCAACAAGTTTTTGGCGCCGTTGCCGGGGAATTCTTTGTTAATATTAATTCCATATTAGTTATAATCAATTCGTTTTTAATTTAAACGTTACTTATTTTTCTTCTTGTCATTGCAGGAATTCTTTGAAAGTGTATGCTCACTAGATCAAAGGCGAGAAAGGAACTTTTTCCTTATACAGACGAGATTGAAAGGGAGTTCCGGAAAGCGCAATCGACTAGTGCGGCACCACCCGAGGAAGAAAAACTGGCAGAACAAGAAATTCTAGTGAACATGGCAGGGAACGATCAGAAACCACTTCGGGACTATGCCATGCCGAATGTCACGGATATTCAGTCGAGTATTAGGAGGCCGGCAATCAATGCTAACACCTTTGAGATCAAACCGGCAACCATTCAGATGCTTCAGAATCAATGTCAGTTTGGGGGTAGTTCATTAGATGATCCGAATGAGCACATCTTAAGTTTCTTGGAGGTTTGTGACACCTTCAAATTCAATAACGTGTCAGAAGATGCTATAAGGTTGAGAATGTTTCCATTTACCCTGAAAGATAAAGCACGAAGTTGGTTACACTCTCAACCTTCGGACTCAATCCTTACTTGGGACGATTTAGCTAAAAAATTTCTAGCTAAGTTTTTCCCACCAGCAAAGTCAGCAAAACTATGGAACGATATTCATACCTTCGCACAGTTTGATTCAGAATCGTTGTATGAGGCTTGGGAAAGGTTTAAGGATATGCTCCGCAAGTGCCCACACCATGGAATTCCACAGTGGATGCAATTGGGGATATTTTGTGATGGTTTACAAGCATCCACGAGAGCAAGTATTGATGCAGCAGTAGGAGGAGCGATTATGTCAAAAAATTTGGACGAGGCATATAAGTTGTTAGAAACGATGGCCACCAATAACTATCAGTGGCCCATGACAAGAAATAACCCTCCGAAAACATCGGGAAAGTATGATGTGGATGCGATAACATCATTACAAGTGCAAATGACCGCAATGGCTAAGCAGATAGAATTATTGCGACCACAATCCACTCAGCAGGTAGCGATGGTTTGTGATATATGTGCTGGGGGTCATACTACGGATCAATGTGCCATAAATGCTGAAGCAGCGCAATATGTGGGGAGTTATAATCGATCTACTCAGCCTTATCAGAATCAAAATGCATATAATCCGGGGTGGAGAAATCATCCGGGTTTTTCATGGAGTAACAACCAAGCTGCAGAACAAGTGCCAAAACAACAAAACACTTCCGGGTTTCAAAACCAGACACAACAAACTGTGAGGAAAGCAAGTTGGGAAGAAACCTTGGAAAGGTTTGTGAAAGCAACTGAGAAAAGGAGCGAGGAGAGTGATAAGAGATTTAATCAATTGGAGCTAAGTATACAAAGTCAGCATGCATCAATCAAAAATCTAGAAAATCAAATGGGACAAATGGCACATGCATTGAATAACCGACCACTGGGATCACTTCCGAGCGACACTGAGAAAAATCCGGGCAGAGATGAGCATTGTAAGGCGGTAACCCTACGAAGTGGAAAAGAACTACCAGAGTCCATCACAGATAAGGAAAAAGAGGACAAGGTATCAATTGAAACCGATGAAGTGGTGGAGACCGAAAAGCGTCAAGATGAGACCGTACAGCAGAAAAATTCGGAACCAACCAATACAATGCCTCCCATACCGTATCCGCATAGATTTCAGAAATCCAAGTTAGATAAGCAGTTCTCACGATTTTTGGATATCTTCAAGAAATTGCATATCAACATCCCCTTCGCCGAAGCCTTGGAACAAATGCCGAGTTACGCAAAGTTTATGAAGGCGGTTTTGTCAAAGAAGAGGAAATTGGGTGAATTTAAAACAGTAGCATTGACAGAGGAATGCAGTGCTATCATTCAGAATAAATTACCGCCAAAGCTCAAGGATCCAGGTAGCTTTAATATTCCGTGCGAGATTGGAAATCAGTTTTCGGGACGAGCTTTATGCGATTTAGGGGCCAGTATAAATCTAATGCCATTATCCGTCTACAGCCAGTTCGGACTTCAGGCTCCACGCCCAACAAATATCAGTTTACAGTTAGCAGATAGGTCGATTACATATCCACGAGGTATAGTTGAAGATGTGTTAGTAAAAGTGGATAAATTCATCTTCCCTGCGAATTTCTTTATTCTGGATTGTGAACTGGACAGTGAAATCCCGATCATTCTTGGGCGTCCATTTTTGGCGACAGGAAGAACATTAATTGATGTTCAAAAAGGTGAATTGACAATGCGAGTTGAAGATCAAAAAGTCACCTTTAACATTTTCAAGTCAATGTCGTACCCAAAAGAAAAAGGTGAAAGTATGCGGGTTGATATTATGGAGGAATTGGTGAATCATAAATTCAACATAACTTTTTCGGAGGACCCACTTGAAATAATTTTGCTCGGGGCAGATGACTATGGTATTGAAGAGGATATCGAATATGTCAAATGGCTAGACACACCATCAATGTTTCGGAAAGGTAATCAATCTTTCGACACCATAGAGAGGCCCGAAGCGGAAGGTAAAAAGTTCAAACCATCAATAGAAGAGCCACCAGTGCTAGAGTTAAAGCCATTACCATCCCATCTGTAATATGCTTACCTGGGCAAAGACGATACCTTACCAGTTATTGTTTCAACAGAATTGAATGATACGCAAAAGGAGAAACTGCTGCGTGTCTTGCGAAAATTCAAAACAGCAATTGGGTGGACTATAGCGGACATTCGAGGTATTAGCCCATCATTCTGTATGCATAAAATCTTAATGGAAGAAGGGGCAAAACCAACCATAGAGATGCAAAGAAGGCAAAACCCCATCATGAAGGAGGTGGTGAAAAAGGAGATTATAAAGTGGTTGGATGCTGGCATTATTTACCCGATCTCAGATAGTGCATGGGTGAGTCCTGTGCAATGCGTACCAAAGAAAGGGGGTATGACAGTGGTGAAGAATGAGGCGAATGAGCTCATCCCTACTCGAATAGTTACAGGATGGAGAGTATGCATGGACTACCGCAAGCTAAATAAAGCCACACGCAAGGATCAGTTCCCTTTGCCATTCATTGATCAGATGTTGGATAGGTTAGCGGGGCATCAGTTCTATTGTCTCTTGGATGGTTATTCCGGATATAATCAAATTGCTATAGCACCGGAGGATCAAGAGAAAACGACCTTCACATGCCCATACGGTACGTTTGCATTTCGGCGAATGTCTTTTGGTTTATGCAATGCACCAGCAACCTTTCAGCGATGCATGATGGCAATCTTCTCCGATATGGTCGAGAAAAATTTGGAGGTGTTTATGGACAATTTTTCTGTGTTCGGTGATAGCTTTGATTTGTGCCTGAAAAATCTGAATTTAGTGTTGAAATGGTGCGTGGAGACGAATCTAGTTCTTAATTGGGAAAAATGCCACTTTATGGTGAAGGAAGGGATTATTCTAGGGCATAGGGTTTTTGCAGCAGGATTAGAGGTGGATAAAGCGAAGATTGAGACCATTGAGAAATTACCACCTCCATCATCTGTGAAAGGAATTCGGAGCTTCTTGGGACACGCGGGTTTCTACAGACGTTTCATCAAAGATTTTTCAAAAATTTCAAAACCTTTGTGTTCCCTGTTAGAGAAAGATGTGCCCTTCAAAATAGATAAGTCATGTATCGAGGCATTGAAAATTTTAAAAAAGAAGTTAGTATCTGCCCCAATCATTGTCGCACCTGATTGGTCTATACCATTCGAATTGATGTGCGACGCCAGCGACTATGCCGTGGGAGCAGTTTTGGGTCAACGGCACAACAAAAGTTTCCATACAATCTATTACTCAAGCAAGACATTGACAGATGCTCAGTTGAACTACACAACCACCGAAAAAGAACTACTTGCAGTGGTGTTCGCCTTTGACAAATTCAGAGCATACCTCATCGGAACCAAGGTCATTATCTATACTGATCATTCTGCAATCAAATATTTGATCGAGAAGAAGGATGCCAAACCAAGATTGATATGGTGGGTGTTATTGCTTCAAGAGTTTGATTTGGAGATTCGGGATAGAAAGGGTACAGAAAATCAAGTAGCAGATCATCTTTCGCGATTGGAAAATGATGAGGTGCAGAGAAAAGACAATGCATTGATTAACGAGAAATTTCTGGACGAACAACTTCTCCGAGTAACCACAACACTGCCTTGGTATGCTGATTATGTGAACTACGTGGTTGCTAAGGTGTTACCACCGGAGTTGAACTCACAAGAACGAAAGAAATTCCTCCATGACGTGAAGCAGTACTATTGGGATGAACCATTCTTGTTTAAAGCCTGCGCGGATCAAATGATTAGACGTTGTGTGCCACATGAAGAGATGGACAGTATCTTGGGTCATTGCCACTCATCCGATTATGGAGGTCATTATTCCGGTGATCGAACTGCGACGAAGGTGTTACAATCAGGATTTTACTGGCCTTCGTTATTCAAGGATGCATATCTCTATGTGCTAAAGTGTGATCGATGTCAACGCATAGGTAATATCTCCAAGCGAAATGAAATGCCACTCAACTCTATATTGGAGGTAGAGCTGTTCGACGTCTGGGGAATCAATTTCATGGGACCGTTTCCCTCATCTTTTAATAATCAGTATATTCTGTTGGCGGTGGATTATGTGTCCAAATGGGTAGAAGCTGCAGCTTTGCCCACAAATGATGCCAACGTCGTTCTTCGATTCTTGAAGAAAAATATCTTCACGCGATTTGGAACTCCGCGGGCAATAATAAGTGATGAGGGAACGCATTTCTGTAATAAGCAGTTCACAAAATTGTTAGTGAAATATGGGGTTCATCATAAAATAGCAGCTGCGTATCATCCCCAAACTAATGGCCAAGCTGAGGTCTCCAATAGGGAGGTTAAGAGGATTCTGGAAAAGGTGGTCAATCCGTCACGAAAAGATTGGTCTTTACGTCTTGACGATGCTCTATGGGCATATCGTACATCATATAAGAATCCGATCGGTATGTCACCTTATCGAATGGTTTACGGAAAGGCGTGCCACCTCCCAGTCGAGTTAGAGCATAGTGCACACTGGGCCATTCGGAAGCTAAATTTTGATGAACAAGCAGCAGGTGAGAAAAGGTTACTGCAGTTAAATGAGATTGATGAACTTCGTTTCAACGCTTATGAAAACGTAAAACTATACAAGGAGAAGGTCAAAGCATGGCATGATAAGAAAATTCTCACTAAAACATTTGAACCGGGCCAACAAGTCTTGCTTTTCAACTCGAGATTGCGTTTATTTCCTGGGAAACTGAAATCACGTTGGTCAGGTCCTTTTACAGTCGTGTCTGTTGCACCACACGGTAACATCGAGATCGAAAAACCAAATTCAGATTGCCCATTCAAGGTCAACGGTCAAAGACTCAAACATTATTGGAGTGGGCCCATTGAACGTCAAATTACGGTCATGAACCTCTCCGACTCAGTGGAAAATTGAACACACCAGCAAAGTCGGGCCGACGACAGTAAACCAAGCGCTTATTGGGAGGCAACCCAATCATTTTTCTTTTTAATTTTAATTTTATTTTTTATTTTTATTTAGATTCTTGAACTTATATGTTGTAGGTAACAAGAGCCCCAGCCTAAGCCTAATTCAGAAGCTCCTGACTATTAGCGCCCCGACGCTATTTCTAAGGGCAATTATAGCGCCCTGGCGCTATCCCCATCCAAGAGCTACTGACCTATAGCGCCCCGGCTCTCAATTTGTGCTACAACACAGCGCCCCGGCGCTATGCACTTCATGAACTTTCTGACCTATAGCGCCCCGGCGCTGTTTCTTAATATATTTTTAGCGCCCTGGCGCTATGCACTTCATGAACTTTCTGACCTATAGCGCCCCGGCGCTGTTTCCTAGTCTATTTTGAGCGCCCCGGCGCTGTGGTTGCGTCCCAGACTCCTACTTGCACTTAAATACCGGACGGTTACATTCCTTTTCTATTTCAACTTCTCTCCTCTATTAAGTCCATACCACAAGCCTTCCTTACCTTCATTTTTTTTTGGGATTTCATAATTAAGATCAGGTAGATACGATCCATTGTTCTCAATTGTTCCAATCAATTGCAACACGATCTAACCAGGTATGTCTTGAAATATATTTGATTTTTGGGGCAAAAAGCTATCTACGGATATGGTTGGTATGTACATATTCTACTAAATGTATATCTTTTTACACCAACATCAAAGAATGTCACTCTCCTGATCTTGATTATATTTTTACGACACGTATTAATTCTTAAATTGGGAGCATATGTTATTATAAATGTTTGACTGACAGGGATGCATGGTGCACCCACAAGGTGTTTGATAATTTGCCCGAATAATTAATCTTGTCTACATGCACACATATCACCATGTTTCGCACTATCATTCTGGACCTTCAGGCTACCGCAATGATTTCAATCTACTGTAGCACATAGCTATCATTACACATAGTCACTTGGAGTGGGGGGAATTACACTATTTTGATACATGCATGTCTTTTATTGCACTAAATGGAAACTCTTGCGGACATTTCCTGTGTGGCTTGCGTTCATTCTCGAAACTGAATAATCCCTGACTCCGATTGATACTATTGTGCATGTTGTTGCATTTTTGTGAATTTTTGGCATGGCATCCAAACGCCAACGTGGTGAAGGGTCAGGGACTACCTCAACTCCACCTCCGCGATTTGACAGCCGCCGTTTTGTCAGTCATGCGGCTCAAGAAAGATATAATCGAATGGTTACTCGGTCATTGGTTCCGGAGTGTGGGTTGAGACCGGATCAATCAAAGGATGGCGACATGGCAGTCATGATAGCTGAGAGGAACTGGTTCACACTTACAGAGCAGCCCGAACCAGCCGTAATAACAGTGGTGAAAGAATTTTATGCCAACGTGCCCGAACATGATCACTATACGGTATTTGTAAGGGGCAAAACAGTGGAAATTGGCGAAGAGGACTTCAACGAGTGTTATCAATTGCCAGTTGAGGATTTTCATGATGAGTATGCTGGTTTTATTAGTGATGGACCGGACTATGAGCAGATAATACGTGAACTTTGTCAGCCGGGCACCACATGGACCGTGCATGAACGCGGAAACATGACTTTCCCACTATCGAATCTTAGCTTATATGGGAAGGCATGGTATGCGTTCATTTGCGCAAAACTCATGCCATGTACACATGTGAGTCATGTCACTCGGGAACGTGCAGTCCTTCTTTACTCAATCATCAAAGGCTATAAAATTAATGTGGGACATCTCATTTTGCAATCTGTCCTTCGAGCATCTCGTCGAAGTACCACTGGAGGGTTACCACATCCGTCTCTCATCTGCATTTTGTGTGCCAAGTTCGGTGTCAAATGGAAGTCCGATGAGATGATTCAAAAGGCCATGCCAGTGCTGGACCACAAGTTGATAAGTAGATACAAAGTGTGGATGGGTGGGGCAAATCACCCTAGGGGATTGGGTTTCATAATTCCCCAAGTTGCACCTGCACAAGACCCCCCACCGCAGGCTCCACCTACTTATAGCCCATCTATAGCAGCTCATCGTGGTGTGGTCCCCAAAGCTGTCCAGCGGGAGATAGATGGCTGGTTTTACAACATGGAATCTCAGAATGTGCACTTGTCGGAACGTCAGGACGCAATTTTCAAATTTTTAGTTGACCAATTTGCTGTACAGAATGCACTGACCGTCCAATCACATCCGGGCGTGCAAATTAGCCATTTCCCAACTGCTCCTGTTCTTCCTGTATTTCCCCCTTCCGATCAAGAGATGAGCGAGGATGATGATACACCACCCGAAGAATAAGTTTGTCAGGGAAGTTCTCTATTTTATTTTGTAATATTTTTCGCATGAGGACATTTCTCTAGATTAGTTTGGGGGTAGTTAAGTTTTATTTTTAAATTTCTAGTTTGTTATTAGTTTGTGGATTTGGATTGTTATTGATAATTCTGGCGTTTGCTAGTGCGTTTATTCGGGGGCCAATAATGAAATTGGAATTGCATGAACAAGTCTAGTAAGGATTGTTGAGTCAGTGATATGATTGTCTGGACATGATTTGAATCTCTATCTGTTTGACACTGATATTATAGGTTAGCACTTTGAAAAACGACCATGTTGGTTATGATAGTTTAAATGGTTAGATAATAGAGTTCTAAAGGATGATTGCTAGTGAAATGAAAAGACAAGTTGAATAGCTAGTGAAGACTGAATTTATACATAAACTCGAGTTTGGGGGAAAAATATTTGGAATATATAAGATTATAAAAAAAAAACACCGTGGCGTGCTTGTCTAGTTTTGTGGCCTTTGTTACTTGAGCAAGTAAGCCCGAGGGGACTGTCTTTACACCTAGCGCCCTAAGGTCTTAATGACTTGGGAGTCGTTGGTCGAAAGCTCGTTAAGGTAGCATTGAAAAGCCTAAGGGAATAAGACAATGCATAGTCATGTGAAAAAAAAATTAATAATAATAATAAAGCGGGAAAAGTGCAAAATGCCCCCGTTTGAAAAAAAAAATATTAAGCATAAGTATTTCATGTTGACCCCTGAATTTTTGGTGATTGTTTAATTTCAGTCGAATCTAGTTTATTTGATGAACTCTTGAGTAGAGCTGTATGAAGTTTTTTATAAACTTTATTATTTTTCAGCGTTTTGCTTTTCATTAGTTAGCATGGTTGTTGAACACACACTCACAATATCAGTAATAACAGATTTGGATTGGTTGATTGTTGGGATATCATTGATTTATGTTCACAAGATGTATTAGCATGTTTTTGTGATTTTTCTGAGGCCTATGGATATACGTAAGTTATTGGATGCTGGAATTATGTTCATTCAGTTAGCTGCAATTGCATGAGATGTATTTTTATATTGTTAGTATTGTTTTGTGTTTGTTGCTTGAGGACATGCAACAGTTTAAGTTTGGGGGTATTTGATGATTGGGTAATATACCCACGAATCGGATATACTTGGGTTTAAATTATTGTATTTTCGAGTCATTTAGGAATATTTTTACCGTGTTTATGTGTTGTATTGCAGATTCGGAAGCTGAGGAGACAAATTGGGGATTTAAGCTAATAAATGGCAAAGTCGTAATTTTCTAGAAGCTAGCGCCGGGGCGCTGGGAAATACATTACGAATAGCGCCGGGGCGCTATACTGTGGATGGGTCTGACGCGGAGCGCGCACGTGAGGCAGGCGTGGACAACATTTTGACTATCAGTTTGACCTTGTTGGAGGAATTTATGAGGAGTCTATTTGGATTAAAAGTTGTGGAGTTGGGGGAAGTAAAAAAATAAATAAATAAATAAATAAATAAATATATATATATATATATATATATATATATATATATATATATATATATATATATATATATATATATATATATATATAAAGTGATTCTTTTTGTGAGGGGTGTGGAACATCAGTGAGATTAACGGAGGAAGAGGAGCAGATCTGAAAGCTGAAAAATTGGAGTTCTTCTTCTTCTTTATTCTTTTAAATTGTTAACTCATTGAGGATGACTTATCAATTATTTATAGCTTTTATTTCCATCATGAACTAATTCCTTTTATTAAGATTCCAATGGAACTTATTATGGTTATGAGTTAATTATTTAATTTAGTCCAATTATTTATGTTGAAGTGAATTGTTCATCTTGCTTTGTGTTTATTGATTAATTATCTGGCCAATAATTACCTTGTTACTCTAGAAGGAATTGGGAAAGGAATTGTAGAGTTAGAACTAGGCAGGGTGACATGTGACTTAGTTATTTGCACAGTGAATAATTAAGTTTGTGAATAGAATGAGAATATCTATTTGCCGCATGTAACATAAAAGGAATTGGGTTTGTAACGAGTTTAATTCAATTATTTTGCATAGAGATATAGTAAAATTAATCTGGGTTAAATAGAAGGCAATTGATCACTCGAGAGAGGACTTTTGACATTTGAGAATTCCTGTTAACAATTCAGTAGATGTAATAATTGGGATAATTAGATAATTGATTTAATAATCATAATTGGGGAAATTGGAGTCTTAATTATTATTTATTTGCATTCATATAATTATTAATTTGTTCTTTGTTTTCTTTTAGAATAATTTCTTGCTTTATTAAAATTAATTTTTCTTTTAGTTTTAGAGAATCAAAATTTTCGGTTGTTTAAATAAAAATTGAATTGATACAGTACTAGTAGGTGGAGTTTATTAATTGGAATTCTCTGAGGAATCGACACTCTAATTTATCATTATATTACTTGTTGACCGTGTATACTTGCACGTATTCATTGATTGCGAAATCAACCAACATGATTCCTTAGACGTTAGTTGACAATGTTAATGTATAACATTTTGATGTTATGACATGGCATTGAGAGATGAATATAAAGCTTATAGACGCTATGAACGCAATGTAGTTACAATGAACGATCGGTCTTAGCATACAACGAACGATATGGCTTCGACATTAAGAAAGAATAATGAACATGGGGTTCATGGGATGGATAATGATTAAAGTAATTGAAACCTTGAGTAAAGGTTGAGTGAGAGATTAAAAGACGAACAAGTAAAAAGTTGAATACGTAAACGATCCTTGTGAATTGTATTCGTGTTGGACAAACGTTCTAAGTATACCGTGGTTGTATGACATAGACATTGATGAAGGTAGTAAGTAAGATACGAATGGTATCAAGAGAGCCATAATGAACGGTAATAAGATTACTGAAAGCCGAATATAAGTCGGATGAGAATGATAGAATGAAAAGTAAGCGCTGAACACTTTAACCAACGTAAGGGTTGAGTGTAAGCGAGTGTTAAACGGGCAGAACCTACACCCTGTGTATGGTTTAACCGTAATGTAGTGAAGACTATTGATTAAACCTGTGAACGGTGAAGAAACTAAATTGGAGATAATAACGTATAACGTTAAGAAGCCGAGTTAATAAGTATAACTTGGACAATGTTCCGAGTTGAGGGAACCGGACGTTGTAAGATATGAATAAGTTCATATGAAATGTTTAAAGCTATGGTCTCATAGTATTAACAATGAATGATCGTTCCGAGTATACAAAAGATTGTATGACTTAGACAATAAAGAATGATTCCTGAGGTATGGCATTTAGTTGCCAGAAAGCCATAAGGAATACGAAGTTGACTTAACGAACATTATAGTTTAATGGTTCGGATAAGTTAAGGTAAGTTAAGTTGTAGTACAATCGTAACCTTTGATGGTTGACATATGGGAGCTGGGCTAAACAATTCCTTCAGAGAGCGAAGGTATATACAAAACTGGCAACCGATTTAACTCACTGTGTGGGCAGTGTAGATGAGACGGGAACTTGTTTGTTGGTTATTTGTGGGAAACCACTCAGAGTACCATATGGACTACTAGCAGAGAAGCGATGTGTGCTGAGTCCTAGAGAAGTATAAGAAGAAGATAAGAATGTGAATCATCAAAGATGATGAACGTGTTGAGTAAGACATCTCAGTATGTCATAAAGCCGTAATCTGGTAATGAAAGTTAGTCGCGTAAGCTTAAATTACAAGAACGCAAACCATAAGAAGTAAAGTTAAGTAAACCAATGCGTAAGTCAAGTATATGACTAATTGGTGTACTTGTTAGTTCCTTATTTGTTATATAGGGTTTTGGAATAGGCATTTCAGCGTAAACTGTAAGCTGTAGCTGTGCGTAAGGCAAGTTTCCCAACGTCATTCATATCTTAAATGAATGCTATCTTCTAAAACTTCTCAGATGTTGAACTTGAGAGGTTCTGTGTATGTGTGAATGTGCGATATTTGTACAAGATGGTAGTATGTATGAGGCCTTGAGCCACAATGTGAGCACTTCGGTGTTTTTATGAGATGAACTGTTTTGTGATCGAACTGTTCAATACAAGTATGTTCGATTTATACATGAACCGTTATTGTTAAGTCTGTGCTATTGATTCTAGCCAGACCGATTGTGCATGAAAGAAAGTAGAGAATGAAAGTATTTCAAAGTGCATGTGACTAATGTTTTAAAATGATAGGAATCAAGACTATTCCTATTATTCAAGCTGCTTCATAACCTTTGTTCGGTTATTGAAGTTCTGAAGAATGTTTACACTCTTGGGTCGAGCGGGGGTAACAAGGGAATAGAACGGTGGTCATCATTTAGTAGTTATATTTGGTGAAGAAAATAGGGTGAGGCGAACCCAACGTTGGAAGGGTGTTTTGTCACTATCATACAAGATGTCTAATGACATACAACCTCGTGTCATCGTAAGACATGGTTGTGCTCATCCACTTGCTGAGTATATCTATGGGCACTATCTATATAATCTTGGTATTTGTTCGAAGTGTAATTCACGATTAAAGACAGTTGAGATAATGATAAGTCAAGAGACGACTCACCATTGGGAAGAATATGATAGTAATCTTTTCGTTCTTCTTTGGGGTCTATTGGGTCAACCAAGAATAATTCTGTGGCCATATGATATCTATCATAACTTAGACGCATGACCTCCCATGTACGAAGGTTTCCTTGAGCACTTCCCAAAGATTCTAATTTCTAAAACAATTTTTGACTATACCTTTATGTAAGGTGTCATTGTGAGGTGATGTCCACGATTGGGACATGAGTCACATTTGGTATATATTTGTATCCAAACTCACAGCATATGTGTTGTTGTATTTTGCACGACAATTATTGTAATAAAGTTGTAGTTATTTTCTATACCATGTATTTGGCGACTCAGAATAGGTTGGATGGAATGGACCTATTTTGGGGTCGTTAAATTTTAGTATCAGTGCTTAGGGATATGGTCTTTGGCGGAGATCAGGAAATAGAACTAGGAGGGGAGAGATGAGTAAATCCTTTGCTAGTGTGTCCTACCTAAGCTTATTTGTTGGTCAGTCATAATATCGGGATATTATGTGATATGTTAATTTGTTCAATTAACCCTTGTTTTGAAGCTGTATTCTAGAATGATATCTGAAATACAGGAGATGAGCAATGGAGAAATTATGATGACAGGGAAGATGGAATCTGAAATGAAAGGAAGGTATTCTCAACTCTTTGAAATACCAGGTACGTAAATTTCGGGGACGAAATTTTATAAGGAGGGGAGATTGTAAGACCCCGAATTTTATGAAATAAAAGTATTCAATTTTTCTTATAGTTACTATTCAGTAAATTGTTAAATTGATAAAAGTTAAAGTTAAGGGTGATATATGAATTTTTTTCAAAAATACGCAAGTGGTTATAAAATATTCATTGTTGTCGGGGAATATTCGTTTGGTCGCGGAATATTCTTTCTGTCGGGGAATATTCGTACGACGGCGCAACCATTTGTGGGCCCCATAACAGAATAACTGTCGGATGATGAAAACGACAAATTTGAGTTTTATAAATAACGACGTAGTTGTTACTGTTAACAATGTTGGAATACCTGGTGGTTAAAATATAGTAATACGCGTAGTTGCACAGTAGCACACGGTATTGCACAGTATTTTTGAAATTATTGATTCTTACGTAAGAAGACACTACTGAATAATTGTTACAGTAATTACTGTTCAATATTTTATTTTATTGAATCAATAATTGTTGCGTTGATATTTTATATTATTGTTATTTCAATAATTGTCACTGCACAGTATCTCTATTATCAGATCAATAATTCATATTATTTGAATAATATTATTAGATAGCATTATTGGCAATGTCTAGAAAGTTCTGTCTAAGGAGAGGTTTGGTCATCTAATTGCGCGCCAGTAAGGAGAAATTCTCATTGGAAAGCCCCCTCTTTCCTGGGAACGGTCTGGTTGTCATAAATGTGATTCTATAATATTATTTGTTAATAATTAATTATTGATTCATTTGATAAGGAAATATTTATTTTATGTGGATATAAATGAGTGATATATTTTTGTGGTTAAAAATGAAGGAGTTAATGTTGAGGTTTTTATCAGTATTTTTGTCGGAATAGAGGTATTAAAAATCAGGATTTTTGAGATATTTTGCGGGGGTTATAATTTTTAATCCGACCGTTGGATCATGGTAATATTTGGATATGTTATACATATATAAGTTGAGTATATGTCCACAAATTGTGAACCGTTAAAAATGAACGTATGATTTGTTATGAATTTTACGAGATGACTGGTTCAGAAATTGTTGAATTTTCGGAGTTAATCATTTTGGTAGAAAATCCTAGAATTGGTGGGCCCCACTCTTTGTTGGTGAAGAAATGTACTGAGATTTTTATTCAAATGTGGTGGATGGGAATAGTAATAGGTAAAGCCATCAGATTGCAGGTTAAGTCTGCTTCGGCGTGCTAACATTTTCCTATAAATAGAGGATTAAGTTAGAATTGAAAATCACACCAGAAACATAAGCTTTCTCTCTTTCTCTCTCTATATTATGAAGCATATTTTGTGAGTATTTAGATACTTTGAGAGTTGCTATTCAGTGCAAGTTTCCTTCGGCTTTGCATTCCAGTCAGAAATACTGTATTTTTGAGGTAAGGGATAGTAAGGGATAGTAAGGGGTTTTAAGGTTTGCTATATTCTTCAGTTTCGTAATTTTTTTGACCTTCAAAAAATTCTGGAAAAATTTAAAATGATATTTCGATGAGTTTTGTTGATTGTGTCCAAAAATGGTGATTTTTGGATGTATATATTAAGAGTTATGAATTTTACGGGAAAAGACTATCTTAAAAGTAACCGCTTATCACTCCTTGTGGTTAACTCCAAAATTGATGAAATTTTTATTGGAAGTATATCTATATAATATCAGTGTACTCTGTGAATTTCAGAATTTTTGGATAAAAGTACAATTTATGATAAATGTCTAAATATTCGGCGGTTTTGGCCATATGAAAAATAGTAAATGAGTTTTAAAAATTCTAAGAAAAATATATGTTCAATATGGGACTATATTCTGCTAAATTCCAGAAAAGAAATATTTTTGGAACTGATTTGGTATTTTTCATGAAAATAGACTAGTTATGAGTAAATGAATTAAATATGTTATGTGAAGTAAAAAAATTAGAAAATAGGATTTTATGGCTTGAGAATCCTATATGAGATATATGCAGATTTTTTATGAGGGTTTTGGTTATTGGTAATGAAATTTTATGAGTTTGGCATTTTAGGATGATTAAATGCATTATTTAGTAAAGTGTAAACAATTAAAATAAATTATTTATAAATTTAAGAACTATTATTCTTTCAATATCATTATATCGAAATATTGGTATGGATTTTATTGTGAAATTTCTACCTTTTTGTGTCGAGATTACTATTCACAAGTTACTATTCACGAGTTACTATTTATGAGTTACTATTATATATGACATTTTTTATAACCCTGATGTTGAATTTCTCTTTCACTTGAGTGTAAAGATGGATAAATTATTGGTATGATCGTGACTGAGGAATATCTTTGGCCAGTAGTGCAAAGATGAATTGTTGACTGGTATGATCATGACCATTGAATTTATAATTCAATATCTTTAGCTTAAGTGCAAAGGTGAATTGATCAACATGGTTATAATTATTATTTATATAATTCTGAATTGATTATATATTTCTTTGAGATATTAATATATTTGGCCTGTTGTGCAAATATGAACTGTTGAGGAATATCTTTGGCCTGTAGTGCAAAGATGAATTGTTGATGAATATCTTTGGCCCGTAGTGTAAAGATGACCTGTTGATGAATATCTTTGGCCTGTAGTGCAACGATGGTCTATTGACGAATATCTTTGGCTCGTAGTGCAAAGATGAATTTATCAGTATGATTATGAACATGAAATGTGATTTGGTATAACCATGATCTTTGATGTTTCAGGTAAAGACAGGTGATGAAAATATCCTTCATCCTGGATGCGAAGAAAAATTTAGAATAACAATTATGATCATGAATTATTCATATGATTGTAGAAAGGAACTGTTGAGTGATGTTACATGGATAAAATATTGTTGGTGGATTTTTAACATGGAGAAGATAATAGACTTTATAGTCTATTTGACTCTTCTAATGGATTGCTCGTTCCGCTGCAACTATGGTTGAAATTTTTATTATTTACCATATGTTCTAAATCTCTGATTTATTATTGATGAATGCTATTGATAATTTAATTATCTTTAGTCATGATATTCTTTACTGAGCTAGTTGTGCTCACCCTTTTGCTTCACAATTCCTTTCAGGTAATAAAAGTGTAGCTGGGTCGAGCGGGGGTAACAAGGGAATAGAACGGTGGTAATCATTTAGTAGTTATATTTGGTGAAGAAAATAGGGTGAGGCGAACCCAACGTTGGAAGGGTGTTTTGTCACTATCATACAAGATGTCTAATGACATACAACCTCGTGTCATCATAAGACAGGATTGTGCTCATCCACTTGCTGAGTATATCTATGGGCACTACCTATATAATCTTGGTGTTTGTTTGAATTATAATTCACGATTAAAGACAGTGGAGATAATGATAAGTCAAGAGAAGACTCACCATTGGGAAGAATATGATAGTAATCTTCTCATTTTTCTTTGGGGTCTATTGGGTAAACCAAGAATAATTCTATGGCCATATGATATCTATCATAACCTAGACGCATGGCCTCCCATGTACGAAGGTTTCCTTGAGCACTTCCCAAAGATTCTAATTTCTAAAACAGTTTTTGACTATACCTTTATGTAAGGTGTCATTGTGAGGTGATGTCCACGATTGGGACATGAGTCACATTTGGTATATATTTGTATCCAAACTCACAGCATATGTGCTGTTGTATTTTGCACGACAATTGTTGTAATAAAGTTGTAGTTGTTTTCTGTACCATGTATTTGGCGACTCAGAATAGGTTGGATGGAATGGACCTATTTTGGGGTTGTCACAGCCTCATTATCCCAATCAACCCCCACAGCCAAATAGAGCCGAGTAATGAGCGAAGCATGTGGAATTCCCCTTGAAGTACTCCCCCTCATATACTGCAACATGAATTGATTGATGATATGCCTGATGTCAATTGCTTTCCCTTTTAGTATGCCATACAGTAATGTGACTCTATCAGTCGTGACATCTGCATGATGGCTGGTAACGAGTATGCTAACACAAATAAAACTGTACCATGCCTTAGCATATCAACTCAGTGTGGTCTGTGGGGAATGAACTTTTCTGTCTGTGCTAGCTTTTTTTGTCCATTTCGTGTCCAGTTTGCACAACTCCTTAATCAGCTTATCTAAGTCAGTTTCAAACCTCTGCGATTTTGCCCCATTTTGCAGCACCAGATAGCAGAGTGTCAACATGAAAGAGTTCATTGATTGCTTGCTTAGTGTAGTGTACTTACTTCCCTCGCACATATGAGATGCCATTATGCGTTTCGCGAGCATTGGCATAGAATTCTCTCACTATTGACATTGGGGCAACCACTGGCTTGGTTACTAGTAGAGCCCATCCATGTGCCAAAATTTGCTCCTTTAATTTTCCATCCTCCCTTCCAGGCTTGAAGCCCCTCTCTTGAACAAATGATTTTTCTACTAGGACATCTAGATAATGATGTTGGGTAGAGAGGTTTACAAACCTAGAGGTGTCCAGAATGTCTCTACTACTGCCTTCGCCCTCATGTTCACTGCTAGATGATGGAGATGGGGTAAGAATCCTTTTGGGTGCCATAGATTGAGCAATGTGGATATGTGGACGATGACTGTAACTGATAAAAAAACCTTAAAATCATCTCTACAAACTTTAGTAGAATAGGTGGTGTGTAAAACCAAAATCTCCTTGACTGTGATAAAAATATTTGGGACTTTAGGGAAGGAAGAACTAGGGTTTCTGTTGGAGAGAGAAAATGTTGGTGGAATGTAATATGAAGGTTGAAGGTGCTTAGATTGGATTTAGGAGAAGACCAGTTGTGACGCCCCCAAAATAGGTATACATCACCCATCTTGGGTCACCAAATACATTGTACAGAAATCAAATACAAACTTTTTTTATACAATACGACAAAAGCGTAGCTGAGAGTTTTTGCATGAATATTATCTCATAAAACAGTATTCAAACTCAAATAAAGTCCTCATTACATTTATTATCACACTATTTCACAGAATAGTGTGGACTACTATAGCCACCATCTCGGACCGTCACTTTATTCCCCGACTAGTCCCGGCTACGTTCTCATTTTCTGAAGAGAACAAAGAAAGCAAAAGGGTGAGCTCAACTAGCCCAATAAGAAATATTATGACTAAGATAATGCGGGATAAATTATCGTTAGCCTTCAGTAGTGTTAAACTAATAAACAACAAGTTTAACTGCAGTGGAACAAACAATCCATTAGAAGAGTCAAGTAAAGCATGATATCTACTATCTACTATGATTTCAAAAGTTTATCATCAATTTTATCGTTGAGACTCGGCTTAATAAATAAACCACATCATCGAGTCATCCCTGCATTACAGGCTAAGGATATTCAGTAGTATCACGACCACGAATTATCCATGCACTACGGGCCAAGGATATTTGTGTTTTCACCAATAGTCATGATCATGCCAACACCTGTCCATCAATGCACTACGGGCCAATGATGACTTTTACCACATCATTTGTAACATTACAGTCATGATTATACCGAATAATCCCTGGTCATAATCATACCAATCAATAGTCCATCAATGCACTACGGGCCAATGAGGACTTTCATACCAATATAAGCATGAGGATGACGACAGTGATATAAGAATTCAATTAAATGAAAGCAAAGGATAATTTTTTAAAGATTTATAATTTAATTTATCCAGAATTCAAAAACATCCAAATTGTCAACATGATACTGCTTTGTGGAGTAAAATTCAAGAATAATATTGTATCAAAAATGTTTTGGTCCGAATTTTTTTTTTGTCATGAATAGTACCCTGAGTGAATAGTAACTGAGTGAATAGTATCCCGTGAATACTACTTCGGGAATAGTAACACATGAATAGTACTCCCGATGTGAAAAGCTTAAAATTTATCAAGAATGCTTAGAATAATATTTTCATTAAAAGATACTAGATGAAGCGTAAATTTTAAGGATATTCTACTAATTTTATGGAGTATAGAAGCCAAAACTTTAACAAAATGAGTATAGAATTCGGAATCTGAAATAAAATAATATTTCTTACATACTATAGAGTATGGAAGAAAATATTATTTCTTACGAGTATTGAACAAAAATAATATCCCTTACCTTAAAAAGAAGAGTATTCCAACTGGTATAGCGGGAATATTCTTGAAGAAAATTTGAACCTTTTTTTACGCTCAAAGCTTCCTTAAACTCTAAAGAAATACGCTCAATATTATAGAAGAAGAATTCTCTGATTCTGGTGAGATTTTCAATTCTAACTAAGCATCCTATCTATAGGAGAATGGAAATGATACTATTTGAATTTTAGATCCACGGACTGCACAATGTTTTTTTTTCTTCTTCACGAGCGCCGAAAATCATCTGATTTTCTAAATTGTTACTATGCATTTACTATGCAGATACTATGCAAACACTATGCATAATAAAATATAATATATTCTATTTTTCATACAAAACAAATCTTATTAATATATATATATATATATATATATATATATATATATATATAAATTTAGTACTCCCCGTGACCAAATAATCCTCCACTGACAATTTCATCATTCCACTAACATGTGGGCCCCACCTGACCCACTCGTGGCCCCCACCATTGCTATATATATATATATATATATATATATATATATATATATATATATATATACACACACACACACTGGATAACTTTCTACCGATTATTTTGAAAAATTGATAAATAGTGGTCCAAATAATAAGTAAAATTTACAACAAATACATCATAAAAATTTCCTCAATAATTTTAACAACATTTATTCATCATTATTATAACTCGCAATATTAACAACCAGATCGTTCCCAGGAAAGAAGGGGCTTTTCGATAAGGATTTCTCCTTATTGGCGCGCAATTAGGTGACCAAACCTCTTTCCTCGACAGAACTTTCTAGACATTGTTAATTATACAGATAATAATATGAATAACTTGTCATCTCAATTATTGATTTAATAATATAAAATATTGACATTAATTAAATTAAATAACGTGAGATACTATGCAACAATTATTGTAGCAACAATTAAATAAAACTGAGTGACTTCTCATATAAGAATCAATAATCAATATCGTGTGCTACTATGCAACCACGTGTATTACTGTAATTTTATCACCGGGTATTTTAACAGTTAACGGTAAAACTTTCGTTGTTATTTTAATTAAAAGATATTTCTGTCGTTTTCTAACTCCGATAATAAATTCTGTTGTGGGGTCCACCAATAATTGTGCCATCGTACTAATATTTCCTGTTAAAATGAATATTCGTCGACCAATCAAATATTATATAATAACTTGCATACATTGCAAAATTTATAAATATTACCCACAACTATAACATTATATCAAATCTACACCATAATATTCAAAAATATATTTCAAGAAAAATTAATCTTTATTTATGAAAGTTGGGATTTTACAACCTCCTCTTCTTATGAAATTTCATCCTCGAAATTAGGGTACGTACCTGGTATGTCGAAAAGGTGAGGATACCTTGATTTTATTTCAGATTCTAACTCCCATGTCAATTCCTCAACATCGTTGTTTCTCCACAAAACTTTGACTTGACGTATAACCTTGGAGCGTAGAATATGTTCCTTCTTATCCAAAATTTTAACAGGTACATCTTCATACGTTAAGTCTTCCGCTCTCTCGTCTGGTTCTAACTCAATAATGTGGTTCGGGTCTTCCACATATTTACATAGCATGGATACATGAAAAATATTATGAACACGATACATACTTGGCGGTAAAGCGAGTCTATAAGCCACAGTTCCTACTTGATCGAGGATTTCGAATGGGCCAATGAATCGAGGATTGAGCTTTCCTCTCTTTCCAAATCTCGTAACTCCATTCCATGGAGCAACACATAACAACACATGATCAGCAATATTGAATTCTACGTCCCATCGATGAAGATTAACATAACTCTTTCGTCGATCTTGTGAGGTCTGTGTACGTTACTGGATCATATGAATCTTCTTCGTAGTCATACATACCAATTCTGGTCCCAATAATGTTGCTTCACCCACCTCATCCCAGCATATTAGAGAACGACACTTGCGTCCATACAACGCCTCGAATGGAGCTATGCCAATATTTGCTTGATAACTGTTGTTGTAGAAAAATTCCACTAATGGCAATAACTTTTCCCAACTTCCTTTGAAGTCAAGGACACAGAGTTTTAATAGATCTTCAAGAGTTTGAATAGTCCTTTTCGACTGCCCGTCCGTTTGAGGATGATATGCCAAACTAAATCATAAATCTGTGCACATAGCTTTAATGCAAACTAACCCAAAATTGTGAAGTGAATCTTGGGTCTCGATCATAAACTATGGATATTGGCATACTATGCAGTCTTACAATCTCATTTATGTAAATACGAGCAAGACGTTTAAGTGAATAAGTTTCTTGTATAGGTAAGAAATGAGCAGACTTGGTCAATCTATCAATAATGACCCAAATCGCATCTATTGACTTGTTGACACGTTAAACACCTTGAGATAAACTCCGCAATCTCTCTTTTCATATTGTCCCACCAAAATGTATGTCGAAGATCACGATACATTTTGTTACTTCCAGGATTGATTGCAAATGGTGTGTTGTGAGCCTCCATTATGATTTTATACTTTAAATCAAGGTCGTTAGGAACACAAAGTATGGAGTTGACTCAAAGTATTCCTTCTTCATCGATTCTTGCTTCCGGAATAGCACCTTCTTGCACTTTCTTCTTCATATGCATCAGCTCCAGGTCTGTAGCTTGAGCAGCTTTAACTTTATCGATTAAAGTCGATTCTACTCGTATATTTAACATCATCACGTGGGTCCCTGGAGTCTATATCTCTATCTCCATCATTTGCAAATCATACAAAATGGGTCGTTACGTTAACAATATCGCACTCGTACCCGCATATGATCTTCTACTCAACGCGTCAGCTACTATTTTTACCTTTCCAAGATGGTATTGAATGGTATGATCGTAATCTTTTAACAACTCGAGCTAACATTGTTACCGCATGTTGAGTTGATTTTGGGTGAAGAAATATTTGAGGCTTTTATGATCCGTATAGATCTCTACTTTCTCCCTATACAAGTAATGCCTCAAGATCTTTAGTGCGAAAACGACTGCTGCGAACTCTAGATCATGAGTAGGATAATTTCTCTCATATTCTTTGAGTTGTCATGAGGCATAGGCTATGACTTTCCCATGTTGCATGATAACATAACCTAACTCTCTGCATGAAGCATCGTTGTAGATGATAAATCCCTCCGAACCAGATGGTATTGTCAAAACAGGTGCTGAAATGAGTTTCCTCTTGAGTTCTTGAAAGCTCTTCTAACATACCTCGCTCCAACCGAAATTTGTATCTTTTCGAGTCAGCTGAGTTAATGGAGTAGCGATTCGAGAAAATCCTTCCACGAATCTCTGATAATCACCAGCTAAGCCCAGAAAGCTACGTACTTCGCTTACTGACTTAGGTTGCTCCCAACTTTGAATAGCTTCAATCTTCATTAGGTCAACAGATATTCCGTGATTTGATATCATGTGCCCAAGTAATGCTACTTCATCAAGCCAGAACTCGTATTTCTTCAACTTGGCATAAAGCTTGTTTTCATGAAGCTTTTGAAGTATCAGCCTCAAGTGTTGCTTATGATCTTCACGACTTTTTGAGTAAATAAGGATATCATCAATAAAGACGACCACAAAGTGCTCCAAATATTCCTTAAATACTCGATTCATCATATTCATGAAGGCAGCAAGAGCATTAGTCAATCCAAAAGACATGACTAGGAATTCGTAATGCCCATAACGAGTTCTAGAAGCAGTCTTTGGAATGTCATTAGTTTTAATCTTTAGCTGATGATATCCGGAACGAAGATCGATCTTTGAAAAGAATTTGGCGCTTTGCAACTAGTTAAACACATCATCAATACGAGGGAGCGGGTACCTATTTTTTATGGTGACATGATTCAACTCCTGATAATCAATACAAAGTCGCATACTCCAATATTTCATCTTTACAAATAGAATAGGAGTACCCCAAGGAGACGTACTAGGACGAATGAAACCAATGTCTAATAATTCTTGCAGTTGGGTTTTTAACTCCTAAAGTTCAATAGGAGCCATTCGATATGGGGCTTTGGAAATGGGTTTTGTCCCGGGTTCAAAATCGATACAAAATTTAATTTCACGCTCCGAGGTCGGCCAGGAAGTTCTTTAGGGAATACGCCAGGAAAATTATTAACAATAGAAATATCATTCAAATCTGACGTATTTTTGTTTAAATCTGTGACATGGGCTAAGAAAGCTTGGCGTCTATTTTTCAATAAACGAATAGCTTTATGGCTTGAGATGACAGTGATTGACTTTAATGGTTTGGTTGCTTGAATTTGCATATTAGGTTGGTTATGAATATGAAAGCTAACAACCTTACGAAAATAATCAATTTTAGCATGATGAGTAGTTAACCGATTAATCCCTAAAATCATATCAAATGCAAGTATTTTCAAAGAGATAAGATTGACAGGTAACGTGCGGGTGCCGATTTGAATCAAATAAGATTTATAAACAGTGGATGTAATGAAAGTTTCTCCCAACGGAGTTTTAACAGCTAAGTTAATGTCTAATTTCTTCGGAGTTAAATTTAAAAGTTGAGCGAAAGTAGGAGAAATAAAAGAATGGGTAGAACCGGTATAAAATAAGGTATAGACTTCGCTAGAGTTTATGATTAGCTTACCCATGATGACCTCGTTCGAGTTCCTCACTTTTTGGGAGGTCACGACAAACGCTCTCCCTTGGACTACCGACTTTGACTTCTTTGGGACGACCTTTGGTGCCTCCATCCCAGCTGGACTTGACTTTACTGCACGATAAAATTGAGCTAGGTGACCTTCTTTTCCATAATTATAACACGTTTTGGACGGTTGCGTGAAATTTGGACTAATGTGTCCCTTCCCTCCTCATTTGAAGCATATAATAGGTGGTCGTTCTCCTTCCTTAACAACGGGTGCTTGTGATGACGTCCTTCCATCATTATTGAATCTCTTTTTCTTGAAATTTTCACTTTTATTACCTTAGCCATGATTACCACTGAAGTGGTTAGTATTTCTGGCATGTTGACTTCCTCCACGTTTGTTGTCACCGCTTCGATGACTGCTAGCACTGGTATTATCATTTTGTCGGCTGCTATCTCTTGGTTGGGTTGACTCATTATCACGCTCCAATAACTTATCCTTATTTACAACATTTTAATAGAAACACCATTTTTGAGAAATTAGGTATTGACGTATCTCGGGCTTCAAACGTCTTAGAAATATCCGCGTCATTCTCTCCTCATTATCAACCAAGTGGGGTTCAAACCGGGATAACTCGGCAAACTTAGCTTCGTACTATGACATAGTCATATTATTTTACTCTAGCTTGATGAACTCCACCTCTTTCATGTGACGAATACTTTCAGGAATGTACTTATCGTTAAACAGTTCTTGGAACTTCTCCCAAGACATCTTCAGTGCGGCAGGCTGAGTACGTTTTTCAGATTCCCACCAGTAATCTGCCTCTCCTCGCAACATGAATGTGGCAAAAGGAACCTTTTGCTCCTCGGAGCATCCCAAGACATCAAATATATTGGTGATCTGCTTTATCCACGTCTCCGCCTTAAGTGGCTTTGGCTCTCCCAAAAACTCTATTGGTCCCAGCTCTTTGAACTGCTTAACAGTGGGCGTCCGAGAGTTGCTAGTGTTTCCACCTATATTTTGGACACGAGTCTCTCTTGCCTGATGTTGCACGAATTACAGAAAGCTCCTAAATATTTCGTCATTCATCATTTGGTCAGTGTTGTTGTTTACCAGAGGATTATTGCCTTCCTGATGCACATTATCCTGGGTATTGATCATCGGTGACTCAACGGTCTCATGTGCTCCATTACTTAACTAAATATTCTCGGATGTCATTTTCAAATACTGGCACAAAACAAGGGTTAATTAATATACCACATATTATCCCTATATTATGACTGACCAATTAAATAACAAATAAACTTAGGTAGGTCATACTAGCGAAGAAATTACCTGTCTCTCCCCTCCTAGTTGTAGTCTCACATCTCAGCTAGGGATCACATCTCTAAGCTTTGATACTAACTGTGACACTCCCAAAATAGGTATACATCACCCATCTTGGGTCGCAAAATACATGATACAGAAATCGTTTGATTTTCTTCTTCACGGGCGCCAAAAATTATCTGATTTTCTGAATTATTAGTATGCATTTACTATTTAGATACTATGCAAACACTATGCATAATAAAATATAATATATTCTATTTTTCATAAAAAAATAAAACTTATTATAATATATATATATATATATATATATATATATATATATATATATATATAGAATAACTTTCTACCGATTATTTTGAAAAATGGGTAATTGGGGGTCCAAATAATGAGCAAAATTTATAACAAATACTTCATAAAAATTCCCTCAATATTTTTAACAATATTTATTCATCGTTATTATAACTCGCAATATTAACAACCAGATTGTTCCCAGGAAAGAGTGAGTTTTTCGATAAGGATTTCTCCCTATTGGCACGCAATTAGGTGACCAAACCCCTTTTCTCGACTGAACTTTCTAGACATTATTAATTATGCAGATAATAATATGAATAACTTGTCATCTCAATTATTAATTTAATAATATAAAATATTGACAATAATTGAATCAAATAACATGAGATACTATGCAGTAATTATTGTAGCAATAATTGAATAAAACTGAGTGACTTCTCACGTAAGCATCAAAAATCAATACCGTGTTCTACTATGTAACCACGTGCATTATTGTACTTTTCATCACCGGGTATTTTAATAGTTAATGGTAAAACTTTCGCCGTTATTTTTATAAAAAGATATTTCTATCATTTTCTAACTCTGACAATAAATTCTGTTGTAGGGTCCACTAAAAATTATGCCATCGTACGAATATTTCCTGTTAAAATGAATATTCCCCGACCAATCGAATATTATATAACAACTTGTATACTTTATAAAATTTATAAATATTACCCACAACTATAACATTATATCAAATCCACACCATAATATTCAAAAATATATTTCGAGCAAAATTAATCTTTATTTATGAAAGTTGGGTCTTACAACAGTAGCAAGGGAGTTTCTATGGAGTTTGGTTTTGAGAGAGCAAAGGAGCCGAGAGTTTGAATGTAATAAGTGTTGTGTGCTGATATGACTTCTTATCTGTTTTTAAAAATTGACTTTATGCTAGGGCGCAGCTGCGCCGGTTTTCAATTGGACGGGGGCACAACTGCGCTGTGCTCTGTTCGGTTCAATCATGAGGCGCAGCTGCGCCTATTTTGACCTATGTATGGGCGTAGTTGCGTTGCCCTGAGCCCGACTCTGCTTAACTATTTCTATTTTTTTTTGTTATGCACTGGTTGGCCAATCAAATTCGTACCTGAGAATTAGCATGAACATCGTATTAGCATAACTAAATCAAACATATACTACTAATAACACTGTTAATATGAATTGACAAAGAGAGAAAATTTTTGACTGAATGGGTTGCCTCCCATCTAGCACTTGATTTATAGTCTTTCAGCCTGACTTTGTCTTTTCAACGCTATCTGATTCCTTTATGAAAGTTGATAAATTCTTCATCCATCAGATGCAATGTAGTATTCGGGAGGTCGCCATTAGTGATAGCCCTAGAATCACAGCCACCCAGCTTGCCTTTTGTAGATAGGATCCCATTTTTGAACCTCCAGCAGATAGGTGTTTTCTCCATTATGTCTGTAATTTTCATGGGGCATTGAGACTTGATAAACATAATGGTCTCTTTCTCAACCCTCTCCTTTTTAGTCGACCATGGCTCTAACATTGTAATAGCACTCATGTTGTAAAAAGTCTCACCGATAACATTACTACCAAGCGGACATGGTCTTGCAAATCTAACTGGATCCTTGGTGTTTGACGGATGCAGTACTTGGGCGACTAAAAATATTGGCTCATCATCATTGGTACTCATAGTTAGTTCTTCACCGACCTTATTTTTATTAACCCTATTTGTCTCCTCTATTTCATCATTTAGTGTTTCATCCAGTTGTAGATTTGGGTCATGCACTTTGTCAATCTCAGAATCCATGTCATAACACCAATTATTTTGAGGACAGTTGTTAAAGGCTTTGAATATTCAATCTAACTGATTCTGAAGATTCTGAATTGACCTCTCCTAATTAACCATCATCTCCTCATTTGATGCTACGAACTTGGACAACAATTCCTTCAACCCTAAATTATTTGTCTCAGTTTTGGAATCCATGTATTGAGGACCATATATGGAAGTAGTGGCTCGATATTTCTTGACTCGTCATTCTCTCCTCTTGGTTTGCTTTGAGTTTTGACATGAATTCCTCTAACTTTGACTTTTCTTCTTACAATGGAAGTTGACATGAGAATTTCGAAATGTATGTTTGATTTGGAGCAGAGTATTGGTCTTGATAGTTATAGCTCCATGACAAATCTGGACGATACCCCCAACCTTGATGATAATTGGGATAAGAATAGTTGTTGAGGTAATCACCCCCATACTGTACTGCTCCAAATCTGACGATGCATTGATGACTCGGATGATTGCCAGCACAATAATTACAAACTACTGCGATTCTTCGAATACGTTGGGCTACATGAACATCCAACCTCTTTGATATTGTTTCAATTTGTGCTGACAAATCAGAAAATGCATTGAATCCATCAATTCATGTGTCCATTGGTTGAGTCATACTCGTATATGGCCATTGATAAGAAAAATCATCCATGGTACCTGAAAAGAAAGAAATATATGAAGAGAATTAAAATAAACTAAAATGCTTAAATTAAGACTAATTTGATTGAAATTAATATTGGCAAAATTATTAAACTGATTTGCCGGCAACGGGGCCAAAAACTTATTGGGTAAATTCTAGATGCGCTCACACACAAGTATATGTGGTCAACAAATAATATAATAGTAAGTAGAGTATCATTCCCACATAGAATTAGTTAACATGAATTACGAAATACTAACCTATAACAAATTTAATCTTATTTAAACAAATGATTTAATATTTTAATTTAAAATAATTAATTAAACTATTACTAATTATCCCTAGAGTGAAACAAGATAATGAAGACTTGACATTACAATTTCACTTATTGTTCCATTTAAGTCAACACACTTCCTGTTAAGCCAAATTACTTATACTGGATTGTTAATCAAGAACACGAAAGTAAAATATGGTCATTTCTCAACGCACAATACTCATATCAACTCAAATCCACAGAAGATAGAATCAAATTAAACACCCTAATTAACTAATCTACTATATCTCTATTTGAATTATAATTAACAAGAGTTTAAGTACAAGTTCTTATTAGACTACATGCAATGCTTTAGTATATCTCTATCCTAAGCACAAATTATGAATTCCAATGCCATGTAGAACATATAAATACATGCTATTATGGTAAGATCTAAACCCATAATCCATCTCTCGAGTTCATATAGATTATCACAGTAATTATTAGATAAACAATTAAGGGCAAACCTTAATAGACAATCCAAATACTGCTAATAAAACCAAAAAGGAAGCATATTAAAGTAAATTACACAATAAGATCCATAGTAATCTCAAAACAGATTTAATTTCATAAATAAACTAGAATCCATCATCCACAATTGATTAAATATTAAAAGATACAAAATAGATAAAAAAAGAATTTAGAATTGAGATAAATAAATCTGCATTCTCTTGCTTCCAATCTGAACTCCCAATGACAATCAATAGCTTCAATCTTCAGTTCTTCGTTAATCTATGGTTCCTAATCTAAGAGAGAAAGTAAAGAAGAAGATAACAGAAATCTATCCTAATAGGGATTTTAATGGAGTTGTAAAACTTGCCTCCTTTTACAAATTGTAATTATGCCATGTATATAATATTTCCCAAGTCTTTCTTTTCCCATCCAATCAGCCAAAAACATAAAAAGTCAACTGTTGATGTTCCAAGACCGGCGTAGCTGCGCCACCCATAAGGCTAAATGGTGCGCAGCTGCGCTGCAATATTTATAAGTCCAGACCCGGCGCAGATGCGCTGCACCCAAGACCAAATTGGGCGCAGCTGTGCCATGCACTAGATGCTAACTTCTGCATTCTGCCTCTGTTGCTACACTCCATATGCTATAACTTAATTGCTTGACCCTTATCACATCCACATATGCACTTTAACTTCAAAAGTCACTAGGAAAGTTCTCAAACATGAAATCTACAAAAGAAACAAAAAGTGCATGGGAAGCTACTAAAATGAATGACTTTAAGCAAAAAATTAAAGTCAATTGATATTAAAATAAGTAGATATAAAACTACCTATCAAGGAGCTGGACAATTTTCTTCTGTGCTGTCAGAAGGTTGAATATATTTTCCAATGAGTCCCTTAAGGATGTGAAAAATCTTTGACGCCTGACCTCTTCGACTTTTTACAATGGAGGATTTGAGGATTGTCCAGATTTTTAAAAAGGAGAATATTTTTTCCTTTGGATGGGCAAATTTTGATTGCCTTTATGAGTTTATCCTTGAATCACCAAGGATACATCCTCTTCTTTCTTTTTATGAACCCTCCAAGGGTTATTCCCATAATTTCTAGCTTGAATGTGCTCAACCATGACTTCTAAAGAAGTGAGATCTTTAATCTTACCAGACTTTAACCCTATCTTAGCAAATTTTTTGTGTTTAATCACTTATGAGAACGGGTTTCATATGCCGGCTAGGACTCTCTCGTAAAATAGAGCTTCTTGTATGTCAATGAAGGTCATCACTATCTCAGTTTCTATCATTGATGGGATTACTTGAGCATCCAGACATCTCCATCTTTTGCCATATTCTCTGAATGACTCAGTATTCTACTTTTTAACTTTGGTAATTTGATATCTATCTGGAGCCATTTGTGACTGGAAACTATATTGGTTTAGAAAAGCATGGACTAGTTCTTCCCAACTATGGATTTTGGAATTTTCCAATCTGGCATACCATGCTCTGGCCTCTCCAGTTAGACTCTTCTAAAATAATTGCATTCTCAATTTTTCATCCTCGGTATAGGATCCGAGTTCTCCAATGAACACTTTTAAATTAGTGTAAGGATCTCCCAATCCGTCATATTTTTCAAAATCAAGAGTTTTGAACTTGTCTGGATAATGAACTCTAGGAAAGATGCAAAGGTCTAGATAAGTCACATTTCCATACGCTTCAGTCCCTCTGATTGACCGGATGGTTTCTTCCATTTGCTGAACTTTCTTTCAAATATCACCAGTTCCTTGATCTTCTTTAAGATTTGTGATTTCAGGGGTTTTGTTGGATTTTTTATGAATTTAAGATTCGGGTATCTGTACTTCCTTTTCTTTCATGTGAGTACCCTAGATTCCTCCTTGTACAGAGGATTCTATTTGAGTGGGTATTTGTTGAACCTGAGTTTGTTTATTTTGTTTTTTTAAAAAGACAGCTAATTTTGCTGTCTGATTTCTCAGTCCCTCAAACTCCTTTCAAGAAATAGAAGTAGATTCAGGTTGGGCACTTGTAGCCATGTCTGAAGGTGGGCTTAGATCCTTTTAGACTTTAAACGGGTAACAAGACCAATTGTTTCCCTACAAAAAATTATGTAGTTTAGTCATGGTAAACATTAATAGTATGCATGTTATGTAATGTGTCTGTTTTAGGAATTTTTTAATGTATTCCTGAAAAACAGATGTCAGTTATTTTGATAACAAGATAGCATGACAAGTTTTTGATAGGGAATGGAATGTATATTCACATCTTTCTTTTATTTACAAGGAATTGTAATTTACATTTAATTAGAATTTACATGGAAAGGGAAAGGCATGAAGAGACTTCCCTTCGTGTTGGGTTTATCAGAGGCTAACCTATCTTAGGCTACTCTCGCGGCTTTTCGGCATGAAGGTCCCCAAATCATCATAATTTACTAAATGGAAAGTTAATCCTATCTTTATATTGAAGTGGATTTGAGTGGTGTCTTTCCTGAGCCTCGCGAGATTATTCTCTGTTGAGTCCAGTAATCAAACACCAACGGGTTTTCCTCCTGGTGGAGGAATCACACAACATACATTCACATACATCGTGTCTCATCGTATGAAATGATGACATTGTGCAAAGCACTAATACAACATGCAGAGATTGTGCGAGGAACTAAAGTGTGGTAAATAAAGCATTCATTTACATCCATTCAATGTAAAGACAACATTCATACACAAGCAGATGAGAATGGATTTTTGAAAAGTTTGAAGTGCAGCTTAAGCCCTATATTATTCCCAGCAGAGTCAGCACCTGTCGACGTCGAAAAAATTTATTTTCTTTTGAAATTCCTCTTTTTACCCCTTATGTTTCTACGTGTTGAGTTTTGTTCGACGATTTAAAAATTCAAAGTTGCCAGTTGGTTGTTTTGAAATGGTTGTACAATCTCAACCGAATTTGAAAAGATTTACACAAAGGCCCAATTGTTGGACTCTGTTTAACAAGCCTTGGAAACTGAGATTCATAGAGTTTGAGGGCTTGATTAAATGGGGGGAAGGTGTTAGGCACCCCCCCGACTTCCGTGAAAACACGGTTACTACGTCTTTTTAATTCCCTAATTTCTTTAAAGTGTGTATGTGTTAATTGGGCCTAAGTGCATTATTTAGAAGTACTGTTATGCCTCTTTTGCACTTGTACACAAAGGGTTTAATTTGCATAAAAGTTCAATTTTAAGCAATATATATAGAAATTATGTTTTGAAAATAGGTTTTCAAACCCTTATGCTCACATAGTAATTGAGGCCTTTGATAATTCCATTTTTATTTCGTATTTGGCTTGATTTGATTGTATTCTCGAGATGCGAAACATCTTCAACAAAATAATATACCTATAAGTGTCGGGCTTCTTATAGGCATGAAAGCCATCTAAGGATATCCAAACACCATAAATAGGATTTACAAGCTATTTGTACAGTTGAAAAAGGTTCATCGTGGGATCCGATCTAGATCCGTCAGCTGGATCTTATATCCCGTGGTTCCTAGGCTCACATGGTTGCTTAATACTTACAAAAAAACTAGAAAGAAAACTAGATTTAAATAAATCTTAGTCATTCTAGCTCAACGGTTCCAGTTTTGCAACATTTGAATCGATTAAAAGTTATTTAAGGCTAGATTCATATAAATCTAGTCCACAGATTTAAATATTATGGATATACATTGAATGAACAGTTAAAACAGATATTTAAACGCAGTAAATAGTTAATATATATATATATATATATATATATATTAAAGCAGTAAAAGGCCACGAATTTAGCAATCCAGGCCTAACAGGTAAATATATACATATATGTGTGTGTGTGTGTGTGTGTGTGTGTGTGTGTGTATGTGTATGAGAGCAAGTAAAAGCCACAGATAAAGCAGGCTTATAGTGTGCTGCAAATAAGGCTTCAGACTGCTTTTGGAGCTTGAGAACTCAGTTTCCACCGGTTAAAATTTGATATGCTGTAGAATATATGTATGAAAGTGTTTAGAAAGAAGAATATTGAAATTTGGAAAACTATAAGAGTGGTTAAGAGCGGAAATGGACAAAGTTTTCTCTATTTTTTCCTTTTTATGGGCTGATGGGGAGGTCTATTTATAGACCAAAGTAGTCGCAGGTCTACCTGCGGTTTCCCGGGTAGGCTTGGGCCCCGTGGGTCCCGTTGTCTCGAAGTACGTGCACTTGGGCCAATATATTGTCTGCTCGAATCTTCATAACTTTTAATTCGAGAATCCAATAGAGGCGTACTTGTTGACACTCAAAATTTTGCGTTCCTATTACAAACCCTACTGGAGGGCAGAATCGTCTACTAGAGATAACCTTGGAAGTCACATAAGTTTCAACCCCGGAGACAACCCCGGAAAGTCCTATTTTTAACCCCGGGAGAATCAGTTTCAACACCGGAGATAACCCCGTGAGATCCCGTTCTAACCTCAGAGATAACCCCGAGGAATCTAGTTCAAGTTGTGGAGTTAACCCCGGAAGAGTCAGTTTCAACCTCGGAGATAACCTCGAGATACTCAGTTTCAGCCCTGAACATAACCACGGGATACTCAGTTCAACCCCGAATATAACCCCTGGAGGTCAAGCCAACCTCAGAGATAACTCTGAGGCCATTTAGCATCAATATCAGCCCAATCTCAGAGATAACACTGAGAAATGACTACTACATCTGTGCAAAAGCCGAAGATAACCCCGATTGGGGAAAAATCGTCATAGTTCAAATCTCGAGTGACAACTACACAAGACAATACAATGAATAAACTTTGAACACTTGGAGGTCTGGTCATGGACCCATCTTCTCGTCTTCTTACAACTTCTAATCTCATGTCATTATGTAGCTCTCAACATCAGTATTCCGAAAAGGTACAACACTCCTTTATCGGATGCCCGGATTAAAAGTTACGAAGGTTCGAGCGGACAACGAGTAGCCCAAATGCTCGTACTTCGAGACGATAGGATCCGCATGGCTCGGGGTAGCCCGGGTAGCTACGGGTAGGCCCGCAGCTGTCGCAGGTTGACCCGCGACTATTTGGTCTTTAAATATGATCTCTTGGCAGCCCATTTAAAAAAAATAAAAAAGGGGTGAAAACTCTATCCATTTCAGCCTGTAACCCCTGCTAAACTGAGTGATTCCTCTTTCTAAACACTTATAAGCTTGTGTTTTGCATCATAATGAAATTTAATCGGTGGAAATCGCGTTTTCAGGCATAAAAAGCTATCTCAAATCTTCTTAACAGCCCACTATAAGATATTTCAAATTTTTAATCTTTCTACTACCTATATATATATATATATGTGTGTGTGTGTGTGTGTATATCCACTGGCATTGAGAGTTGCGTTGAGTAAGTATGCCCGGATCGTCGAGCCGTGACTTTTTATTGCTTATATATGTACATATATATTATCGAACTTAAACTCGAATGAGCCTGGATAGAATATCCAGTGCATTTACTGCTTATATATATACATATATATCATCGAACTCAAATTCGATTGAGTCTGGATAGAATATCCGATGCGTTTACTTCTTATGTATATATATTTACATTTATGTCCGGCCTAGAGTTTACTTCGTGAATTTACCTCTCTTTTACAAATATCTGCTTTAATTGCTTTCATAATATAGATATTTAATCTTTTAGCCTGCGGGCTAGATTTACCTAAATCTGGCTATTTCTAACTTTGACCGGCTCAAAAGTGACTAAACTGGAACCGTTGAAGCTAAAATGGTTTAGATTTACTCAAATCTAGTTCTTTTTTCTAGCTTTTATACGTATCACTCTTTCATTTGAGCCTAGGAATCATGTGATCACAAATTCAGCCTCTAAATCTAGACTCGATTCCCGTGATGGACTTTTTGCAGTTGCAGCCAGCTTGTAAATTATCTATGGTGTCTGGATATCCTTAGATGGCTCTCTTGCCCACAAGAATTTTAGCACTACTATGTATCTTATTTTCTCAAAGATGCCTCGCATCTCAAAAATAAAACCAATCAAGCAAAACATAATAAAATAGAAGTATCAAAGGCCTCAATTATTATTGAGCATAATGCTTTGAAAAACTTATTTTCCAAAACTTTTATGCTATATCTTGTTAAAATTGAACCTTTATACAAAAGTCAAACCCTTTGTATATAGGTGCAAATGAGGCATAGCACTACTTCCAGACAATTGCACATACGCCCTACACACACACACATACACAGATAAAAGTTAATGAAAAGAGGCGGTAACCGTGTTATCACAGAAGTCAGGGGGTGCGTAACACCTTCCCTCCGCTTAATCAAGCCCTCGAACCCTAACGAATCTCGGTTTCTAGGACCAATTAAACAGTGTCAAACCATTGGGTCTTTGTGCAAACCGTTTATCGGTTGAGTTGGTGCAACCATTTAAAATTTCCAACTAGCGACTCTAAAAGTCCTTGTTTTTTCATGTCGACATATACATGTCGAACCTTTTCAAACTTGTTTTTTCAAACAAAACTCACCTAAAATGAGAACTCCAAAAGACAAGCACATAAAGGGATAAATAAAAATCCCTACACCGACCTTGCTATACCTTTTTGAAAAGACCTTAACGAGAGCTACACAATGACATGAGATTTGACATTTTTCGAATCCAGGAAGATGGGTCCATGACCAGATCTTCGAGTCTTCGCAGTCCATCCGTTGAGCTGCGTTATACTATTTTCACTCGAGATTGATGTTATGGTTCAACATGACTTCTTTTGCAGTGATTCGGGTTGAATTGATGTTGAGTTGGCTAAATTACTATTTTCCAGTTGTAGTTGTCTTTTCTTAGGGTTGTCTCCAAGATTGGACTGCTATTAACTTTTGACACTCCTTAAGGTTATCTCTGAGGTTGGTTTAATCTTCAGGGGTTGCCACCGGGGCTTGAATTTGATCTTTCGGGGTTGTCACTGGGGCTTGGATTTGATATCCCGAGGTTGTCTCCTGGGTTGGATTTGATCTTCTGGGGTTGTCACCGGGGTTTGGCTTTAATTTTTCGGGGTTGTCTCCAAGATTGGATTTGATCTCTCTGGGTTGTCTCCAAGGCTAGAATTGATCTCCTGGGGTTGTCTCCGGGGTTTGACTTTATCAACCAAGATTGTCTCTAGGGTTTGGATTTGATCTCACGGGGTTGTCTCCAAGGCTTAACTTGATCTCTTGGGATTATCTCCGAGGTTGGATTTGATCTCTCGGGGTTATCTCCGAGGCTTGGCTTGATCTCCCGGGGTTGCCTACGAGGTTTGGCTTTGATTACTTGACTTCAAGGGTTGTCTCTGGAAGACAAATCATAATTCTGCCTTCTTGCATGGTTAGTATCAGGAATGCAAAATTTTGAGTGTCTACATGTTGATAATGAATGATCAATAAATAATATACCACTTCTAGCAAAAGAAGAAATACGTCAAATGTGATTCAATTAATGACAACCCAGAAATCCTTGGCTAAGGTGGAATGAAATTAGAAAAGAGTTTCTAATTTATATTTATTCGGAGTTGTGCATTTGGGAATCAAAATACATATAATTAAATAAAATAAGACTTGATAGTAATTTTATGTCTTATATTTAATTAAGTCATTGTATGGTTGAAGGATTGAATTGTACGACAACTATTTACTCAAAGGTTCTTTTATGATTAATGTTAAAATCTATATTATCTGAAAAGTTGTTGATCGCTAAGGAGGTTTATCCTTATTATAGAATAAATATTATTTATTTAAATAAATTAATAATTTATTTAAATGAGATTATAATTGTTCTAATTGATTTATTCACAACCGGTTTAATATGGAGAACTTATAGGGTCACACCATAAAAGAAAAAATATTTATTTTAGAAGTAAATGTCATAATCGTAATGTTAAGTTAAATATATTTAATTTAATCTATGGTGATAGAATAAATTAAATAACTTAATATTTATTATATAATATTTTGAAAATATTAAATATAAATTAATAAGAAGAGTCGTATTATTATTATTATTACTATTATTATTAAGTTAATTCCTAAAGGTATTTGGGAATTAATTAATATTAGTACTCTCATATATTCCTAATAAGATTAGGAGGCTAATTAATTAAAATGTTTGATTAATTATTCCTAATGAGATTAGGAAGCCTAATTAATTAAAGGAGTTTAATTAATTAAATAAATCCCTATTTCTAAATAGTTTAGGAGGGTTCCCTACATCTACAAATAAGAAAGTCTTTTTATGGACAGAGGGTGACACAAGACATAAGGTACGCACTTTTTTCCAAGAGTTGGGAGAGTACACCTTTTCTATCAGGGATAGGAAAAACTAGAGTTTAGCCAAATATCCTTCTTATTGAGTTTTTGTTCTTCCGTGGTGGGTCACCTCAAGAGGTCAAACACTTGGGTGACTAACGTTGATCAAATAGAGGAATCCAAACCCACGTATTCATGGAGACCACGAAGGACTAGGAGTTGAACTTGTACTTTAGGAAGCTCATATTTTCAAGGGTATAATTCTGATCTTCTTCTTCTTCTTCTTCGTTTATAATGATAATTAAGCAAAATGCATGATCATGGTATGAGATTGTATGAAAATTTGAAATTCTAATTTATCGCGCTTCCGCACTCTTTTATACGATTTGATTGTGTAATCACGTATATAAAATCCCAACACTAACACCTTCCCCTCGCTTAAGTAAGCCCAATAACTTTATGAATCTCGAGTTTCCAGATCAATTCTACGGAATCACATATTGGACCATATTGCGAAAATCTTCAAAATTTTGATGAGTTGGTACATCCATTTAAAATCATATCAACTGGCAGCTTTGTCTAAATTCGGTCCAATCATTAAAATTATCATCATTAAAATCAAACTTGGTAAAATAAGTCGACTAAATGTTGTTCTTTTCCTAAAACCTCACCCTTTAATTAAATCAATTGACACATCAAAATAAAAGGGTAGAAACAAATCAAAAAAATAGGAAAAAAGGTGTCAACGTCGTGATTTTTATTTTCTCCATTTCTGTTCTTAACTTTTGGTGTTCTCATTTTTAGGTGAGTTTTATTTGAAAAAACATGTCTGAAAAGGTTCGACATATATATGTCGACGATTTGACTATTAGAGTCGCCAGTTGGTATTTTTAAATGGTTGCACCAACTCAACTGATAAAAGGTTTGCACAAAGACCCAATGGTCTGACACTATTTAACTGGTCTAAGAAACCGAGATTCGTTAGGGTTCGGGGGCTTAATTAAGCGAAAGAAAGGTGTTAGGCACCCCCGACTTCCGTGATAACATGATTAACACCACTTTTCATTAACTTTTATTTGCGTATGTGTGTGTGTAGGGCCTATGTGTACTTATCTGGAAGTAGTGTTATGCCTCGTTTACACCTATATACAAAGGGTTTGACTTTTGTATAAAAGTTTAATTTTAATAAGATATAGCAGTGATGTTTTGGAAAACAGATATTTCAAACCCTTATGCTCAATAGTAATTGAGGCCATTGATACTTCCATTTTATCATGTTCGGCTTGATTACATTTATTTTTGAGATGCGAGGCATCTTCGACAATATAAGATACATAGCAGTGTTGAACTCCTTGTGGGCATAAAAGCTATCTAACGATATTCAGACACCGTCGATAATTTACAAGATGGATATAGCTGCAAAATGTCCACCATGGGAACAGAATCTAGATTCAGAGACTGAATCTATGATCACATGATTCCTAGGCTCACATGAAAAAGCAATATGTACAAAAGGTAAAAAAAACTATATTTGAATAAATCTAAACCATTCTAGCTTCAACGGTTCCAGTTTAGTCACTTTGAACCTGTTAAAGTTAGTAGTAGCCAGATTTAGGCAAATCTAGCCTGCAGGCTGAAAGATGAAATATCTACATTATGAAAGCAGTTAAAGAAATTATTTTTATAAAGGCAGTAAATATATATATATATATATATATATATATATATATATATATATATATATATATAAGTAGTAGAAAGCTTTTAAATCTGAAATATCTTACAGTGGGCTGCCAAGAAGACTTCAGATAGCTTTTGACTCCTGAAAACTCAGTTTCCACCGGTTAAACTTCAGCATTTTATTAAACACAAGCTTACAAGTGTTTAGAAAGAATAATCACTCAGTTTAAAGAACTCTAGCAGGGGTTATAGGCTGAAATGGAAAAAATTTTCTCTCCTTTATCCTTTTTTTTCAAATGAGCTGCCAAAAGCTCATATTTAAAGGCCAAGGAGTCGCGAATCTACCCGCAATAGCCGCAGGTAAACCTACGGCTAGCCGGGCTGCCCCTATCTTGGTGGGTCCTATTATCTCGAAGTACGTGCACTCGGGCTACGCGTTGTTCGCTCGAACCTTCATAACTTTCAATCTGAGCATCCGATAAAGGAGTGTTGTACCTTTTTAGAATGTTGTTATCGAGAGCTACACAATGACATGGGATTAGAGGTTGTACAAAGCTTGGAAGATGGGTCCATAACCAGATATCCATGTCTTCAAAGTTTATCCATTTTTCTTGTGGGACACCTTAATACGCAGTGTGGATTAAATTATGTTAAGACGATGTGAATGTGATGCTGAGGTGGCAAAATGACGATTTTCCCCCCACCGGGGTTATCTCCGGCTATGGCGCAGATGTAGCAGTCGTTTCTTAGGGTTATCTCTGAGATTGGGCTGCTGTGGATACTAAATATCCTCAAGGTTATCTCTGAGGTGTGCTTGACCTTCCGGGGTTATCTCCAAGGTTTGTACTGTATCTCCCGGGGTTATCTCCGGGGTTGAAACTAACTTTTTTGGGGTTATCTCCAGAACTTGAACTGGATCCCTCAGGGTTATCTCTGAGGTTGGAACGGAATCTCTCGAGGTTATCTTCGAGATTGAAAATGAATCTCCCGGGGTTGTCTCTAGGATTGAAAATTAGACTTCACGGGGTTGTCTTTGGGATTGAACTGATATGACTTCCAAGGTTATCTCAGGAAGACGATTCTACCCTTCTGCAGGGTTAGTAATAGGAATATAAAATTTTGAGTGTCTACAGAAGCCCCTCTTTATCATATTCATGCAATGTAATGGCATGGATAGGATAAAGACTACTAGATACTTGAAATATGACAAGACAAGCATGATGCAAATGCAATGCAGCATGATGTAAATGTAATGCTTAGTGTTGTTCGTTGGATGATTTCCAACGAGATGTGATAACAGCTCGCTCCCGTCGCTTATATTGGGGGGTGGAGTTGGCAATGATGACCCTGTTGAACTACTTTGATGTCTACTCGAACTGTAGTTTCCAAAGTTCTTATCATATGAATCTCCTGATGCCACACTAGAGTCATTGCCAGTGGTTTGAAATGTCCATTAGTGCTATTTGAGCCTAATTTGCTGATAAGTCGTAGAGATGTCTTCAAAATCTTTATGGTGGGGGCTTTCTCCATGATTGAGACTACAGGATGTTGACATTAGGGTTATCACCAAAGTCCTTAATCCTTTGCACATGCTTTCCACCGAAGATGTTCCTCTTTTTTGTGAGCGACTCTTGGGGATTGCTTTTGAATGGGTGGGGATCTATATAATAGATTCCATCATTGATCCTCCCCGATGAGGATTGTTTTCTATGGTTTGTATCATCAGGTTTCTCTAACTCTTCGTTGGAGTTACTGCCAACGATTTGTAATGTCAGAGCTGCTTGACCCTTGTTGACGTAGTTTTCAACGACTTGCATCATCAGACCATCTCTGGTGCTTCTCTGGAGTTATCACCAATGGTCGGTAATGTCAGGGCTGCCCGACCCTCGTTGAAATAGTTCTCAACGGCTTAGGATGTCTAAAATCTCCAGTAGGGATAGATTTCTGACGAGATGTATGCTTTTGATTGCAATTACAACCCCAGATTGATGGCATCGAACCTTTGCAATGCGCTAACAAGGGAAGCATTCAATAGCTGTGATCATCGGCTTTATGAACCCTATATTCGGGTGAATACCAATGTTTGATATGTAGACCCACAGTTTCGTCTTTGAAAATCAGGATTTTAGGCTTTTCTACTTTATTGTGTGGCGTCTTTGATCCTAATTTAACTTTTTAGCTTGTGGAACCTCCTTTGTAACTCAAATTTGATCGAGCTGGAGGGGATGGGGACCACCCAGGATAGCCACAGGTAAACCCGTAGCTACCGCGAGTTAACTCGCGGCTACCATTGGGCTATATCTAACTTACCTTTCCCTTTCATAAGTCATTTTCAAGTTGAAGTCGTACAGAGAATCTGAGATTTCCTCTTCAGATCTACTGAGTTCGGGCTATTTTCTACAAAATCCATCACCGTACAATCATTCTGCACTATCTTGGTAACGTTTACATGTTTTCTTTTCAAGTTTTAACCGTTGGAAAGTGAGGTATCATATAGAATGCTTCAAAACACATAGTAGTGAATATGCATGCTCATATGACTTGATAAAAATTATTCAATGCAGTAAATGTTAGTATTTTACCATGATAAACATATTGATGTGAAAAATATAACTATAAAAACAGTCAATCTGGCACCTTTTTTGCTATTTTTTTATCCTATTTGAGGACAAATGAGCAAAGTAATCCTGGTAATTAGGCTACCCTTATGGATATTACTTTGATGTTTTTCATGCATATAGGATGTTGATGACTGTGAGTTGGTGTGCTACTGAATGGCCACTTAGTCATGCCTACGTGCACGTGGATAGTCCTTTTTACAAAGGAGACTCTAATGGAATTTTTTCACGAGTCTAAGGATTGAATGATCATGCATTTTTAACTCTACTGCAGATGTATGTTAAAGTAATCCACGCATGCATATAGCTATGAACTGCATTTAATGATCAAGGTTAGAATTTATCACACCTTTTTTGAGGTGATTTGGAGACTTTTATCTAGATATATGGATCTAGACCAGCCGAGCAGCTCCCATAGGACATCTTCAGGTGTGAGGAGGAGAGCTTCAGATGTGCCACGGCCTCGCCCAGCACGACATTCTCGTTAGTTATTGGAGTCAGTGATTCGTCATATCTGGGTTGAGAGACCAAATGTCGAGGACGAAGAGGATGATGTACCCGTTACGGATCTTGCTCCTTCTTCTTCAATTCCCTGCAGGGAGTTTCAACTATAAATGTGACGATTCTAGAGTTTCTGGATGATTTGAGTCATCACCCCTCGATCTACCTTAACGCAGAAGAGGTAAAAGCTGTGTTGTTCTTCCTTTTCCCATTTATGGGGGCGAGGGTTTTGATTTTGATTTGCATTGTAATGTAGGTTTATGGCTTTATGCAGCCCAGAGGGAACTGGTTCAGCATACATTCTCTGTACTAGACTCTTCATCCAGAGTATCGACAGATTGTGCATGCTTGGGGCTTCGAAGTTTTCTTCTCCATCTTCCCCCGTCGTTGTCCCTGGGGTTATCTCAGGGTTTTATCTGAGTGTTGGTTTCACCAGACCCAGACAATCCGTTTGCTAGATTGTGAGGTGATGATGACACCGATGGATTGGCGATTCATCACTGGGATGGAGTTTTCCGGGGCGCCAGTGCCTTTGGTGGCTGATATTTCCCCGACTGCCATAAAATCCTTGTTGGGAGTCCCGGCTACGACGTTCAAGGGTAGGACAGTCCGTTATGGTCCTTTGAGTGTAGATGTCATGAGTGGGGCTCTTACTAAGTTAATGCCCATTGATCGGAGGGTTAAAGATTGCATCCTTCGGTGATTATTTCTGATCATCCTCAAGGGTTATTTCTTGGCTGATAACTCTTCAATGGTTTCATTCACTTTAGTCAGTGCCACTCGAGAGGTGGACCATATTGGAGTGTTTGATTGGGGCTCCTACACCTTTACCTACTTCCTTAGGGGGATGCGCCTATGCTCAGAGGGCCCGACGGAGGCTTGGTTAGGGTTTTACCCATTCCTACTAGTGAGTATTTTCTCTTTTGATTTCCCTTGTTTGGGTTGCCAGTTTGACTAACTACAGATATTTGATCTTGAATTGGCAATTTTGGGCCAACGAGAGGCTCCCATGTCTTTGTCCGGTTAGCCTGTTAGGTTTAGACATCTATCCACGGGGACAGAGATGGCATTACTCAACTTTAACAGAGGTTCCTTTAGCTGAGGGTTTCACCCATTCGCGCCTAGAGTTGGAGTTATTGACTGTAGAGGTCATTACATGGGTTCCTTACTTTGAGAACCACTTGACAGTTGACTTCGAGGGTGGTTTCTCGACTGGTATCGAGTATATATTATCCACCCATCGAATTACTCTCCTTATTGACGGAGGTTAAGAGCTCTATTTAGGAGGGCGTGCTATTAGGAGTACTACTGGAGAGATATGCATTTCAATCTTTCCTCGTGTAAGACGTCATTAGCCTTTGTTGCAGCCGATCACAGAGGCCCCATTGATGGGTGTGGATGGCTTTATTTTGTCAGAGGGACCTTTCACTTAGGAGGCTTTTTACCGCTGGTGGTTCCCTCGCACCATTGGAGCCACGAGCCACACAGTTTATGGGGGATATGGTTCCTCGCTCCGTCATGATGACAAATTAGATTGCCTACGTCCGAGAGCCTACTCATCTGACACAAATTGATAGTTTGACCCAACAGTTGGACCGAGCACATTTTTGTATCCGGCATTTGGGCAAGGATCCTTCTGAGGTGGATACTTTTGATCCTTCTAGCTCTGGGGGTTGGCCCTTCAGGTGGCCCATATTTAGATGGTTTCACCAGCATAGATCCTCTGTTGTATCAGCCTGATATCCCTACTAGTAAAGATTCAGTGACTCAGGAGGTGTTACATCAGATAGACAGATTGGATGATGTGGACATCAACACCATTGACTTCTTCTGATTCATTTCTCGCTATATCTTTTGATAGACCTCTGTTAGATATTGGGCGGCTATGCCCTAGTTCTCGTTATATCTTTTGATAGGCCTCTATTAGATATTAGGCGGTTGTGCCCCATTTCCCTGTATTTTTTTAGTTGTATACAAAGCTGATGTATTTAGATGATGATGTACTTAGGAATGTATGTATATTATTTCTATTCCCTACATCATATTGTCATCTGTTATTTATCTTGCATGTATTATATCATGGATATGTATTTCCAGAGATGAGTTTAGCATTGACCCCTGGATGGGCTTATAACATGGCTCTACAAATGTCTTCATCCACTTTTAGCTGAATTGAGCATAACCCACCATTGTTAGTGGCATATTCTCTGAGATTGTGGTATGATAGTTTTCCTTCTCTACATCGGGTGACAATTGATCAGTTGCTGCAACACTCTATGACCATCCTGACATTTCAAGTTCCACCGGGCTTTATAGAGGGCATGCTTGAGCATTGGGTAACGGATAGGAAGGTATTTAGATTTGATACCCAGAAGCTGACTCCTACTTTGGAGGAGTATGAGTGTCTTATAAACTTGCCATTGGATCGGCCTTTCGCTCTGATGGATGTCGGTGACATGAGCTGACAGTTAATAACTTTGACAGACTTGAGGTGTAGAGTTACCCTGGACGAGATTTTCTCGGAGCATATGGTGTCCATGAGTTTTTTGATTGATATATTTAGGTCGTTGGATAGATATCTACGATACTTTGGGGACTTCACCATTTATAAGGGTGATTGACATGTCGCCAGTGTAGACATACTCTTGATGTGCATAGTGGCCTATATGTACATGCCGTTGTACATGGACCACTTGGATATCGATGTGATCATGGTAGTCCGTGCTCTCATGGAGGGTCATACCATCTTACCGATGATTCTGGCAGAGACCTTGAGGTCGGCTATGTTTTGTAATTCCCATTCGGTAGGGTTTTTATAGGCAGTGTTCATGACACACTTGAGACTGATTGTCACTTTTAGACGCCATGGGTATTATTTTTCCCATGAGATAGCCATGTCATATTCCTTTCAGCTGGTTGAGTGTATAGACACAACATCATGGTTGGCTTTCTTGTCAAGGATCGAGGACCTATTTGATATTTTTCCATATTCAGGGCTCAGCTCTCCCTATAGCTTTATCACTCATGTTGTTGAACTGGTCAGTTTGAGGGGGGTGACCATATATCATCCACTGACTGTTATGGCACAGTTTGACCAGTTTCAGGATATTCATCCCTTTGGCGGGGCAGTGGGTCAGTGATTGTCATCTCGGCTTTTGTCAGCAGAGGATTTGTCCAGGATTTATGACTATTGGACTCGTTGCGAGAGGGATGACTTTTCGACTATCCATCTAGGTCATTCTCCAAAGTATTCTGCATGGTTGGAGGCAGAGATTGCATCGGCTAGGGTTGTATCCTCAAAGTCGGGTATTGCTTCTGATTGTGGGGATCCTATGGAGTACCCTGATTCTCCTATAGAGGATGAGATGTTTACTCGTTTGTTAGTAGCTCTGGTTGATTCCCCCAATATCCCTACTGTTGTGGCTCTACATTCGGTAGAGTATTTAGAACAGAGTTTACATCTGATGACGTTTGAGAGGGATCAGGCTAGGGCCTTGATGTTGACAGCTCTCACTAATAGAGATGTAGCTCTGGTTGAGAGAGACAATGCTCTAGCTCACAGAGATACCGCTGTTATTGAGTGTGATGAGGCCCGATCATCTAGGGATGTAGCTGTTGTTGAGCGGGATGAGACTCTAGCTACCTGAGATGCTGCCACTATAGATAGTACTGCATTGAGATCTCATACTGCTGACATTGTTGAAGAAATGAATGTATTTATTGATGAACACTGTAGCACCATGCAGATGGCCGTAGATCTCCTAGCTCGTGTGGATACCTTAGGGTAGGAGCTCATAGATTTACCTCCATCTTTTGAGAGGGATGCCATGTTAGACTTGATGGCTCGCTTATCCACTTGTTTATAGATTAGCTTTGATTTTCCTGCATAGACTAGGTTAGCCATTTTTATTATGTACAGGACACATTGTATATAACAAACAGTATTATATGGCAAGAAAATATGTTTGGATTCACTTCCCTTGTAGATATGCCTTTTTACTTGCTTGAAAGTTGCCTGCTCTCCAGGACTTACAATCTCGATGTATTCTGAACTCCTCATTGGTGGATGGATATTGAGATGTCTCAGGAGCTTTCAGAATGGATCATCGAACTTTGTATTCCCCTACCCTTTGTTGTCTTGGCAATGGTTTCTAAATGTGGTTATGGAGAGGATTTTGGATTTCCTCTCTGAGGTTGACCACCCCACAGATGGTCGTCGGTACTCCCTTGTATGGAGGAGACTAGGTAGTTCCATCTCTTATAGATTGGTGTTTATCTTTGAGGATTCAACCGTAACTTAGATTATCACTGGTTTTTCCCATTTGTGTGGGGAGACCAGGTAGTTCCATCTATGCGGTCTAAGCTGATGAGGTGTGATTTAACCAACCCATAGATTGTCGCCGATGTATTCATGTGTATTGGGGAGATCAGGTAGTTCCATCTCTTATGGTTTTGTTGGAAAGGTTGAAGATGATCCCAGTACTGTTGACAGGATTTTGGTTTTACACGGGCGAGACCGCACCGTGAATGGCTGCCTATGTACTCCCATTGAAGATGGGAGATTAGGTCTATGTAGTTCCAACCTGGCGTAAAAAGGTTGAAAATTGTATGTGGTGAAAAGGGTTTGTTTTTATTTTTATAAAGGTTAGACCGAACCATAAATGGCTGTCTACGTACTCCAGTGTATTGGGGAGATCAGGTCTGTGTAGTTCGTCCCCGGTGGGAAGAAAAGGTTGAAAGTTGTATGTAGTGAGGGGTTTTATTTTTATTTTTATAAAGGTTAGACCGGACCATAAATGGCTGCCTACGTACTCCCGTGTATTAGAGAGATCAGGTCGGTATAGTTCATCCCTGGTGTGACAAATTGATGTGGTTAGAAAAGCTTTGAAAACCTGAATTGATTGATGGATTGATGATCTAGAACCAGTATACTGGTTTGCAGGTAACTTGAGACATAATACCATTTAACTGTGTCTGAGTTGATGAGTTAAGGAAATTTCTCGCCATCCATTTCTTGCAATCTGAGGGCTCCTCCTGTCAATACCTCCTTGACAATAAACGGGCCTTCCTAGTTTGGGGCGAATTTTCCTTTAGATTGATCTTGGTTGTCAAGGACTTTCTTCAAGACCAAGTCATTTTTTTTGAACCGCCGTAGCCAGACTTTCTTGTTGTAGGATCGAGCGATCCTCTGTTGGTATAATTGACCATGGAAGATGGTTGTGGTCCGTCTTTCATCTGTCAAAGATAATTGGTGGTACCGATCTTGTAACCATTAGTCCTCATCCATCTGAGCATCTATCAACACTCTCAAGGATTTCATTTCTACCTCTATGGGGAACACTGCTTCCATGCCATAAGTTAATGAGTAGGGGGTTGCCCAAGTAGAAGTGCGCATTGACGTTATGTAGGCTAATAGAGTTAGCAGTAACAAGTCATGCCATCCTTTGTGATTGGTGAATATCTTTTGCATGATCTTTTTGATATTATTATTAGCCGCTTCAACAACACCATTCATATTTGGACGATAAATAACGGAGTTGAGATGCTTGATGTGGAATTAATTGCATAATTCCTCCATCATTTGGTTGTTGAGGTTTTTGGCATTGTCTGATACAATCACCTCTTGTTGTCCATATCGACAAATGACATTGTTTCTGATGAAACCAATGATCTCCTCTTTGGTAACTCTAGGGTAAGAGGTTGCTTCTACCCACTTGGTGAAGTAGTTGATTATAGTGAAGATAAACCGATGACCATTGCTGGCTTTAGGCTCGATTGGCCCGATCACGTCCATTCCCCACGTTGAGATAGGCCAGGGTTAACTTATATTGTGGAGCTCCCTTGGAGGGGAATGGATAACATTCCCATGAATTTGGCATTGGTAACATCTCTTGACGTGATCATCACAGTCAGCTTTGAGAGAGAGAGGGAGAGTAATGCCCTATTCTTAAAATTTTCTTGACAAGTAGAGGGTCGCTCATGTGCGGGCCTCATACTCCACAATGGATTTCATCCATGAGTCTCTAAGGTTGGTCTTTATCTAGACATCTTAGAAGGCCTAGTCCCACATCTCTTTTATAGAGTGCATCTCTGCTCAGATAGAATTTCATGGCCATTCTATGGATCCGCTTTCTTTCAGTTTGACTTGCCCAGTGGGCGTAGATCCATCTCGCAGATACTCATTGATGGAATGGTACCAAGGGTGTTGGATGGGAGGCAGCTCATCCAATACTTCTCTGAAGTAATTCCCATAGGTTGGGACCTTCTGGCTGGCAAAGGTGATATTTGAAATGTCATCCTTTTCAGATATGTGGATCATGGAGGCTAAAGTTGCTAATGCATCTGCAAAGTCATTCCTGTTCCGAGGAATGTAGAGGAAGGATATTTCTTCAAACTCCAAAGCCATCTGAATAACTTGCCGATGGTGAAACAACAAATGTAATTCCTTGGTGTGATAGATCCTAGTGGTTTGTTTGATTACCAGTTTAGAATATCCAAAGACAGTTGACCATTTGACGCCCATGGATTGGGCTAGTTAGCCATCATACTCAGCAGTATTGTTGGTGTTGACACATTACAATTTGATGGCAACGAGATATTGATCTCCCAAAATAGATATCAGAACTGCTCCAACTCTGGCACCTTCCATGTTTATAGCTCTATTGAAGTACATCTTCCATGACTGGACTGCATTCTCCTGATGGTGTTGCTGAATTGTCATTACCCCTTCCTTGGGGAAATATGTATCCAAGGGTTTGAAATCCCATGATGGTGTTGCGGCCAGTTGATCTGCAATTCCTTGACCTTGGATAAACTTTTGAGTCACGTAGATGATGTCAAATTGTTTGAGGATTAACTTTCATTTGGACAGTCGACAATTCAACATGGGTTTGTTAAATACATACTTGAGAGGATCCATACGGGATATGAGATGGGTTGTGTGACCATGGAGATAATGATGTAATCTCATGGAAGCCCATGCTAATGCACAACAAGTCTTTTCAATCAAGGTATATTTGTGCTCACTGATGCTAAATCTTTTGCTGAGGTAATATATAGCTCTTTCTTGGCCTCTATTATCTTTTTGTCCCAGCATGCAGCCCATGGCATTGTCATTGACTGACAAGTACAGAAACAGGGGAATAACATCCTTGGGAGGTACCAAGACAGGAGCTTTGACTAATTGCTCTTTGATGGAATGGAAGGCTTTTTGACACTCTTCGTTCCATTCCTTAGAAGAGGTCTTCATTAACAACTTAAAGATTGGCTCACATATTACTGTGAGTTGAGAGATAAATCGACTAATGAAGTTGATTCTTCCCCGAAATCCCCATATTTCCCTCTCTATCTGGGGTATGGGCATTTTAGTAATGGCTTGAATTTTGGCAAGATCCACCTCAATGCCTTTGTGGCTCACTAGAAATCCCAACAACTTGCCTGACTTGACGCCGAAGGTACACTTGGCCGGATTTAGCTTCAAGTTATACTTAGGCAACCGGTTGAAGAGCTTTTTGAGATGGTCTACCTGGTCTTCTTCCCTTCAGGACTTGACAATGATGTCACCTACATAGACTTCTATATCTTTATGCATTAAATCATGGAAAAAAGCCATCATGGCTCGCTGATAGGTAGCTCCAGCATTGATGAGGACGAATGACAATCGTTTGTAATAAAAGGTTCCCCAAGGAGTGATGAATGTTGTCTTCTCCCGGCCCTCTTCAACAACCATAATTTGGTGATATCAAGCAAAGCAGCCAACAAAAGAGTACATGCCATACTGAGTTGTATTGTCAATGAGTATGTGGAGAAATGGTACCGAGAAGTTGTCTTTGAGACAAACTTTGTTCAAATCCCCATAATCCATGCGTACTCTCACCTTTCCACCAAAATTGGGTATGGGAACTATGTTTGATAGCCACTCAGGGTATGTTGATACCATGATGATGCCGCTTGAAATTGTTTCATAATTTCTTCCTTGACTATCAAACTCCACTCAAGTTTTAATCGCCTAAGTTTCTGTTTAACTTGTATGAATCCCTCTTTAATGGGTAAGCGATGAATGACGATGTCAGTTGACAAATCGATCATGTCTTCATGAGACCGTGTAAACACATCCTAGAATTGGGTCAATAGAGTAACCATGTCATTCCATTGGCTTTGGGTAAGGTACGTGCCAATTTAGATTTATTTGGGATTTTCTGAGGTTCTAAGGTTGAAAGAGGTGGTTTGATCAAGGTTTGGCTTGGGTTTTTCTTCGACCCATTTCCTGATCTCCTCAGGCACCTCATTGTCCTCTTGTTCAATCTCCATCAAGTAAAGTTCAACTTTACATCAAAGTTGCAGTCATTGTGAAGAATTGACATCCCATCAACAAGTTTAGACAAATCTAACTCTTGAGTCCTGAAACAAAATGCTTTCACTTAATATATTAAATTGTTTGATCATACAGAGTGTTAGCACGACATGAATAAAATAACTGCTAATACTATGCAACAAAAGTAAGCAGTTAATGCTATCTACATGGCAGAGGGATTTTCTGCCCTTTTTACCCTTTCCGGTAAATGTAAGAAGTGCTGCTCCATTTGTCGAGGGTCAAGTCCTGGTGGATAGCTGCGATGAAGGGGTGGCTATCATCCTCCTCCTCTTGAATAATGACCATAACGTCATGACAATCATCATCTGGGATATCCATGCCCATACCCTCTGTATGTATCAGGACGCGCATCTTTGACAATTGTCTCTTTATGTTTTGTTGCGCTTTTGATTCCTTTCCATAATATCGGGGTCTGGAATTAGGACTTCTTTCCCATTAGTCGGTCTGGGCTTAGGAAATAGCATACCTGCCACAGAGACATGAATTTTCCTTAAAGGCCGTACAGAATATGCATCTATATGTTTAGGCAATAACATTATAGATGAAAGAACTGATGTATACTTGTGCGGGTTCCTGTGACTTGGCCCAGAGGAGTAGCCTAGTCCGGCCTTCTCTGTCTAGTTAGGAATTTGAATTAGACATTTGATTCCTTGCTGATTCTTTCCTAACCCTTGTCCTGGTTGGAAACCCAAGGATATCATCTCTTGACTGGCCGACATTACCTCGGCAGAAAATCTGGGTTTCAGAGCTGGATCCCCGATGGGTTGATAGTGAGTGTTGCTCACCTCAAGGGCTTAGAAGATGGCAGGCTCAACTTCTCCATTAAAACTGATTAGAGGCATATCACTTTGGACAAGATACTCTGGTTTAGCATTGACAGTGACCAGATTGCTGTTAATGATATACTTAAGCTGTTGATGAAGAGTTGATGGGACAGCTCTCGCCATATGGATCCAAGGTCTTTCCAACAGTAAATTATATCATGTAGTGATTTTGAGCACTTAAAAGGATATATATGAAGTATATGGACCAATTTCCACTAGTAATTCAACCTCTCCCACATCATTTCGTAGTGATACATCAAAGGCTTTGATGATTATGTGGTTGCATCGTATCCGGTTGAGATTGATCTTCATCCTTTCTAATTTGGCATAGGGGTAGATGTTTAGGGATGATCGTCCATCTATTAGCACACCTCCGACCACATATTCGGAAGACATCACTGCGATGTGCAGTGGCTTGCAATGACCTATCCCTTTGGGAGCTATGTCATCATCAGTGAAGGATATCACATTGTTATTGAAGATGTGATCTACCAAATGATGAAACTTTTCAATATCCACTATCTTTGGCAAGTGGGTTTCTTCCAATATCTTCATTTAGATCTTCCAATGATCTTCTGAAAAGTTTACCAAGTCCAGAATAGATATCTATTGAGGTGCTTCTTTCAAGCTTTGCTCCACCTTGGCTTCATTATATCCCATCTTGTGGAGGAATTCTTCGATTTTCTCCTTGGGCTCTTTCCCCTTAGATCTAATGACTGGCTTCATCACTCGTTTAGGGAGATATAGTGGATTTTCCTTGGATGCCGCATCAGTTGTGTTTGACATTGATCATTCAACCTCTCCATAGTTCCATGGGACTTTCTTAAAGTTGATGATAGGATATTGCGGCCTGAATGGCAACATTAGTGGTTTTGGAGCAACCACCATTAAAGGGTTTTCAACTCCTTCGAGCTTGGTCGGTTGAATTATAAGGGATGTTGCAGTCAGGTCTCCCTCAAAGGATATGACTGCTATGATCTCCTTCCATCTTTGCGAACCTGGAGGAAATGTATTTCCACTCTCAAGTGATACGGTGTCATCGTTTGCCATTTGCAGGTCACCGCTGTCAATCATATTTTAGATAAGATGACGGAGTGCCCAGCATTCTTCAATGCTATGACCACGAGAATAGGAGTGGTATTGGCACACTCTAGTAGCATCAAATCTCTTTGAGCGTGGATTGACTGGAGGTAGCAGTGATGTGATTTTTCCCTCATTGATCAACATTTGCAATATTTCCTCCATTGGTTATGTAAGACCCCAACTTTTTATGAATAAAGATTTAATTTTCTCTAAATATTATTTTGAATAATAAGATGTTGATTTGATATAATGCTATAGTTATGGGTGATATGTGTAAATTTTTCAAAGTACGTAAGTCGTCATAAAATATTTATTTGGTCGGAGAATATTCTTTTTGTCGGTAAATATTCGTACGACGACACAATTATTGATGGACCCCACAACGGAATGACTGTCGGATATAGAAAGCGACAGAAATAACTTTTTTATAAAAATAACGGCAAGACTTTTACCATTAAATTTTTGAAATACCCAGTGATAAAAGTACAGTAATACGTGTGCTTGTACTGTAGCACACGGTATTATACAGTATCTCTGATTATTGATACTTACATAAGAAGTCACTCAGTTCATTTAATAATTACCACAGTAGTTGCTACATAGTATCTCATATTATTGATTCAATTATTGTTACAATATCATCTGCACAATATTGTATATTATTAAATCAATAATTGAGACGATACAGTTATTCATATTATTATTTGTATTATTGATAATGTCTAAAAAATTCGGTCGAGAAAAGGGGTTAGGTTATTTAATTGCGCGCCAATAAAGAGAAATCCTTATCAGAAAGCCCCATCTTTCCTAGGAATGATCTGGTTGTCAATATTGTGAGTTATAATATTAATGATGAATAATTGTTAAAAGATTAAAATGTCTTTATTGATGATAAGTGATTTGTGATAAATATTTATTCAATTTTTGATATAAATAGAGGGGTTTGTCATAAAGTATTTCTTGTAAGTGTGCTTTATTACATGGACCCCCATTTACTCATTTTTCAAAATCACCAGTAGAAAGTTGTCTCAGTTTTGTTATATTATTAATATTATAATAGTAATAAAACATAAATTTTTATATAAAATAGAATACCTTTTATAATATATAGAGTTATTTATTTTATTAGATTATATTTAGAATATATTATATTATATATAAAGTATTTGTTTTATTAGAATATTTTATTGCACAGTGATGAATAGTAAAAATCAGAAAAATTACCAGAATTAGAGAATTCTTCTTCTATAATATTGTGCGTATTTCTTTTGAGTATAATGATACTTTGAGTGTAGCGAAGAGTGCAAGTTTTTCTCAAGAATATCTCCGCTATACCAGTCATATTTAGTCTCCTACTAAGGTAAGAGATATTATTTTCATTCAATATTCGTAAGAAATATTATTTTCTTTCATACTCTATAGTATGTAAGTAATATTATTTTGTTACATATTCTTCAATCTAGTCTTACTTAGATAAGTGTTGCTTCTATAATCCCTTAAATTAGTAGAATATCCTTAATAGTTTGCGCTTCATCTTATATCATTTTGCTGGAATATTAGTTTAAACTTTCTTATTAAATTTTAATCTTTTCATGCTGGGGTACTATTCACTCGGGATAGTATTTATTCATTGTACTATTCACGATAAAATTAGTTTCTTTTCTGTCCAAATTATTTTTGATACATGAATATCATTCTTGAATTTTACTCCACAATTAATTATTATGTTGACAATTTGGATATTCTTGAACTCTGGATAAATTGAATTATAAATCTCTAATATTTATCTTTGATCTCACTTTATTGATTCCATATATCATTGTCATCATCCTCATGCCTATATTGTGGTGAAAGTCATCTTTGGCCCGTAATGCATAGATGGACTATTGATTGGTATGATTATGACTAGGAATTGTGTATTGATATAATCATGACATGTAATGTTACAGACAAATGTTGTGGTGAAAGTCCTCTTTGGCCCGTAGTGCATAGATGGATAGTTGTTTGGCATAATCATGATCACTGATGATACAAACGAATATCATTGGCCCGTAGTGCATGAATAATTTGTCGATTTGAAATATTTATTGATTGGTATTTCAAAGATAAAATATTGATGATGGACTTTTAAATCATAGAATATAGTAGACATCAGTTGACTATTGGATTGCTATTTTTGCTGCAGTTGTTGATCTAAAACTTGTTGTTTATTATATTCTATGAGATTTTTCACTGTTAAGGACTAAGGATTATTTATTCTGCATTATCTAAGTCATAATATTTTTTACTGGGCTAGTTGAGCTCACCGTTTTCTTCATTGTTCTCTTCATGAAATGAGAATATAGCTTGAACTAGTCGAGGAATGGAGTGATGGTCCAAGATGGTTGCTATAGTAGTCCTCACTATTCTATAAAATAGTGTGATAATAATTGTAATGAGGACTTTATTTACTTTGGATACTGTCTATGAGACAATATTTGTATTAAAAATCACAGCTTATGTTTTGTCGTATTTTATATGACAGTTAATAATTGTATAAATGAAGTTTGTATTTGAATTTTGTACCATGTATTTGGTTACTCAAAATGGGTTGTATAGACCTATTTTGAGGGAGTCACAGGTTGTCCCAAATAGGTGAACTCCCTTTTGTTGGCAAAGTCCCGACGGGCTTGGTCTTTTGCTTTTCTTGCAAGCTTTTCCTCCAAGGTTTCACTCTCTTGGGTCAGTGGTTGAGTCTTTTGGATAAGGGAGAGGAGACTTACATGCTCCTAACTGAACAATTTATGTGTGACTTGGTGTTGATGTATCACTAGTTCTGCCAGTTGATTGACCTATTCATCAATAGACTTCAACTCATGTTCCATCATGAACTGGAACACTGAATAATCCCACTTGTCGGAATTATCTTTGCTGGTTTAGGGAGAACCACCCATGTATTGAAGGTACTTGGAACTCTCTCCACTGCCTCTATGGATCATGTTAACATCCTCTTCCTTGTGTTAAGGGAGAGGGTTATCTTGAACATGTGGTTGTTCGTGTAACAACCGAGAAAATCGGATTAATTGTAAAATAATTTTATTTGAATAAATAATAAATAAAATTAGAATATACGTTATTTATAACGAGTAAGCAAGATGAAGGTTGTTTTATAACCTAAAAGTGGAATAATGTCGTAGTATTCTGGCTACGTGATAGAATTAAGGTGTTTGAATTTTCGAGATGAAAATAAAAGCTTTCCGAGAAATTCTCTAAAAACACTATTCATCCATTTCTGCTCGGGAATTATTTTTAAACTTCCGGGAAATACGTAATGATAGAATAATAAGGAAAGATAGATTATATAATAATAATTCAGTTATGACGAACGCAATTTTTCACCTGTGTACTAAATTCGGGAATGTTAAGGAAAATGAAGATTTGAATGAATGGCGATCGTATAATAAGAAAGTATTATACGAGGCAATGAATACGAGTAAGATACGAAGTATTGTACAAGTATATACGAAAGATGACATAATGTATATGATGAATAATTATACGAACTAGCATACAAGAAGAATACGAGGATTATACGTTAAAAGCTTAAGCCAATTGTAATGAACTAATAGGATTTGCTCATGTATTTGGAAAGCCCAAGTGAATTAATGTTAAAGCCCAAAGATAACTAATGCAAGCTCAACGTTAGGCCCAAAGTTAATAAAACCTAAGCCTGAACAAAGAATCGGACCCGTGGATCGAACCGATGGGTCATCGGGTAAAAAAAACCCATGTGGGCCCCCCATGGTGAGTCATGGATGGCCAAATAAGGAGGTGGGATAGCTTCTTTAGGAAGTTTGGTTGAGGAGGTGGGGTAAATGACCATTTTGCCCTCACTTTGCAAGGCTTATAAATAGGAAGCTTGGATTGTCATTTGTTGCTTGTTAATTTCCACCAACACTTAACACAATTATATTAAGGGAGAAGTCAGAGCTAGTTTACTAATTCAAGAAGAAGAAGAAGAAGAAAAGCAAGAACTTCAAAGGTAATGAATCCTCAGACCATTACTTTTCATCACTTCTTTTTAGTTGATAGAGAGGTGGATTATTGGTGGAGCATGTATCATAAGGAGTAACAAGGATGGATATTAGTGGACTTAAACATAAATAAACCATGTTATAAGTGGAATCATAATCAAAGAATTATGAACTAATGAAGAACACATGATAATTCATCATATGTTATTGATGGATAAGTTTAAAACCATCGTGTATAGGATTAGATGATATATGTTTGGTTAGGATGATAGATGTATGAAAGATAGAATGAATCCATTTTGAATGGAGTAAAAATCTCAAGTAACGAAGTTATGACGAAATTTACGAGATTAGACGATAATCGTCGAAATCGTGAAATTCTCGGATGAAAGTCAAAAGTCGTCGTTTAATCTCGGAAACCTTAGTTTTTGATGGCATATAGTAGAATGTTTAATTTGAGAATTGTGGACTCAAGAATGGTCGAATTTCGACTTAAAATGAAGAAACGAGTCATGAACATTCACGAATGTTTAACGACCGCGTAATAAAGAACTTAAACTGTGAATTCAGTATTAACGGATTCAAAAATGTAGGTTGTCCTAATGAAATTGTAGTATATGATATATGTGAGCTAACAACTTTTAAATGAGCCAAATTTGACTTATAACGACTAAATTACGAGTTCGGAAAGGATTGAAGTTGGAAAAACATAAAAAAATTTTGAGGCTCAGGGCCGGCGCCGCAGCGCAGCCCAAGCTTATAAACTCGGTGCCGCAGTGCCATATCAGGATCCCATACATTGTCAAGTCACACCGCAACGTGGCTTATACTAAAGAGTTTGGCGCCGCAGCGCTGTAACTGACGTAACCAAATTCCATACAATACCAAGTGGAGCCGCATCACCAATACAAAGCAAGAGGTAAGGAGGGAAGGAAATGAATATAAAGAAAGAGGAAGTTGATTGAAGGTGAATTATTACTTTAATTAACTTAAAGTAACATCATTAAATATGATTAAGACCTTAAGTTAACCATGAAAAGTTGTCGAAAGGTTACTCGAATGTAAACACAAAGTAATACGATAAACCGTAATGAACGTTAACTAAACTAATGAATGTTAATTAATTTTATGAATGATTAGACCGAGAAGAAGGGAAAGTAGGTTAATGTCAATACGTAATGATCATTTTGACCTAATGTGGTATACTATGTAATCATGTATTGTACAATCCTTAAAGACACAAAAGAGAAGTGAATTAATTGTAGAAGACGCTGAAGGCAAGTGTTCTAAACCCTTGTCTATGTTCCTTTTGGGCAAGCTTTATGATTCATATATCTTACGCATGGATTGATGAACAAAGAAGTCAAAGCCAATTTGTTCGGCTAGACTTAATGTGTTTTGTAGATTTCCTTATAATCTATCAAGATATTATCAATGTTGCAATCTTATGCCAACTGTTTTGGTATGGATTTCAAAGAAAGACTGAGTATGAATAAACAAATGTTTTGTCGTCAATCGACAGTCACGTGAGGTTGCCAAAACTTAAACGTAGATACATTTAATGAAGTAGTGTTGTACAACATAGAGTACTATAAGTCGATCACCTAGACGTGCTCGTAAGAAATGTCGAACTTACGGACTTGGTGCCGGGTTTTCCTTTTCAAAGAAAGAGTGAAATGCTCAAGGTCTTGGACCAAAATAAAGGTTTAACGAATGTTGTTCAATGTTAAATGTTTTAAAGAAAAGAGAAGTGCTATTTTGAATTATCTATAGTACTTCATAACTATTGATTCAGTTATAGAAGATACATATTCATATGATTCAAACATATATTTTAAATGAAATTATCACACTTGCTGAGCTAGTTATGCTCACCCTTGCTTGAACCATATGAATGTAGCTAAGACCGAACAGATCGAAGGATCAAGTAAGGATAAAGGAAAGACTAAGGTAGATAAATAAGTTATCTTTGTAATAGCATAGTATGAACTTTGTAATTATTTTATATTATAACAAAGAAAATATTTAATGGATATAAAGAACCTAGGAAAGGAAATATTATTTTGTAATATATAGCAGACATATTCACTCTTTTGAGGTATTTCAATTGAATGTATGTGTGAACTGTAGCACCGTGTATCACCATCTATCGGGTTGGAAGATACACGAATTTGAGGTCGTCACAGGTTGGTATCAAAGCTATAGGTTATAAAACTTAAGGGGGGAAAGAACCTTAAGCCATAACCTTAGGAAGAGTTAAAGAAGTAAAAGACGAAGTTAACCCTAAAAATACATTAAATGTGATATGTGTTTTTACTATTCTAATGATGTGTACTAATCAATATAATTTATTTTATTGTAGATGTCAGGAGATAACATAATGTATAGAGATATCCATATGGTTAGTGAAGAGTCTGTAAATCAATTAGAGATTTTACTGACACCTGTAGCTGAGTTGCCAGTGGTGGTGGTGATTGAGTCAGAAAATTCTGAGATTTTAGGATTTACATCCTTGGTCGATGGTATGTCAGAGGAGGAGGTGGAGGTGGTATCTTTTAACACGGTAGTACCTACAGAGGACATGACTCCGGGGGAGTCAATGAAGGCGTTGTTCATGACGATGTTGGATATGAATATTCTGTTGGGTAAAGAGGTGAAAGAATTGAAAGTGGAGATCCATGACATCTTGGCAAACAAGAAAGACATGGAGACGTTGTGGGAGGAAGTGCATGACGAGAAGGTTTTAGCAAAGGACAAGGTCCATGAGCTAAAACACGAGGCCTTTGAGCTTAGGCAGGAGCTAAAGGCTAATAAGCAAAAGATCAGTAAAATGTCCTATATTTATGGGATTTCTCACTAGGATTATCAGCGACAAGTTGATGATATCCTGTGGAGGCAGGGCAGACTTGGCATACTATCAGTTGAGATGTGATAGCCAGTCTTGCTGATGCAGATTATGAGAATTCCATTAGGCAAATGTAATCTAGTTAATAACTAGTGTAGGTTTAGATATGTACATATGTTGTATCTATGTAGTGACGTAAAACCCTCTTTTGTATAATCAAAGAGTAGTCTTTTGTAAATCCCAATTTTTGGAAAGTAATTGCGGGATAGTAACATAATCAGCCAAGGCTATGTAATGACGAACGATGTAGTATTATACTACAAAGGAAGAAACATATCAATATAAGCTTTTTATTGAACATGTTGTGCAATGAGTTTGAGTTATTGTTTAAATTTGAATAATAACTAATTAACAAGAAGAAAGTAATAATGTAGTGTTATTTATTTTTAACAAAAAGATGTCGTCAAGAAGAAGATAATGAAACCAAGAAGCTAACGTGAATCAACCGGAAGGGGGACCGGTTAACCCGATGCAGGAGTTTGTACATGACGGTTCCCTAATATACTGCCAAGTTCAATGAACTGGTGAGATTTGCTCCACATCAGGTGGATACAGAGGTGAGGAAGGTGAGGAGATTCGAGCAGGGCTTGAAACCCTGGCTCTATAGTCGGATATCAGTGTTTCAAAGTAATTCCTTTGGAACCATTCTAGAGAAGGCAATAATTGGCTAGGGTTGCAATGAAACTTTAAGTCAATACCACAGAAAGAAGTGATAAGTGGGTTTTATACTCGCGAATCGGTGCCTAATTCAAGCTTAATCGGTGTTAATTCCATATTTTAATGTTTGTTTTTACTTGTTATTTGTTAATTTGTGTGTAGGTGTGGTGGCATGGCATATGATCAAAACAAGGGTGGAATTATGGCGAGGAATGGAGAAATAAGAGCAAAAACAAAGTCAGTAGACATTAGCCTAGCCCGCTGGGGCGGGCATTATTAAGCCTTACACCCCCGCCAGGGCGGGGGGTCTTCAGCATCAATTAGCAGGAGCCTAGCCCGTCGGGGTGGGCCATTTACAAGCATATACCCCAGCCGGGGCAGGGGGTCCCGAAACCTGACAGTCCAATTTTTCTTCAAACTCTGCTGGATCGTGGACTTTTGTGCTTGGATAGCGTTTGGACTCTAAATAACATGAGAGTTCGACTAGAATTCATGTGTTGGATACATAATGAGCATTGAACAACAAGATCATCATAATACAAAGCAATTAACAGAGATTAAGGACAGATTTGCATAGCGAGTATCAGAGTGAAGATTGTGAAGAACTTTCATATTGATTGCGGATTAAGGCTAAAGTGAAGGGTGTTCTGCGTTATTCTTCTTCTTTAGTTTTATATTTATAATTGAAAGATGATATCTTTAATTTATTCAGTTATTATTTCATTTATGATGAACTAAATACTTTTTAGGCTTAAGACAGCTCTTTAGGTAGAACGATGGTTATGTAATCTTTGAATTTTAGTTTAATAAGCTATTATCCAATTTATCTATATTAATTTGAGCTTGAATTTATGAATTGCCTGATCAACGATTCTTTGTGAATTTGTATGGATTCGAGAGATGAAATACGAGTCTAGACTTAGTTAATATAGCATGTGTTCTTGATTTTTGTGAATGAACAGAATCTTGATGAATGTTAGGGTAGAGATATGCTTAACATCGCATGTAATCGGATAAAAGAACTTGAACTTAAACCTTCTTTAATTGTAATTCACATAGAGATATAGTGAGTTAGTTGATTAAGGTGTTTAACTTGATTCTATCTAATTTGTGGATTGAAGTTAATACGTGATTAGTACATCGAGAGGTGGCTAGTTCTACATACGTGTTCTTGATTAATAAACTGGGATAGTGAGTTAAACTGGAATAAAGGGGTAATAATCAGAGTAATGCTTAGAGTGAAGTCGAAAGCCTAATTCTCTAATATTTGTTTGAAATTCAGTTTTTAGGGTTTGTTGATTGTTTGGTGATTTTAATATTTTTAATATTTTTAGTTACAAGCATGAAATTGATTAGTTTAATAAAATTAGGATTAATAGAAAATTGGTAATTGTGAGGGTTAATTACTTATTATAGTCTTCCAGGGAACGATACGCTACTTACTAGTATATTACTTGTTTACCACGTATACTTGCGTACTGTGCGTAATTAGATTTTACCCAACAAGTTTTTGGCGCCGTTGTCGGGGACTTTAGTATAGATTTTAATATTTTGCAATATCAGTTTAATTAGTCCAATTTTACTTAAACATTTTTATTTTTGTTTTGTTCGTCTTATTTTAGGTTTTTAAAGTTGGTTTATGCAAACTCGATCCAAAAATCTAGACTTGCTTCCTTTTAAGGATGACATTGAAAGACACTTTCAAAGGCTAAGTAAGTGGATTAAGGATACAAAGGATGACTTCAAAAATTTTGAAAAAGAAGAAGCAATGGCAGCCGAAGACCATTAAGCATTGAGGGACTTTGCTACACCCAAGGTGACTGAGTTGTAGTCGAGTATCACCAAGCCTGCTATAGCTGCGAATACATTCGAGATTAAGCCTGGGACTATTCAGATGATCCAAAACTCGGTTAAGTTTGGGGAACATGCAAATGATGATCCGAACAGGTATTTGATCAGCTTTATGGAAATATGCGATACGTTCATGTACAATGGGGTGTCAGATGAAGCGATCAGACTTCGCTTGTTCCCATTCACTCCGTGGGATAAGGGGAAGAGTCGGTTACACTCTCTACCATCAGGGTCGATAACGACATGGGATGACCTGGCTCAGAAGTTTCTAGATAAATTTTTCTCGCTAGCGAAGACTGCAAAGATGAGAAAAAAGATTACCATGTTTGATCAGCAACATGGGGAGTCATTGTACAAGGCATGGGAGAGATACAAAGAATTGCTCAGAAAATGTCCACATCACGGATTGCCTAAGTGATTGCAGATGAACACATTTTACAATGGACTACGTGGGAATCTCAGGACTAGTATTGATGCAGCGTCGGGGGGAGCTTTTATGGCAAAGAATTATGAGGAGGCATATCAGTTGATAGAGACAATGGAAGCTAACAACTATTAGTAGCCCACGCCAAGAATGACATAACCTACGGTAGCTGGAGTGTTAGAGGTAGATGGAGTGACAACAATAGCAGCGCAGATTTCAGCACTCTCTAAGAAGTTTGATGTTTGGTCAGGGGTACAGACACATCAAGTTGCAGTTATTTGTGAATTATACACGGGTGAACATCCTACGGATCAATGTGCAATCAACCCATAGTCAGTACAATTTTTGAGTAGCTACAACAAAATTCCACAGAATACGTACCAGAATGCATATAATCAGGGGAACAGGAATCATTAGAATTTGTCGTGGAATAATAATCAGAATTAGCAAGCTCTACGACCATCGTATCCCCCAAGATTTCAGAATCAACAACAACCAGTTCAACGTCAAGAAAGGAAAACATATTTAGAAGAGTTGCTGTCAAAGTATATAACAAGCAATGAGGTAGCCATGAAAAATCAAGCAATGGCCATGAAATCACAAGAAATAGCCATCAAAAATTAGGGAATCAAATGGGACAGATAACTTTTGCATTGAATAACAGGCCTCAAGGAACATTACCAAGTGATACAGAGAAAAATCCGAAAGGTAGTCACGAGCAATGTCAGGCAATTATGCTACAAAGTGGAAAACATCCTGAGGGTCAGAAAACAGAAAACTCGGCTGCAAAAGAAGTTGAGACAGACAGTGAGAATAAAGTGGTTAAGGACAGACCGGGGGAAGAAAAACAAGTGGAAAAGAACAAACCAATTAACGAACTGATTGTTTATCCTCCCCCACCTTTTCAGCAAAGAGTTCAAAAGAAGAAATTAGAGAAGCAGTTTGCAAAATTTTTAGAAGTTTTTAAAAAACTTCAGATTAACATCCCGTTCGTAGAAGCCCTAGAACAGATTCCAAGTTATGCAAAATTCATGAAAGGGATTTTGTCCAGGAAAAATAAGTTGGAAGATTTTGAGACAGTGGAATTAACAGAGGAGTGTAGTGCGATTTTACAGTGAAAGTTGCCACCGAAGTTAAAAGATCTGGGGAGTTTCACCATTCCGTGCACGATTGGGAATATGGCATTCAACAAATGTTTATGTGATTTGGGGGCAAGTGTGAACCTTATGCCATTATCAGTCTATACAGAATTGGGTTTACCAACTCCAAAGCCTACGAACATCTCATACTAATTGGCGGATAGGTCAGTCATGTACCCGAGAGGCATTGTGGAGGACATATTGGTAAAGGTTGACAAGTTTATATTCCCCGTGGATTACATAATTCTTGTTTTTGAGGAAGATAAGAACATCCCAATTATCCTAGGGAAACCTTTCTTGGCTACAGGTAGGATGCTCATTAATGTCCAAAAAGGAGAACTAACGATGAGGGTCCAAGATGAAGAAGTAAAGTTTAATATTTTCAAAGCCATAAAATTCCTTATGGATAAAGAAGAGTGTTTCAGGATGGATATCATTGATCAGATAATCAGCGAAGACATGGGAAAGAGTTTGATTAATGACCCGTTAGAAACGACATTATTGGGACATGAAGAATTTGATGATCCAAAATTTGTGGATTACTTGCAGATGCTAGACTCCCTGCCACGAGTCAGCAGATTTAAAACACCCTTTGAATCATTGCACACGGAGGAAAAAACCACAACAAGGATGAAACCGTCATTGGAGGAGCCACCGATGCCTGAACTTAAGCCACTCCCTGAACATCTGAGGTATGCTTATTTAGGCAATTTTAATTCCTTACCTATTATTATTTTTGCTGCACTTAATGAATTATAGGAAGAAAAGTTGCTGAGAGTGCTTAGGGACCACAAATCGGCCATTGGATGGACAATTATGGATATCAAGAGAATCAGCCCATCCTTTTGCATGCACAAAATTCTTATGGAAGATGATGCAAGACAGACAGTGGAGCAACAGAGACGGTTCAACCCAATCATGATAGAAGTAGTGAAGAAATAAATCCTGAAATGGTTTGATGCGGGTATCATCTACTCGATTTCAGACAGTAAGTGGGTCAGTCCGGTGCAATGTGTGTCAAAAAAGGGAGGAATGATTATGGTGCAGAATGATGACAATGAGCTAATTCTGATAAGGACAGTGACTGGTTGGAGGGTTTGTATGGACTATAGGAAGTTGAATAAGGTGACCCGCAAAGATCACTTCCCTTTGCCCTTTATCGATAAGATGTTGGACAGATTAGCGGGACATGAGTACTACTGCTTATTGGATGGATATTCGAGTTATAATCAGGTTGTCATCCCTCCTGGAGATCAAGAAAAGACTACGTCCACGTGCCCATACGACACATTCGCATTCAGGAGAATGTCGTTCGGCATATGTAATGCGCCCGCTACCTTCCAGAGGTGTATAATGGCCATCTTCTCGGACATGGTGGAGAAAAATGTGGAAGTCTTCATGGACGACGTCTTTGTCTATGGGGATGATTTTTATGCGTGTCTTGCAAATTTGGTAATGGTCTTACAAAGATGCACATACACGAATTTGATCCTTAATTAGGAAAAATGCCACTTCATGGTTGAAAAAGGCATAATTTTGGGGCACAAGGTCTCAGCTCAAGGATTAGAGGTTGATAAAGTGAAGCTAGAAACAATTGAAAAGCTTCCTCCACCGAGTTCAGTTAAGGGAATTTGAAGTTTTATGGGACATGTTGGGTTCTATAGGAGATTCATAAAGGACTTCTCTAAATTTGCAAAACCTTTGTGCAGTCTTTTAGAGAAGGATTCGGTTTTTAAATTTGATGAGGAGTGTAAAGTGGCATTCGAGCTATTGAAGAAGAAATTAACCACAACTCTCGTAATCGTCGCACTGAATTGGAATATTCCCTTCGAGTTAATGTGTGATGCGAGTGACTATACGGTTGGGGCAGTTTTGGGTCAACGCCAAGATAAGGTATTTCATGGCATATATTATGCTAGTAAGACACTCACGGAGACATAAATGAACTACACAACTATGGAAAAGGAATTGCTTGCAGTGGTATATGCATTTGATAAATTCTGGGCATACTTAACCGGGACAAAGGTAATAGTTTATACAGATCACTCGGCTATTCGGTACTTAATTTCGAAAAAAGATGCTAAACCGCGCCTTATCAAATGGATTCTCCTTTTAAAAGAGTTTGATTTATAAAAAAAGGATAGAAAGGGGACGGATAATTAAGTCAGCGATCATTTGTCTAGGCTGGAAAATCAGGGTAAAAAAGAAGAGGACAAGTGTGTAATCAACGAGTCATTCCCAGATGAGCAACTGTTTGGGATAAATATAGAATTTCCATGGTACGCGGACCTCGCGAATTATCTAGTAAGCAACATTCTTCCCCCTGATCTTACACGACATCAGAAAAAGAAATTCCTTCATGACGTCAAGTGGTATGTGGGATGAGCTATACTTATTCAAATAGTGTGCCGAAAAGATGATTAGAAGGTGTGTGCCCTACAGTGATGTGAAGAACATACTTCATGAATGTCACTCATCTGTGTATGGGGGTCATTATGGTAGTGAGAGAACAGCGGTAAAAGTGCTTCAAGTCGGGTTTTATTGGCCTACACTATTTAAGGACGCCCACCAGTTTTTTAAAATTTGTGATAGATGTCAAAAGGTGGGCACCATATCGAATAGGAATGAGATGCCACTACAAAAAAAATCTTGGAAGTTGAAATTTCAGATGTTTGGGGCATCGATTTTATGGGACCATTCCCTTCCTCATTTTCCAATCAATATATTTTGCTTGTGGTTGACTATTTATCAAAATGGGTTGAAGCCGTAACACTCTCGACTAACGATGCAAAAGTGGTTCTAAAATTCTTGCAGAAGAATATTTTTACGAGATTTGGAATGCCAAGAGCTATTATATGCGATGAAGGTAGTCACTTCTGCAACAAATAGTTTACAACTCTCTTGGCAAAGTATGGGGTCAACCATAAGGTAGCGACATCATATCATCCCCAAACTAGTGGGCAAGCTGAGGTTTCGAACAGGGAAGTGAAGAGAATTTTGGAAAAGGTAGTGAATCCGAATCGAAAGGATTGGTTTCTCCGGTTGGATGATGCACTATGGGCCTACCGGACTGCGTACAAAACACTGATCGGTATGTCACCATATCAATTACTATACATGAAAGCTTGTCACCTACCTATCGAGCTATAACATAAGGCCTACTGGGCAATTTAGAAATATAATTTTGATCAAGCTGCTATGGGTGAAAAGAGACTACTCCAGTTAAACAAGCTCGATGAATTCTGACTTCAAGCTTACGAGAACTCGAAATTATACAAAGAAAAGGTCAAGAAATGGCACAACCAGAAAATAATACAAAGAACGTTCGAGCCGGGGCAATCAGTCCTATTGTTCAACTCACGGTTGAGGTTATTCCCATACAAGCTTAAATCAAGGTGGTCGAGACCATTCACCATCAAAAGAGTTTTCCCACATGGCGCCGTCGAACTCTACAGTAGTAACCCATTGGAGACTTTCAAGGTCAACGGTCAACGGTTGAAGCATTATTGGGGTGGCGAGTACAATTGGGACGTCATCGCAATCACACTGACCGATGCACCATAAACAGAGAGTAGTCAGGCTGAAGAACTTAAAATTAAGCGCTAATTGGGAGGCAACCTAATCGTCTTTTGATTTTTCTCATTTTTTTAGTCATGCTAGTTAGATTATAGTTTAGATTAATTAGGATATAATAATTAGTTATTAAGTTATATTGTTCTTGATAATATATCTACCATAATTCAAATGCTTAATCTCTACTCATATTTATGGTTTATGATTTGCAGATACTAAATATGCTAATGGTTTGGAATTGCAAGGAAGAAATAAGGAAATCAGAGGCCAACTAACAGGAGGCATGCCCGTCGGGGTGGGCATCTTAAAGCACAAACCCCTTGCCGGGGTGGGGGTCTCTCAAGTTTGAAGTCAGGGTGCATGCCCACCGGGGCGGGCCTATAAGGCTTACTACCCCCCGCCGAGGCGGGGGTCCTGAATTCCAACAGATATTTTTGGCAGTTACAACTTCCATAAACCACCTCCCCACTTCTTCATTCTACTACTACTTCTTCCTCACAAACAATTCCCAATCCCATCAATTCTCTCCCAAGTTTTGGATAAATAAACTCCATCATACCACTTAATTAGCACAACACACCACCTACCCACTACTACACTCCATTACTTCCACTTATATCTCTCCATCTCTATAAAACCTCTCCACTCTAACCCAATTTCACTACTTAAACTCAGACAGCTACGAATTAGGGTTCTTTGTAGAAGGAAATTATACAGCAATTGAGCGTGAGCATTTTGTCTACCAATTCATCCTCGCCTATAATTATTTGGTGAACAAAAATCATTAAGTTTGGGGGATAAACCACTATGCACACCAATTGTTCAATAGATTATGTGAGTAAAGTTTAGGTAGGGAATAGTGTATTAAGGCTTCCGGAATTCAATGGCATCTAAGCCTACATCAAAGAGGCAGCGGGGAGAGAGTTCTACAATAACACCACCATCACGAACCTTCGACCGATGAAAATTCAAAAGTGCCACCGCCACCGGCCGTTACGACTACATGGTAACAAAGGCTCTTACACCGGAGCAGGGGATGGCACCGGATCATGTCGACGGTCAAATGATGCAACAGATTTATCAGAAAGGGTGAACAAGTTCACCGAGGAACCCGAGACTGCCATTGTAACTGTGGTCAAAGAATTTTATGTTAACGCCGAGGACAAGGCCTCTTTCAACGCTTTTATGCGGGGTAGATTGGTTTCGTTCAGTGCCGATGTAATCAACACTTATTACCAGTTGAGAGTACCGAGACATTGCTAGTATGCTCACTTACGTGACAACAATCTGGATTTTGACGCTATCATGAAGGACATGACTAAACCGGGAACCACATGAATCAAAGGTCGAAAAGGAGGCATTGTTTTTCACAGCAAGGATCTCAGCAGGTATGGGAAGATATGGTACCCCTTCTTATGTGTGAAACTATTTCCATCCACGCATACCTCTGATGTGACCAAAGAGAAAGCACTACTTTTATATGTGATTGTGCAAGATTTCATCATCGACGTCGACAGTATAATCAATTTTTTAATTTGACGATGTTTACGAGGAAATTTCTTGGGCGGCTTGCCACACCTATCACTCATTTATGGGTTATGTCGCCAAGCAGGTCTTAGATGGTTCGATGATGAACCCACTTAGATGCCGCTGCAGCTACTAGATTCCAGAATGATTGTGCGGTATGTAATGTGGGCTGGGGGTGAGTCACATCCAAGATGTGACTACCCGAATTTTTATATGTTATTAAAATAAGAATTTAATAATTAAAATTCTTATTATGAAATGCATATATTTTGAATTATGTGTTTTTAGTGGGGGAAAGTATATATATTTGCAATATATCTTGAAATATGTGATTTAGTGTGAAGAGATTATGTATGAATATAAAAAAGATGTATATGTTTGGAAAATAAGGTTTAATAGTTAATTTAACTATAAAGAAATTAAATGAGATTGTTACGAGAAGGTAATTAACTAAATAATATTAGTTAATTTAATTAAGTTGAAAATTATATTATGAAATAATATAATTCGATTATTATGCTTTATGACAATGAAATTGGTATGCATTAAATGTAAGACCCCGAATTTTATCAAATAAAAGTATTCAATTTTTTAAATGGTTAAATTGATAAAAAGTTAAAGTTAAGGGTGATATATGAATATTTTTCAAAATAAGCAAGTGGTTATAAAATATTCATTTTGTCGGAGAATATTCGTTTGGTCGTGGAATATTCTTTCTGTCGGGGAATATTCGTACGACGGCGCAGCTATTTGTGAGCCCCATAACAGAATAACTGTCGGATGAAGATAACGACAAAAATTGAGTTTTTATAATTAACGGCGTAGTTGTTACCGTTAACACTGTTGAAATACCCGGTGGTTAAAATACAGTAATTCGTGTAGTTGCACAGTAGCACACAGTATTGCACAGTATTTTTTTCAATTATTGATTCTTACGTAAGAAGGCACTACTCAATAATTGTTACAGTAGTTACTGTTCAATATTTTATTTTATTGATTCAATAATTGCTGCGTTGATATTTTATATTATTGTTGTTTCAATAATTGTTACTGCACAGTATTTTCCATTATCATATCAATAATTCATATTATTTGAATAATATTATTAGATAGCATTATTGACAATGTCTAGAAAGTTCTGTCTAAGGAGAGGTTTGGTCATCTAATTGCGCGCCAGTAAGGAGAAATCCTTATTGGAAAGCCCCCTCTTTCCTGGGAACGGCCTGGTTGTCATAAATGTGATTCTGTAATATTATTTGTGAATAATTAATTATTGATTCATATGATAAGGAAATATTTATTTTATGTGGATATAAATGAGGGATATATTTTTGTGGTTAAAAATGAAGGAGTTAATGTTGAGGTATTTTATCTGTATTTTTGTCAGAACGGAGGTATTGAAAATCAAATTAGGGTTTTGAGATATGTTGCGAGGGTTATAATTTTTAATCCGACCGTTGGATCGTGGTAATATTTGGATATGTTATACATATATAAGTTGAGTATATGTCCACAAATTTTGAACAGTTAAAAATGAACGTATGATTTGTTATAAATTTTACGAGATGACTGGTTCAGAAATTGTTGAATTTTTGGAGTTAATCATTTTGGTGGAAATTCTAGAATTGGTGGACCCCACTCTTGGTTGGTGAAGAAATATGCTGAGATTTTTATTCAAATGTGGTGGGTGGGAATAGTAGCAGGTAAAGCCATCAGGTTGCAGGTTAAGTCTGCTTCGGCGTGCTAACATTTTCCTATAAATAGAGGGTTAAGTTAGAATTGAAAATCACACCAGAAACAAGTTTTTTCTCTTTTTCTCTCTAGATTGTTGAGTGTATTTTGTGAGTATTTAGATACTTGGTGAGTTGATATTCATCAGTGCAAGTTTCCTTCAGCGTCATATCCGATATCCAGTCAGAAGTACTGCTCTTTTGAGGTAAGGGATAGTAAGAGATTTTAAGGGTTGTTATGATTTTCAGTTTCGTAATTTTTCTGAACTTCAAAAATTCTGGAAAAATTTGAAATGATTAATTGATGAGTTTTCTTGATTGTCCAAAAATGGCGATTTTTGGATGTATAGATTATGAGTTATGAATTTTATGAGAAAAGACTATTTTAAAAATAATCGCTTATAACTCCTTGTGGTGGACTCCAAAATTGATGAAATTTTTATTGGGAGTACATCTATAAAATATCAGTGTACTCTGTGAATTTTGAAATTTTTGGATAAAAGAACAATTTATGATAAATGTCTAAATATTCGGCGGTTTTGGCCATATGACAAATAGTAAATGAATTTTAAAAATTTTGAGAAAAATATATGTTCAATATGGGACTATATTTTGATAAATCCCCGAAAAGAAACATTTTTGGAACTGATTTGGTATTTTTAATGAAAATAGACTAGTTATGAATAATTGAATTAAATATGTTATGTGAAGGAAGAAAATTGGAAAATATGATTTTATGGCTTGAGAATCCTATATGAGGTATATGCAGATTTTTGATGAAGGTTTTGATTATTGGTGATGAAATCTTATGAGTTTGGCATTTTATGATGATTAAATGCATTAATTAGTAAAGTGTAAACAATTAAAATAAATTGTTTAGAAGTTTAAAGAAATGTTATTCTTTCAATATCATTATACCGAAATATTGGTATGAATTTTATTATGAAATTTCTACATTTTTGTGTTGGGGTTACTATTCACGAGTTACTATTCACGAGTTACTATTCACGAAAAAAAATTTGGTTTCTTTTTCTGACCAAATTATCGTTGATTTATGATTGTTGCTCTTGAAAATAAATGTAGTTGTTGATAATATTATTTTTGTTATCATATATAATATTTTTATAACCCTGATGTTGAATTTCTCTTTCACTTGAGTGTAAAGATGGGTAAATTATTGGTATGATCGTAACTGAGGAATATCTTTGGCCTGTAGTGCAAAGATGAATTGTTAACTGGTATGATCATGACCATTGAATTTATAATTGAATATCTTTAGCTTAAGTGTAAAGATGAATTGATTAACATGGTTATAATTATTGTTTATATAAATTCTGAAATTATTATATATTTCTTTGAGATATGAATATATTTGGCCTGTAGTGCAAATATGAACTGTTGATGAATATCTTTGGCCTGTAGTGCAAAGATGAATTGTTGATGAATATCGTTGGTCCGTAGTGCAAAGATGACCTGTTGATGAATATCTTTGGCATGTAGTGCAGAGATGGTCTGTTGATGAATATCTTTGGCCCGTAGTGCAAAGATGAAATTATTAGTATGATTATGAACAAGAACTGTGATTTGGTATAACAATGATCTTTGATGTTTCAGGTAAAGAAAAGTGATGAAAATTATCTTTGTCCTGGATGAGAAGAGGAATTTTGAACCATAAATATGATTATGAGTTATTCACGTGAATGTGGATAGGAACTGTTGATTTATGTTACAGGGATAAAGCATTGTTGGTGGATTTTTAACATGGAGAAGATAATAGACTTTATAATCTATTTGACTCTTCTAATGGATTGCTCGTTCCGCTACAACTATGGTTGAAATGTTTTAATCATCTACCATATGTTCTAAATCTCTGATTTATTATTGATGAAGGCTATTGATAATTTAATTATCTTTAGTCATGATATTCTTCACTGAGCTAGTTGTGCTCACCCTTTTGCTTCACAATTCCTTTCAGGTAATAAAAGTGTAGCTGGGTCGAGTGGGGGATAACGGAAAAATAGAACGGTGGTCTATAGTTGTTGAGGGTGAGGCGAACCCAACGTTAGAAGGGTGTTTTGTTACTATCATACAAGATGTCTAATGACATACAACCTCGTATCATCATAAGACAGGGATGTGCTCATCCACTTGCTGAGTATATATACGAGCACTACCTATATAATCTTGGTGTTTGTTTGAAGTATAATTCTCAATTAGAGATAGTGGAGATAATGATAAGTCAAGACAAGACTCGCCATTGGAAAGAATATGATAGTAAACTTCTCGTTTTTTCTTGGGGTCTATTGGGTCAACCAAGGATAATTCTATGGCCATATGATATCTATCATAACCTAGATGCATGGCCTCCCATGTACGAAGGTTTCCTTGAGCACTTCCCAAAGATTCTAATTTTTAAAACAGTCTTTGACTATACTTTTATGTAAGGTGCCACTGTGAGGTGCTGTCCACGGTTGGGACATGTGTCACATTTGGTATATATTTGTATCCAAACTCACAGCATATATGTTGTTATATTTAATACGACAATTGTTGTAATAAAGTTGTAGTTATTTTTTGTACCATGTATTTGGCGACTCAGAATGAGTTGGATGGAATAGACCTATTTTGGGGTCGTTACATTAAAATTTCATAAATAATGTGAGTAATTCACTTATTTAAAATGGTGAATGAATATAAATATATTTGATGGTAATTGTTATTAGATTTAATTAAATTGAATACTAGAATTTGATTAAATAAAGTGACCATAAACTATACTATAAATGAGTTATTAAAATAAATTAAAGGAGTTTAATTTAGTTTTGCCAAACAAGGTTTAATGAATATTAAGTCTTTTATTTAAATAGGTTTTACCAAACGAGGCATAAGGATTTTAAGTTATTAATTTTTAATGTGGTTTAGCCAAACAAGTCTTATGGCTTTTGATTTTAAAAATAAAGATATAACTGACATCATTTACACATATAATTATATTATATATTAATACGTATTATATTATACGTTATACTTTATAAGTTACGTAAGTTTGAAAAGAGAGAAGAAGAGACCGAAGAGAAAAGAGAAGAAATAAAGAAAGAAAGAAAGGAAATAACGAAGGAAGAAACAAGAAAATTATTCATGCTTTATAGCAAATCAAAGGTAATAATCTAGCCTAAACCTCTAGTTTTTAGATTCTTGAGTTTTTTAGATATCATGGAAGTATGAATTGATGAAGAAATCAATTAGGGCTATGTCAAGTGCTGAATAATATGATATTTTCATTCATATGTGAAATTTGAGTAACACAAATTCATGTTTTAGAATAATCAAATTCATGAAAATAGGTTGAATGATGAAGAATTTGAGTTTTGTTATATATATATATATATATATATATATATATATATATATATATATATATATATATTAGGGTAGGTCTATTTTGAGACTCAAATTAGTTAAAAGTTTATGTTATAATTGTAAAATTGGTGATGGATTGTGAAAAATATATGAAGAAACGAAATCAACGTAATTGAAACCAACTGTTTTGGTTGTAAAATGAATTCACAGTGAAGAATTTCGCTATGAATGTCAAAAGAAGAAGAAATAATAAAAATAGGAAAATTAAAGGTTGTAATCTTGATGTGTATGTTGATTATGTGATTAAAAGCGTGTTAAAACATTATTTTATGTTTATGTAAACATAGTACACCTTAGGTAGGTTGGTATGGTTGTTAGAAATGAGTTTGTAGGCCTAATTTGGCTTTCTGTAGTGTTCGGGATCATAATTCGCAAACTAGTAGAAGGGACCCCCGCCTCGGTGAGATACCCTAGTGTAAAAACCCCCGCCCCGGCAAGTGTAATGCTCTTGACGATAAAAGATGTTGTTCTAAGTTATAAAACATGAAAACTATTAGATTTTGCTGGGCTATCGAGCTTAACCTTGCAAATAACCATTTTTGGAGGTCAAGATTTCAAGGTAAGGATATGTACTAAGTGAATTATAGAGTTCCATATTCGGGAAGATTACTTATGTTTTATGTGAAATGTATTTAATATTTTGAATATAACATGTTGTTGAATTGTAAGTTGAGCTATCTAGTGTATTTGGATATCTATTTATGATGTAAGACTTTGAATAGTCATTTTGTCGTAACGATTCATGATATAAATTTGAATCGAAGATATGTAAAGTAAAGGTTGCGATTTAGGGCAATACAGAAGTAAATGTATAAACGTTTTAAATATTATATATTTTTAGTGATTTTAATATCGAATAATAATATAAAGATAGATTAAAGTTGTATTGTTGATGATCGAGAAGGAGAATATTATTGTATAAATTTTGGGGTCGTTACACAAGAGGAGTAGGCTTTATATTTCCCTCAGCTTCAGAGGACGAAGCTGACGCTGAAGACACATCAGATGATGCCGAGTTTCAAGAGGATGCGGCGACGGGAGAGCAAGAAACAGAGGCGGCACGAAAACCTGACGCCATATCTAGCCCTCAGTTTCTTACATTTCAACGCCAAGTGGATGATGTAGACACTCGAAATTTTATGTACTACTGACACTAACATTGCAGGAAGGCATATTTGTCTTTTATGAGAGAACCCTGAAAGACAATCCACACCCATACCGGATACTACCGGAGGTTCAGCATCAACCCCAGATCGCAATCTGGGAGTAATCGTTCCAATCTTGGAGAACCCTGAGGCATGCAGATCAATACCGGAACACACACCGGAGAAGACCGATTAATCTCGGAGATAACCCCGAGGTATCCAGTCTCAGCCCTAAACATGAGAATAGCCTCCAACTTTAGTGATAGCCCCAAGGGAAGCAATTTCGGCATTAACCCCAGAAATGCCTGTTACAAGTGTAACCAACTTCAATCTCGGCGCTCACAACGAGATACACTGTATCAGCCTAGCGATGACATCGGGAAGACAGACACACCTCAAAGATGACAATGAGGACTTTCAACCAAATGCAGCAGTTCAATCCCAGCGAAGCGGAGCAACGTCTACCGTATCGACCCAACCCGACAATAACACTGGTAAGGGGCAACATCGTCATCTGACCAACACGATGACACGCTAAGTCATCTCAACACATCTACGTAACAACGGCCCACAAGGCTAACCAATCCTGAGTTACTATTGTGCGGGGTAATGGTTGAAAGTTGAAGCTTGAAGACCGGAGGGCACCGTCCCATCTTCAAAGACTTCAAACAAACTCTAATCCCATGCCATCGTACAAACTCTCGACAACGGCGGTCCGAAATAGGTCCTGTATACCTCAAACGGATGCCCAGATTGCACTTTAAAAAAATCGAGTGGACATTATAGTGCCCGCGTGCACGTACTTCGAGACGACCCGACCCGACCAAACCGGGCCGACCCGACTCGCCTCTGGTACACCTGCGGCTGAGCCGCAAGTACACCTGTGGCACCTTTTGCCTATAAATAAAAGGCTTTGGGTGCTGATTTTTAAGAGAAAAAAGACGGGGAATCCCTACAGAATTCGCTCTACACTCGCTATACAGTGTATTTTCCCACTTTAAACACCTGTGAGCTCATATATAGCCCTCTTTTGTACCTACAAAAGCCAGTGTTTACCCACTTTAAAGATATAGAAGCCTTTTCTAGCAGTCAGCTGTAAGCCTTCTCACACACTTCAGAGTCTTTCTCTTCATCTTTGCACACACCCTTCTACACGTTGAGAGTCGTGTTGCTTGATTTTGCCCGAACTTCGGTCCGTGGTTTCCTTCCAGTCTATATATATATATATATATATATATATATATATATATATATATATATATATATATATATATTTACATATATATTGACTAACATTACCGAGTTATGCCTCGGTTGAGCCTAGACTTCGATTTGGTGTGTTTATTGCTTTAATATATATATATACTTATATATATTAACTGTGTGTCAGACTTTGTTCGATGAGCCTAAACTTCGATTTGGTGCGTTTATTGCTTTAATATATATATATATACTTATATATATTAATTGTGGTCAAACTCCAGTCGATGAGCCTGGATTTTACATCTGGTGCGTTTACTCGCTTTTATATATATATACTTATATATATGAACTGCTATCGAACTCTGTTCGGTGAGCCTGGATTTTATATCCGGTGCGTTTACATGCTTTTATATATATATATATATATATATATATATATATATATATATATATATATATATATATATATATATATATATTTCGTCACACCTGGAGTTTACTTCGTGGTGGTTGACCGTTTTTTATAGCTTTATCTACGTTTTGTCCCGCCTGGAGTTTCCTCCGTGGTGGTTGATAGCTTTTAACAGCTTTATTTACATTTCTGGTCCCCCATGGAGCTACTTCGTGGTTGGTGATCATGTCTGTATATATATATATATATTTACAGCTTATATATATACATGCTTACTGCTTTCATACAAATTGCGGTATCATGTGCGCCTAGGAATTATGTGATCACAGATTCATCCCATTGGATCTAGATTCGGTTCCCGTGATGGACATTTTCAGCTGTAAGCAGCTTGTAAATTATTCTGCGGTGTCTGAATTTCCTCAGATGGTTTCCATACCCACGAGGAAGTCGACATTATTTTGTACATTATTTTCGTACGGATGCTTCGCAGCCGTCAAATAAAATCAACCAAGCCGAATACGGAATAAAATGGGAGTGCAAAAGGCCTCAATTACTATTGAACGACAGGGTTTGAAAAACCTCTTTTATAAAACATCACTGCCATATCTTGCTAAAATTGAATTTTTACATAAATTAAAACCCTGCGTATATAGGTGCGAACGAGGCCTCGTACCACTTTCAAATAACAGCACATTGACTCACACACACACACACATTCAGATAATAGTTTCTTGAAAAGAGGAGGTCACCGTGGTAACACGAATGTCGGGGGTGCCTAACACCTTCCCCCCGCATAACCAAGTCCCCGGACCCTAAATGAATCTCGGTTTCACCGACCCGTATAGCAGTGTCACATCACTGGGTCAATGTGCAAACCTTTTCTCGGTTGTGTTGGTACAACCATTTAAAAAACCTACTGGCGACTCTTAACAGTCCATCGTCGACATTATACATGTCGGACCTTTTTCACTTATTTTTTCAAACAAATCTCGCATAAAATGAGAACACCAAAGAACAAGTAACGGAAAGAGACATCTAAAAATCCTGACGTCGACAGATGAGCACAACAAGGAAGCGCAAAGAGAGATGTGGAGACTCGCAGCGAGGCAGGACCACATGTTCGAGGATATAAAAACGTCATTCGCTTCATTGAATGCGATGCTCCAGAGCTTTAATCCAACTGCCCAATTCCCATGCCAGCAGCCCATGCCAATGCCAAGGTTTCCACCAAGTGACTCTGAGGAAGAAGATCAATCACCACCACCCCAGACTTAGGCAATTACAGGGAAGTCCTCACTTATTTTATTGCGTTATCCATACAATGAGGACATTGTAGTTTTTAAGTTTAGGGGATATAGTTTTTATGCTGCATTTCATGTTTGCATGTTTAATGTCATTTGTATTGCACGTTTAGTTTGCATTATTAGTTTTAGGAATTTTAATGTTGCATTCATGTAATCATATAGTTGCATAGTAGCTTAGGGAGCATATAGTTTTAATGTTGAATTCATGTAATCATATAGTTGCATAGTAGCTTAGGAGCATAGAGTTTTTACTTTGCATTATGTTATGTTATGTTTGACATATATAAAAAAAATGTAGTTAGACTTACATTGTTTTGGCCAATGATGAAATTGGGATTGAGTAGATAAATACAATACTCAGTATTAGAACTGTGATGTAATTTTGAGTTATGAATTGAATCTTGAGCATATTTGAAATTGATATAAAAAGGGTAACACATTAATAACATCTGTGTCTGAGTAGTTTAAATTGATACATAAATAGTTTCTAAAGGATAATGCTAGTGTAAATCATAGAATGACAAGAACAGGCGGTGGAGACAAAGAATTAGGCAAGAACTTAAGTTTGGGGGAATATTTGGGGTATATAAGCTATAAAAAAAAGTATGAATAAACACCATGGCGTGCTTGTCTAGTTTTGTGGCCTTTGTTACTTGAGTATGTAAGCCCGAGGGGATTATCTTTACACCTAGCGCCCTAAGGTCTTAATGGTCTGGGAGTCGTTGGTCGAAAGCTCGTTAAGGTAGCATTGAAAAACCTAAGGGAATAAGACATTGCATAGCTAGGTGTATATAACCCAAAACAAAAAAAATTAAATAAGACAGGAAATAAGGGCAAAGAGCCCCTGTCAATGAAAATAAAGGAAGCATAAATACCCTATTCGGACCCCTAATCTTGGTAAATGTTTGATTTTAGTTGGAACTCGTCTGTTTTGGAAAATTTTGAGTTTATTCTGTATGATTCCTAATAAGAGATTGGTTAAGATTGAAGTTGAATTAGTATCAATTAACATAGATGTTGATCACACACACTATATCAGTGATGATGGTCTAAGATTCGAGTATTGTTAAGAAGTTATTGAGTGGATTCGATATGAAGTGTTGTAGTGTTTGCTCAATTTTTCTGAGGCCGAAGTAATAAATTTGATTCTGTGATACAGTTGAATTCATAGACATATAGTTATATGCATTACACCTATTTGCATTGCATAGCAGGTTAGTCTATTTTGTGCTCGAGGACTAGCACATTTTAAGTTTGGGGGATTTTGATAAGTAGGTTTTATACCCACGAATCGGCCTAATTCAAGCTTAATCATTGTTAATTCCTTGTTTTAATGTTTGTTTTTACTTGTTATTTGTTAATATGTATGTAGGTGTGGTGGCATGGTATATGATCAAAACAATGGTGGAATTGTGGCGATGAATGGAGAAATAAGAGCAAAAACAAAGTCAGTGGACAGTAGCCTAGCCCGTTGGGGCGGGCATTATTAAGCCTTAATCCCCGCCAGGGCGGGGGGTCTTCAACAACAATTAGTAGGAGCCTAGCCCACCGGGGCGGGCCATTTACAAGCATATACCCCCACTGAGGCGGGGGGTCGCGAAACCTGACATACCAATTGTGCTTCAAACTCTGCTGGATCGTGGACTTTAGTGCTTGGATAGTGTTTGGACTCTAAATAACATGGGAGTTCTACTAGAATTCATGTGTTGGATATATAGTGAGCATTGAACAACAGGATCATCATGATGCAAAGCAATTAATAGAGATTAAGGACAAATTTTCATAGCGGCATCAGAGTGAAGATTGTGAAGAACTTTCATATCGATTGGATTAATGCTAAAGTGAAGGGTGTTTTGCATTATTCTTCTTCTTTAGTTTTATATTTGTAATTAAAAGATGATATATTTAATTTATTCAGTTATTATTTCATTTAAGATGAACTAAATACTTTTTAGGCTTAAGACAGATCTTTAGGTGGAACGGTGGTTATGTAATATTTGAATTTTAGTTTAATAAGCTATTATCCAATTTATCAATATTAATTTGAGCTTGAAATTATGAATTTCCTGATCAACGATTCATTGTGGATTTTTATGGATTCGAAAGATGAGATACGAGTCTAGACTTAGTTAATATTGTGACGAACGAGAATTTTGTAATTTATTTTAATATTTATTGAATTAAATAAATATTTTTTTTGATAATTTAATTATTGGATTAAATAATTAATTGATGCAATTGTGGTAGATTAATTTAATTATATGCGTTACATTTATTAAATTAATGTGAAGAATTTTATTATTCAAAGCATGTAATTATGTGAGCTTATTGAATTAAATAAAATATTTAATTAAGCATGATGTTATTAGATTAATTTAATTATTAATTAGAGAATTAATAATTTGACATTTACTAATTAATGAGAAAATTAATTATATGATTATGTGAAATTATGATAGATTATTATATTTATTTTATATTAAATTAAATAAGATATGAGTTTATTTTATAAAGGAGTGTGACATGAATTAAACTATATGATAAAGGTTTTATTAAAATAAAGAGTTTTTAATTTTGTTGCTAACCAAACATGGCACTAAGAGGGGTTAAGGTCAGTTAACCCATGACTGGGTAACTGGCCACCAACGCGCGCCTGATCCTTCCTATTTGAATACGACGTATTTTTCTTTTCTTTCATTATCTTTCTAAGTCTGATAAAAATACCAGAGAGAGTTTGAGAAGAATTATGAGAAAGTTTGCTTGGTGTTTGAGAAAAGTCTGAGGAAGAGTTTCAATTCATCTCCTATATATACCTTATACTCTGGGTAATCTCTCATTCCCAAATTTATAATTTACGTATTTTAGTTTTCATAGAAATATGGCTTTCAAAACCTCTGTTATGCCTCTGTAATTGAGAAATTATGTTGTTATATGATATATGTAATAATACGAGTAGCATAACATGTTTTATATATATTGCATGATTCCATATCATTAATTCATAATTTTACGTCGTATATGATTGCTGCAAAATTACAGAGTTTGGGTTTTGGCCATATGGTCTTATACGTGATATTTTATGTATTAATCATATAGTATCCCTAAATTTTGCACTTGTATGTTGTTATTCATGTTAATACGAAGAGACCAAGCGTTAAATGAACGGATATGGCTTTACAACAAATCAGTGGCGTTGAATTTTAGGAATTTATGTTCAATACTTCAAGAACATCAAGAACAGTGGAAATTTTTATGTTTTAATTATGTGATTATGTGTTTTAATGGGTTAAAATAACTTTACAAAGGTTGGGTTATGTTTATCTATAAATTATAACATACGGGTATGTGTAATTTGGTGAAATTAGTGTTAAAAATGTGTTGATTTCGATGAACTCTGCGTTCTTCGCGAACTGGGAAATAGATTATGGGCTCTCGCACCGCGGCGCCAACTCCAGAACTGAAGTCCCGCGCCGCAGCGCCACTGCACTACAGCGTCAGGTGTCAGGCCGTAGCGCCACGGCGCCGCAGCGCCAAGAGCCAGTACAAACGTGGCGCCGCAGCGCCACTCCCCAGAAAATTTAGAAAGGAGATATTAAAAATGTTTAAGTCTAACGATGTGTTAGTGGATTAATGTAATGAACATGTAAACATGTTAGAGGTATAATGTGATGATAAAAATAGTTGTTTAAACATGTAAATAACATAATTACATGTGGATTAAATTATTGAACACATAATTAAATTATTATTTATGAAGTGATATTATGTGGCAGTAAATGTGATAATTTGACTAAGTATAATCAATAATTAAAGTAGACAAAGAGAATGAGTTTATGATGATTAGTTAAGTTATAATTAACTGGTATTGTCTATGTGAATGGTATGTAAGATTTAATTCAAAGAACATGCTTAGTTAAAGTGTAATCCACGCACGAGGCAAGTATCCTAAACTTAAACTCTTAAATTTGAGCAAGTTTCCTAACCCTATTTATCATTATTGTTCAAGTTTATTATTTACCTCGATTAAATTATCATTACTATCATTCAAGTTCAAATGTTATATTAAAGATTGATTATCTTTTCAAAGCATGATTCAGTTATACAATAATTGTCCTATTGTATACTTTTGAGATTATTATTCAAATCGAATATGAATTATTGTTGAACCTTATTAGACTAGTGAAACCTTAATGATTCAACTAGTCCTTAGTTGATGAGCGTTCTAAAATTCAGAACCCTTGATGAATTATCCAAACCAAACTTCCTTTGGTGCGGACTCGAACGTCAAACTGAGATGAACAACCCTGTATAGGGGATTATTTACGCTTTAGCGTTAAGATATTGTGCACAGTATGGTACTAAGGGCTGATCCCCCTAAGTACGAGAAGAAGGTCTATAGTCTTATGACTGTTAAAGGTTTCAAGTATAACCCTTGTTAACCTAGGACATAGTTCAAGGTCTTATGACCCTCCGAATTCTTTTGATTCTTGTTATTCATTCTTGATTCAAAAGTTGAGCTTTTATTCAGATGTCTTTGATTTATTCGCATGTTATTATACTGTTATTTCATTATTATATTTGTGGGCATTTATGCTCACTCTTTCTTAATAATAACATTGCAGTTAAGAACGAAAGAGCTGACGAACCTTCCACTAGTAAGGGCAAGGGCAAAGTTAGCAAATGATGGAGACTTGTTAGTTGATATGACTTGTTATTTTATATGATGTATTTGTTTAAAACTTTAGTTAAAGATGTTGTTTAAGACTTATTTATTTATAATTCCACACAGATGTTTAAGGTTAGTTTAACCTGGGATTGTATTATTATTCAGATATTGTAACCCTTAAGGGAAAGATTTTATTTCTATTTAATGCATGGTTGCATTTATTATGGGTAGATAGATGATATTTGTATCGTGAACACCAAATCCTGTGGAAATGGAAGTACCAAATTTGGGGGTGTCACAGGTTGGTATCAGAGCTGTAGGTTATGAACCTTAGGTGGGGGAACAACCTTAGGTAGTAACCTTATAGAAAGAAGATAGTAAAGGAAAACTCTTATCGAGTTTTAAGAAATGAATTTTTGGTAATTCATTGAAGATAATAAAATACATTATGTGTCTATGTGTTAATTTATGTGCTCGTTAGTACGACTTAGTAACTAAAACTTAAAATTTTGTTGTCAGGATGACGAATGTTGGAGAAGCTAGTCAAGCTGGGGAGGAAGAACCCCGATTACCTATAGTACCTACAGAGGAGGAGACCCGAGATATACATGTTGTTAGGGAACGGTTAGTTCAGAGGGAGTCATCTCCATTGATCACCGTTGTTGGTCAGGAGCATGAGCCCGAGACTGATCCTGAGGAGGAGTTTGATGAGGAAGAGGAAGAAGAGGAGTTACCACGATACACCGTTGATGCAGAGATGTATGACACATTATACGACTGTAACGTGGAATTACAAGACGGGGTTCAGGAAATGACTGAGCGAGCGACCGTTCAGCAGTCTACTCTCGAGCAGAAGGAGAAGGAGATCTCGACTCTTCACTCACGACTGGGAAATGTAGAATGGAATTGGTCCATGAGAAGGGTCAAACCGAAGATAAGACCGAGGAGATAGAGAAGCTGAAGAAGGAACTGAAAGAAACCTTCGAAAGACTGAAAATAGCAGAGGAAAGATGGGTAAGAGAATCACGTCAAGCTGATCGTGCAGAAGATGATAGTCGCACAAAGAAGGCAAAGCTTGAAGAGACATACTCCGCATTTAATCATGCAATGGATGAGGCTCAGAAACGAGTTTTGAGATACCCCATCCAGTTCGAAGGACTTCCATCGTATATGCTGGATCGCAGGACGATGTCTCGTATCATGGATGAGGAGCGTGGTAAGGCTATTCAGCACCTTGATAGACAGGATTATAATCCGTTTAATTATGTGAAAGACTTAATTAGTTTTTATATGTAAATTCCGATGTGTTTATGAACGAAGGAATATGTTAATATTTTAAATCTTGTGGATTCTTTATTCCAGGATAGTTGATGTAAATAGCAGTTATGCTATAGTTTGATGTTAAAACTTTGAGTTGAATTAAATATATTAAGTTGTTTGAGATGATATGATAAATGAGTATGTTAAATTGTTGAGTAATGCCTTAACTATTTAGATAAATAAATAAAGTTCTAACAAGCGTGTATTTAATAGAAAATGCCGCTAAGGAGAAGACAACAACGTCAACCGGCTCAGGAGGAGTCAACCAATAATAACAATAACGCCAACGCTAATCCTGCTCAGCAATTGGTGAACTTACTGACGGGAGAAATGAACAATCAACCTCAAGCTCCACCAAACACAACATTTAAAGACTTCAAGGCGGTGGGACCGCCAGAGTTCAAAGGTTCCAGGAACCCAATCGAGGCTCAAACGTGGGTCATGGAAATGGAGAAAGCATTCGACGTTTCTAGGGTTAGAGAAGACCAGAAGACCGCTTTTGCAACGTTTATGCTGAAGTCTGAGGCTAGCTATTGGTGGCAAGTAAGCAAAGTGCGAGGAGGTGAAGGTGTAATTATGTGGGAGAGATTTAAAGAAATGTTTTTCGAAATGTACTTCCCAACTAGTTCGCAGAATCATATGAAAATTCAATTTCTGGAACTGAAGCTAGGAAACATGAGCGTACCTGAATACGCAGCTAAATTCGATGAGTTGGCAAGGTTTTCCCAGTACCAAGTACACACTAACGAAAGAAAGGCCAGAAGATTTGAACAAGGACTAAAGCCTTGGGTTTACAGTAAGGTGTCAATGTTTCAAATAAACACATTTGTCGGAGTACTGGAAAAGGCCATCCTCGCTGAAGGTGGGAGCGATGCGGTGACCAAGTACAATCAAGAGCAGAAGAAGAAGAAGAGTGAAGGTGAAAGAAATAACAAGACTGGTGGGAGTAACATTGAGGATACTCATAATCAGAAGAGAAAGTGGACGGATAATTCGTCAGCTGGAAGTCAACAAGGTGGGCAGAAGAAAAAAATTGAAGCGTGCTCAAACTGTGGAAAAGCTCATCTGGGAGTTTGCATGAAAGGGAAGCGAATGTGCTACAATTATGGTCAGGAAGGCCACATAGCACCAAACTGTCCAAACCCAAAAAAGGGTGCTTGTTTTAACTGTGGTTCTAAAGATCATCTAGCAAGAGATTGCCCCAAGAAGGGATCAGGAGGAGCAGTGCAAGGAGCTAACCGTGGAAATAGCAGTGGAAATACCTTAGCCATTACGGACCACCTGCAACAAACTGACCGACCACCAAAACTTTCAATATGACAGTGCAGGACGCAATCCAGTCTCGTGAGGTGGTGTCAGCTATCATTCTGATCAATGAAATTAATGCTTATGTTTTATTTGATTCGGGTGCTACTTGTTCCTTTATATCCGAAGACTTTGCTAATAGTTTAGATTTGCTTATGGATGAGTTGGAATATCCCATGAATATAGAAATTGCGAATAGAGAGATAATTCCTGTTAAGTACGTGTTTAAGAACTGTAGGGTGGATATTAAGGGTAATATTATGAATGTAGATCTTATCCCTATTCGGCTTGGGGAATTTGACGTTATTTTGGGTATGGATTGGTTATCCAATTGTGGGGCGGTAATTGACTGCCAGAAGAAACGTATTAATCTTATGACTCCGTCAAAGGTTGTGTTTTATGGTAGCAAGTCGCCTAGACAAGCGAGTTGTCTGACGATGATGCAGGCCAGGAGGTTGTTAAGACAAGGCTGTGTAGGATATCTAGCTTACATAGTCGACAGTCGAAAAGAGAATCTGAAGGTAGAAGAGATACCGATTGTGAAGGACTTCGTCGATGTATTTCCAGACGATTTACCAGGACTTCCACCAGATAGAGAAGTAGATTTCGTGATCGATTTGGCACCCGGAACTGCTCCAATATCGAAGGCACCATACCGAATGGCACCAGTAGAGATGAAAGAACTGATGGTCCAACTACAAGAATTGCTGGACAAAAAGTACATTCAACCGAGCGTATCGCCGTGGGGAGCGCCGGTGTTGTTCGTGAAAAAGAAGGATGGATCGATGCGGCTCTGCATTGACTACAGAGAACTGAACAATGTCACGATTAAGAGTAGATATCCATTACCAAGAATCGACGATCTGTTTGATCAATTAAAGGGAGCAAGATACTTTTCCAAGATAGACTTGAGGAGTGGTTATCATCAACTGAAGGTGAGACCAGAGGATGTACCGAAGACAGCGTTCAGAACGCGATACGATCACTATGAATTTTTAGTAATGTCGTTTGGTCTAACGAATGCTCCTGCAGCATTTATGGGACTAATGAATGGTGTGTTCAAGCCGTTTTTGGACAAATTCGTGGTGGTATTTATAGACGACATTCTGGTATATTCCAAAACTAAAGAAGAACACGAAGAACATTTAAGGTTAACGTTGGAAGTATTGAAAAGGGAGAAGTTGTACGCTAAATTTTCGAAATACGAATTCTGGATCGAGCGAGTATAATTTCTTGGTCACGTGATCGATAAAGACGGAATTTCGGTAGATCCATCCAAAGTAGAAGCCATGATTAACTGGGATCAACCGAGAACGCCGTCAGAAGTAAGAAGTTTTCTTGGATTGGCGGGATATTATAGAAGATTCATTCAAGATTTTTCCAAGATCGCAACTCCGTTAACGAATTTAACTTGAAAAGCTGTGAAATTTGTTTGGACGGAGAAGTTTGAGGAGAGCTTTCAAGAATTAAAGAAGAGGTTGAGTACGGCACCTGTGTTATCTCTTTCGGATGATACAGACAATTTTGTTGCTTTTAGTGATGCGTCGCATAAAGGACTTGGCTGTGTGCTAATGCAAAACGATAAAGTCATCGCGTATGCATCACGACAGTTGAAGGATTACGAGAAGGGGTATCCGACCCATGATTTGGAGTTAGCTGCAGTTATTTTTGCTTTAAAAATTTGGAAGCACTATCTCTACGGGGAGAAGTGTGAGATATATACGGACCACAAGAGTTTGAAATATATTTTCACACAGAAGGATTTGAATATGCGTCAAAGAAGATGGTTAGAATTAATTAAGGATTACGACTGTGAGATTTTATACCATCTAGGTAAAGCGAATGTAGTTGCCGACACCTTAGGTAGAAAGGGTCGTGAGAAATTGATGATGTTGAATGCTCAGGAGGAGCTAATCACAGAAATAGAGAAACTGGAATCGGAAGTGAAGTATCCAATGGAGATTGAAGAGAAGCTATTTCAGATGCAATCTGGTACAACTCTACTAGATAAAGTGAAGGAGGCTCATCTTCAGGATGATGAATGCAAAAAGGTGGCAAAGAAGATATCCGAAGGGACCGAACTGAGATTTAAGATGGATAAGAAAGGAATACTGAGATTTGAGAGTAAAATTTGGGTACCACCAGTACAAGAGATTAAGGAGGATATTTTAAGCGAGGCTCATAGTTCACGATATTCGATTCACCCTGGTAGTACCAAAATGTACCAAGATCCTCTACAACTTTTCTGGTGGCCGAATTTGAAGCGTGATGTTGCAGAATGTGTTGCCAAGTGTCTGACCTGTTAGAAAGTGAAAGCGAAACATCAAAGACCGAGTGGATTGCTACAACCGTTAGAAATTCCAAAGTGGAAATGGGAACATATTACAATGGATTTCATGGTTGGCCTTCCGACGACTCAGAAAGGCTACGACGCAGTATGGGTTATCGTTGACCGACTGACAAAATCTGCACACTTCCTTCCAATCAAAATAAGATTTAACTTAGACCAGTTGGCCAGGCTATACGTAAAAGAGATTGTTTCGAGGCACGGAGTTCCGGTATCAATTGTTTCAGATAGGGATCCGCGCTTCACATCAAATTTCTGGAAACGTCTTCAGGAATGCATGGGTACGTAATTGCGAATGAGTACAGCTTACCACCCTCAAACAGACGGACAGAGTGAGAGAACGATTCAGACATTAGAGTATATGCTAAGAGCCTGTGTGATGGACTTTAACTGAAATTGGGATGATCACCTACCATTAGTAGAGTTCGGCTACAACAACAGTTACCACGCTAGTATTGGCATGCCACCTTATGAAGCTTTATACGGTAGAAAGTGCAGAACTCCACTGTATTGGGATGAAGTTGGTGAGAGACAATTGCTAGGGCCAGAACTCGTACAGCAGATGGCAGAAATAGTCAAAGTGATCCGAGCACGACTGGTAGCGGCTCAAGATCGATAGAAGAAATACGCTGATCCACATCGTAAGAATATCGAGTTTGAATCAGGTAGTTATGTTTTCTTGAAGGTCTCTCCCCGGAAAGGGAAGATCAGGTTCGGAAAGAAAGGAAAATTGTGCCCAAGATTCATTGGACCCTTTGAAGTACTAAGAAGAATCTGAGAAGTCGCGTACGAGGTAGCCTTACCTCCAGCACTCGAGAATATCCACAACGTTTTCCATGTTTCTGTGTTACGACCCTACAAACCCGATTACAAGCATGTAATTGAATATGAACCCCTACATTTTGAGAAAGACTTATCTTACGAAGAAATTCCTGCCCAAATTGTTGACCGAAAAGAACAAGTTCTGAGAAATAAAGTAATACCTTCTGTTAAGGTAATTTGGAGGAATCACAACGCTGAAGAAGCTACGTAGGAACTCGAAGAGAATATGATGAAGAATTACCCTAATTTATTTACTTAATTATTTGTAAGCGATTCTGGGGACAGAATCTTTGTAAGGGGAGGAAGAATGTAACGGGTCAAGATTTATTGAGTCGTGATTCTGGGGACAGAATCCTTTTAAGGGGGGAAAGATGTGACAAACGAGAATTTTATAATTTATTTTAATTTTATTGAATTAAATAAATATTTTTTTCGATAATTTAATTATTGGATTAAATAATTAATTGATGCAATTGTGGTAGATTAATTTAATTATATGTGTTACATTTATTAAATTAATGTGGAAAATTTTATTATTCAAATCATGTAATTATGTGAGCTTATTGAATTAAATAAAATATTTAATTAAGCATGATGTTATTAGATTAATTTAATTATTAATTAGAGAATTAATAATTTGACATTTATTAATTAATGAGAAAATTAATTATATGATTATGTGAAATTATGATAGATTATTATATTTATTTTATATTAAATTAAATAAGATATGAGTTTATTTTATAAAGGAGTGTGACATTAATTAAACTATATGATAAAAGGTTTAATTAAAATAAAGAGTTTTTAACTTAGTTGCTAACCAAACATGGCACTAAGAGGGGTTAAGGTCAGTTAACCCATGGCTGGGTAACTGACCACCAGAGAGAGTTTGAGAATAATTGTGAGAAAGTTTGCTTGGTGTTTGAGAAAAGTCTGAGGAAGAGTTTCAATTCATCTCCTATATATACCTTATACTCAGGGTAATCTCTCCTTCCCAAATTTATAATTTACGTCTTTTAGTTTTTATAGAAATATGGCTTTCAAAACCTCTGTTATGCCTCTGTAATTGAGAAATTATGTTGTTAAATGATATATGTAATAATACGAGTAACATAACATGTTATATATATATATATATATATATATATATATATATATATATATATATATATATATTTATATTGTATGATTCCATATCATAAATTCATAATTTTACGCCGTATATGATTGCTGCAAAATTACAGAGTTTGGGTTTTGGCCATATGGCCTTATACGTGATATTTTATGAATTAATCATATAGTATCCCTAAATTTTGCACTTGTATGTTGTTATGCATGTTAATACGAAGAGACCAAGCTTTAAATGAACGGATTTGGCTTTATAACGAATCCGTGGCGTTGAATTTTAGGAATTTATGTTCAATACTTCAAGAACATCAAGAACAGTGGAAATTTTTATGTTTTAATTCTGTGATTATGTGTTTTAACGGGTTAAAATCACTTTACAAAGGTTGGGTTATGTTTATGTATAAATTATAACATGTGGGTATGTGTAATTTGGTGAAAGTAGTGTTAAAAATGTGTTGATTTCGCTGAGCTCTGTGTTCTTCGCGAACTGGGAAACAGATTCTGGGGTCTCTCGCCGCGGCGCCAACTCCAGGACTAAAGTCCCGTGCCGCAGCGCCACTGCACCACTGCTTCAGGTGTCAGGCCGTAGCGCCACGGCGCTGCAGCACCAAGAGCCAGTACAAACGTGGCGCCGCAGCGCCACTCCCCAAAAAATTTGGAAATGAGATATTAAAAATATTTAAGTCTAACGATGTGTTAGTGGATTAATGTAATGAACATGTAAATATGTTAGAGGTATAATGTGATGATAAAAATAGTTGTTTAAACATGTAAATAACATAATTACATGTGGATTAAATTATTAAACAAATAATTAAATTATTATTTATGAAGTGATATTATGTGGCAGTAAATGTGATAATTTGACTAAGTATAATCAATAATTAAAGTAGACAAAGAAAATGAGTTTATGATGATTAGTTAAGTTATAATTAACTGGTATTGTCTATGTGAATGGTATGTAGGATTTAATTCAAAGAACGTGCTTAGTTAAAGTGTAATCCACACACAAGGTAAGTTTCCTAAACTTAAACTCTTAAATTTGAGCAAGTTTCCTTACCCTATTTATCATTATTGTTCAAGTTTATTATTTACCTCGATTAAATTATGATCACTATCATTCAAGTTCAAATGTTATATTAAAGATTGATTATCTTTTCAAAGCATGATTCAGTTATACAATAATTGTCCTATTGTATACTTTTGAGATTATTATTCAAATCGAATATCAATTATTGTTGAACCCTATTAGACTAGTGAAACCTTAATGATTCAACTAGTCCTTAGTTGATGAGCGTTCTAAAATTCAGAACCCTTGATGAATTATCCAAACCAAACTTCCTTTGGTGCGGACTCGAACATCAAACTGAGATGAACAACCCTGTATAGGGGATTATTTACGCTTTAGCGTTAAGATATTGTGCACAGTATGGTACTAAGGGCTGATCCCCCTAAGTAAGAGAAGAAGGTCCATAGTCTTATGACTGTTAAAGGTTTCAAGTATAATCCTTGTTAACCTAGGACATAGTTCAAGGTCTTATGACCCTCAGAATTCTTTTGATTCTTGTTATTCATTCTTGATTCAAAAGTTGAGCTTTTATTCAGATGTCTTTGATTTATTCGCATGTTATTATACTGTTATTTCATTATTATATTTGTGGGCATTTATGCTCACTCTTGCTTAATAATAACATTGCAGTTAAGAAAAAAAGAGCTGACGAACCTTCCACTAGTAAGGGCAAGGGCAATGTTAGCAAATGATGGAGACTTGTTAGTTGATATGACTTGTTATTTTATATGATGTATTTGTTTAAGACTTTAGTTAAAGATGTTGTTTAAGACTTATTTATTTATAATTCCGCACAGATGTTTAAGGTTAGTTTAACATGGGATTGTATTATTATTCAGATGTTGTAACCCTTAAGGGAAAGATTTTATTTCTATTTAATGCATGGTTGCATTTATTATGGGTAGATAGATGATATTTGTATCGTGAACATCAAATCCTGTGGAATTGGAAGTATCGGATTTGGGGGTGTCACAAATATAGCATGTGTTCTTGATTTTTGTGAATGACCAGAATCTTGATGAATGTTAGGGTAGAGACATGCTTAACATTGCATGTAATCGGATAAAAGAACTTGAACTTAAACCTTCTTTAATTGTAATTCACATAGAGATATAGTGAGTTAGTTGATTAAGGTGTTTAACTTGATTCTATCTAATTTGTGGATTGAAGTTAATACGGGATTAGTACATCGAGAGGTGGCTAGTTCTACATACGTGTTCTTGATTAACAAACTGGGATAGTGAGTTAAACTGTAATAAAGGGGTAATAATAAGAGTAATGCTTAGAGTGAAGTCAAAAGACTAATTCTCAAATATTTGTTTGAAATTCAGTTTTTTATGGTTTATTGATTGTTTTCTGATTTTAATATTTTTAGTTACAAGCTGGAAATTGATTAGTTTAATAAAATTAGGATTAAAAGAAAATTGGTAATTATGAGGGTTAATTTCTTATTATAGTCTCTGAGGGAACGATACTCTTCTTACTGGTATATTACTTGTTGACCACGTATACTTGCGTGTTGTGCGTAATTAGATTTTACCCAACAAGAAGAAGAACAAGAGTAAGGTTGATGGGAAGTGAAAACCGAAGGAGCCAGCGGGGGTGGCAACGAGCAGAAGCGGAAGGCCTTTAACTCTGGGAATACTGGGGTAAAACAAGGAGATCCTAAGAAGAGGATAGAGGCATACAAGAACTGTGGGAAGACTCACTTAGGAGTCTGTCTCAAAGGAAAAACAGTGTGCTATAATTGTGGATAAGAGGGGCATATTTCGTATAATTGTCCAAGCCCGAAGAAGAATCACATATGCTTCATATGTGGGTCAACTGATCACATGATGAATAATTTCCCGAAAAAGGGGATGGATGAGAATAAGGGCACTAATAGTGGTAAGTTAGCTATTAGTGGTCTAGCTTAGACGAGTAGGCCGATGGCCCGTACCTTTAATATGATGGTCCAGGATGCAGTTGCATTAGGAGATGTACTTGCAGGTATTATCCCAATTAACGATATTAATGCTTATGTGTTGTTTGATTCGGGTGCTGCTTGTTCTTTTATAGCATGCGATTTTACTAAACGGTTAGGATTTCTTCCCGAAAGATTGCTTATACCTTTGAATATTAAGGTAGCAAATGAAGAAATAATTCCTTTTAAAAATATTCATCGGAGTTGTTGTGTAGAAATATGAGATTATAAATTATTGGTAGATTTGACACCGATAAAGTTGGGAATTTTTGATGTAATTCTCGGGATGGATTGGTTGTTTAACCATGGTGCAATTATAGATTGTCAAAAGAAATGTGTAAACATTAGAACGTTGAGACAACCTCATGTAGTGTTTTACGGTAATAAATCTATAGGACGTTCGTGTTGTCTTACCATGACACAAACTAAGAAAATTTTGATGAAGGGATGTGTAGGTTATTTGTGTCATGTTCTTGATACCCTGAGAGTGGGAGCAACGATGGAACAAATACATATAGTCAAAGAATTCGTGGAAGTATTTCAAAGGGAATTACCAAGTTTTCCACCCGATAGGCAGATCGAATTTGTAATAGATATTATGCCAGGAGCGGCACCAGTTTCAAGGGCACCGTACCGCATGACGCCAGTGGAGATGAAAGAATTGATGGTTCAATTACAAGGACTGTTGGATAGAAAATACATGCAATAGAGTGTTTCATCGTGGGGAGCACCGGTACTGTTTGTGAAGAAGTAGGATGGATCGTTGAGACTTTGTATCGACTACCGAGAGTTGAACAAGTTAACGATAAAGAATAAATACCCATTGCCAGGAACGATAATCTCTTTGATCAGTTGAAAGGTGCAAAGTATTTTTCTAAGATAGATTTGCGAACGGGGTATCATTAGTTAAAAGTTAAAAAGGTGGATGTACCTAAGATGACATTCAGGACTCGTTACGGCCATTACAAGTTTTTGGTGATGTCATTTGGGTTGACGAATGCACTAGCTACATTTATGGATATGATGAACAAAGTGTTCAAACAATATTTGGACAAGTTCGTCGTAGTGTTTATCGATGATATTCTAGTCAATTCTAAGACGCCAGAAGATCGCACTGAACACCTAAGATTAGTGTTGGAAACACCAAGGAAGGAGAAGTTATACGCAAAATTCACTAAGTGTGAATTTTGGCTAGAAAGGGCGCAGTTTTTAGGCCATATTATTGACCGATATGGAATTTCAGTAGACCCAGCGAAGGTGGAAGCAGTGATTAATTAGGAACAACTAAAGACACCAACAGAGGTACGGAGTTTCCTAAGGTTAGCGGGATACTATCGAAGATTTATCTAAGATAGCTAATCCGTTGACAAATTTAACAAGGAAGATAGTGAAGTACGTGTGGACTGAGAAGTGTGAAGATAGTTTCCAAGAACTGAAGAAAATGTTGAGTGAAGCACCTGTATTATCTTTACCCGATGATATAGGGAATTTTATAGTTTATAGTGATGCTTCGCATGGAGGACTTGTTTGCGTGCTCATGCAGCATGACAAGATCATTGCGTATGCATCACGACAGTTAAAGGATTATGAGAAAGTTTATCCTACTTATGATCTGGAACTGACAGTAGTGGTATTTTCCTTAAAGATATGGAGACATTACCTATATGGAGAGAAATGTGAGATATACACAGACCATTAGAGTCTAAAATATATCTTCACACAGAAAGACTTAAATATGAGACAAAGAAGATGGCTGGAGTTGATAAAAGATTATGACTGTGATATCATGTATCACCTAGGAAAAGTAAATGTAGTGGCTGACGCCTTAAGTAGGAAGGGTCGATAAAAGTTATCTATGTTAACGGCTCAAATTGAGTTAATAACAGAGATGGCTATAATGGAGTTAGAGGTGAAGTTACCAAGTGAGTAGGGTCAGAAATTGTTTACAACGGATATTTGACCTACCATGGTAGAGAGAGTCAAGGAAGTATAACTCAGAAACAATGAGTGTGACTAGAGGAATAAGAGATTACCAAATGAAAAAGAGATAAAGTATAATCTTGATAATGAGTGATTATTAAGATTTGAAGGAAGAATTTGAGTTCCGAATGAAACAGAATTAGAGGAGGAAGTATTACAGGAGGCTCATAGTTTAAGGTACTCGACTCATCCTGGTAGTACTAAGATGTATCAAGACCTTCGACAAAGTTTTTGGTGGCCAAACATGAAGAAGGAGATAGCAAAATATATAAGTAGGTGCTTAACTTGTCAAAAAGTTAAGGTCAAACATCAACGACCAAGCGACTTATTACAGTCATTGGAGATTCCAGAATGGAAGTGGGAGAATATCACGATGGACTTTGTGGTGGGACTTCCAACTACTCAGAAAGGGTATGACGCTATTTGGGTCATAGTGGACCGGCTGATAAAGTCGGCTCACTTTTTGCCAATAAGAGTCAAGTTTAACTTAGCTCAGCTAGCTAAACTTTGTGTTAAAGAAATTATTTCCAGACATGGGGTACCAGTTTTGATAGTTTCAGATTGTGATCCACGATTCACATCAAACTTTTTGAGAAGTCTACAAGAAAAGATGGGAACACAGTTGAAGTTAAGTACAACTTATCATCCAGAAACAGATGGGCAGAGTGAAAGAACAACTCAAGCGCTAGAAGATATGTTAAGATCTTGCGTTATGGATTTCAAAGGTAGTTGGGATGATCATCTACCGTTAGTAGAGTTTGTGTATAACAATAGTTATCATGCAAGCATAGGCATGTCGCCTTACGAAGCTTTATATGGAAGGAAGTGCAGAACACCATTGTGTTGGGATGAAGTGGGAGAACGCTGAATTCTGGGACCTAAATTGGTGTAGCAAACAACGAATATAGTTAAGTTTATACGAATGCCTACTGGTAGTAGCTCAAGACAGATAGAAAAAGTATGCATATGCTCATCGAATGAGAAGAGAGTTTGAAGTAGGTTCGTATGTGTTTGTAAAGGTATCTCCTTGGAAAGGAAAGTTACGCTTTGGAAATAAGGGAAAGTTAAGTCCAAGGTTTATAGAACCTTTCGAGATATTAAAAAGGGTAGGAGAGGTAGCTTACATGGTAGCATTACCTCCAGACTTAGAACGAATACACAATATGTTTCATGTATATGTGTTACATCCTTATAAGCTAGATTATAAGCACGTAATAGAGTATGAGTCTATTCATATTGAGAAAGACTTAACGTATGAAGAAATGCCTATTCAAATCGTTGATAGAAAAGAGTAAGTTCTGAGGAATAAAGTTATACCTTCGGTGAAGGTAGTATAGAGGAACCACGATGCCGAAGAAGCAACGTGAGAACTTGAAGAAAAGATAAAAAAGAATTATCCTAGGTTGTTTGACTAACTTATGGCAAGATTCTGGGGACATAATCCTTATAGGGGGGGAGAATGTAACAATCGAGAAAATCATATTAATTGTAAAATAATTTTATTTGAATAAATAATCAATGAAATTATAATATTTGTTATTTTTAACGAGTAAGTAAGATGAAGGTTATTCTATAACATAAAAGTGGAATAATATCGTAGTATTCTGGCTACGTGCTAGAATTAAGGTGTTTGAGTTTTCAAGACGAAAATAAAAGCTTTTTGAGAAATTCTCTGAAAAACACTATTCATCCATTTCTGCTCGGGAATTATTTTTATACTTCCGGGTAATATGTAATGATAGAATAATAAGGAAAGATGGACTATATAATAATAATTCAGTTATGACAATTGCAGTTTTTTGCCTGCGTACTAAATTCGAGAATGTTAAGGAAAATGAAGATTTGAATGAATGACGATCGTATAATAAGAAGGTATTATACGATGCAATGAATGCGAGTATTATACGAAGTATTGTACAAGTATATACGAAAGATGACATGACGCTTATGATGAATGATTATACGAACTAGCATACGAGAAGAATACGAGGACTATACGTTAAAAGCTTAAGCCAATTGTAATGGACTAATAGGATTTGCTCATGTATTTGGCACGCCCAAGTGAATTAATGTTAAAGCCCAAAGATAAGTAATGCAAGCCTAGTGTTAGGCCCAAGGTTAATAAAACCTAAGCTCGAACCAAGAACCAGACCCGTGGATCTAACCGATGGTTCACCGAGTGAGAAAAACTCGTGGGGCAACCCATGTGGGCCCCCCGTGGTGAGTCGTGGTTGGCCAAATAAGGAGGTGGGGTAAAGGACCATTTTACCCTCACTTTGCAAGGCTTATAAATAGGAAGCTTGGATTGTCATTTGTTGCTTGTTTAATTTTCACCAACACTTAACACAATTATATTGAGAGAGAAGTGAGAGCTAGTTTACTAATTCAAGAAGAAGAAGAAGAAGAAAAGCAAGAACTTCAAAGGTAATGAATCCTTAGACCATTACTCTTCATCCCTTCTTTTTAGTTGACAGAGAAGTGGATTATTGGTGGAGCATGTATCATAAGGAGTAACAAGGATGGCTATTAGTGGACTTAAACATTAATAAACCATGTTATAAGTGGAATCATAATCAAAGAATTATGAACTGATGAAGAACACATAATAATTTATCATAATTTGTTGATGGATAGTATAAAACCATCGTGTATAGGATTAAATGATATATATTTGGTTAGGATGATAGATGTATGAAAGATAGAATGAATCCATTTTGAACGGAGTAAAAATCTCAAGTAACAAAGTTATGGCAAAATTTACGAGATTAGACGATAATCATCGAAATCATGAAATTCTCGGAATAAAAGTCAAAAGTCATCGTTTAACTCGAAAACCTTAGTTTTCGACGGTGCATAGTAGAATGTTGCATTTGAGAGTTGCTGACTCAAGAATGAAAATGAAGAAACGAGTCATGAACGTTCACGAACGTTTAACGACCGCGTAATAAAGAACTTAAACTGTGAATTCAGTATTAACGGATTCAAAAATGTAGGTTATCCAAATAAAATTTTAGTATATGAGATATATGAGCTAACTACTTTTGAATTAGCCAATTCTGACTTATAACGATTAAGTTACGAGTTCAAAAAAGATTGAAGTTGGAAAAACTTAAAATTTTTCTAAGGCTCAGGGCCGGCGCCGCACCGCCACCGAAGCTTCTAAAGTTGGTGCCACAACGCCATATTAGGATCCCCTACACTGTCATGTCGCGCCGCAGCGTGACTTATAATGAAGAGTTTCGCGCCATAGCGCCGTAACCAAATTTTATACACTGCCAAGTGGTGCTGCAGTGCGTCTTATACTTAGGAAGCTAGCTCCGCAGTGCCAGGGCTAAGTAACTTAAAGTAACATCATTAAAGATGATTAAGACCTTAAGTTAACCATGAAAAGTTTACGAAAGGTTACTCGAATGTAAACACAAAGTAATACGATAAATCGTAATGAATGTTAGTTAATTTTATGAATGATTAGACCAAGACGGAAAGAATGTAGGTTAATGTCAATACGTGATGATTATTTTGACCTATTATGGTATACAATGTAATCATATATTGTAGAATCCGTAAAGACACAAAAGATAAGTGAATTAACTGTAGAAGACGCTGAAGGAAAGTGTTTTAAACCCTTGTCTATGTTCCTTTTGGACAAGCTTTATAATTTATGTATCTTACGCATGGATTGATGAACAAAGAAGTCGAAGCCAATTTCTTCGGCTAAACTTAATGTGCTTTGTGGATTTCCTTATAATCTATCAAGATATTATCAATGTTGTTATCTTATGCCAACTGTTTTGGTATGGATTTTAAAGAAAGACTGAGTATGAATAAACAAATGATTTTTCGTCAATCGACAGGCACGTGAGGTTGCCAAAACCTAAACGTAGATACGTTTAATGAAGTAGTGTTGTACAACATAGAGTACTATAGGCTGATCACCTAGACGTGCTCGTAAGAAATGTCGGACTTATGGACTTGGTGTCGAGTTGTCCTTTTCAAAGAAAGAATGAATGCTCAAGGTCTTGGACCAAAATCAATGTTTAAGGAATGTTGTTCATTGTTAAACGTTTTAAAGAAAAGAGAAGTGCTATTTTGAATTATCTATACTACTTCATAACTATTTATTCAGTTATAGAATATATATATATATTCATACGATTTAAACATATTGCTTAAATGAAATTATCACACTTGTTGAGCTAGTTATGCTTACCCTTGCTTGAACCATATGAATGCAGCTAATGCCGAACAGACCGAAGGATCTAGTAAGGATAAAGGAAAGAATATATGACAAAGTATGAACTTTGTAATTATTTGATATTATGACAAAGAATATATGTAATGGTTACAAAGAACCTGGGAAGAGAAATATTATTTTGTAATATATAGCAGACATATTCACTCTTTTGAGGTATTTCAATTGAATGTATGCGTGAACGGTAGCACCGTGTAGCACTATCTGTCAGGTTGGAAGATAGCCTAATTTGGGGGTGTCACAGTTCGAGCTTTGTCACCACGATTTCACCACTGTCTATTAAGTCCTGAATCTTATGCTTGAGGGCCCAACAATCCTTGGTGTCGTGGCTTGGAACTCCAAAATGGTAAGAACACTTTTTGCTTGTATTGAAGCCCTTTCCACTTGGATTGGCTGGTGGAAGGAGAAGGGTGATTTTCTTCTGAGCTGTCAGAAGTTTGAAAATATTTTCGAGTGAGCCCCCTAAGGGTGTAAACACTCTTGAGCGTATGGCGTCTCCACTTTTTTGGTAAGGGAGGATTTGATGATTATGCTTGAAAAGGGGAATAGTTTCTGTAATAACCCAATATTTTCAATAAGAAATTTTGCAATTTAATATATATATATATATATATATATATATATATATATATATATATATATATATATATATATATAGGTGGGAATATGTGCAAAGTAAAGTGTATGTATCTAAGTGATAAATAAAATTATTTATTAGATGTAAATAATTTCTTTTTAGACTTATTGATAATTATAGATTATATTCTTATAATAAATCAATTTTGTAATAAAAATATTTATTATTTAGTTTCCATAAAAATATGATTATGGTATATATGATATGATTAATAAGAGTATTATGATATGTATTTTATTATGTTGGTTAGGTTAATTATTTTAACTTAATTAATGATGGTGTGTATGAAGGTTATGTCAAATATGAATTCAAAACCCTAAGTCTGGATTTTGAATAAGGAATGAGAATAATAATATAATATTATTTACATTTTAGTAATAGAAATATGCCTGATATATGTGTATTGTTAATTTGTAGATCAGTAATAGTAAAACATTACAAACCCTAGCATTACTGATAAACTATGGTATAGAAGTCAGTTATGACTGTAAGATTTGTTAAGTTGTGTGTTATATAATTAATGACCTTTATTATGTTTTATGTGAATTAGGTAAACCCTGATTAATATCTAAAAACCCTAATTACTAAATTAGAACCGTAATTGCTAAGTTATAAACCCTAAGTATTAATTTAGCAAGGTTAATGGTAATTAATAGCTAATTTACAAAACCTAAGTAATTAGGAAACCTAGTGTGATTAAGGAACCCTAATCAACATTTTTAGAAACTAAGATTTCCATTTTTGCCCTTAATACGCAATCCTGGATTTAGAGCTTGGAAGACCTTAGGGTTAAACTCTAAGGGTCAAACCCTAAGGGTTAGAATGAATTGCCAACTTTCCCACTAAAAGTATGTACCAAATGACCAAGTTGCCCTTCTTGCATTACTTAATAGATAACTTGTAAAACTTGCCATAACTTTAGTTGGTGACCAACTTTAGCTAGCCATGTGGTCTAGTACTAGCCTTTAATATGCCAAAACCTGCCCTCATGATCAGCCATAGTCCTTGCATCAAATTATATATAGATTATGAGAGAGAGAATGTCATATTCAAGCCTCATTTGATCACAACACTCAACCAAAACCCTCTCAACTTCAAACATCCGAAATTTTCTTGCTAGACTAGTCACTAATCAAGCCCCACTAACACTTGTAGCAGATCAGAAGCATTAGATCAAGATTTGGTTTATAGAAAGGTATAAAAACCCTAAACCTAGAAATCCTTATGATTCATGTTAATCTTTGTGTTTAGATGTTTAAAGTTGTCTAATAGGATGATATTGGGTGATCTGGGTTGTTATAACTCAGATGCATGACACTTAGATGCTCGAAATTGATGATTTAGAATTCTAGAAAAATTAGAAATCATGGTCTGACAGTCAAATGTTAGTGCTCATAGATCCTTGTATGTTAGTTGTTTGTTGTGTTTGATGTTATGAATCTATTCTATGCTATATAGGCTTTGATCTAGAACTTGAATCAAGCCCAGATCATGTATAGATTGAAAGTTACTAAAGGTCAAAGTGCGTTGACAGATCACACGAAACTGTTTCTGGGCAGCCCAGATTTGCCCAGAAAATCTGACAACGTTTTTCTAAGCCTTAGATCTTGATGTTGTTTGCTAGTTTGTCCATATTGTTGTTTTGATGTTGTAGTTTGACATGAGGACCACACAATCAAGTCATTAGATCACTTAGATCGTAACAAGAGTGAAAGATAATCAAGGTCAAACTATAGTTGACTGTCTGTTTTGTTGTATTTCTGGAAAACCCATAAAATTGATGAACAAGGTTTCTGACATGGTTTGACCATGCCAGATCTTGCATATGTGATGATGTTATGATGATATGATGTGAGACCCATGAACTGTTCTTCATTTTTGGGTAACCCAGAAATGAAGAATAGCCTCTGACAACACTTTCTGTAGCTTAGATCTTGATGAGTTGATATGTTATGGCCATGTAAATTGTTTAGACTTGTAGTACTACATCGGTACTACAACATTTTCTCATTACCAAGCCCGGAACATAACAAGAACTAGGATCTATTGCTGGTCAAACTTCATACCCTGTTCATTGAGTTTGAAGATCTAGGTTTACTGATGAACACTCAAGAACACCTATAGCGACAGTTTCGTCGCTATAGGGCCCTTTAGCGACAGATTTATTCCGAAAATTAATTATTCTATTTAAATAATTAGAGAAAATTAGTTTTAAATTATTAAAAATACATAATAAATAACTAAAAAATATTTTAAAGCCTGAAAAATTAGTTTTTAATATTTTTGAATATATTTCATAGATATTTAATATTTTTGGAATATTAAAGGTATTTAATTTATTTAATGTTATAATAAAAAAATTATTTAAAAATGATTTTTATACTTGAAAAATTATTTAAAATTATATTATGATATAAGAAAATATTTTAAGTTATTTTTAATGACTTTTAATATTTTGTGATGAATTTTATTAATAAATTAATATTAATAAAAATTAAGTTATTTAATAAATGTATTAAATAAATTATGAAAAATAGAATTAATGATTTCAAAATTATATAAAAATAATTTAAAGGTTATAAAAATATTTTAAGTTATAAAATATAACTTTTGATATATTTTCATGAAAAATATTAATATTTTAATATTAATGATATTAGATTTATTTAATAATTATATTAAATAAATTAGTTTAAAAATAATTTTAATATTATAAAAATTATTTTAAATGAAACTAAGTTGTTTAAAAATATTTTAAGTTATAAAATTTAACTTTCAATATTTAAAGGTAAAATTCATTAATTATTTAATATTAAATGATATTTGATTTATTTAATAATTATATTAAATTAATAGTTTAAAAATGGTTTATTAATTTAAAATCATTTAAAAAGGATATAAATGAATTAAAACTATTTTAAGTTATAATTAATGACTTTTAATATTTCGATAAATAGTGTATTAATATTTATGTATTAATGATAATTATTTAAAAATAATTTTAAATATTTTAAAAATCATTTAAGGGTAATATTAATGTTTTAAAAATATTTGAAGTTATTATAAATAACTTTAGGATTTTGGCAATGGTTTCATTAATAATTTAATATTAATTAAATATTAATGATAATAGAATTATTTGATATTTAAATCATTTAATAATGATTCCGGTGTTTGAAAAATCATGAGAAATTATAATAAATGTTTAAACATTATTATAAGTCGTTTAAAAATAATTTGACTGATGTTTATGTTATTTAGAGCTTCAGGGTAGGGTCTTAGACTCGTTAATTACCCGATAAGGCCGTCGGTACACCGACATATTTCCAAAATTGATCTGGACTTAGATATTTTGATTGTATTAATGTTTGTTTGTGATTCAATTACTGTTGAACATGTGTGATAATGTGAATAGGTTATGTACTGACTGTAATAAGTAGTGCTATGTGTTATAGTATGTTATTCTAATCGAACGAATGATCTTATTAATGATAGGTTTCAGTATAAAAGATAAAACTAAGTTGCGTATTGTAAGCAGCAGACCAGGCAAGTATCATACCTTTGCATTTCCTTTATGCAATGGACAGAAGTAAGAGAGTTTCAAAATTATATTATTATTGTACTAGATTATTAACCCTATTATTATATATGTTATATACGATCATTGATTATTAACATGATACTATATGGTAACTCAGATATATATATATATATATATATATATATATATATATATATATATATATACCTATTGATCCCAGTATGTATACGATAACAAAGAGTCGTCTAAGCTATTTGACCAGCTAGACACAGATTTAGAAATATCGTTGAATATTATAAAGCCTTTTTGTATCCAATCAAATTGTTTTAGTTCGGATTCCAGACTAAGTATGAACATCCTGAACATTGGAAAACTTTTATGCGCCCAAGACGGACAGAGTGAACGATAATATTGTTCTTGCATGTAGTATCGATCAATATAGGGCACATTGGGCAGATCACCCTCGTGTCCGTAAGTTATGACGGTTTGCAGATGAAGTTCTGCTAAACCTTAGCGAAAATGAAAAACAATGTTCATAGTATGTCACCTTAACCCCATTTATAGTCAGTGCGTAGTTTCAAAAATTTGATAGAGAGTTGTTATGTTATTATTATCAGTTCATATTACTTCACAACTATTGATTTGTTGTAGAAGGGTAGTACAAAGAAAATATTTAATCCTTTCAGCTAATATTTATAATTGTTGTTACTTGTTGGGCACTCAAATGCTCATCCTTGCTTAATTTAAATGTTTTCAGCTAAGTGTGAACAACCTGAAGGATCATGCAGAAACAGAGGGAAAGGAAAGCTACTCGAATAAGTTTGTGCTATATTATGTAATAGCTACACTTAAATAAGATGATTATATTTATTATCTATCATGTAATGAAATGTTTTAAGGTCGCGTACCTGGGATTTAGAAAACTCTGTTATGTAAATTAACTTAGTTATTTATGATAACATTATTATTTTCACTCGTAGAAATGGTATCGTAATGCACTGAATTCGGGTTTCAAGTATCTGAATTTGGGAGCATTACAGTTTCTCCTTTTAATAGGCAAGTTCTGATTACCTTTTTGAGTTTGTCCTTGCAGTATCAAGGACACATGCTATTCTTTCTTCTTATGGACCCTTCAGGGGTTGCTCCCATAACTTCCAGATTGGATATGCTCAGGCATAATTTTTAAAGAAACGAGGTCTTGAATCTTCCCAGATTTCAACCCCATCTCTGTCATTTCTCCGTGCTTAATCATTTCTGAGAATAGTTTGCCTATTTCAGCTACGACTCTCTCATAAAATGGAGCTTCTTGAATATCTATGAAGGTCATCACCATCTCAGTCTCTGTCATAGATGTGATTACTTAAGCAACCAGACGCATCCATCTTTGGGCATACTCTCTGAATGACTCATTGACTTGCCTTTTGACTTTGGTAATTTGATACCTGTCTGGAGCCATATGAGTTTGAAAGCTATATTGACTGAGAAAAGCATGGGCTAACTTCTCCCAGCTGTGAATTTTGGAGTTATCCAATCTAGTGTACCACGCTTTGGCTTCTTCAGTTAGACTTTTTTAAAATAGTTGCATTCCCATATTTTTCATTCTCGACATAGAATCCGAGCTCTCCAATGAACACTTTTAAGTGGGTGTAAGGATCTCCCAATCCGTCATATTTCTCCAAATCGAGAGTCTTGAATTTCTTCGGATAATGAGCTCGGGGAAGATGGAAAGGTCTGAATATAAAACACTTCCGAGCATTCCAATCCCTTTAATGGACTGAATGGTCTCTTCCATTTGTAAAACCTTCTTTTGAATATCACCGATGTCTTGATCTTCTTTAAGATGGGTGATTTCAAGGGTTTTGTTGGACTTCTCATTTTGAGACTCAGGTATTGGGACTTCTCTGTTCGGACCCTGGATTCCTCCTTGTGTAGAGGCTTTAATTTGGATGGGTATTTGTGGACCCTGTGTTGATTTGTTTAGTTCTTTGAGAAGAACAACCAACTTTGTTATTTGATTCCTCATTCTTTCGAACTCCTTGCGAGAGACAGGAGTAGGATCGGGCTGGGCACTTGTAGCCATGTCTAACGGTGGGCTTAGTGCCTTTTTGGACTTTGAATGGATAACGGGACCAATCAATTCCCTACAAAAAGACTATATAGTTTAGTCTGGGAAATATTATATGCAATATAATGTTTCCATTTGTTTAGGAGTGTTTTAATGTTTTCCTGCAAAACAGATATTAGTTGTTTTGATGATAGGATAGCATGACATGTCTTGATATGAAAAGGGAATACATATTTACATACTTCTTTATATTTTCCATTAAATTAGATTTGACATAGAAATGAAATTACAAGTAATTAAAATTAAAGGTAATTGAAAAGGGGAAGGTACAAAGAGACTTTCCTCCGTGTTTGGTTTATCAGAGGCTGACTTATCTTAGGCTAATCTCGCGGCTTTTCGGTATGAAGGTCCCCATATCATCGCAATTTACTAAATGGGAAGTTAATCCGATCTTTCAACTGGAGCGAATTTGGGTGATGCCTTTCCTGAGCCTCGCCGAATTAGTCTTCCTTGAGTCCAGTAATCAAACACCGGCGGGTTAGCCTCCTGGTGGAGGAATCACACAACATACATTCACATACATCGCGTCTCACCGTATAGAAATGATGACATATGTGAAACAATAACATCACAGACAAATATAGTACGAAGCACTAAAGTGCATTAAATAAAGCATTAGTATACACATTCATTCAATATAAATGCAATATTCACACATAAGCAGATAAAAGTTTTTGAGAACTTTGAATAGCGGCTTAAGCCCTCTTACTGGAGTCCCTAGTCGAGTCGCCACCTGTCGACGTTGGGATTTTTATTTTGTCCCTTTCTGTTCTTGTCTTTTGGTGTTCTCATTTTTAGGTGAGTTTTGTTTGAAAAGGTCCGACATGTATATGTCGACGATTTAATTGTTAGAGTCACTAGTTGGTATTTTTAAATAGTTGCACCAATTCAACCGATAAAAGGTTTGTACAAAGACCCAATTGTTTGACACTGTTTAACTGTTCTAGGAAACCGAGATTCGTTAGGGTCCGGGGGCTTGATTAAGTGGAGGGAAAGTGTTAGGCACCCCTTGACTTCCATGATAACACGATTACCGCCACTATTCATTAACTTTTACCTGTATATGTGTGAGTGTGTGTGTGTGATAGACTCCACGACACGCTTGCGTGAGGTGGTCGTCGCCCGGATCATTACTAGCACAGTTGTTGGGTGAATTGCTTGCAACATCTTGACCCATCATCTATACTTTAGACATTAATCTTGGTACAATTACTCGCGTTCGAAATCTGCATTGAATGGACACCAATGACACCTTGACCCCTCGCTTATATTGAAGCGGTAATCTCGGTACAATAGACGATTGATACGGTAGAAGAAGCCACACACAACTATGAATTATTGTATGATAAGTCAAATTGAATCTCAAAGAAAAAACTAAGAAACTACTAATTTCTTAGGAATTCTTCAAAGAACCAAAAGCAGAGAATAAACTCATAAATAAACTGAATAATAATAATGTATAATGTGTTTGATTACATCACCTTAGACCACTATTTATACTACTCAAAATAATTTAAATCCTAATAGGAATTTATAAACTATAACCCTAATAAAAGTCAATTTGGAAAAGAATTCTAATTAAAAAAAATCCTAATTATAATAGAATTTAAAAACTAATTTAATCCAAAATTCCTTGCCGCATTGGGAAATTACGTTGCTGCGTTTGGAGATCTTCTAATCCGCGTGAAGCTTAGGAGAATCTGTGTATTGGTGTTACATGAATCAAATATGAAATCAATTACCGCGTGACTAAGGAATTTTCCTTTATTTGCCATGTAAAGGATCTGTGAATATGCTGAATGTTTAGAAGGCCCACTTCCTTTACTAAATACGTTATTATAAGTTAATTCCTTAAAACCCATGTGACAACCCCAAAACAGGTCCATTCCATCCAACCTATTTTGAGTCGCCAAATACATGGTACAGAAAATAACTACAACTTTATTGCAACAATTATCGTGCAAAATACAACAACATATATGCTGTGAGTTTGGATACAAATATATTCTAAATGTGACTCATGTCCCAACCGTGGACAGCACCTCACAATGACACCTTACATAAAGGTATAGTCAAAAACTGTTTTAGAAATTAAAATCTTTGGGAAGTGCTCAAGGTAACCTTCGTACATGGGAGGCCATGCGTCTAGGTTATGATAGATATCATATGGCCACAGAATTATCCTTGTTTGAACCAATAGACCCCAAAGAAAAACGAGAAGATTACTATCATATTCTTCCCAATGGTGAATCTTCCCTTGACTTATCATTTTCTCCACTGTCTTTAATCGTGAATTATACTTCAAACAAACACCAAGATTATATAGGTAGTGCTTGCAGATATACTCAGCAAGTAGATGAGCACAACCTTATCTTATAATGATACGAGGTTGTATGTCATTATACATCTTGTATGATAGTGATAAAACACCCTTCCAACGTTGGGTTTGCCTCACCCTCAATAGCTGTAGACCACCGTTCTATTTCCCTGTTATCCCCCACTCGACCCAGCTACACTTTTATTGCCTGAAAAGGAATTGTGAAGCAAAAGGGTGAGCATAACTAGCCCAATAAAGAATATCATAACTAAAGATAAATAAGTTATCAATAGCCTTCAACCGAATTAAATCAGAGATTTAGAACATATGGTAGATGATAAAAATTTCAACCATAGTTGCAGCGGAACGAGCAATCCATTAGAAGAGTCAAATAGACTACAAAGTCTATTATCTTCTCCATGTTAAAAATTCACCAACAATGTTTTATCCCTATAACATCAATTAACAATTCTGGTCCACAATCATATGAATAACTCATTATCATAATTGTAGTTCTAAATTCCTCTTCTCATCCAGGACGAAGATAATTTTCATCACCTATCTTTACCTGAAACATCAAAGATCATTGTTACACCAAATCACATTTCCTGTTCATAATCATACTAATAGCTTCATCTTTGCACTACGGCCAAAGATATTCAACAACATGTCATCTTTGCACTACGGGCCAAAGATATTCATCAACAATTTTTCTTTGCACTACTGGCCAAAGATATTTAACCACATGTCATCTTTGCACATGGGCCAAAGATATTCATCACCAGTTCATCTTTGCACTACAGGCCAAAGATATTTAACAACAGTTCATATTTGTACTACAGGCCAAATATATTCATCAACAGTTCATATTTGCACTACAGGCCAAATATATTAATATCTAAAAAAATATATAATCATTTCAGAAATTATATAAACAATAATTATAACCATGTTGATCATTTCACCTTTGCACTTAAGCTAAAGATATTCAATTATAAATTCAATGGTCATGATCATACCAGTCAACAATTCAACTTTGCACTACTGGCCAAAGGGAACCCATAGTCACGATCATACCAATAATCTACCCATCTTTACACTCAAGTTAAAGAAAAATTTCTTATCATCATTAGGGTTATAAAAATGTTATATATGATAATAAAAATAATATAATCAACATATAGATTTAATATCAAGAGTAATATTCATAACTCAACTATAATTTGGTTAGAAAAAAAAACCAATTTTGTCATGAATAGTAACTCGTGAATAGTAACTGTGACACCCCCAAATCTGGGTACTTCGATTCCACGGAATTTGGTGTTCACTGTACAAGCATCATCTATCTATCTACCCATAAATAATATCAAACCATACAATAGATAGAAATCATAATAAAAATCTCTTCCCTTAAGGGTTACATCAACTGAATCATAAATAAATCCCAGGTTACTCTAACCTTAAAACATCTGTGCGGAATTCTAAACAAATAAGTCTTAGCATCAACATAACTCAAGTCTTAAACAAATACATCAGTTAATAAATACTAGGTATTCATCATTTGCTAACTTTGCCCTTGCCCTTACTAGTGGAGGGTTCATCGCTTCTTTCATTCTTCACTATAATGTTATTATTAAGAAAGAGTGAGCACAAATGCCCACAAGTATAAAAATGAAATAACAGTATAACAACATGCGAATAAATCAAAGACATCTGAATAACAGCTCAACTTTTGAATCGAGAGTGAATAACAAGAATCAAAAGAATTCTGAGGGTCATAAGACCTTGAACTATGTCCTAGGTTAACAAGGGTTATACTTGAAACCTTTAACAGTCATAAGACTATGGACCTTCTTCTCGTACTTAGGGGGATCAGCCCTTAGTATCATACTGTGCACAATATCTTAACGCTAACGCATAAGTGAATCCCTTTTTAGGGTTGTTCATCTCAGTTTGACATTCGAGTCCGCACCAAAGGAAGTTTGGTTTGGATAATTCAATAAGAGTTCTGAAATTTAGAACGTTCATCAACTATGGACTAGTTGAATCATTAAGGGTTCACTAGTCTAATAAGGTTCAACAACAATGATATTCAATTTGAATAATAATCTCAAGAAGTATACAATAGAACAATTATTACATAACTAAATCATATTTTGAAAAGATAATCAATCTTTAATATAACATTTGAACTTGAATAATGGCAATGATAATTTACTCGAGGTAATAATAAACTTGAATAATAATGACACGTAGGGTTAGGAAACTTGCTCAAATTTAAGAGTTTAAGTTTAGAAAACTTGCCTCGTGCGTAGATTACACTTTAGCTAAGCACGTTCTTTGATTTAAATCCTACATACCATTCACATTTACAATACCAGTTAATTACAACTTAACTAATCAACATAACCCCGTTCTCTTTGTCTACTTTGATTTATTGACTATACTTAATCACTTTATCACATTTATTGCCACATAATACCACTTCATGAATAATAATCTAATTATGAAATTAATAATTTAATCCACATGTAATTATGTTATTTACATGTTATACAACTATTTTATCATCACATTATTCTTCTAACATGTTTACATGTTCATTACAATAATCCACTAACACATTGTTAGACTTAAATATTTTTAAAATTGCATTTCTGAATTTTTTTGGAGAGTGGCGCTGCGGCGCCACTGAAATACTTGATCTTCGAGCTGCGGCGCGGTGGCGCTGCAGCCGGGCCCTTAGCGCTGTGGCACTGTGGCGCCGTGGCTCGAGTCTTGGCGCTGCAGTGCAGTGGCGCTGCTGCGCGGGACATCAGTTCTAGAGCTGGCGCCGCGGCGCGAGGCCCCAGAAACTGTTTCCCAGTTCGCGAAGAACATAGAGTTCAGCGAAATCAACATATTTTTAACACTAATTTCACCAATTTACACATACCCATATGTTATAATTTATACATAATCACTACTTAACATCTATGGAGAGATTTTAACCCATTTAAACACTTAATAACATATTTAAATCATTTAAATTTGGACTGTTATTGATGTTCTTGAAGTTTTTGAACAAAACACATAATTTAGCCGTACGGATTCGTTATAACACCGAATCCGTTCGTTTAAGGCTTGATCTCTTCGTATTAACATGCTCAATAATATAAGGGTGTAAAATTTATGGATAATATATGATCAATACATCAATTATCACGTATAAGGCCATATGGCCATATCACGTACTCTGTTTATAAAAACATACGTACGACATGCTTTCATAAATTTGATGTTATGGTTTACAACATATACATAATTAAACACAATTTGATATAACATAACACAATTTCTCACTTCACAGAGATTAACAGAAGTTTTGAAGGCCATTATTATAAAACTAAAAGACGTAACATAAAAAAATTTGGGAAGAAGGGATTACCCTTGAATACTCGGCTTAGATTACACAGGGTGACAACAATTCCCAACTTCTCACACTTCTTCACCTTTAATCACAGTATTCACAATTTCTCTCAAAGTTCTCAAACTCTCTCTGTGATTTCAGACTTAGAGAAAAAAAATAGAAAAGAAGAAGACGTCGATATAAGAACTGGCGTATTATGGTCAATTAACCCAGTCATGGGTTAACTGCCCATAACCTCCCTTAGTGTCATGTTTGGCTTAGCAAATTAATTAAAAACTATTTAATTTAATAGAGCTTTATAATATAGTTTAATTAATGTCACACTTCTTTATAAATAAATCAATATCTTATATAATTTATTTTAACTAAAATATAATAATTTCTCATTAATTGACATAGTAAAAAAAATTAACTTTCTCATTAATTAATAATATCAAATTATTAAATCTCTAATTAATAATTAAATTAATTAAATAACATCATGCTTAATTAAATATTTCATTTAATTCGACAATCTCACATAATTACATACTTGAAAAATAAAAATTCTCTACATTAATTTAATAAATGTAACACATAAAAATTAAATTAATCTATCACAATTGCATCGATTAATTATTTAATCCAATAATTAAATCATCGAAAAATATTTATTTAATTCAATAAATATTAAAATTAAATTACAAAATTCTCGTTCGTCACATCTTTCTCCCCTTAAAAGGATTCTGTCCCCAGAATCACGACTCAATATATTTCGACCCGTTACATTCTCCCCTCCTTACAAAGATTCTATCCCCAGAATCGCTTACAAATAATTAAGTAAATAAATGAGGGTAATTCTTCATCATATTCTCTTCGAGTTCCCACGTAGCTTCTTCAGCGTTGTGGTTCCTCCAAATTACCTTAACAGAAGGCATAACTTTATTTCTGAGAACTTGTTCTTTTCGGTCGACAATTTGGACAGGAATTTCTTCATAAGATAAGCCTTTCTCAAAATGCAGGGGTTCGTATTCAATTACATGCTTGTAATCAAGTTTGTAAGGTCGTAACACAGAAACATGGAAGACGTTGTGGATATTCTCGAGTGCTGGAGGTAAGGCTACCTCGTACGCAACTTCTCCAATTCTTCGCAGTACCTCAAAGGGTCCAATAAATCTTGGGCTCAATTTTCCTTTCTTTCCGAACCTGATCTTTCCCTTCCAGGGAGAGACCTTCAAGAAAACATAACTACTTGGTTCAAACTCGATATTTTTACGATGTGGATCAGCGTATTTCTTCTGTAGATCTTGAGCTGCTACCAGTCGTGCTCGGATCACTTTGACTATTTCTGCCGTCTGCTGTACCAATTCTGGCCCTAGCAATTATCTTTCACCAACTTCATCCCAATAAAGCGGAGTTCTGCACTTTCTGCCGTATAACGCTTCGTAAGGCGGCATACCAATACTAGCGTGGTAACTGTTGTTGTAGCCGAACTCTACCAACGGTAGGTGATCATCCCAATTTCCTTTGAAGTCCATTACACAGGCTCGTAACATATCTTCCAGTGTTTGAATCGTTCGTTCGCTCTGTCCGTCTGTTTGAGGGTGGTAAGCTGTACTCATTCGCAGTTGTGTACCCATGCATTCCTGAAGAAGTTTCCAGAAATTTGATGTGAAGCGCGGATCCCTATCGGAAACAATAGACACCGGCACTCCGTGCCTTGAAACAATCTCTTTCACATATAATCTTGCCAACTGATCTAAGTTAAATATGATTTTGATAGGAAGGAAGTGCGCGGATTTCGTCAGTCGGTCAACGATAACCCATACTGCGTCGTAGCCTTTCTGAGTCGTCGGAAGGCCAACCACGAAATCCATCGTAATATGTTCCCATTTCCATTCTGGGATCTCCAACGGTTGTAGCAATCCACTCGGTCTCTGATGTTCTGCTTTAACTTTCTGACATGTCAGGCATTTGGCAACACATTCTGTAACATCACGTTTCAAATTCGGCCACCAGAAATGTTGTCGAAGATTTTGGTATATTTTTGTACTACCAGGGTGAATCGAATATCTTGAACTATGAGCCTCACTCAAATTTTCTTCCTTAATTTCTTGTACTGGCGGAACCCAAATTCTACTTTCAAATCTCAATATTCCTTCCTTATCCATCTTAAATCTTGGTTCGTTTCCTTCAGATATCTTTGATGTTACCTTTTTGCATTCATCATCCTGAAGCTGAGCCTCCTTCACTCTATCTAGTAGAGTTGTACCAAATTGCATCTGAAATAGCTTCTCATCAATCTCCATAGGATACTTTACTTCTAACTCCAGTTTCTCCATATCTGCAATTAGCTCCTGCTGAGCAGTCGACATCATCAATTTCTCACGACCCTTTCTACTTAAGGCGTCGGCAACCACATTAGCCTTACCCGGATGGTATAAAATCTCACAGTCATAATCCTTGATTAATTCCAACCATCTTCTTTGACGCATATTCAAATCTTTCTGTGTAAAAGTATATTTTAGACTCTTGTGGTCTGTATATATTTCACACTTCTCCCCATATAGATAGTGCCTCCAAATTTTCAAAGCAAAAACAACTGCAGCTAACTCCAAATCATGGGTTGGGTAACCCTTCTCGTAATCCTTCAACTGCCGTGATGCATACGCAATAACTTTGCCGTTTTGCATCAGCACACAGCCAAGTCCTTTATACGACGCATCACTAAAAACAACAAAATTTCCTGTATCATCCGGAAGAGATAACACAGGCGCTGTACTCAACCTCTTCTTTAATTCTTGAAAACTCTCCTCACACTTCTCCGTCTAAACAAATTTCACAGCTTTTCGAGTTAAATTCGTTAACGGAGTTGCGATCTTAGAAAAAATCTTGTATGAATCTTCTATAATATCCTGCTAATCCAAGAAAACTTCTTACTTCTGACGGCGTTCTCGGCTGATCCCAGTTAATCACAGCTTCTACTTTGGATGGATCTACCGAAATTCCATCTTTATCGATTACGTGACCAAGAAATTGTACTCTCTCGATCCAGAATTCACATTTCAAAAATTTAGCATACAACTTCTCCCTTCTCAATACTTCCAACGTTAACCTCAAGTGTTCTTCATGTTCCTCTTTGGTTTTGGAATATACCAAAATGTCGTCTATAAATACCACCACGAATTTGTCCAAAAACGGCTTGAATACACCATTCATTAGTCCCATAAATGCTGCAGGAGCATTCGTAAGACCAAACGACATTACTAAAAACTCATAATGACCATATCGCGTTCGGAACGCTGTCTTCAGTACATCCTCTGGCCTCACCTTCAGTTGGTGATAAGCACTCCTCAAGTCAATCTTGGAAAAGTATTTTGCTCCATTCAATTGATCAAACAGATCATTGATCCTCGGTAATGGATATCTGTTCTTAATCGTGACCTTATTTAATTCTCTGTAGTCAATGCAGAGCCTCATCGATCCGTCCTTCTTTTTCACGAACAACACCGGCGCTCCACATGGCGATACGCTTGGTTGAATGTACTTTTTGTCCAACAATTCTTGTAGTTGTACCATTAATTCATTCATCTCTACTGGCGCCATTCGGTATGGTGCCTTCGATATTGGAGCAGTTCCGGGCGCCAAATCAATCACAAAGTCTACTTCTCTATCTGGTAGAAGTCCTGGCAAATCGTCTGGAAATACATCGACGAAATCCCTCAAAATCGGTATCTCATCTACCTTTGGGTTCTCTTTTCGACTGTCGACTATGTAAGCTAAATATCCTACACAGCCTTGTCTTAATAACTTCCTGGCCTGCAACATCGTCACACAACTCGCTTGTCTAGGCGACTTGCTACCATAAAACACAACCTTTGACGGAGTCATAAGGTTAATACGCTTCTTTTGGCAGTCAATTATAGCCCCATAATTGGATAGCCAATCCATACCCAATATAACGTCGAATTCCCCCAATCGAATAGGGATAAGATCTACGTTCATGATATTACCCTTAATATCCACTCTACAATTCTTATACACATGCTTAACAGGAATTATCTCTCTATTCGCAATTTCTATAATCATGGGATATTCCAATTCATCCTTAAGAAAATCTAAACTATTAGCAAAGTCATCGGATATAAAGGAACAAGTAGCACCCGAATCAAATAAAACGTAAGCATTAATTTCATTGATCGGAATGATACCTGACACCACATCACGAGACTGGATTGCATCCTGCACCGTCATATTGAAAGTTCTGGCGGTTGGTCGGTTTGTTGCAGGTGGTCCGGTGATGGTTAAGGTATTTCCACTACTATTTTCCCGGTTTCCTCCTTGTCCTGATCCTCCCGATCCCTTCTTGGGACAGTTTCTTGCTAAATGATCTTTTGAACCACAGTTGAAACAAGCACCCTTCTTTGGGTTTGGACAATTTGGTGCTATGTGGCCTTCCTGACCACAATTGTAGCACACTCTCTTTCCCTTCAAACAAACTCCTAGATGTGCCTTGCCGCAAGTCGGACATGCTTCTATCTTCTTTTTCTGCCCTCCGTGTTGACTTCCAGCTGTCGAGTTATCTGTCCACTTTCTCTTCTGATTATTATTATTCCCAGTATTACTTCCACCAGTCTTGTTATTACCTTCATTCTCACTCTTTTTCTTTTTCTGTTCTTGGTTGTACTTAGTCACTGCATCACTTTCTCCTTCCGCGAGAATGGCCTTTTCCAAAACTCCCACAAACGTGTTAAGTTGAAACATTGATACCTTGCTGTATACCCAAGGCTTCAGTCCTTGTTCGAATCGTCTGGCTTTCCTCTCGTCAGTGTGTACTTGATACGGGGCAAACCTTGCCAACTCATCGAATTTAGCCGCGTATTCAGGCACGCTCATAATTCCCTGTTTCAGTTCCAGAAATTGCACCTCCATCTGATTCTGCGAACTAGCTGGGAAATACATTTCGAAAAACATCTCTTTGAATCTCTCCCACGTAATTACACCTTCACCTCCTCGCATCTTGTTTGCCTGCCACCAGTAGCTAGCCTCAGACTTCAGCATAAATGTCGCAAAAACGGTCTTCTGATCTTCTCGAACCCTAGCAACGTCGAAAACCTTCTCCATTTCCATCACCCACGTTTGAGCCTCGATCGGGTTTCTGGAACCTTTGAACTCTGGCGGTCCCACCGCCTTAAAATCTTTAAACGTTGTGCTAGGTAGAGCTTGCGGTTGGTTATTCATGACTCCAGTTAGTAAATTAACTAGCTGTTGAACTGGATTAACGTTGGCATTATTGTTATTATTGGTTGACCCTTCCTGAGCCGGTTGACGTTGTTGTCTTCTCCTTGGCGGCATTTTTCTATTAAATAAACGTTTATTAGAACTTTATTTATTTCTCTACATAGTTAAGACATTACTCAACAATTTAACATATCACTTAACACATCATCTCAAACAACTTGATATCTTTTCATTCAATTAAAAAGTTTTAACATTAAACTATAGCATACTGCTATTTACATCATCTATCCTGGAATAAAGAATCCACAGGATTTAAAACATTCAAATATTAACATATTTCTTAGTTCATAAACACATCAGAATTTTACATAAAACTATATAAGTCTTTCACATAAATAAACAGATTCTATTCCTGTCTTCCAAGGTGCTCAATAGCCTTACCACGCTCCTCATTCATGATACAAGACATCGTCCTGCGATCCAACATATACGATGGAAGTTCTTCAAACTAGATGGGGTACCTTAACACACGCTCTTGAACCTCATCCATCGCATGATTAAGTGTGGCGTACGTGTCTTCAAGCTTTGCCTTCTTTGCACGACTAACATTTTCTGCACGATCAGCTCGATGTGATTCTCTTACCCATCCTTCCTCTGCTATTTTCAATCTTCCAGAGGTTTCCTTCAGTTCCTTCTTCAGCTTCTCTATCTCCTCGGTCTTATCTTCGGTTTGACCCTTCTCATGAACCAGATCCCACTCCACGTTTCCTAAACGTGTATGAAGGGTCACAATCTCTCTATCCTTCTCCTCTAAAGTAGACTGCTGAACAGTCGCTCGCTCAGTCAATTCCTGAACCTTATCTTGTAACTCCACGTTACGATCATATAGTGTGTCATACATCTCAGCATCAACATTGTACCGTGGTAGCTCCTCTTCTTCTTCCACCTCATCAAACTCCTCCTCAGGACCCTCCTCAGGATCAATCTCAGGTTCATGCTCCTGACCAACAACGGTGATCAATGGAGATGAAACCCTCTGCACCAGCTGCTCCCTAACGACATGAATGTCTCGGGGCTCCTCCTCAGTCGGTCCTACAAGTACACGAGATCCCTCCTCAGTAGGTACTATAGGTAAATGGGGTTCCTCCTCAGCTTGACTAGCTTCTCCAACATTCGTCATCCTGACAACAAAATTTTAAGTTTTAGTTACTAAGTCATATTATCTAACTCATACTTAACACATAAACACATAATGTATTTTATTATCTTCAATGAATTACAAAAATTCATTTCTTAGAACTCGATAAGAGTTCTCAATTTCTATCTTCTTCTATAAGGCTACTACCTAAGGTTGTTTTCCCCACCTAAGGTTCATAACCTACAGCTCTGATACCAACTTGTGACACCCCCAAATTCGGGTACTTCGATTCCACGGGATTTGGTGTTCACTGTACAAGCATCATCTATCTATCTACCCATAAATAATATCAAACCATACAATAGATAGAAATCATAATAAAAATCTCTTCCCTTAAGGGTTACATCAACTGAATCATAAATAAATCCCAGGTTACTCTAACCTTAAAACATATGTGCGGAATTCTAAACAAATAAGTCTTAACATCAACATAACTCAAGTCTTAAACAAATACATCAGTTAATAAATAACAGGTCTTCATCATTTGCTAACTTTTCCCTTGCTCTTACTAGTGGAGGGTTCATCGCTTGTTTCCTTCTTCACTGCAATGTTATTATTAAGCAAAAGTGAGCACAAATGCCCACAAGTATAAAAATGAAATAACAGTATAACAACATGCGAATAAATCAAAGACATCTGAATAACAGCTCAACTTTTGAATCGAGAGTGAATAACAAGAAACAAAAGAATTCTGAGGGTCATAAGACCTTGAACTATGTCCTAGGCTAACAAGGGTTATACTTGAAACCTTTAACAGTCATAAGACTATGGACCTTCTTCTCGTACTTAGGGGGATCAGCCTTTAGTACCATACTGTGCACAATATCTTAACGCTAACGCATAAGTGAATCATTTTTCAGGGTTGTTCATCTCAGTTTGACATTCGAGTCCGCACCAAAGGAAGTTTTGTTTGGATAATTCAATAAGAGTTCTGAAATTTAGAACGTTCATCAACTATGGACTAGTTGAATCATTAAGGGTTCACTAGCCTAATAAGGTTCAACAACAATGATATTCAATTTGAATAATAATCTCAAGAAGTATACAATAGAATAATTATTGTATAACTAAATCATACTTTGAAAAGATAATCAATCTTTAATATAACATTTGAACTTGAATAATGGCAATGATAATTTACTCGAGGTAATAATAAACTTAAATAATAATGACAAGTAGGGTTAGGAAACTTGCTCAAATTTAAGAGTTTAAGTTTAGAAAACTTGCCTCGTGCGTAGATTACACTTTAACTAAGCATGTTCTTTGATTTAAATCCTACATACCATTCACATTTACAATACCAGTTAATTACAACTTAACTAATCAACATAACCCCATTCTCTTTGTCTACTTTGATTTATTGACTATACTTAATCACTTTATCACATTTACTGCCACATTATACCACTTCATGAATAATAATCTAATTATGAAATCAATAATTTAATCCACATGTAATTATGTTATTTACATGTTATACAACTATTTTATCATCACATTATTCTTCTAACATGTTTACATGGTCATTACAATAATCCACTAACACATTGTTAGACTTAAATATTTTTAAAATTGCATTTCTGAATTTTTTTGGAGAGTGGCGCTGCGGCGCCACTGATATACTTGATCTTCGCGCTACGGCGCGGTGGCGCTGCAGCCGGGCCCTTGGCGTTGTGGCACTGTGGCGCCGTGGCTCGAGTCTTGGCGCTGCAGTGCAGTGGCGCTGCTGCGCGGGACATCAGTTCTAGAGCTGGCGCCGCAGCGCGAGACCCCAGAAACTGTTTCTCAGTTCGCGAAGAACATAGAGTTCAGCGAAATCAACATATTTGTAACACTAATTTCACTAATTTACACATACCCATATGTTATAATTTATACATAATCACTACTTAACATCTATGGAGAGATTTTAACCCATTTAAACACTTAATAACAGATTTAAATCATGTAAATTTGGACTGTTATTGATGTTCTTGAAGTTTTTGAACAAAACACATAATTTATCCGTACGGATTCGTTATAACACAGAATCCGTTCGTTTAAGGCTTGATCTCTTCGTATTAACATGCTCAATAATATAAGGGTGTAAAATTTATGGATAATATATGATCAATACATCAATTATCACGTATAAGGCCATATGGCCATATCACGTACTCTGTTTATTTTGAAAAACATACGTACGACATGCTTTCATGAATTTGATGTTATGGTTTACAACATATACATAATTAAACACAATTTGATATAACATAACACAATTTCTCACTTCACAGAGATTAACAGAAGTTTTGAAGGCCATTATTATAAAACTAAAAGACGTAATTTAAAAAATTTGGGAAGAAGGGATTACCCTTAAATACTCGGCTTAGATTACACAGGGTGACAACAATTCCCAACTTCTCACACTTCTTCTCCTTTAATCACAGTATTCACAATTTCTCTCAAAGTTCTCAAACGGTCTCTGTGATTTCAGACTTAGAGAAAAAAAATAGAAAAGAAGAAGACGTCGATATAAGAACTGGCGTATTATGGTCAGTTAACCCAGTCATGGGTTAACTGCCCATAACCTCCCTTAGTGTCATGTTTGGCTTAGCAAATTAATTCAAAACTATTTAATTTAATAGAGCTTTATAATATAGTTTAATTAATGTCACACTTCTTTATAAATAAATCAATATCTTATATAATTTATTTTAACTAAAATATAATAATTTCTCATTAATTCACATAGTAAAAAAAAATTAACTTTCTCATTAATTAATAATATCAAATTATTAAATCTCTAATTAATAATTAAATTAATTAAATAACATCATGCTTAATTAAATATTTCATTTAATTCGACAATCTCACATAATTACATACTTGAAAAATAAAAATTCTCTACATTAATTTAATAAATGTAACACATAAAAATTAAATTATTCTACCACAATTGCATCGATTAATTATTTAATCCAATAATTAAATCATCGAAAAATATTTATTTAATTCAATAAATATTAAAATTAAATTACAAAATTCTCTGTGACGCCCCCAAAATTAGGTATACATCACCCATCTTGGGTCGTCAGATACATAGTACAGAATACAAATACAACTGATTAATACAACTGTCGTGTACAATACGACAAAACATAAACTGTGAGTTTGAATACAAATATTATCTTCTAGAGAGTATTCATACTCAAAAGGAGTCCTCATTACATTTATTAACACACCATTACATAGAATAGTGAGGACTACTAACTAATACTATCATTCGGACCATCACTCCGTTCCCCGACTTGCCCCAGCTACGTTCTCATTTCCTGAAGAGAACAGTGAAAGAAAGGGTGAGCTCAACTAGCCCAGTAAGAAATATTATGACTAAGATAATGCAGAATAAATTATCATTAGCCTTCAACAATGTTAAACTGATAAAATATAATAGACATCAAGTTTAACTGCAGCGGAACAAGCAATCCATTAAAAGAGTCAAGTAGAAAATAAACTCTACTATCTTTTATGATTTAAAAGATTTTCCAACACTGTGATCGCTGGGACTCAGCTTAATAATCCACATCATCGAATCACCCCTGCACTACGGCCAAGGATATTCGTATATTCATTAATGGTCATGATCATGCCAACAACTGTCCATCAATGCACTACGGGCCAATGAGGACTTTTACCACATCATTTGTAACATTACGGTCATGATTACACCGAATAATCCCTGGTCATAATCATACCAAGTCCATCTATGTACTACAGGCCACAGATGACTTTCAACATTTTATAAACATGAGGATGATGACAATGATATAAGAATTCAATCAAACAAGTTCAAGAATTAATTTATCAAAGAATTAACAACGTCCAAATTATCAACATGATACTGCATTGTGGAGTAAAATTCAAGAATGCTTAGAAGAATATTTTCATGAAAAGATACTGGATGAAACGCAATTATCAAGGATATTCCACAAATTTCATGGAGTATAGAAGTCAAAACTTAACCAACTGAGTACAATAAAGAATAGAATAACAAAAGAAATCACCATGCATGCGATAGACCGCACAAACAGGTTATTCCAACAGAATAATAAATAATGGAACCAGGTCCGGCGTAAACGCACAGACAGGATATTCCGACAGAATAATAAATAATGGAACCAGGTCCGGTGTAAAACACACAGACAGGATGTTCCAACAGAATAATAATAAAGACGGAACCAGGTCCGGTGTAACACACACAGACAGGATGTTCCAACAGAATAATAATAAAAACGGAACCAGGTCCGGTGTAAAACACACAGACAGGATGTTCCAACAGAATAATAATAAAAACGGAACCAGGTCCGGTGTAAAACACACATATAGGATGTTCCAACAGAATAATAGAAGAATGTCACCAAGTATAGGGTAGACCGCGTATACAGGTTATTCCAACAGAATAATAAGAAATGGAATAACAACAGTTCTCTTCATGAATAAGAAAGAATAACACCCCTTACCGTTTTAAAGACGAGCTGAAATAAGGAAGTAGTTAAGTCGCAGAATACTCTTCTTCTCTCTCTCTATAGTTTCTCTCTATAGTTTCTCTCTCTAGAGTTCAGTGAATTCGTAAGAAATAATGAAGGAATGAGCTGCTATTTATAGAAAAATAGAATGCATAGTAACTAATCCATGAACGGTCCAGATTGATTACTTTAATCTGACGGTCCATATTTAAAGAAAAATCTTTTAAATAAAATATAATATATTCTATTTATAGAATAACTTTAATAAAGTATTCTGTTTTATATAAAAAGATGTTTCTGTTTTATTACGTTAATAATACGAATAAAACAAAACGTCATTATCGCTAAATAATTCATATTATTAACTTACAATAATTGAATCAACTGAGTGACTTCTCACATAAGCATTAATAATTAATACCGTGTGCTGCTATGCAACCACACGTATTGCTATACTTTTACTACCGAGTAGTTCAACAGTAACAATGGTAAAATTTCCGCCGTTATTTTTAATAAAATATTTTTGTCGTTTTCTCAATCCGACAATAATTCCGTTGTGGGGTCCACCAATGATTGTGCCGTCGTACGAATATTCCACGACAAAAAGAATATTCCCCGACCAAACGAATATTATATAACAACTTGCGTACTTTGCAAAATTTATAAATATTACCCACAACTATAACATTATATCAAATTAACTCCATAATATTCAAAAATGATATTTATAGAAAATCTATCTTTATTTATAAAAGTTGGGGTCTTACAACCTCCCCTTCTTATGAAATTTCGCCCTCGAAATTAGGGTACGTACCTGGTATGTCGAAGAGATAAGGATACCTTGATTTCATTTCAGATTCTAACTCCCAAGTCATTTCCTCAACATCGTGGTTTCTCCACAAAACTTTAACTTGAGGTATAACCTTGGAGCGTAGAATATGTTCCTTCTTATCCAAGATTTGAACATGAACTTCTTCATATGTCAAATCCTCCGCTATTTCGTCCGGTTCTAACTCAATAATGTGGTTCAGGTCTTCCACATATTTGCGTAACATGGATATGTGAAAAACGTTATGAACACGAGACATACTTGGCGGTAAAGCGAGTCTATAAGCCACAGTTCCTACTCGATCGAGGATTAAAAATGGACCGATGAATCGAGGATTGAGCTTTCCTCTCTTTCCAAATCTCGTAACTCCTTTCCATGGAGCAACACGTAAGAACACATGATCTCCTACATCAAATTCCACGTCCTTTCGATGAAGATCAGCATAACTCTTTTGTCGATCTTGTGAGGTTTTTATACGTTGTCGGATCGTTTGAATCTTTTCTGTAGTCATACGTACCAACTCCGGTCCCAACAACGTTGCTTCACCCACCTCATCCCAGCATACTGGAGAACGACATTTTCTTCCATACAATGCTTCGAATGGAGCCATGCCAATACTTGCTTGATAACTGTTGTTGTAGGAAAACTCCACCAATGGTAAGAACTTGTCCCAACTTCCCTTGAAGTCAAAGACACAGAGTCTTAATAGATCTTCAAGAGTTTGAATAGTCCTCTCTGATTGTCCGTCCGTCTGAGGATGATATGCTGAACTAAATCGTAAATCCGTGCCCATAGCTTTTTGTAAACTAACCCAAAATCGTGAAGTGAATCTTGGGTCTCGGTCAGAAACTATGGATACTGGCATACCATGCAGTCTTACAATCTCGTTTATGTACATACGAGCAAGACGTTCAAGTGTATAAGTTTCTCGTATCGGTAAGAAATGAGCAGACTTGGTCAATCTATCAACAATGACCCAAATCGCATCAATACCTTGAGAAACCCTAGGAAGACCGGTAACGAAATCCATGGTAATGTGCTCCCACTTCCATTCTGGAATTTCAAGTGGTTGCAATGGACCTTTTGGTACTTGATGCTCCGCTTTGACTCGTTGACAAGTTAGACACCTTGAGATAAACAACGCTATCTCTCTCTTCATATTGCTCCACCAAAATGTATGACGAAGATCATGATACATTTTGGTACTTCCAGGATGGATTGCAAACGGTGTGTTGTGCGCCTCCATCATGATTTCATACTTTAAATCAGGGTTGTTAGGAACACAAAGTCTGGAGTTGACTCGAAGTATTCCTTCTTCATCGATTCCTGCTTCCGGCATAGAACCTTCTTGCACTTTCTTCCTCATACGCATCAGCTCCAGGTCTGTAGCTTGAGCAGCTTTAACTTTATCGATTAAAGTCGGTTCTACTCGTATATTCGCCATCATCACATGGGTCCCTGGAGTTTTTAACTCTATCTCCATCCTTTGCAAGTCACACAAAATGGGCCTTTGCGTTGTTAATATTGCACTTGTACCCGCATATGATCTTCTACTCAATGCGTCAGCTACCACGTTCGCTTTTCCAGGATGGTATTGAATGGTATGATCATAATCTTTCAACAGTTCAAGCCAACGTCGTTGTCGCATGTTGAGTTCCTTTTGAGTGAAGAAATATTTGAGGCTTTTATGATCCGTAAAGATCTCCACCTTCTCCCCATACAAGTAATGCCTCCAAATTTTAAGTGCAAAGACAACAGCTGCCAACTCTAGATCATGAGTAGGATAATTCCTCTCATATTCCTTGAGTTGTCTTGATGCATAGGCTATGACTTTTCCATGTTGCATGAGAACGCATCCCAACCCTTTGCTCGAAGCATCACTGTAGATGACAAATCCCTCCGAGCCAGATGGTATTGTTAGAACAGGTGCTGAAATGAGTCTCCTCTTGAGTTCTTGAAAACTCTACTCACATTCTTCGCTCCAACCGAACTTTGTATCTTTCCGAGTCAGCTGAGTTAATGGAGTAGCGATTCGAGAAAATCCTTTCACGAATCTCCGATAATAACCAGCTAAACCAAGAAAGCTACGTACCTCGGTCACTGATTTAGGTTGCTCCCAGCTTTGAATAGCTTTAATCTTTGCCGGGTCAACCGATATTCCACGACTTGATACTACGTGCCCAAGGAATGCTACCTCTTCCAGCCAGAACTCGCATTTCTTCAACTTGGCATAAAGTTTGTATTCACGAAGCTTTTGGAGTACCAACCTCAAGTGTTGCTCATGATCTTCACGGCTTTTGGAATAAACAAGGATGTCATCGATAAAGACGGCCACAAAGTGATCCAAATATTCCTTGAATACCCTGTTCATCATATCCATGAAGGCAGCAGGAGCATTAGTCAATCCAAAAGACATAACTAAGAATTCATAATGCCCATACCGAGTTCTGAAGGCAGTCTTTGGAATATCCTCAGTTCTAACCTTCAGCTGATGATATCCAGAACGAAGATCGATCTTTGAAAAGAATTGTGCTCCTTGCAACTGGTCAAACAGGTCATCAATACGTGGCAATGGGTACCTATTTTTGATGGTGACATGATTCAACTCCCGATAATCAATACAAAGTCGCATACTTCCATCTTTCTTCTTCACGAATAGAACAGGAGCTCCCCAAGGAGAAGTACTAGGACGAATAAAGCCAATGTCTAACAATTCCTGCAGTTGGATCTTTAACTCCTGAAGTTCAATAGGAGCCATTCGATATGGGGCTTTGGAAATGGGTTTTGTACCGGGTTCAAGGTCGATACAAAATTCAATTTCACGCTCTGGGGGTAGGCCAGGAAGTTCTTCGGGAAATACGTCAGGAAATTTATTAACAACAAAATATCATTCAAAGCTGACGTATTTTTGTTTAGATCTGTGACATGAGCTAAGAAAGCTTGACATCCGTTTTTCAATAAACGAATAGCTTTATGGCTTGAGATGACAGCGATTGATTTTAATGGTTTGGTTGCTTGAATTCGCATAATAGGTCGATTAGGAATATGAAAGCTAACAACCTTACGAAAACAATCAATTTTTGCATGATAAGTAGTTAACCAATCAATCCCTAGAATCACGTCAAATGCAAGTATTTTTAATGAAATAAGATCGACAGGTAATGTGTGGGTACCAACTTGAACCAAACAAGACTTATAAACCGTGGATGTAATGAAGGTTTCTCCCAATGGAGTTTCAACTGCTAAGTCAAAGTCTAATTTCTCCGGAATCAAATTTAATCGATGAGCGCAAGTAGGAGAAATAAAAGAATGGGTAGAACCGGTATCAAATAAAGTATAGACTTCGTTAGAGTTTATGATAAGCTTACCCGTGATGACCTCATTCGGGTTCCTTGCTCTCTGGGAGTTCACAACAAACGCTCTCCCTTGCACAACCGGTTTTGACTTTTCTGGGACGGCCTTTGGTGCCTCCATCCTAGCTGAATTTGTCTTCGGTAAACGACAAAATCGGGCTAAATGACCTTCTCTTCCACAATTATAACATGCTTTGGACGGCATCGCGCAGTTTGGACTGATGTGCCCCTCCCCTCTGCATTTGAAACATATGATAGGTGGTCGTTCTCCTTCCTTAACGACAGGTGCTGGTGCTGATGTCTTTCCATCATTGTTGAATCTCCTCTTCTTGAAATGCTCATTCTTATTATTTTGACCCTGATTACCACCGAAGTGGTTACCATTTCTGGCCTGTTGATTCCCTCCACGCTTGTTGTCACCGCTTCGATGACTGCTTTCACTGGTATTATCATTTTGCTGGTTGCTCTCTTTTGGTTGCGTTGTCTCGTTATCGCGCTCCACCAACTGAGCCCTATTTACAACATCTGAATACAAACACAGTTTATGAGAAACAAGGTGTTGACGTATCTCCGGTTTCAAACCTCTTAAAAACATCCGCGTCATTCTTTCTTCATTATCCACCAGGTGGGACGCAAACCGGGATAACTCCGCAAATTTTGCCTCGTACTGCGACACGGTCATATTATTCTGCTCCAATTTGATGAACTCCACCTCCTTCATGTGACGAATACTCTCGGGAAAGTATTTGTCGTTAAACAGCTCTTGGAACTTCTCCCAAGACATCTTCAGTGCGGCAGGTTGAGTACGCTTTATCGATTCCCACCAGTAATCTGCTTCTCCTCGCAACATAAAGGCGGCAAAGGGAACCTTTTGCTCCTCGGAGCAACCCAAGACATCAAATATCTTGGTGATCTGGTTTATCCATGTTTCAGCTACAAGTGGTTTGGGTTCTCCCTTAAACTCCGGTGGTCCCAGCTCCTTAAACTGTTTAGCGGTGACCGCCTGAGAGTTTTCAGTATTTCCACCTACGTTGTGGACAGGAGCCGCTTTCACCTGTTGTTGCATAAATTGCATAAAACCTCTGAACATTCCATCATTCATCATCTGGTCAGTGTTGTTGTTTGTATGATGATTGTCACCTTCCTGATGAACATTATCCTGATTATTGATATGTGGTGAATCAATAATCGCCTGTGCTCCATTGCTATTCTCAACATTCTCAGATGCCATTTTCAGATACTGCCACAAAATAAAAGTTAATTGATATGTCATATATTATCCTTATATTATGACCGACCAATTAAATACCATGCAAATAAACTTAGGTAGGTCATACTAGCGAAGGAATTTCCCGTCTCTCCCCTCCTAGTTCTATTCTCACATCTTAGCCAGGGCTCATATCCCTAGGCTTTGATACCAACTTTGACGCCCCCAAAATTAGGTATACATCACCCATCTTGGGTCGTCAGATACATAGTACAGAATACAAATACAACTGATTAATACAACTGTCGTGTACAATACGACAAAACATAAACTGTGAGTTTGAATACAAATATTATCTTCTAGAGAGTATTCATACTCAAAAGGAGTCCTCATTACATTTATTAACACACCATTACATAGAATAGTGAGGACTACTAACTAATACTATCATTCGGACCATCACTCCATTCCCCGACTTGCCCCAGCTACGTTCTCATTTCCTGAAGAGAACAGTGAAAGAAAGGGTGAGCTCAACTAGCCCAGTAAGAAATATTATGACTAAGATAATGCAGAATAAATTATCATTAGCCTTCAACAATGTTAAACTGATAAAATATAATAGACATCAAGTTTAACTGCAGCGGAACAAGCAATCCATTAAAAGAGTCAAGTAGAAAATAAACTCTACTATCTTTTATGATTTAAAAGATTTTCCAACACTGTGATCGCTGGGACTCAGCTTAATAATCCACATCATCGAATCACCCCTGCACTACGGCCAAGGATATTCGTATATTCATTAATGGTCATGATCATGCCAACAACTGTCCATCAATGCACTACGGGCCAATGAGGACTTTTACCACATCATTTGTAACATTACGGTCATGATTACACCGAATAATCCCTGGTCATAATCATACCAAGTCCATCTATGCACTACAGGCCACAGATGACTTTCAACATTTTATAAACATGAGGATGATGACAATGATATAAGAATTCAATCAAACAAGTTCAAGAATTAATTTATCAAAGAATTAACAACGTCCAAATTGTCAACATGATACTGCATTGTGGAGTAAAATTCAAGAATGCTTAGAAGAATATTTTCATGAAAAGATACTGGATGAAACGCAATTATCAAGGATATTCCACAAATTTCATGGAGTATAGAAGTCAAAACTTAACCAACTGAGTACAATAAAGAATAGAATAATAAAAGAAATCACCATGCATGCGATAGACCGCACAAACAGGTTATTCCAACAGAATAATAAATAATGGAACCAGGTCCGGCGTAAACGCACAGACAGGATATTCCGACAGAATAATAAATAATGGAACCAGGTCCGGTGTAAAACACACAGACAGGATGTTCCAACAGAATAATAATAAAGACGGAACCAGGTCCGGTGTAACACACACAGACAGGATGTTCCAACAGAATAATAATAAAAACAGAACCAGGTCCGGTGTAAAACACACAGACAGGATGTTCCAACAGAATAATAATAAAAACGGAACCAGGTCCGGTGTAAAACACACAGATAGGATGTTCCAACAGAATAATAGAAGAATGTCACCAAGTATAGGGTAGACCGCGTATACAGGTTATTCCAACAGAATAATAAGAAATGGAATAACAACAGTTCTCTTCATGAATAAGAAAGAATAACACCCCTTACCGTTTTAAAGACGAGCTGAAATAAGGAAGTAGTTAAGTCGCAGAATACTCTTCTTCTCTCTCTCTATAGTTTCTCTCTATAGTTTCTCTCTCTAGAGTTCAGTGAATTCGTAAGAAATAATGAAGGAATGAGCTGCTATTTATATAAAATAGAATGCATAGTAACTAATCCATGAACGGTCCAGATTGATTACTTTAATCTGACGGTCCATATTTAAAGAAAAATCTTTTAAATAAAATATAATATATTCTATTTATAGAATAACTTTAATAAAGTATTCTATTTTATATAAAAAGATGTTTCTGTTTTATTACGTTAATAATACGAATAAAACAAAACGTCATTATCGCTAAATAATTCATATTATTAACTGACAATAATTGAATCAACTGAGTGACTTCTCACATAAGCATTAATAATTAATACCGTGTGCTGCTATGCAACCACACGTATTGCTATACTTTTACTACCGAGTAGTTCAACAGTAACAATGGTAAAATTTCCGCCGTTATTTTTAATAAAATATTTTTGTCGTTTTCTCAATCCGACAATAATTCCGTTGTGGGGTCCACCAATGATTGTGCCGTCGTACAAATATTCCACGACAAAAAGAGTATTCTCCGACCAAACGAATATTATATAACAACTTGCGTACTTTGCAAAATTTATAAATATTATCCATCTTTATTTATAAAAGTTGGGGTCTTACATTCTCGTTCGTCACAGTAACTTCGTGAATAGTAACTCATGAATAGTAACTCATAAATAGTAAACCCGACACAAAAAGGTAGAAATTCTACAATAAAATTCATACCAATATTTCGGTATAATGATATTGAAATAACATTTCTTAAACTTATAAACAATTTATTTTAATTGTTTACAGTTTACTAAATAATGCATTTAATCATCCTACAATTCCAAACTCATAAGATCTCATTGCTAATAACCAAAACCCTCATCAAAAATCTGCATATACCTTATATGGAATTCTCAAGCCATAAAATCCTATTTTCCAATTTTCTTACTTCACATAACATATTTAATTCATTTACTCATAACTAGTCTATTTTCATGAAAAATACCAAGTCACTTCCAAAGATATTTTTTTTCTGGGATTTAGCAGAATATAGTCTCATATTGAACATATATTTTTCTCAGAATTTTTAAAACTCATTTACTATTTTTCATATGGCCAAAACAGCCAAATATTTAGATATTTATCAAAAATTGTAATTTTATCCAAAAATTCCGAAATTCATAGAGTATACTGATATTATATAGATATACTTCTAATAAAAATTTCAACAATTTTGGAGTTAACCATAAGGAGTTATAAGCGGTTACTTTTAAAATAGTCTTTTCCCGTAAAATTCATAACTCTTAATCTATACATCCAAAAATTACCATTTTTGGACACAATCAATAAAACTCATCAAAATATTATTTCAAAATTTTCTAGAATTTTCTGAAGGTCACAAGAATTACGAACTGAAAAACATAATAACCCTTAAAATCATTTACCTCAAAAGAGCAGTACTTCTGACTTGAATATCGGATATAACGCTGAGCAACACTCAAGATATCAAAATACTCACAAAAATATATTTGATAATATAGAGAGAAAGAAAATTTATTTCTGGTGTGATTTTCAATTCTAACTTAAGCACCTATTTATAGGAAAATACTATAACGCCAAAGGAGACTAAATAATAAATTAATAATATTTATTTCTCTTCATTTCTACGTCTTCTCCCACCAACCAAGACCAGCCCACCTCTTTTGAACCAAAATTGGCAGCCCACATGCTTGAAATAATAGTGGACCCCGCTCAATTTTAATAAAAATCATTTTATTTTCTGAAACTTCAACAATTCATAGAAACTAGCTCTTTTATCAGAAAATTCGAATCACACGACTTTTTATAGGAAATTTAATTCTCTACAACTTTAAAGAAGAAAGTTTTTCTAAATTCCAAACAGAAATTGACCGAAATTCATAAACGGGCGATTTTACACGCTATAATCAAATTTCAGTCAAGAAATGGAGTCCACCGACGCACAAAACATGTGTTAATCATTTAATACAACAAAAAATACTCTTCCTCCTCATATACTAATATATCTCACATTCATTGTAAAACTATCACATTATTATATTATTAAATATAATAATAAATTATTTTATCAGAAAAGATAAAATATCATTTTTCAACAATTGTCACTTTAAAAATTTTCTCTATCTATATCCACATAAAATTAATATTTTTCTCATCATATAAATCAATAATTAATTATTTATAAATAATATTACAGAATCACAGTACTGGCAACCAGGCCGTTCCTAGGAAAGAGGTGGCTTTCCAATAAGGATTTCTCCTTATTGGCGCGTAATTAGATAACCAAACCTCTCCTTAGACAGAACTTTCTAGACATTGCCAATAATACTATTTAATAATATTATTTAAATAATATGAATTATTGATCTGATAATGGAGATGATGTGCAGCAACAATTATTGAAACAAAAATATTATAAAATATCAACGCAGTAATTATTGAATCAATAAAATAAAATATTGAACAGTAATTACTGTGACAATTATTCAGTAGTGCCTTCTTACGTAAGAATCAATAATTTCAAAAATAATGTGCAATATCATGTGCTACTGTGCAATAACTCGTATTACTGTATTTTAACCATCGAGTATTCCAACAGTGTTAACGGTAATAACTACGCCGTTAATTATAAAAATTTAATTTTTGTCATTATCTTCATCCGACCGTTTTCCGTTATGGGCCCTACAAATAGCTGCGCCGTCGTACGAATATTCTCCGACAGGAAGAATATTCCACGACCAACGAATATTTCCCGACAACAATGATTATTTTATAACCACTTGTTTATTTTGAAAATTTTTCACATTTCACCCATAACTTTAACTTTTTATCAATTTAACCATTTACTGAATTGTAATTATAAGAAAAATTAAATACTTTTATTTCATAAAATTCGGGGTCTTACAATCTCCACTCCTTATGAAATTTCGTCTCCGAAATTTACGTACCTAGTATTTCGAAGAGTTGAGAATACCTTGCTTTCATTTCAAATTTCATCTTCCCTATCATCATGATTTCTCCATTGCTCATCTCCTGTATTTCAGATATCATTCTAGAATACAGCTTCAAAACAAGGGTTAATTGAACAAATTAACATATCACATAATATCCTGATATTATGACTGACCAACAAATAAGCTTAGGTAGGACACACTAGCGAAGGATTTACTCATCTCTCCCCTCCTAGTTCAATTTCCCGATCTCCGCCAGAGATCATATCCCTAAGCTCTGATACCAACTGTGACAACCCCAAAATAGGTCCATTCCCTCCAACCTATTCTGAGTCGCCAAATACATGGTATAGAAAAAAAACTACAACTTTATTACAACAATTATCGTGCAAAATACAACAACATATATGCTGTGAGATTGGATACAAATATATACCAAATGTGACTCATGTCCCAACCGTGGACAGCACCTCACAATTACACCTTACATAAAGGTATAGTCAAAAACTGTTTTAGAAATTAGAATCTTTGGGAAGTGCTCAAGGAAACCTTCGTACATAGGAGGCCATGCGTCTAGGTTATGATAGATATCATATGGCCACAAAATTATCCTTGGTTGACCCAATAGACCCCAAAGAAAAATGAGAAGATTACTATCATATTCTTCCCAATGGTGAGTCTTCTCTTGACTTATCATTATCTCCACTGTCTTTAATCGTGAATTATACTTCAAACAAACACCAAGATTATATAGGTAGTACTCGCAGATATACTCAGCAAGTGGATGAGCACAACCCTGTCTTATGATGATACGAGGTTGTATGTCATTAGACATCTTGTATGATAGTGACAAAACACCCTTCTAACGTTGGGTTTGCCTCACCCTCAACAACTATAGACCACCGTTCTATTTCCCTGTTATCCCCCACTCGACCCAGCTACACTTTTATTACCTGAAAGGAATTGTGAAGCAAAAGGGTGAACATAACTAGCCCAATAAAAAATATCATGACTAAAGATAAATAAGTTATCAATAGCCTTCAACAGAATTAAATCAGAGATTTAGAACATATGGTAGATGATAAAAATTTCAACCATAGTTGCAGCAGAATGAGCAATCCATTAGAAGAGTCAAATAGACTACAAAGTCTATTATCTTCACCATGTTAAAAATCCACCAATAATGTTTTATCCCTGTAACATCAATTAACAATTCTGGTCCACAATCATATGAATAACTCATAATCATAATTGTAGTTCTAAATTCCTCTGCTCATCTAGGACGAAGATAATTTTCATCGCCTATCTTTACCTGAAACATCAAAGATCATGGTTACACCAAATAACATTTTCTGTTCATAATCATACTAATAGCTTCATCTTTGCACTACGGCCAAAGATATTCAACAACATGCCATCGTTACACTACGGGCCAAAGATATTCATCAACAATTTTTCTTTGCACTACTGACCAAAGATATTCAACCACAGGTCATCTTTGCACTATGGGCCAAAGATATTTATCACCAGTTCATTTTTGCACTACAGGCCAAAGATATTCAACAACAGTTCATATTTGCACTACAGGCCAAATATATTCATCAACAGTTCATATTTGCACTACAGGCCAAATATATTAATATCTCAAAAAAATATATAATCATTTCAGAATTTATATAAACAATAATTATAACCATGTTGATCATTTCACCTTTGCACTTAAGCTAAAGATATTCAATTATAAATTCAATTGTCATGATCATACCAGTCAACAATTCAACTTTGCACTACTGGCCAAAGGGAACCCATAGTCACGATCATACCAATAATCTACCCATCTTTACACTCAAGTCAAAAAGAAATTTCTTATCATCATTAGGGTTATAAAAATATTATATATGATAATAAAAATAATATAATCAACATATAGATTTAATCTCAAGAGTAATATTCATAACTCAACTATAATTTGGTTAGAAAAAGAAACCAATTTTGTCATGAATAGTAACTCGTGAATAGTAACTTCGTGAATAGTAACTCATGAATAGTAACTCATAAATAGTAAACCCGACACAAAAAGGTAGAAATTCTACAATAAAATTCATACCAATATTTCGGTATAATGATATTGAAATAACATTTCTTAAACTTATAAATAATTTATTTTAATTTTTTACATTTTACTAAATAATGCATTTAAACATCCTAAAATTCCAAACTCATAAGATCTCATCGTCAATAACCAAAACCCTCATCAAAAATCTGCATATACCTCATATGGGATTCTCAAGCCATAAAATCCTATTTTCCAATTTTCTTACTTCACATAACATATTTAATTCATTTACTCATAACTAGTCTATTTTAATAAAAAAATACCAAATCAGTTCCAAAAATATTTTTTTTCTGGGATTTAGCAGAATATAGTCCCATATTGAACATATATTTTTCTCAGAATTTTTAAAACTCATTTACAATTTTTCATATGGCCAAAACAGCCGAATATTTAGATATTTATCAAAAATTATAATTTTATCCAAAATTTCTGAAATTCATAGAGTATACTGATATTATATATATATATATATATATATATATATATATATATATATATATATATATATATATATATATATATATATATATACTTCTAATAAAAATTTTATCAATTTTGGAGTTAACCATAAGGAATTATAAGCGGTTACTTTTAAAATAATTTTTTCTCGTAAAATTCATAACTCTTAATCTATACATCCAAAAATCACTATTTTTGGACACAATCAATAAAACTCATCAAAATATCATTTTAAATTTTTCCAGAATTTTATGAAGGTCAGAAGAATTACGAACTAAAAAATATAATAACCCTTAAAATTCCTTATCTCAAAAGAGCAGTACTTCTGACTTGAATATCGGATATAATGCTGAGCAACACTCAAGATATCAAAATACTCACAAAAATATACTTGGTAATATAGAGAGAAATAAAACTTATTTCTGGTATGATTTTTAATTCTAACTTAAGCACCTATTTATAGGAAAATACTAGAACGCCAAATGAGACTAAATAATAAATTAATAATATTTATTTATCTTCATTTCTACGTCTTCTCCCACCAACCAAGACCAGCCCACCTCTTTTGAACCAAAATTGACAGCCCACATGCTTGAAATAATAGTGGGTCCCGCTCAATTTTAATAAAAATTATTTTATTTTCCGAAACTTCAACAATTCATAGAAAATAGCCCTTTTATCAGAAAATTCGAATCTCACGACCATTTATAGGAAATTTAATTCTCTACAACTTTACAGAAGAAAGTTTTTCCAAATTCCAAACAGAAATTGACCGAAATCCATAAACGGACGATTTTACAGGCTATAATCAAATTTCTGTCAAGAAATGGGGTCCACCGACACACAAAACATGTGTTAATCATTTAATACAACAAAAAATACTCTTCCTCCTCATATACTCATATATCTCACATTCATTGTAAAACTATCACCATTATTATATTATTAAATATAATAATAAATTATTTTATCAGAAAAGATAAAATATTATTTTTCAACAATTTTCACTTTAAAATTTTTTTTTATCTATATCCACATAAAATTAATATTTTTCTCATCATATAAATCAATAATTAATTATTTACAAATAATATTACAGAATCACAGTACTGGCAACCAGGCCGTTTCCAAGAAAGAGGGGACTTTCCACTAAGGATTTCTCATTATTGGCACGCAATTAGATAACCAAATCTCTCCTTAGACATAACTTTCTAGACATTGCCAATAATGCTATCTAATAATATTATTTAAATAATATGAATTATTGACTTGATATGGAGATGATGTGCAGCAACAATTATTGAAACAATAATATTATAAAATATCAACGCAGCAATTATTGAATCAATAAAATAAAATATTGAACAGTAATTACTGTGACAATTATTCAGTAGTGCCTTCTTACGTAAGAATTAATAATTTTAAAAATACTGTGCAATACCGTGTGCTACTGTGCAATAACGCGTATTACTGTATTTTAACCACCGGGTATTCCAACAGTGTTAACAGTAATAACTACGCCGTTAATTATAAAAACTCAATTTTTGTCGTTATTTTCATCCGACCGTTTTCCGTTATGGGGCCTACAAATAGCAGCGCCGTCGTACGAATATTCTTCGACAGGAAGAATATTCCACGACTAACGAATATTCCCTGACATCAATGATTATTTTATAACCACTTGTTTATTTTGAAAAAATTTCACATTTCACCCATAACTTTAACTTTTTATCAATTTAACCATTTACTGAATTGTAATTATAAGAAAAATTGAATACATTTATTTCATAAAATTTGGGGTCTTACAATCTCCCTTCTTTATGAAATTTTGTCTCCGAAATTTACGTACCTGGTATTTCGAAGAGTTGAGAATATCTTGCTTTCATTTCAGATTCCATCTTCCCTATCATCATGATTTCTCCATTGCTCATCTCTTGTATTTCAGATATCATTCTAGAATACAGCTTCAAAACAAGGGTTAATTGAACAAATTAACATATCACATAATATTCCGATATTATGACTGACCAACAAATGAGCTTAGGTAGGACACACTAGCAAATGATTTACTCATCTCTCCCCTCCTATTTCTATTTCCCGATCTCCACCAGAGATCATATCCCTAAGCTCTGATACTAACTGTGACAACCCCAAAACAGGTCCATTCCATCAAATCTATTCTAAGTCACCAAATACATGGTACAAAAAACAACTACAACTTTATTACAACAATTATCGTGTAAAATACAATAACATATATGCTATGAGTTTGGATACAAATATATACCAAATGTGACTCATGTCCCAACCGTGGACAGCACCACACAATGACACCTTACATAAAGGTATAGTCAAAAACTGTTTTAGAAATTAGAATCTTTGGGAAGTGCTCAAGGAAACCTTCGTACATGGGAGGCCATGCGTCTGGGTTATGATAGATATAATATGGCCACAAAATTATCCTTGGTTGACCCAATAGACCCCAAAGATTATACTTCAATCTTCTCCACTGTCTTTAATCGTGAATTATACTTCAAACAAACACCAAGATTATATAGGTAGTGCTCGCAGATATACTCAGCTAGTGGATGAGCACAACCCTGTCTTATGATGATACGAGGTTGTATGTCATTAGACATCTTGTATGATAGTGACAAAACACCCTTCCAACGTTGGGTTTGCCTCACCCTCAATAGCTATAGACCACTGTTCTATTTTCCTGTTATCCCTCACTCGACCCAGCTACACTTTTATTACCTGAAAGGAATTGTGAAGCAAAAGGGTGAGCATAACTAGTCCAATAAAGAATATCATGACTAAAGATAAATAAGTTATCAATAGCCTTCAACAGAATTAAATCAGAGATTTAGAATATATGATAGATGATAAAAATTTTAACCATAGTTGCAGCGGAACGAGCAATCCATTAGAAGAGTCAAATAGACTACAAAGTCTATTATCTTCTCCATGTTAAAAATCCACCAATAATGTTTTGTCCCTGTAACATCAATTAACAATTCTGGTCCACAATCATATGGATAACTCATAATCATAATTGTAGTTCTAAATTTCTCTTCTCATCCAGGACGAAGATAATTTTTATTGCCTATCTTTACCTGAAATATCAACGATCATGGTTACACCAAATCACATTTTTTGTTCATAATCATACTAATAGCTTCAACTTTGCACTACGGCCAAAGATATTCAACAACATGCCATCTTTACACTACGGGCCAAAGATATTCATCAACAATTTTTCTTTGCACTACTGGCCAAAGATATTCAACCACAGGTCATCTTTGCACTATGGGCCAAAGATATTCATCACCAGTTCATCTTTGCACTACAGGCCAAAGATATTCAACAACAGTTCATATTTGCACTACAGGCCAAATATATTCATCAATAGTTCATATTTGCAATACAGGCCAAATATATTAATATCTCAAAAAAATATATAATCATTTCAGAATTTATATAAACAATAATTATAACCATGTTGATCATTTCACCCTTGCACTTAAGCTAAAGATATTTAATTATAAATTCAATGGTCATGATCATACCAGTCAACAATTCAACTTTGCACTACTGGCCAAAGGGAATCCATAGTCACGATCATACCAATAATCTACCCATCTTTACACTCAAGTCAAAAAGAAATTTCTTATCATCATTAGGGTTATAAAAATGTTATATATGATAATAAAAATAATATAATCAACATATAGATTTAATCTCAAGAGTAATATTCATAACTCAACTATAATTTAGTTAGAAAAAGAAACTAATTTTGTCATGAATAGTAACTCGTGAATAGTAACTTCGTGAATAGTAACTCGTGAATAGTAACTTCGTGAATAGTAAACCCGACACAAAAAGGTAAAAATTCCACAATAAAATTTATACCAAAATTTCGGTATAATGATATTGAAATAACATTTCTTAAACTTATAAACAATTTATTTTAATTGTTTACACTTTACTAAATAATGCATTTAATCATCCTAAAATTTCAAACTCATAAGATCTCATCGCCAATAACCAAAACCCTCATCAAAAATCTGCATATACCTCATATGGGATTCTCAAGCCATAAAATCCTATTTTTCAATTTTCTTAGTTCACATAACATATTTAATTCATTTACTCATAACTAGTCTATTTTTATGAAAAATACCAAATCAATTCCAAAAATATTTTTTTTTCTGGGATTTAGCAGAATATAGTCCCATATTGAACATATATTTTTCTCAGAATTTTTAAAACTCATTTACTATTTTTTATATGGCCAAAACAGCCGAATATTTAGATATTTATCAAAAATTGTAATTTTATCCAAAAATTCTGAAATTCATAGACTATACTGATATTATATATATATATACTTCGAATAAAAATTTCATCAATTTTGAAGTTAACCACAAGGAGTTATAAGCGATTACTTTTAAAATAGTCTTTTCTCGTAAAATTCATAACTCTTAATCTATACATCCAAAAATCACCATTTTTGGACACAATCAATAAAACTCATCAAAATATCATTTCAAAGTTTTCCAGAATTTTTTGAAGGTCAGAAGAATTACGAACTGAAAAATATAATAACCCTTAAAATTTCTTACCTCAAAAGAGCAGTACTTCTGACTTGAATATCGGATATAATGCTGAGCAACACTCAAGATATCAAAATACTCACAAAACTATACTTGATAACATAGAGAGAAAGAAAACTTATTTCTGGTGTAATTTTTAATTCTAACTTAAGCACCTATTTATAGGAAAATACTAAAACGCCAAAGGAGACTAAATAATAAATTAATAATATTTATTTCTCTTCATTTCTACGTCTTATCCCACCAACCAAGACCAGCCCACCTCTTTTGAACCAAAATTGACAGCCCACATGCTTGAAATAATAGTGGGTACTGCTCAATTTTAATAAAAATTATTTTATTTTTCGAAACTTTAACAATTCATAGAAAATAGCCCTTTTATCAGAAAATTCGAATCTCGCGGCCATTTATAGGAAATTTAATTCTCTACAACTTTACAGAAGAAAGTTTTTCCAAATTCTAAACAGAAATTGACCGAAATCCATAAACGGGCGATTTTACAAGCTATAATCAAATTTCAGTCAAGAAATGGGGTCTACCGACACACAAAACATGTGTTAATCATTTAATACAACAAAAAATACTCTTCCTCCTCATATACTCATATATCTCACATTCATTGTAAAACTATCAATATTATTATATTATTAAATATAATAATAAATTATTTTATCAGAAAAGATAAAATATCATTTTCAACAATTTTTACTTTACAAATTTTCTCTATCTATATCCACATAAAATTAATATTTTTCTCATCATATAAATCAATAATTAATTATTTACAAATAATATTACAGAATCACAGTACTGGCAACCAGGCAGTTCCCAAGAAAGAGGGGGCTTTCCACTAAGAATTTCTCATTATTGGCGCACAATTACATAACCAAATCTCTCCTTGGACAGAACTTTCTAGACATTGCCAATAATGCTATCTAATAATATTATTTAAATAATATGAATTATTGATCTGATATGGAGATGATGTGCAGCAACAATTATTGAAACAATAATATTATAAAATATCAACGCAACAATTATTGAATCAATAAAATAAAATATTGAACAGTAATTACTGTAACAATTATTCAGTAGTGCCTTCTTACGTAAGAATCAATAATTTTAAAAATATTGTGTAATACCGTGTGCTACTGTGCAATAACGCGTATTACTGTATTTTAACCACCGGGTATTCCAACAGTGCTAACAGTAATAACTACGCCGTTAATTATAAAAACTCAATTTTTATCGTTATCTTCATCCTATCATTTTTCGTTATGGGGCCTACAAATAGCTGCGCCGTCGTACGAATATTCTCCGACAGGAAGAATATTCCACGACCAACGAATATTCCCCGACAACAATGATTATTTTATAACCACTTGTTTATTTTGAAAATTTTTTACATTTCACCCATAACTTTAACTTTTTATCAATTTAACCATTTACTGAATTGTAATTATAAGAAAAATTGAATACTTTTATTTCATAAAATTCGGGGTCTTACAATCTCCCCTCCTTATGAAATTTCATCCCCAAAATTTACGTACCTGGTATTTCGAAGAGTTGAGAATACCTTATTTTTATTTCAGATTCCATCTTCCATATCATCATGATTTCTCCATTGCTCATCTCCTGTATTTCAGATATCATTCTAGAATACAGCTTCAAAACAAGGGTTAATTGAACAAATTAACATATCACATAATATCCCGATATTATGACTGACCAACAAATAAGCTTAGGTAGGACACACTAGAGAAGGATTTACTCATCTCTCCCCTCCTAGTTCTATTTCCCGATCTCCGTCAGAGATCATATCCCTAACCTCTGATACCAACTGTGACAACCCCAAAACAGGTCCATTCCATCCAACCTATTCTGAGTCGCCAAATACATGGTACAGAAAACAACTACAACTTTATTACAACAATTGTCGTGCAAAATACAACAACGTATATGCTGTCAGTTTGGATACAAATATATACCAAATGTGACTCATGTCCCAACCGTGGACAGCACCTCACAATGACACTTTACATAAAGGTATAGTCAAAAACTGTTTTAGAAATTAGAATCATTGGAAAGTGCTCAAGGAAACCTTCGTACATGGGAGGCCATGCGTCTAGGTTATGATAGATATCATATGGTCACAGAATTATCCTTGGTTGACCCAATAGAACCCAAAGAAAAACGAGAAGATTACTATCATATTCTTCCCAATTGTGAATCTTCTCTTGACTTATCATTATCTCCACTGTCTTTAATCGTGAATTATACTTCAAACAAACACCAAGATTATATAGGTAGTGCTCGCAGATATACTCAGCAAGTGGATGAGCACAACCATGTCTTATGATGATACGAGGTTGTATGTCATTAGACATCTTGTATGATAGTGACAAAACACCCTTCCAACGTTGGGTTTGCCTCACTCTCAACAGCTATAGACCACCGTTCTATTTTCCTGTTATCCCCCACTCGACCCAGCTACACTTTTATTACCTGAAAGGAATTGTGAAATAAAAGGGTGAACATAACTAGCCCAATAAAGAATATCATGACTAAAGATAAATAAATTATCAATAGCCTTCAACAGAATTAAATCAGAGATTTAGATCATATGTTAGATGATAAAAATTTCAACCATAGTTGCAGCGGAACGAGCAATCCATTAGAAGAGTCAAATAGACTACAAAGTCTATTATCTTCTCCATGTTAAAAATCTACCAACAATGTTTTATCCCTGTAACATCAATTAACAATTCTGGTCCACAATAATATGAATAACTCATAATCATAATTGTAGTTCTAAATTCCTCTTCTCATCCAGGACGAAGATAATTTTCATCACCTATCTTTACTTGAAACATCAAAGATCATGGTTACACCAAATCACATTTCCTGTTCATAATCATAATAATAGCTTCATCTTTGCACTACGGCCAAAGATATTCAACAACATGTCATCATTGCACTACGGACCAAAGATATTCATCAATAATTTATCTTTGCACTACTGGCCAAAGATATTCAACCACATGTCATCTTTGCACTATGGGCCAAAGATATTCATCACCAGTTCATCTTTGCACTACAGGCCAAAGATATTCAACAACAGTTCATATTTGCACTACAGGCCAAATATATTCATCAACAGTTCATATTTGCACTATATGCCAAATATATTAATATCTCAAAGAAATATATAATCATTTCAGAATTTATATAAACAATAATTATAACCATGTTGATCATTTCACCTTTGCACTTAAGCTAAAGATATTCAATTATAAATTCAATGGTCATGATCATACCAGTCAACAATTCAACTGTGCACTACTAGCCAAAGGGAACCCATAGTCACGATCATACCAATAATCTACCCATCCTTACACTCAAGTCAAAGAGAAATTTTTTATCATCATTAGGGTTATAAAAATGTTATATATGATAATAAAAATAATATAATCAACATATAGATTTAATCTCAAGAGTAATATTCATAACTCAACTATAATTTGGTTAGAAAAAGAAACCAATTTTGTCATGAATAGTAACTCGTGAATAATAACTCATAAATAGTAAACCCGACACAAAAAGGTAAAAATTCTACAATAAAATTCATACCAATATTTCGATATAATGATATTGAAATAACATTTATTAAACTTATAAACAATTTATTTTAATTGTTTACAGTTTACTAAATAATGCATTTAATCATCCTAAAATTCTAAACTCATAAGATCTTATCGCCAATAACCAAAACCTTCATCAAAAATATGCATATACCTTATATAGGATTCTCAAGCCATAAAATCCTATTTTCCAATTTTCTTACTTCACATAACATATTTAATTCATTTACTTATAACTAGTCCATTTTCATGAAAAATACCAAATCAGTTCCAAAAATATTTCTTTTCTGGGATTTAGCAGAATTTAGTCCCATATTGAACATATATTTTTTCAGAATTTTTAAAACTCATTTACTATTTTTCATATGGCCAAAACAGCCGAATATTTTGATATTTATCAAAAATTGTAATTTTATCCAAAAATTCAGAAATTCACAGAGTATACTGATATTATATTGATATACTTCTAATAATAATTTCATTAATTTTGGAGTTAACCATAAGGAGTTATAAGCGGTTACTTTTAAAATAGTCTTTTCCCGTAAAATTCATAACTCTTAATCTATACATCCAAAAACCACCATTTTTGGACACAATCAATAAAACTCATCAAGATATCATTTTAAATTTTTCCAGAATTTTCTAAAGGTCGGAAGAATTACGAACTGAAAAACATAATAACCCTTAAAATCCCTTACCTCAAAAGAGCAGTACTTCTGACTTGAATATCGGATATAACGCTGAGCAACACTAAAGATATCAAAATACTCACAAAAATATTCTTGATAATATAGAGAAAGAAAACTTATTTCTGGTGTGATTTTCAATTCTAACTTAAGCACCTATTTATAGGAAAATGCTAGAACGCCAAATGAGACTAAATAATAAATTAATAATATTTATTTCTCTTCATTTCTACATCTTCTCCCACCAACCAAGACCAGCCCACCTCTTTTGAACCAAAATTGGCAGCCCACATGCTTGAAATAATAGTGGGTCCCGCTCAATTTTAATAAAAATCATTTTATTTTCTGAAACTTCAACAATTAATAGAAAAAAGCCCTTTTATCAGAAAATTCGAATCCCGCGATTTTTTATAGGAAATTTAATTCTCTACAACTTTACAAAAGAAAGTTTTTCCAAATTCCAAACAGAAATTGACCGAAATCCATAAACGGACGATTTTACAGGCTATAATCAAATTTTAGTCAAGAAATGGGGTCCACCGGCACACAAAACATGTGTTAATCATTTAATACAACAAAAAATACTCTTCCTCCTCATATACTCATATATCCCACATTCATTATAAAAATATCACCATTATTATATTATTAAATATAATAATAAATTATTTTATCAGAAAAGATAAAATATCATTTTTCAACAATTGTCACTTTAAAAATTTTCTCCATCTATATCCACATAAAATTAATATTTTTCTCATCATATAAATTAATAATTAACTATTCACAAATAATATTACAGAATCACAGTACTGGCAACCAGGTCGTTCCTAGGAAAGAGGGGGCTTTCCAATAAGGATTTCTCCTTATTGTCGCGCAATTAGATAACCAAACCTCTCCTTAGACAGAACTTTCTAGACATTACCAATAATGCTATCTAATAATATTATTTAAATAATATGAATTATTGATCTGATAATGGAGATGATGTGCATCAACAATTATTGAAACAATAATATTATAAAATATCAATGCAGCAATTATTGAATCAATAAAATAAAATATTGAACAGTAATTACTGTGACAATTATTCAGTAGTGCCTTCTTACGTAAGAATCAATAATTTCAAAAATATTTTGCAATACCGTGTGCTACTGTGTAATAACGCGTATTACTGTATTTTAACCACCGGGTATTCCAACAGTGTTAACGGTAATAACTACGCCGTTAATTATAAAAACTCAATTTTTGTCGTTATCTTCATCCGACTGTTTTTCGTTATGGGGCCTACAAATAGTTGCGCCGTCGTACGAATATTCCCCGACAGGAAGAATATTCCACGACCAACGAATATTCCCCGACAATAATGATTATTTTATAACCACTTGTTTATTTTGAAAAATTTTCACATTTCACCCATAACTTTAACTTTTTATCAATTTAACTATTTACTGAATTATAATTATAAGAAAAATTGAATACTTTTATTTCATAAAATTCGGGGTCTTACAACCCACATGTAATGTTAAACTTGCTTTATGAATCAGATTCCCACATGATTTAATGTAATGCTTATTTAGAAGGCCAATATGCCTACATGGTTGTTGTCACAACTAGAAATCCGTGACCCACATATAAATGAATTCAATCTGATGTTTGATGAATATTAAGTTTGGTCCACGTGAATGATGTCCAATAATATTAGTCCCCATATGCTCCACATAAAATCCGTGCATGGACTGGATTGAATGGACCAATTGGATCGACCCAATAATGCTTGAATTATACTCCTTTGAATAATCTTCAACCCAATTATTTAAAATTAATTGATGAACCACTGAGACTTGAATTGGGTTATTATCGTTTGATGAGAGCTTGATCAAGATTATATCATTCTCCTCATCTTCAAAAGGATTTGTCCTCAAATCTGGCACATCGTCCTCTCGAAAATGATTCAACCATAAAATTGCTCCTACATAAAAACAAACTAAGTTAGTAGCATTCAACCAAACATAATGCCAAAACTCAACTTGCAAATGACATATATAAGCAACAAAAACTCCAACTCCCACTAAGAACATAGCAATGTATGACTTTTATCTCGAATTGACAATTTGTAGACCAATTACTCCCAAAACACTAATTATATAAACTAATCTTCCATCCACTAAAATAATCATGAATGCAAAGTAAGAAAGAATATGAAAAGTCTTATATCCTCCTGGATCAAAAATCATCACGCAAAACTCTTAATGTGGTAGATTCTCCCAATGATGAATCCCCGGATCAAAAATAAATCTAATGATCTCGATTCTTCGCAGAAACACATTCGTCAATGCACTTGGGTAAAATATCAGTACTTGAAATTCATCATGCTTCTCACGCAAACTCTCTTGAATTCCTGGATTAAATACAAAATAAAACAAATCAACAAGTTCTTTTTGTCTAATCACAAATAAATCAAATAAACCAAAATCACATGCATAGTATACTAAAACAATATTCAAAATACTTCCCTGCAAACTCTCAATGCATTGATCGAATTGAAATGCACGATCCATGTTTCTCTCGATGAATATGATCCTATCACGAATCTGCAAAACACAACCAACCTTTCTCTTTCCATTGACATTGTCACAATAAAGAACAAATAATGTTGTTAACGGAGTAAAAAGGTCACAACCAACTTCACAAGATAAAAACTCAATAGCATATTTATTACGACAAACAAACTCAACACATGCTATAGAATTTTGCAAATTGTTGACAAAAGTCGGAATACAATCAAAACAGGTATTAACCAATTTTCCCATGTAAGAATGGAAAATATAATTCAACAATCTCATGGAAGTATGCAATGCCTTAGCTAATCCAAGTGAACTAACTAAACATGCATGTAAACCATATCTCAATCCATCTTGATGATAAACACTTCTCAAAACAAAACCATATCATAGCAAATTATGCAATGAAGATTGCTCTAATGAAACAACATGATTACTACCATTGTCAACTAATGATAATTCATGTAAAAATTGACTAGCATGAAACCTTATGTCAATATTTGGATACGAAAACCTAGAATTAATTTCATGCAAGTAAGCACATCGACAACGAGAATATATATCATGATCATAAACTAACTCAACATAAATCAAATATCCACCATAGTTTATGACAAAGACAATTCTACCATCAAAATAGCTAACAACAAATTTTCCAATGGAAGCATGTAAAACATGTTTTAAATAACTCATGAAAACACTAGATGCATCAGTTAATCTAACAGAAATAACTATCCATCTAAACAACTCACATGTTAAACTGATTTCCTATTTATCACAGTCATGCACGCTAATTTGATTAGGTATTGTCATCACATAATCACCTTCAAGTGTAGATAAAACACAAGTACTATGTAATCTATCAGGCATATTATCCAAATAAGAAAAAGAATAACGATACTTGTTTACCAATTCAAAATCGACGAACAAACTCGTTGTCCCATCCTCCTTAGGTACAATAATCTCATAATCATCACATGAACTCATGTATTCTTTCACGATACCCACTTTCACCAATTTTCCAACCCACCTTGGTAACTCCGTCGTCTCCTTAGGAATACTATCAACTGATTGATATTGAATGATAGCGCGAGGTATATCATCAACAACCTGTACAAGAGAAAAAATAGAACTAGACAAAGAAGAATCGTTAGTGTTAGTATTCAAAAGCGCCGTCTTGTACGAATGTACAGTCATTGGCTTTTCAAAATATAACTCACTTTTCAACTCACTCTTTTTTTTATGGTCACATATTTCTTCTATCTCTTCTTTATACTCACCTTCTTGTTTATTTTTCTCTCGTTTATTTTCATTCTCTCTTTTCTTTCCTCTCTCATTCTTTTCAAACTTTTCTTTTACATTATCAATCTTTTGAATAATTTCTTTTTGTCGATCTTTTCCACATGTATTTCCTTTTACACACTCATCTTCTTGATTACTTTTGTCCAGATGTTCACCATCTTGCTTTTGATCATGGATTTTATCTTGAACACTCGAACCCAATAACTCTCCTCGGACTGCATATTCTATAATTTCTTCCACCTCCCCCAGTTGATCTTGTTTCTTTTGTGCCTTAGGAGTATATTGTAGTTACATCCAATAATCTTCCTTGTTTACTTGTGTACGAACACTCCTATTATTATCTACTGTAGATTGCCCTGAAGGTTGCTCTACACGTCTTTGAGATGTATACTCATCCCTCCTATCACGCTGTACTGGAGCAAACCGCTTTCTCATTGCTGTTTTTAATTTTGTCCATGTCTCGAATGGACGCTCCCCATGTTTTTGTTTGCTAAGCTGCCACCGTATAATTGTATAATCGGAGAACTCTTGAACTACCCGTCTGACCTTCCTCCGCTCGTCTGACCTTCCTCCGCTCGGAGTAATCATGACAGTCAAATTCTCGCTCCATTTTTCTCTCCCATCTCAGATATGCCTCTGTATCAATATTGCCTTAGAAAGTATTCCTTCGAGACCCATAAGAACTTTCATAACTGTAGCTATACATGTTTGCTGCAAAACAAACGTTAGTAGATAAATAAATTTCTCACGCACTCCCTTATGTGTTTTCGCTCAAATCAATGGTTCACTCGTGTATACTCTCAATAAATTGGCTTTTACCCTCGATTAATCTCACCACTAAGACTTTTACCTCAATATTCTCTCTAATAGGTTCTTTTTGAATTCCCCTAGTAAAATTCTTGATTTTACTAATCAATTCAAAAAAATTACTTATCACAAAATAAAAATATAGATGGTGTGACTATCAGAATACTACAAAAATCACAGATCGATTGTCTTGTACTCCTCTTGTATGCCGCAGATTTATAAATTGTAGCTCCGTGTCAGAATTGATGATGGAATGGTATGAACTCTTGGTTGGAATTTGATGATTTGATGGTGTGTTACAAATTTGGTTAGCACAATGGAAATAAAATCTGATTTCTTTTTTTTCTTTTTTATTTTTTTTACTCTTTTTTTTAACAATATATATGTTGACAGAAAATTAAAGATAAGTAACTCGCTAGAAAGCCTTAGCTTTGATACCAAATGATAGACGACCACCTCACGCAAGCGTGCCGTGGAGTCTATCAGTGTGTAGGGCCTATGTGCAGTTATTTGGAAGTAGTGCTATGTCTCGTTTGCACCTATATACAAAGGGTTTGACTTTTATATAGAAGTTAAATTTTAACTTGATATAGCAGTGATGTTTTGAAAAACAGGTTTTTCAAACCCTTATGGTCAATAGTAATTGGGGCCTTTGATACTTCCATTTTATCATATTTGGCTGGATTACTTTTATTTTCGAGATGCGAGTCATATTCGAAAAAAATAAGATACACAGCAGTGCCAGACTCCTTGTGGGCATGAGAGCCATCTAAGGATATCCAGACATCGTAGATAATTTACAAACTGGTTGCAGCTGCAAAATGTCCATCACGAGAACTGAATCTAGATTAAGAGACTAAATCTGTGATCACATGATTCCTAGGCTCACAAGAAAAATTAATTTATACAAAAGCTGAAGAAAAACTAGATTTGATTAAATCTAAACCATTATAGCTTCAACAGTCCCAGTTTAGTAACTTTAAACTGGTTAAAGTTAGAAGTATCCAGATTTAGGGAAATCTAGCCCAGGGGCTAAAAGATGAAATATCTACATTATGAAAGCAGTTAAAGCAGATATTTATATAAAAACGGTAAATATATGCATATATATATATATATAGAGTCTGGATCTTAAGCTCACCCCTTATCCAACTCACTCGACCTCACCCCCCTTTAGCGACAGACCCGGCGATGGTTTGATCATACAACCGTCGTCTATACTTTTTGGGACGGACAATATATAGCGTCGCTAAAAGTATAGACGACGATTGTATGACCGAACCGTCGTCGGGTCCGTCGCTAAAAGGGGGGTGAGCTTAAGATCCGGAACGTACATATATATATATATATATATATATATATATATATATATATATATATATATATATATATATAGTTGTAAACGCACCAGATATTCTATTGAGGCTCAATCGAATTCGAGTTTGATGATATATATAAGTATATATATATAAAAGCAGCAAACGCACCGAATATTCTATCCAGGCTCATTCGAGTTCGAGTTCGATAATATATATATATATATATATATATATATATATATATATATATATATATATATATATATATATAAACAATAAAAAGCTACAGATTGACGATTCGGGCATACCCACTCAACGCGACTCTTAACGTTTATATATATATATATATATATATATATATATATATATATATATATATATAGAAGTAGTTGAAAGCTTAAAAATCTGAAATATCTTACAGTGGGCTGGCAAGAAGACTTTAGATAGCTTTGGACGTCTGAAAACTCGATTTCCACTAGTTAAACTTCAATATGTTACCAAACACGAGCTTACAAGTCGTTAGAAAGAAGAATCACTTAGTTTTGAGCACTCTAGTAGGGGTTATAGGCTGAAATGGACTGATATTTCTCTCTTTTTTCCTTTTTTTTAAATGAACTACCAATAGCTCATATTTAAATACCAAGGAGCAGCGGGTCAACCCGCGGCTACCCGGGATGCCCCGAGCTTGGCTAGTCCAGTCGTCTAGAAGTAGGTGCACTCGGGATACGCACTGTCCGCTCGAACTTTTATAACTTTCAATCTGGGCATCCGATAAAGGAGTATTGTACCTTTTCGGAATGTTGTTGTCGAAAGCTACACACTGACATGAGATTAGAGGTGGTACGAAGCCGGGAAGATGGTTCTATGACTAGATCTCAAAGTCTTTAAAGTCTACCTGTTGTGTTGTCTTGTGCATTTGTCACTCGGGATTTTAAGCTATGGTTCTTGTGGGACACCTTGATACGCAGTGTGGATTGAATTGTGTTGAAATGACGTGAATGTGATGTTGAGTTGGAAAAATGATGACTTTGCCCCCATCGGGGATATCTCCGGCTTTGGCATAGATGTAGCAGTCGTTTCTCATGGTTATCTTTGAGATTGGGTTGCTGTGGATGCTGAATGTCCTCAGGGTTATCTATGAGGTATGCTTGACCTCCCGAAGTTATCTCCAGGGTTTCTACTGTATCTCCCGGGGTTGTCTCCGAGGTTGAAACTGACTTTTCTGGGATTATATCAAGAACTTGAACTGGATCCCTCGGGGTTATCTCCGAGGATGGAACAAAATTTTTGTGACACCCCTAAATCCGGGTACTTCAATTTCCACGAGATTTGGTGTTCACTGACCGAACATTACGTATCTATCTACACATAATAAATGAAAAACCATAAATAGATAGAAATAAATCCTCCCTCCTTAAGGAGTTACAACATCTGAATGTAAATACATCAATCCCAGATTATACTAACCTTAAATCTCAAATGCGGAAACATAAATAAATAATAAGTCTTACACAACTTTAACATAAGTCTGAAACATAAATATATCAAATAAACAACAAGTCATCATCACTTGTTAACCTTGCCCTTGCCTTTGCTAGTAGAGGACTTGTCAGACCTTTCATCTTTAACTACAATGTTAATATTACGTAAAAGTGAGCACAGTTTCCTACAAGTATAATAATGTAACAACAATATAATAACATGCGAGAGAATCAAAGACTTCAGAAATAAGAAAACTCGGCTTTTGAATCAAGAATGAATAATAAGAATCAAAAGAACTTCAGAGGGTTATAAGACCTTGAAGTTTGTCTTAGGTTGTCAAGTGTTTATACTTGAAACCTTTAACAGTCATAAGACTATGGACTCTTCTTCTCGTACTTAGGGGGATCAACCCTTAGTATCATACTATGTATAATATCTTAATGCTAAAGCTTAATTAATTCTCTATAACAGGGTTGTTCATCTCAGTTTGACATTAGAGTTCGCACCAAAGGAAGTTTGGTTTGGATAAGCTCAACAAGGGTTCTGAAATTTAGAACGTTCATCAACTATGGACTAGTCGAATCAATAAGGGTTCGTTAGTCTCACAAAGTTCAACAATAAATGATATTCAATTTGAATCATAAAATCAAGAGGTATACAATCGAATAAGTATTGTATAATAGGAATCATGCTTTAAAAGAATGTTAATATCTAATATGAAATCTTGAACTTGATCAATAAATAACAAAAAACTTGCTCGACATAGAATATAAGTTTAGAACTGGCTCAATCGAAGAATTTCGAATTTAAAGAAACTTATTCCATAAAAGTAAAATTCTGAGTAAGGAAACTTTCTCAATGTAAAGAGGTAAGGTTAGAAACTTACCTCGTGCGTAGATTACACATTAACTATTCACGTTCCTCAATTTAATCCTACATACCATTTACGTTCATAATACTAGTTAATTATAACATAACTCGTGTCATGAGTTCATATTCTTTTGTCTAAACTCTTATTATGATTATACTAATCAAATCACAACACTTGTTTTCACATAATATTATACTTCATGAGTATGCATTTGACAAATCAATTAAACATGTAAGAACGTCATTGATATGTTAAGATTATGTTTTAACATCACATTATATGTTTAATACATTCTTATGTTTATTAGATTAGGTTACAATTATATTTCCTGGACTTGACCAATTAAAAATCTCATTTCTGGGCAAAACTGCCAAGTGGTGCTGCAACTCCACCATTTGAACTGAATCTGGCTCTACAGTGCGGCTGTGACAACCCGAGAATTTAGTCTATTAATAAAATCTTAAATGATTGAATAAAGGTTGAATAATAAGATCTAGACTGGAAATAGGTATGAATTTAAAATTTATGTGAAGGACTTATGTGGTTTTGTATTGTGATTATGTGTGTACCATATGTGGTTAAGAGTTATGGTATGGGAGAATAATAATATTTAAAATATATACTAATTCCAAGAGATTTATTTTATACATCTCAATTAATTAATTGTATAACCTAATTATAACAAGTCTAAATGGATTCAAAAATTTAGGTGTATTTAAGTAAGGAATTAAAGTGCAATTGAGTACATGAAAACCCTAATTAAATAATTAGGATAAGATAAATATAAAAATTATTGGAATATGTTAATTTTACATGGCCCAAAGAATTATTTAGGAAGCCCTAAAGAATTTAATTCAAAGCCCAAGCTTAGCCCAACTGAAGGGGGGGCATTTTAGACATTAAGTATACTAAATAAAGCAATTAAATGGAAACAAAACTTGGTGAAATAAAGGGCCACTTGGCCGAATATGAAGTGGAGGGGAAAAGGACTGCATGTTATCAATTATAAGCCACACATGTGCAAAAGATATTTATCTACACTAATTAGGTGTCAAATGTTTTAAGGCAACTCCTTACCTAATAATCTTCCACATATTAATGTGATGATTAAGTGTGGGAGAGAGAGAATGTAGTGGATGAAAAGGAAAGGTCACATGACCGGATGTTTTGTGGAGAGGAAAAGGAGAATGAAGTTAGATAATTATTGTATATCTATATCTAATAAAAGTTATCTTATTTTTTTCTCTTTTATCTCCTCTCTTATTAGCTAACACAAAGAAAAACCAAATAGAGGGAGAGAGATAAGAGGCTATTCAGTAACCATTAGAGGAAAAGAGAGAGAGTTTTGTAAGCCATCAAAGCTCCATATGCAAACTTAGGAAGAAGAAGAATAAGAACATAAGTAAAGGTATAAGTCATAACTATTTTATGCACTTTATTTTGATTACTTTTAATCAAAAGTTGAATTTATGTTTCTAAACTTAAAAACTCTAGATTTACATGTTAATAAGTGTTTTATATTTAGATATACCCATATTGGGTGTTGATTTGTTTGGAAGTCAAATGAAATGAAACGTAATTTTTCTAGTTTATAAACCATAAATTTTTTATAAACTTTAGATTTCCACCATTTTTGATCTACACCTTCTTTTTGCGATCCGTCAAAGAGAGGTGCTAGATATGTAAGCTAACTACGAAATGCAAGTGGTAGTACTCAAAAATGTTGAGTACACAAGTCGTAGTGACTGTTTTAGCAAAAATAGCCACGAGTTTTAGAAGAGGAAATAGACTATTTTGGTCCAGTCAGTGCCAGGGGCCGTTTTGTCATTTTTCTGACATTCAAAAATTCTAAAAAATTTTGAAATGCTAATATGATAAGGTTTCTAACATTTTCAAGTGAAATCACTGGAAAATGAGTTGTAGATTTTTGTATGGACTGTTTTTACCAAAGTAGGAAAAATATGAAAAATTCAAAAAGTTACTACCCAAAACTTTCCAAGGGCATTTTTGGCCACTTAGTTTATGAAATAAATTCCAGCCTTTTGGGACATAAAAATACATGATATAAGGTAGCTCTTGTACAAAAATGAGCTCATTCCGATTCAAATTGACCAAGTTATGACCATTTCAATTTGTAGGATTTTCCGACAAAAATAGCTATAACCGAAGTTCTATAACTCCGATGGCCACGAAATTTAAACTGGAGGTTAACATTAACACATATAAGGTTATGTCAAGAGATGAGAATTTTTGGAGTTGACCATGATAGGGGTAATTTCTAAAGCTACGAACTAAAAATGATTTTTGAAAAATACTAAAGGAAGTTAAAAAATTATGAAAAAATACTTTTTGTGTATGGAAATATATGTATATATGTTTTGCCAAAAGATAAAAAAATAATAAGTTGATTTAGTATTTTCGTGAAAAGAGATAATGAATCCAGCTTGCTAGATTGAAAAATTAATGAATCCAGTTTGCTGGATTGGAAAACAGTTTACTGAATTGAAAATCTGTTGAATTTAGTTTATTGGATTGCAATCTGGTTACTAGAATTGGAATTCAGTTTGCTGGATTGCAAATTGGGTTGCTGGATTGGCCATCTGGTTGCTGGATTTAGAATCCAGTTTGCTGGATTGCAATCTGGTTTGCTGGATTGCAATCTGGGTTGCTGGATTGGTATGTTTGGATAATCCAAGTTACTAGATTAGTATTTGACTTATTAGATTTAAAGAAGAACTTATAATATAGAAGATTAAAGTGTTAAATCGTAATGTATATGATATAGTGATTAAAGAATTATCAAAGGACGATAATAATAATGATGTTTTAAGGAGTATTCTAATATTTGATTATGTTATAAGTGTTTAAGTTATATAATGACTGTAGTTAACAGTAGTGTATGTGATGATATTATTCTAATTGAGAGATCGATATTATCAATAATAGGTCTTTCAACTGAAGCAAAATTAGCTTTGTATAGTAGTAATCTACGGTTCAGGCAAGTTTTTTTAATTATACTCTTTTATTGAGCAAGTTCCTATACTTTTATTGTGCAAGTTCTCTAACTCGAACTCGAGTTGTTATTGTAAAGCATGTTCGTGGTCAATCATTGTTGATTATACCACATCTATTATTTGTTGATTCGCACGTTGTGCATGTTGCATATGTTCATTAAGTATGAAAGACTGATCACTTTCATTACCATTTTGTTCAGTTAAATTTGTTCATGTTTATTGTTGGCCATACATCATTATTGTCTCGGTCATTTAATTATGGAAATTGATTCATATTCTGTCACAATAATTATGTTGTTTAAAGTTTGTCAACTTATTATTCATTCTTTCAATCATGAAACATCTTTCTTTGAACTTAAACTTGCTAGGAAAACTTGTTGCTCACCCTCGTTATATCATGATAAACATTTCAGATTAAGACAAAAACTTCGGATAAAGGCAAAGACAAAGACAAGTTCTAGGAATGGATTATTGTACGATTAAAATTGTAATAGCATTGAAGGAAAATAACGTTGTAAGTCTTGTAGTATATGAATATGTGTATTCAGTTAGGTTATCTCCCTTGGGGATTATGTTGTAAAGGTTATTGTATAAACAATTTATGTTTATATCTTCTACAATAGTTATAGAAATAATGTACCAGATTCGTGGTTATTAGTACCCGGATTTTGGGGACGCTACAGCGGCTGGCGCTGCAGCTCAGACTTTAGGCTTTAAGTCTGGCACTGCAGTGCGGCTAGCGCTACAACTCGGATCATAAGCCTAGATCTAGCGCTGCAGCGTGACATGCCAGTTCCAGAATCTGAAGTTCGCGATAAACATAGAACAAGGCCATAAACTTGTAATTTTTTTGTTCATATATTAATTTAAGCATACCCAGATGCTAAAATTCATATATGATCACTACCCAACCTTTCTAGCATGATTTTAACAACTTTAAGTCACATAAACAACATGATTTAAAGCAAAATTTTGATGTTCATATGAAAAACTCCATTTTTAACATTCTTAACGAAACCAACTAATGCGAACTCATTTTTCAACCAAATCAGTCCGTTTAGGTTTCGTTCTCTTCATTTTTACATGTATAAACATAATCATTCATCAATTTACCGATTAATATCCAATTTAAACATAAATTTTTGTACTTACAAGCCATATTTATATATTTTTCTATGTAAAACTATAAAACTCCAATTTGAACATGATTTCATGGATTAATTACTCTAAAACACATATAGATCATATATAATTGAATTATATAGGTTAATAAACATATACAACATCATAGATTTAACAATTAGCCAATTATAGATTTAGCAATGAAAATTTAATTACTGAAAGTTAAAAGCCAATTTTCATGAAAAACTTTAATAACATAAATTAAAACTGAGATTAAAGGTTTACCCTTGATTACTTTGTTATGTTTGGCGCTACAGCGCGGCTGGCACTGCAGCTCAGACTTTAGGCTTTAAGTCTGGCGTTGTAGCGCGGCTGGCGCTGCAGTTCGGATCTCAAGCCTGGATCTGGAGCTGCAACGCGACACGCCAGTTCCAGAATCCGAAGTTCGTGAATAATACAGAACAAGGCCATAAACTTCTGATTTCTTTATTCATACATTAATTTAAGCATACCCAAATACTAAAATTCATATATGATCACTATCTAACCTTTCTAGCATGATTTTAACAACAGTAAGTCACATAAACAATATGATTTAAAGCCAAATTTTGATGTTCTTACGAAAAACTCCATTTTTAATATTCTTAATGAAACCAACTACTATGAACTTGTTTTTCAACCAAATAGTATGTTTAGGTTTCGTTCTTTTCGTTTTTACATGTATAAGCGTAATCATTCATCAATTTACCGATTAATATGCAATTTAAACATAAATTTGTGTACTTACAAGCCATATTCATATATTTTTCTTTGTGAACTATAAAACTCAATTTTAACATGATTTTATGGATTAATTACTCTAAAACACATATAGTTCATATATAATTGAATTATATAGGTTAATAAACATATACAACATTATAGATTTAACAATTAGCTATGAAAATTCAATTACAGAAAAGTTAAAAGCTAATTTTCATGAAAAACTTTAATAACATAAATTAAAATAGAGGTTAAGGGTTTACCCTTGATTACTCTGTTATGATAAGGCAAGATGATGGAATGCTCCTCTTAACTCCCAATTTTCCTTCCCAATTCACAAATCCTCTCAAAGTTATTCTCTAATTTCTCTATTTTTCTCTCTGAACTTTCCCAAATTTGTAAAAACTGAATGAACGAAGAACTGAAAGCGTATTAACTGTAACAACCTGGAATTTTGGATTATCCAGAATTTAGGTTTAAAGAATTAGTTATTAATAAAATAAATTTTTATTAATACTATTCTGTGCTAAGTGTTTATTAATCGTTCTATGAACTAGGATGATTATAAGTCAGGAGTATTCTGGCTACGAGCTAGTTTAAGCGAGTAAAAATTTTCAAGATGAAAATGAAAGTTTTTCGGGAATAAAACTATTTTCGGGGAAAAACTAGGGTTATTATGCGTGAAAGATACGAGTATAATACTAGTTATTATACGAGTATAGTACGAAGATTAGTACGACGTATAATACGAATATCGTACGAATGATATACAAAGAGAATACGAGAATGGAATGTGTAGAATACGATTACTCTTAATGGACTTTGAGTTCATGGACTTTGTAGAATCCAATTGAACTTGGATTATGTCAAGCCCAATGATTTGTGAAATCAAGCCCAAGATAGGCCCAATAAGAATTAGGGTTAAGGCCCAAACCAAGAAAAGAAATCGCAGATCGAACCGATGGGTGAATGAATGGGTAATAACCATTGGGGCAACCCATGGGATAACCCATGGGCATGTGGGCCAGCCACTTGGCCACCAAGTAAGGGTGGAGGCGAAGTTTACTTTGTGGCTAAGTGTTGGAGGAGGTGGGAATAGTAAGGAAGTGGGGGATGATAACCAAACTACCCCTAGCCTTGAAATTCTATAAATAGAAAGCTTATATTCATTATTTTGGGATTTAGAAAATCCTATAACTTGAGAGAGAGAGAGAGAGAGAGAGCTCAGATGAAGAAGGAGAAGGAAGAGATTAAGCATGAAGGTTTAGATCTAAAGTGATCGTGAAATAGAAAAGCTTGCAAATTGCCGGCTTTGTATAATGGAAGAAGAATAAAGAAGAACGGTAACCCGAACCCTAGTTCTTCTAATATTTTTTCTTTAAGTATTTATGTTCAAAAACATAGCTTAACGAGAATAGAGAGAAGATAATGTTATAAATGATTTCATATGATTGAAATAATGAGAAAAAGAAGAAATAAGAACTTAGAAATTTAGTTTATAAATATCTTAAGTATAAGATTCGTGAGGATTTTGAGCGATCCGAAAGAATATTGTGAATGAGTAGATGAATTAAGTAAGGAATGGTGTTCTATAACATCAAATTCCAAGAAAAAGTAGAATCGTAATCCAAAATATCGATTAAAACGAAGAACACGAAAAAGTTGTTGATAGACAAATTTAAAACCATCGTAGGATAATTATTGTTGATGGACAAGTTTAAAACAATCGTAGGATAATTGTTGTTGATAGATAAGTTTAAAACCATCGCGTATAAGTTAGTTGCATATTGCTTGGTTAGGAACGGTTGGAACGTTCAAGCAGAACGGATTAAAACGTAGCTATAACGAAGTTATGGCGAAATTTTGTAAAAGACGAACGAGAATTAGAAAGTTAGTAAATGAACCTGAGCGTGTAGGGTTTCATAAGAATGTAAGAGAATGTAGAAAACGTGAGTCGTGAACTCAAGAATGAACGAGTTTCGAGTTCGGATGACCGAATTACGGACGAACGAGCGAAGAACGTTAAAAGCGTAAAAATGGACTGAGGGTGAAGATTAGGCCAATCAAATTGCACGTTAATGGATTCAGAATGAAGTTCTGTCTGAGGGGTATTAAAGTACGTAAGATATGGAAGATAATGGCTTTGGAATGACCTAGTTCTGAGTTATAACGAAGAAGTTATGAGATCGGGAAGTAAGCGTCTCAAATCAGATTTAACACTTAGAAAAATTTCTAACGTTTAGGCTTGGCGTCGCAGCGCCGATTGAGCTCTGAGAAGTGGCGCCGTTGCGCGAGCTCGGAGCCTCACGTACTATTAGTTGGTGCCGCAGCGTGAGAGATAATGAAGGATTTGGCGCCGCAGCGACAGACCAAAGGGAAGAGGGAGACGTGGGTCGCGCCGCAGTTCAAGAGAGAGGAAGAGGCACGGCGCCACATCGCCGGTGCAGGCCGATGCCCAGAAAGGAGATTTTTTTTTGTCAATTACTGGAGGATATGCGAGAAAGAATTATGAACGTCTAGTTCATGTAATGTAACACTTAATCAAGTCTTCTAAATCTTTAGTGAAGGTTGAACGGAAAAATTAAAATTGATTAAAGGATAGAGAATGTAAGCGCTAGATTACGTAACCGATATTCGGGGACCGTAGTCATAATAAATGAACGTGAGGGATTACTATGGTTATGATTCCTTAGACGTTGAGTGACGAAGGTAATGAATAATATTTTGATGTTATGTCATGGTAAGGGGAGATAAGTGTAAAGCATTTAGACACTGTGAATGCAACGTTGTTGCGATGAACGATCGGTCTTAGCATACAATAAACGGTATGGCTTTGACATTAAGAAAGAATAATGAACATAGGGTTCATGGAATGAATAACGATTGAATGAAATTGAAACCTTAAGTAAAGGTTGAATGAGAGATTAAGAGACGAGCAACGTAAACGTCGAATACGTAAACGATCCTCGTGAATCGTATTCGCGTCAGACTAACGTTCTAAGTGTACAATTGTTGTATGACTTGGACGTTGACGAAGGTAGTAAGTAAGATATGAATTATCATAAGAAAGCCATAAGGAATAAGAAGTTGACTTAACAAACATTATAATTTAATAGTTCGTATAAGTTAAGATAAGTTTAGGTTATGGTACAATCGTAACTTTGATGGTTGACATATGGGGGTTGGGCTAAACAATTCCTTAAGAGAACGAAGGTATATACAAAACTGGCAACCGATCTAACTCACTGTGTGGGTAGTGTAGATGAGATGGGAACTTGTTTGTTCGTTGTTTGTGGGAAACCACTCAGAGTACCATATGGACTACTAGCAGAGACACGATGTGTGCTGAGTCCTAGGAGAGTTATAAGAAGAAGATAAGAATGTAAATTATCCAAGATGATAAATGTATGAATAAGACATCTTCGTATGTCATAAAGCCATAAACTGGTAATGAAAGTTAGTCGCGTAAGCTTAAATTATAAGAACGCGAACCTTAAGAAGTAAAGTTAAGTAAACCAATGCATAAGCCAAGTATATGACTAATTGGTATACGTGCTATTTTCTTATGTGCTACATAGGAATTGGAATGAGCAATTCAGCGTAAACTATAAGTTGTAGTTGTGCGTAAGGTAAGTTTTCTAACTTCATTCATATTTTACATGAATGCTAGTTTCTTAAACTTTTCAGATGTTGAACTTGAGAAGTGCCGTCTATGTGCGAATGTGCGATATTTGTACAAGGTGGCAAAACGTTGGCCTTGTGCCACAATATGAACACTTCGGTGTTTTTAAAAGATGAACTGTTCTGTGATTGAAATGTTCAATACAAGTATGTTATGTTCATACATGAACTGTTATTGTTAAGTCCGTGCTAATGATTCTAGCAGACACTTTATGTTTGGAAAAAGGTAGAAGAATGAAAGTAGTGTAAAGAGTATGTGATGAATGTTGTAAAATGATAGGAATCGAGACTATTCCTATTATTCAAGCTACTTCATAACCTTTGTTCAGTTATCGAAGTTTTGAAGAATGTTTAAACTCTTGAAGTTGTTTGTTCAACTGTTATGACTTGCTGGGTAATTGAATGCCCACACTTGCTTTAAATGAAAAATATTTTCAGCGTACGATGTTAGAAAGAACTTAAGGATCCCTTAAAGATCAAGTTGAGTAGTATCCAAATGAAGTGCCATTCATTATGTGAATGTGCATGAAGATCAAGTGAAGACTTGTAATGTAAAAAGATAAATTGAACTATAGAATAGTTTAATGAACGCTTATGTATCCTTGGTGGCGGATGAAAGTCACTCTTGTACAATGTAAAGAATATTGTAATTAACATTATTTGTAATGAAAGAGGTTTTATGGGTTCCAGAACCTGGGATTTGAGAATATATGTTGTTATATTTAACTATATAATGACGTATGATTGGTAAGAAATGGGACCGTGACGCACGGAGTTCGGGACTGAAGGTAGACCAAATTTCAGGGCGTTACAGAGTGGTATCAAAGCTATAGGTTAAAACTCTTAGGTAAGAGTACCTGAGACTACAATCGTAGAGAGAAGGATAAGAAAATCATTAAGTTAAACAATTAAGGAAAAAGATCGCCACGTGATCATTGTAAATCGTAGTAACAGATGAGCTGTTAAACGATGAATGATTTATAGCTAATGCTATGAATGAATGGTACTACGAAGCAGTACGGGAAGAAGAACTCAGATTGAGTTGTAAAGGATAGCATACGAATTAAAGAAAATTCGTATTAAGTAAAGAGAAATTTAGAAGTTGTAAGATTTCAATTGAGGACTCATGTGATGGCTGAGTTGTATGAACCTTTGTATGGGCAGAGGTTTGTGCTTGGTGTAACAACTACTCAGTTTATTATAGTGATAATCATTGGAATTGGTTGCGCTATTAAGATGTATATGAAGAAAAGGTGAATTTTTTCTCCTGTATATACTTGATAGGTAGAGAACGATAAGGTAGGTGCGAGTTCTTGAAACTCATACTTATGGTAACTTCGTGACTCATAATAATATGGTATGTTTTCGAACGTCTCATCGAATGGACGCCTAAGGTCTGTCTGGATCTTCTTAAACTCATACTATTATGGAAAGTTCTTGAACTCATAATGTGTGGTAAGTTGATGGACTGTATTAAAGTATAAAGATGTTTAGACTGAAAACGAAGTATTTTCAGTAGACTTAGCAGTGAAGGTGCTGGAGAAGTTTAAGTATTGTCGCAGTGAGATAATGAATGAATATGGAGAATAGGATATTCCAAGTCATCTAGCTATGCTAGATTTCAAAGTTTATTGAAATCGTGCTGATAAGTACATTTAAAAAAAATTGGTTCAACTTTTGGAACCAATGGATTTTAAAAGAGTTGTTCTTGGTATGTCTATGCCAATTGTTTCAGCTAGACAGAAGTTGATTTAAAAATATCAAAAAGAATTTTTATATCATCCGTGCATTTGATACAAGGGTGGTAAAAAGATGGAGTTGTTAATGCAATTAAACCTGGTGGGATGTGATCTTAGGATTAACAAACCACTATGGTAAGATGTATAATGACGAAGTCATAAATTGACGAAGTCCTCAATGTACTATTAAGAGTACGGTACCATGACGTCATAAAACGTTTTGATGTATTGCGAAAAGAATTTAAAGAAGTAGTCGATGTCAATTGAGTTGACTAGGCGAATGTTTCAAGTGATGTCCAATTTATTTGTATGGTCTAAGCTATTTGATTCGGCTAGACAAATAGTACTTAAGTCTGAGGTGAACATACCCCGAAATGGGGATATACGATGGGTTGATCAGCTACGTATGGAAAGAGGTAGTTTACCTTCTTTGTGATTGTAAACTTACCGTGGAAAGAAAGGGTTACGGCGAAAGGCTGTTTAACCTAGTAAAGAGTTCATGGTCAATTTGACCCCTCAGCAAAAGTATGAGATATTTTAAAGGATATTTTATATTCCTCGTTATTCCTTCTACTTCATGATTCTTGATAGGTTATGGAAGTTAGAATGATGGAAAGATAAGAACTTTTTTGAAGAGAAGTTGAGAATAAGTGTAAGCTAAAATTTTGAGAATGAAATTCTGTGAAGAAGGGAAGAATGTGAGAACCCGGGTAAGGGTTTGGTTTTAAAAAATTCCGAGGACGGAATTTTTATAAAGAGGGAAGAATGTAACAACATAGAATTTTAGATTATCCAGAGTTTGGGTATAAAGAATTAGTTATTAACAAAATGAATTTTTATTAATACTATTCTGTGCTAAGTGTTTATTAATCGTTTTATGACCTAGGATGATTATAAGTCCGGAGTATTCTGGCTACATGCTAGTTTAAGCGAGTAAGAATTTTCAAGACGAAAATGAAAGTTTTTCGAGAACAAAATTATTTCAGGGAAAAAAGAAGAAATAGGTACTATTCATCAGTTTCTGCTCTGAGTTTTATTTTGAAATTCCGAGAAGTTAATGATTACGTAAAATGTTGAGACGTGATGGAATATTCAATAATATTTCAGTTATGGCAAAAACGAAGTTTTCGCCTACGGACGTAAAACCTAAGGGTTAGGAAAAGTAATTTTCGAGAATTTTAATGAGTACATATAATAACTAGGGTTATTATGTGTGAGAGATACGAGTATAATACTAGTTATTATACGAGTATAATACACAGATTAGTACGACGTATAATACGAATATCGTACGAATGATATACGAAGAGAATACGAGATTACGAGAATGCAATTCGTAGAATATGATTAGTCTTAATGGACTTTGAGTTCATGGACTTTGTAGAATTCAATTGGACTTGGATTATGTCAATCCCAATGATATGTAAAATCAAGCCCAAGATAGGCCCAATAAGAATTAAGGTTAAGGCCCAACCCAATAAAAGTAACCGCGGATCGAACCGATGGGTAAACGGATGCGTAATAACCATTCGGGCAACCCATGGGATGACCCATGGGCATGTGGGCCAGCCACATGGCCACCAAGTAAGGGTGGAGGCCAAGTTTACTTGGTGGCTAAGTGTTGGAGGAGGTGGGAATAGTAAGGAGGTGGGGGATGATGACCAAACTACCCCTAGCCTTGAAATTCTATAAATAGGCTTATGTTCACTATTTTGGGATTTTGAAAATCCTATTACTTGAGAGAGAGAGAGAGAGAGAGAGCTCAGATGAAGAAGGAGAAGGAAGAGATTAAGCATGAAGGTTCGGATCAAAAGTGATCGTGAAATAGAAAAACTTGCAAATTAACGGCTTTGTATAACGGAAGAAGAATAAAGAAGAACGGTAACCCGAACCCTAGTTCTTCTAATATTTTTTCTTTAAGTTTTTATGTTCAAAAACATAGGTTAACGAGAATAGAAAGAAGAAAATTTTAGAAATAATTTCATATGGTTGAAATCATGAGAAAATGAAGAAATAAGAACTTAAATTTAGTTTATAAATTTCTTAAGGAAGTATAAGATTCGTGAGGATTTTGAGCGATCCGAATGAATATTGTGAACGAGTAGATGAATTAACTAAGGAATGAAGTTCTATAACATCAAATTCCAAGAAAAAGTAGAATCGTAATAAAAAATATCGATTAAAACGAAAACACGAAGAACGTTGTTGATGGACAAATTTAAAACCATCGTAGGATAATTGTTGTTGATGGACAAGTTTAAAACCATCGTAGGATAATTGTTGTTGATGGACAAGTTTAAAACCATCGCGTATAAGTTAGTTGCATATTTCTTGGTTAGGAATGGTAGGAACGTTCATGAAGAACGGATTAAAACATAGCTATAACGAAGTTATGGCGAAATTTCGTAAAAGATGAACGAGAATTAGAAAGTTAGTAAATGAACCTGAGCATGTAGGGTTTCATAAGAATGTAAGAGAATGTAGAAAATGTGAGTCGTGGACTCAAGAATGAACGAGTTTCGAGTTCGGATGACCGAATTACGGGCGAACGAGCGAAGAACGTTAAAAGCGTAAAAATGGACGGACGGTGAAGATGAAGCCAATCGAATTACACGTTAACGGATTCAGAATGAAGTTCTATCTAAGGGGTATTAAAGTACGTAAGATAAGGAAGAGAATGGCTTTGTAATGACCTAGTTATGAGTTATAACGAAGAAGTTATGAGATCGGGAAGTAAGCGTCTCGAATTAGATTTAACACTTAGAAAAATTAATAGGGTTTAGACTTAGCGCCGCAGCGCCGGCTGAGCTTTGAGAAGTGGCACCGCAGCGCAAGCTCGGAGCCTCAGGTACTATTAGTTGGCGCCGCAGCGTGACAGATAATGAAGGGTTTGGCGCCGCAACGCCAGACCAAAGGGAATAGAGAGACGTGGGTCGCGTCGCAGTGCAAGAGATAGGAAGAGGCACGGCGCCACAGCGCCGGTGCAGGGCGATGCCCAGAAAGGAGATTTTTATTTCTTAATTACTGGGGGATATACAAGAAAGAATTATGAACATCTAGTTCACGTAATGTAACACTTCATCAAGTCTTCTAAATCTTTAGTGAAGGTTGAACGGAAAAATTAAAATAGATTAAAGGATAGAGAATGTAAGCGCTAGATTACGTAACCGATATCCGGGGACCGTAGTCGTAATAAATGAACGTGAGGGATTACTATGGTTATGATTCCTTAGACGTTGAGTGACGAAGGTAATGAATAACATTTCGATGTTATGTCATGGTATGGGGAGATAAGTGTAAAGCGTTTAGACATTTTGAATGCAACGTTGTTGCGATGAACGATCGATCTTAGCATACAATAAACGGTATGGCTTTGACATTAAGAAAGAATAATGAACATGGGGTTCATGGGTTGAATAACGATTGAATGAAATTGAAACCTTGAGTAAAGGTTGAATGAGAGATTAAGAGACGAGCAACGTAAACATCGAATACGTAAACGATCCTCGTGAATCGTATTCGCGTCAGACTAACGTTCTAAGTGTACAATGGTTGTATGACTTGGACGTTGACGAAGGTAGTATGTAAGATATGAATTATCATAAGAAAGCTATAAGGAATAAGAAGTTGACTTAACGAACATTATAGTTTAATAGTTCGTATAAGTTAAGATAAGTTTAGGTTGTGGTACAATCGTAACTTTGATGGTTGACATATGGGAGCTGGGCCAAACAATTCCTTCAGAGAGCGAAGGTATATACAAAACTGGCAACCAATCTAACTCACTGTGTGAGCAGTGTAGATGAGACGGGAACTTGTTTGTTGGTTATTTGTGCGAAATCACTCAGAGTACCATATGGACTACTAGCAGAGACACGATGTGTGCTGAGTCCGAGGAGAGTTATAAGAAGAAGATAAGAATGTAAATCATCCAAGATGATAAATGTATGAATAAGACATCTTCGTATGTCATAAAGCCATAAACTGGTAATGAAAGTTAGTCGCGTAAGCTTAAATTACAAGAACGCGAAAACCAATGCGTAAGTCAAGTATATGACTAAATTGTATACTTTAGCTGTAAGAAATTTTACAGGCAAGAGTGAGCAAACAGGACCCACTTGAAATAACAATAAGTAAATCTTTAAACTTTTACATCAATTGCCAATATTAGGCTCAATAGAACTGAACAATATATTCTATTAACTTTCTGAAACTTATAACATTCACTGAGGGTCTAATGACCACGAATCATGTCCACAGTTATAAGTAATCTTTCAACTTTAACTTTAATAGTCATAAGACTATAAGGACTCCACGTACTTAGGGGGATCAACCCTTCGTACAATGTATTGTGTACAACCATTTCAGCGCTAAGTGTAAACCTTTTTTAAAAGAGTTGTTCATCTCAGTATTTAGAATACAAGTCCGCACCAAAGTAAGTTTGGTTTAGATAAGCTTTCAAGGGAATTTGGAATTCAACGAACATCAACTAAGGAGTAGCTGAATAAAACCAATAACACTATACTATAGAATAATCGTGATTGAATCAATCATAGTAAACTAAAGTCATACTTTAGGAATAATCTAATTGCATACAATTTGAATAACTATAGCATACCTTGCTTGAACAATACTAAGCAAAGGTTAATTAGAATTGAATACTAAGCATGCATAGCAATTTGAACGATAGAAATGTTCAACATTAGTATATATAGTTGTGCATGCTAAACAACAAGTTAAATACAAGAATAACTTGCTCCAGCATAACTTACATCATTGTATTGTAATCGAATTGAAAACAGTAATTGAATTAACAAGATAATAGATTAGAAAAATTGCTCAACGATAGCTAGATACTTGCACAATTATAAAAGTAGAGTTAGAGAACTTGCACAATGAAGTTTTGAGTTAAAGAACTTGCCTTGCGCGTAGATTAAACCGTTATAATCAAAATCACAATATCCTATATACATATGTTAACATGATATGATTAGTCATAATAAACACTACATCACGTATGGTTTTAATTGTCTAACCATGTAATCAAATCATATTCCTAAACGATAATAAATTCGTTAGGTATTAACATTATGTTCGTTCAACATATTACAACACTATAATGACAGAATTTATTTGGTCTTGTAGTATTATTATCAAAATTTCAGACTTCTGTGCAAGACATAAGTCATTTCAGAACATTTTGCTAAGTGGCGCCGCGGCGCCACAGTTTGAACTGTGGGCCGAGCTGCGGCGCTGATGTGGCGCTCCGGCGCGAGATTTATAAAGGGACTCGGCGCTGCGGCGCGAAGTCCGGCGCTGACTTCGGCGCTGCGGCGCGAAGTCCGGCGCTGCGGCGCGAAGCCTGGCTGGGGCGCTGATTTTGACACTGGGGCGCGAAACTTGACGCTGGAGCGTGAATTTTGATGTTGGGGCTCCGAAACTCACAGAACCAAACTGAAGAAAAAAGCCAAAGCTACTGTCACAAATCTTAACAATAATTCACCCAAAACAACATGTATAATTAGTATAAATTACACATAATTGCTAACAATCATCCATATACCAATTACTAACCACTAATTAACATTATCATAGACTAATTCTTTGAAAACTGTGACAACCCTAAAATAGGTCCATTCCATCCAACCTATTCTGAGTCGCCAAATACATGGTACAGAAAACAACTACAACTTTATTACAACAATTGTCGTGCAAAATACAACAACAAATATGCTGTGAGTTTGGATACAAATATATACCAAATGTGACATTGAACACCATCATGTATCAGCACCTCACAAAGGTACCTTATATAAAGGTACCTTATATAAAGGTACAATCAAAAACTGTTTTAGAAACCAGAATCTTTGGGAAGTGCTCAAGGAAACTTTCGTACATGGGAGGCCATGCTTCTAGGTTATGATAGATATCATATGGCCACAGAATTATCCTTGGTTGACCCAATAGACCCCAAAGAAAAATGAGAAGATTACTATCATATTCTTTCCAATGGTGAGTCTTCTCTTGACTTATCATTATCTCCACGGTCTCTAATTGAGAATTATACTTCAAACAAACACCAAGATTATATAGGTAGTGCTCGTATATATACTCAGCAAGTGGATGAGCACATCCCTGTCTTATTGTGACACGAGATTGTATATCATTAGACATCTTGTATGATAGTGGCAAAACACCCTTCCAACGTTGGATTCGCTTCACCCTAGATGATTCACCAAATATAACTACTAAATGATGACCACCGTTCTATTCCCCTGTTACCCCCGCTCGACCCAGCTACACTCTTATTACCTGAAAGGAATTGTGAACAGAAGGGTGAGCACAACTAGCCCAGTAAAGAATATCATGACTAAAGATAAATAAATTATCAATAGTCTTCATCAATAATAAATCAGAGATTTAGAACATATGGAAGATGATAAAAAATTTCAACCATAGTTGCAGCGGAACGAGCAATCCATTAGAAGAGTCAAATAGACTATAAAGTCTATTATCTTCTCCATGTTAAAAATCCACCAATAATATTTTATCCCTGTAACATCAATCAATAGTTCTGGTCTACAATCATATAAATAACTCATAATCATAATTATGATTCTAAATTCCTCTTCTCATCCAGGACAAAGATAATTTTCATCACTTGTCTTTACCTGAAACATCAAAGATCATGGTTATACCAAATCACAATTCTTGTTCATAATCATACTAATAATTTCATCTTTGTACTATGGGCCAAAGATATTCGTCAACAGTTTATCTTTGCACTACTGGCCAAAGATATTCAACAACAGTTCATCTTTGCACTACAAGCCAATGATATTCAACAACATATCATCTTTGTACTACAGGCCAAAGATATTCACCAACAGTTCATATTTGCACTACAGGCCAAATATATTCATCAACAGTTCATATTTGCACTACATGCCAAATATATTAATATCTCAAAGAATTATAATCATTTTAGAATTTATATAAACAATAATTATAACCATGTTGATCAATTCACCTTTGCACTTAAGCTTAAGATATTCAATTATAAATTCAATGATCATGATCATACCAGTCACAATTCAACTTTGCACTACAGGCCAAAGAGAACCCTAGTCATGATCATACCAATAATCTACCCATCTTTACACTCCAGTGAAAGAGAATTTCAACATCAAGGTTATAAAAACATTATATATAATAGTAAAATCAATATAATCAAAACATCTAGATTTAATCTCAAGAGTAATATTCATAAATCAACTATAATTTAGTTAGAAAAAGAAACCAATTTTGTCGTGAATAGTACCCGTGAATAGTAAATCGTGAATAGTAATTCGTGAATAGTAACTCGTGAATAGTAACCCCGACACAAAAAGGTAGAAATTTCATAATAAAATTCATACCAATATTTCGGTATAATGATATTGAAAGAATAACATTTCTTAAGCTTATAAACAATTTATTTTAATTGTTTACACTTTACTAAATAATACATTTAATCATCCTAAAATGTCAAACTCATAAGATTTCATCACCAATAACCAAAAATCCTCATCAAAAATTTGCATATACCTCATATAGGATTCTCAAGCCATAAAATCCTATTTTCTAATTTTCTTACTTCACAAAACATATTTAATTCATTTACTCATAACTAGATCCTTTTCATGAAAAATACCAAATCAGTTCCAAAAATATTTCTTTTCTGGGATTTAGCAAAATATAGTCCCATAGTGAACATATATTTTTCTCAGAATTTTTAAAAGTCATTTACTATTTTTCATATGGCCAAAACAGCCGAATATTTAGACATTTATCAAAAATTGTACTTTTATCTAAAAATTCTGAAATTCCCAAAGTATACTCCTATCATATACATGTACTCCCAATAAAAATTTTATCAATTTTAGAGTTAACCACAAGAAGTTATAAGCGGTTACTTATAAAATAGTCTTTTCTTATAAAATTCATAACTCTTAATCTATACATCCAAAAATCACCATTTTTGGACACGATCAATAAAACTCATCAAAATATCATTTCAAATTTTTCCAGAATTTTCTAAAGTTCAGAAAAATTACGAAACTGAAAATCATAACAACCCTTAAAATCCCTTACTATCCCTTACCTCAAAAGTGCAGTATTTCTGACTGGAATGCAAAGCCGAAGGAAACTTGCACTGAATAGCAACTCTCAAAGTATCTAAATACTCACAAAATATGCTTCATAATATAGAGAGAGAAAGAGAGAAAGCTTATGTTTCTGGTGTGATTTTTAATTCTAACTTAGCCCTCTATTTATAGGAAAATTTTAGTAGGCTTGACCTGCACTCTGATGGCTTTACCTGCTACTATTCCCACCCACCACATTTGAAATATAATTCAGCACATTTCTTCACTAACCACAAGTGGGGCCCACCAATTATATAATTTTCCACCAAAATGATTAACTCCGAAAATTCAACAATTTCTAAACCAGTCATCTCGTAAAATTCATAACAAATCATACGTTCATTTTTAACGGTTCAAAATTTGTGGACATATACTCAACTTATATATGTATAACATATCCAAATATTACCACGATCCAACGGTCGGATTAAAAATTATAACCCTCGCAAAATATCTCAAAAAATAATTTGATTTTTAATACCTCCGTTCCGACAAAAATACAGATAAAACACCTCAACATTAACTCCTTCATTTTTAACCACAAAAATATATCCCTAATTTATATCCACATAAAATAAATATTTCCTTATCATATGAATCAATAATTAATTATTCACAGATAATATTACAGAATCACATTTATGACAATCAGGCCGTTCCCAGGAAAGAGGGGGCTTTCCAATAAGAATTTCTCCTTACTGGCGCGCAATTAAATGACCAAACCTCTCCTTAGACAGAACTTTCTAGACATTGTCAATAATGCTATCTAATAATATTATTTAAATAATATGAATTATTGATCTGATAATGGAAAATACTGTGCAGCAACAATTATTGAAACAACAATAATATAAAATATCAATGCAGCAATTATTGAATTAATAATAAAATATTGAACAGTAATTACTGTAACAATTATTGAGTAGTGCCTTCTTACGTAAGAATCAATAATTTCAAAAATACTGTGCAATACCGTGTGCTACTGTGCAATAACGCGTATTACTGTATTTTAACCACCGGGTATTCCAATAGTGTTAACGGTAACAACTACGCCGTTAATTATAAAAACTCAATTTTTTGTCGTTATCTTCATCCGACAGTTATTATGTTATGGGGCCCATAAATGGTTGCGCCGTCGTACGAATATTCTCCGACAGAAAGAATATTCCACGACCAAACGAATATTCCCCGACAACAATGATTATTTTATAACCACTTGTTTATTTTGAAAAGTTTTCATATTTCACCTATAACTTTAACTTTTTATCAATTTAACCATTTACTGAATTGTAATTACAAGAAAAATTGAATACTTTTATTTCATAAAATTCGGGGTCTTACAAAAACACTGTGTTTTAAAAAATTAAACTCCATTGACGAAATATCAATTTGCAGTGAATGTAATTTACACTATTATTAACCAAATTTGATTCCTTTGAAATACAAGTATACCGATATATATCCCAATTAACATGTATAGTCCAATTTCTCAGTTAGCATACAATTATATATATATAACCTTTGATAAATTCTACACTCAAGTTCGTACTCACATGTTTCCACTGTGAAAAATCAATTTATTGAATACGTAATTTAGCATACAACACACACACACACACACACACACACACACACACACACACACACACACACACACACATATATATATATATATATATATATATATATATATATGCTAACTATAACAATTATAACAATAAAAACACGTAATATCATAACCAACTCTAGAACATGTTTTACAGATAATTTTTGGTAAAAACCTTAACAGAGTGAATGACTTTCAAGAACACAGACTATCAAATTCACAGTAAGTATATAGCGTGAAACATATATGATTACATACCCATAATTTAAGGTTATAAGCACCTACCTTTTTGTTGATTTTAGAAAACTTTGTTGTTCACTGATAATGATAATCTCAGAGCTTTTCTCTCTCTGTCTCTCTCTCAACTATCTCAGACAAATTTCAAATGTTGATTAGGCTTAAGCCAAAATAGCATATACGTAATATTAACTAAAACCAACGCTTACCTTTAAAACTAAAACGTATAAAACTGACGCTCAACTAATGATCGTATTAATTTAGCGGTTACCCAAAATAATATATATTATATATATTTTATTTATTTAATTAATAATTTAAATTCAAAAGAAATCCAAAAATCATAAAGCTTTGTTTGGCAACCCATTAAAATTTAAATGATTAATATACTTAAACCTTATTTAGCAAAACTAAATTAAAATTACTTTAATTTATTTTAATAACTCTTTATAACATAGTTATTTATCACTCTTTATGAAATAACAATTTATTAAATAAATTACTTAATCACATAACTCAATCCACATAACGCATTAACTATTTAACAAATAAATAATTAACTAATCAAATTAATTATTTAGCAAATAAATAATTAACTAAATCAACTCAATCAATTTGAACAATTACTTATTCAATAATAAACACATCCAATAAATATTTATATAAATCAATAAATATTTATAACTTACTTTAAAAAAAAATCTGGAATATTACAAATGGTACTACGAAGTAGTACGGGAAGAAGAGCTCATATTGAGTTGTAAAGGATAGCATACGAATTAAAAAAAATTCGTATTAAGTAAAGAGAAATTTAGAAGTTGTAAGATTTCAATTGAGGACTTATGTGATGGCTGAGTTGTATGAACCTTTGTATGGGCAGAGGTTTGTGCTTGGTGTAACAACTACTCAGTTTATTACAGTGATAATCATTGGAATTGGTTGCGCTATTAAGATGTATATGACGAGAAGGTGAATTTTTTCTCCTGTATATACTTGATAGGTAGAGAACGATAAAGTAGGTGCGAGTTCTTGAAACTCATACTTATGGTAACTTCGTGACTCATAATAATATTGTATGTTTTCGAACGTCTCAGCGAATGGACGCCTAAGGTCTATCTGGATGTTCTTAAACTCATACTATTATGGAAAGTTCTTGAACTCGTAATGTGTGGTAAGTTGATGGACTGTATTAAAGTATAGAGATGTTTAGACTGAAAATGAAGTATTTTCAGTAGACTTAGCATTGAAGGTGCTAGAGAAGTTTAAGTATTATCGCAGTAAGACAATGAAAGAAGATGGAGAATAGGATAATACTAGTTATTATACGAGTATAGTACGAAGATTAGTACGACGTGTAATACGAATATCGTACGAATGATATACGAAGAGAATACGAGAATGGAATGCGTAGAATACGATTACTCTTAATGGACTTTGAGTTCATGGACTTTGTTGAATCCAATTGGACTTGGATTATGTCAAGCCCAATGATTTGTGAAATCAAGCCCAAGATAGGCCCAATAAGAACTAGGGTTAAGGCCCAAACCAAGAAAAAAAATCGCGAATCGAACCGATGGGTAAACGGGTGGGTAATAACCATTGGGGCAACCCATGGGATGACCCATGGGCATATGGGCTGGCCAATTGGCCACCAAGTAAGGGTGGAGGCCAAGTTTACTTGGTGGCTAAGTGTTGGAGGAGGTGGGAATAGTAAGGAGGTGGGGGATGATAACCAAACTACCCCTAGCCTTGAAATTCTTTAAATAGAAAGCTTATGTTCATTATTTTGGGATTTAGAAAATCCTATAACTTGAGAAAGAGAGAGAGGGAGAGAGAGAGAGAGAGAGAGAGCTCGAATGAAGAAGGAGAAGGAAGAGATTGAGCATGAAGGTTTGGATCAAAAGTGATCGTGAAATAGAAAAGCTTGCAAATTGCCGACTTTGTATAATGGAAAAAGAATAAAGAAGAACGGTAACCCGAACCCTAGTTCTTCTAATATTTTTTCTTTAAGTTTTTATGTTCAAAAACATAGCTTAACGAGAATAGAGAGAAGATAATGTTAGAAATGATTTCATATGGTTGAAATCATGACAAAAAGAAGAAATAAGAACTTAGAAATTTAGTTTATAAATATCTTAAGTATAAGATTCGTGAGGATTTTGAGCGATCCGAAAGAATATTGTGAATGAGTAGAGGAATTAAGTAAGGAATGGTATTCTATAACATCAAATTCTAAGAAAAAGTAGATTCGTAATCCAAAATATCGATTAAAATGAAGAACACGAAGAACGTTGTTGATAGACAAATTTAAAACCATCGTAGGATAATTGTTGTTGATGGACAAGTTTAAAACCATCGTAGGATAATTGTTGTTGATGGACAAGTTTAAAACCATCACGTATAAGTTAGTTGCATATTGCTTGGTTAGGAACGGTTGGAACGTTCATGAAGAACGGATTAAAACGTACCTATAACGAAGTTATGACGAAATTTTATAAAAGACGAACGAGAATTAGAAAGTTAGTAAATAAACCTGAGCATGTAGCGTTTCATAAGAATGTAAAAGAATATAGAAAATGTGAGTCGTGGACTCAAGAATGAACGAGTTTCGAGTTCGGATGACCGAATTACGAAAGAACGAGCGAAGAACGTTAAAAGCATAAAAATGGACGGAGGGTGAAGATTAAGCCAATTGAATTGCACGTTAATGGATTCAGAATGAAGTTCTGTCTAAGGGGTATTAAAGTACGTAAGATAAGGAAGATAATGGCTTTGGAATGACGTAGTTCTGAGTTATAACGAAGAAGTTATGAGATCGGGAAGTAAGCGTCTCGAATCAGATTTAACACTTAGAAAAATTTCTAAGGTTTAGGCTTGGAGCCGCAGCGCCGGCTGAGCTTTGAGAAGTGGCGCCACAGCGCGAGCTCGGAGCCTCACGTACTATTAGTTGGCGCTGTAGCATGAGAGATAATGAAGGGTTTGGCGCCGCAGCGCCAGACCAAAGGGAAGAGGGAGACTTGGGTCGCGCCGCAGTGCAAGAGAGATGAAGAGGCACGTCGCCACATCGCCGGTGCAGGCCAATGCCCAGAAAGGAGATTTTTATTTCTCAATTACTGGAGGATATGCAAGAAAGAATTATGAACGTCTAGTTCATGTAATGTAACACTTCATCAAGTCTTCTAAATCTTTAGTGAAGGTTGAACGGAAAAATTAAAATTGATTAAAGGATAGAGAATGTAAGCGATAGATTACGTAACCGATATCCGGGGACCGTAGTCGTAATAAATGAACGTGAGGGATTACTATGGTTATGATTCCTTAGACGTTGAGTGACGAAGGTAATGAATAACATTTTGATGTTATGTCATGGTAAGGGGAGATAAGTGTAAAGCGTTTAGACACTGTGAATGCAACGTTGTTGCGATGAACGATCGGTCTTAGCATACAATAAACGGTATGGCTTTGACATTAAGAAAGAATAATGAACATTGGGTTCATGGGATGAATAACGATTGAATGAAATTGAAACCTTAAGTAAAGGTTGAATGAGAGATTAAGAGACGAGCAACGTAAACGTCGAATACGTAAACGATCCTCGTGAATCGTATTCGCGTCAGACTAACGTTCTAAGTGTACAATTGTTGTATGACTTGGACGTTGACGAAGGTAGTAAGTAAGATATGAATTATCATAAGAAAGCCATAAGGAATAAGAAGTTGACTTAACGAACATTATAGTTTAATAGTTCGTATAAGTTAAGATAAGTTTAGGTTGTGGTACAATCATCTGGGCTAAACAATTCCTTAAGAGAACGAAGGTATATACAAAACTGGCAACCGAGTATAGGGTTATTATACGTGAGAGATACGAGTATAATACTGGTTATTATATGAGTATAGTATGAAGATTAGTACGACGTATAATACAAATATCGTACGAATGATATACGAAGAGAATACGAGAATGGAATGCGTAGAATACGATTACTCTTAATGAACTTTGAGTTCATGGACTTTGTAGAATCCAATTGGACTTGGATTATGTCAAGCCCAATGATTTGTGAAATCAAGCCCAAGATAGGCCCAATAAGAATTAGGGTTAAGGCCCAAACCAAGAAAAGAAATCGCGGATCGAACCGATGGGTAAACGGATGGGTAATAACCATTGGGGCAACCCATGGGATGACCCATGGGCATGTGGGCCGGCCACTTGGCCACCAAGTAAGGGTGGAGGCCAAGTTTACTTGGTGGCTAAATTTTGGAGGAGGTGGGAATAGTAAGGAGGTGGGGGATGATAACCAAACTACCCCTAGCCTTGAAATTCTATAAATAGAAAGCTTATGTTCATTATTTTGGGATTTAGAAAATCTTATAACTTGAGAGAGAGAGGGGGAGAGAGAGAGAGAGCTCGGATGAAGAAGGAGAAGGAAGAGATTGAGCATGAAGGTTTGGATCAAAAGTGATCGTGAAATAGAAAAGCTTGCAAATTGCTGGCTTTGTATAATGGAAGAAGTATAAAGAAGAACGGTAACCCGAACCCTAGTTCTTCTAATATTTTTTCTTTAAGTTTTTATGTTCAAAAACATAGCTTAACGAGAATAGAGAGAAGATTGTGACAACCCGAAAATTCGGTTTGTCCAGAATTTAAGTTTAAAGAATTAGTTATTAATAAAATGAATTATTATTAATACTATTTTGTGCTATGTGTTTATTAATCGTTCTATAACCTAGAATGATTATAAGTCGGGAGGATTCTGGCTACGAGCTAGATTGAACGAGTAAGAATTTTTAAGACGAAAATAAAAAATTTTCGGGAATAAAATATTTTCGGGGAAAAAGGCGAAATAGGCACTATTCATCAGTTTCTGCTCGGAGATTTATTTTGAAATTCCGAGAAGTTATAGATTACGTTTAATTCTGAGACGTCATAGAATATTCAATAATATTTCAGTTATGGCAAAAACGAAGTTTTCTCTTGCGGACTCAAAACCTAAGGATTTAGAAAAGTGAGTTCCGAGAATGTTATAATCACGTATAATAATTAGGGTTATTATGCGTGAGAAATATGAGTATAATACGAGTTATTATACGAGTATAGTATGAAGAGTAGTACGACGTATAATACGAATATCGTACGAACAATATACGAAGAGAATACGAGAATACGAGAATGGAATGTGTAGAATACGGTTAGTCTTAATGGACTTTGAGTTCATGGACTTTGTAGAATCCAATTGGACTTGGATTATGTCAAGCCTAATGATTTGTGAAGTTAAGCCCAATAAGAATTAGGGTTAACGCCCAAACCAAGAAGATAAACCGCGGATCGAACCGATGGGTAAACGGATGGGTAATAACCAATGGGGCAACCCATGGGGTGACCCATAGAGCAAGAGGGGAGGCCACTTGGCCACCAAGTAAGGGTGGTGACCAAGTAAACTTGGTTGCTAAGTTGTTAAGGAGGTGTGAATAGTAAGGAGGTGGGGCGGTGAAATGACTAAATTCCCCTAAGCCTTGAAAATCTATAAATAGGAAGCTTAATCTCATTTTCTAGGATTTTGAAAATCCTAGAACTTGAGAGAGAGAGAGAGAGAGAGAGCTCGGTTGGAAGTGGAAGAGGAAGAGAATGAGCATGAATGCTCGGATCAAAAGTGATCATGAAATAGAAAAGCTCACAAATCGTCGGCTTTGTCTAACGGAAGAGGATTAAAGAATAAGGTAATCCGAACCCTAATTCTTCTATTTATTTTCTCTAAGTTTTTATGTTTAAGAACACAACATAATGAGAATAAGGAGTAAAAGATATTGAGAATGATTTCATATGGTTGAAATCATGAGAAAATAAGAAATAAGGAATAAGAAATTTAGTTTATAAATTTCTTAAGGAAGTTTAAGATTCGTGAGGATTTTGAGCGATCCGAATGAATTATAAGAATGTGTAGGTCAAATAAGTAAGGAATGGTGTTCTATAACATCAAATTCCAAGAAAAAGTAGAATCGTAATCCAAAATATTGATTAAAATGAAGAACGAACGAAGAACGCGAAGAACACGCGAAGAACACGAAGAACGTTGTTGATGGACAAATTTAAAACCATCGTAGTGTAAATGTTGTTGATGGACAAGTTTAAAACTATCTCGTATAAGTTATATGTTCATTGCTTGGTTAGGAACGTTAGAAACGTTCATGAAGAACGGATTAAAATTGAGCTATAACGAAGTTATGGCGAAATTTTCGTAAAGGACAGAACGAGAATTAGAAAGTTAGTAAATTAACCTGAACGTGTAGGGTTTCATAAGAATGTAAGAGAACGTATAAAATATGAGTCGTGGACTCAAGAACAAACGAATTCCGAGTTCAGATGACCGAATTACGGACGAACGAACGAAGAACGTTAAAAACGTTAAAATGAACGATGGGTGAAGATTAAGCCAATTGAATGGCATATTAACGGATTCAGAACGAATTTCTGTCTGTGGATAATCGAAGTACATAAGATAAGGAAGAGAATGGCTAAGGAACGACTCCGTTCTGAGTTATAACGAAGAAGTTATGAGATTTCGAAATCGACGTCTCAAGCTTGTAAAAGACTTAGAAAATTTTTCTAGGTTTCATGCTCGGCGCCGCAGCGCGAGTCGTGCCTTGGAGGCCGGCGCCGTAGTGCGAGATCGGCCATAACCTTCTGGAGAGTGGCGCCGTAGCGCGAGAGATAACAAAGGACTTGGCGCCGCAGCGCCAGTCTGGAAAGAGAAGAGAGAGAAGTAGCTCACACCGCAACGCGAGAGGAAAGGAAGGGCACGGCGCCGCAGCGCCGGTGCAGGGCAATGCCCAGAAATGAGATTTTTATTTCTCAGTTACTGAGGGATGTGCAAGAAAGAAGTATGAACATATAGTTCATGTAATGTAACACTTAATCAAGTGTCTTAAACCTTTAATAAAGGTTGTACAAAAAGATTAAATGAGATTAAAAGATAGAGAATGTAAGCAATAGATTACGTAACCGATATCCGGGGACCGTAGTCGTAATGAACGAACGTGAGGGATTGCTATGATTGTGATTCCTTAGACGTTGAGTGACGAAGGTAATGAATAACATTTTGATGTTATGACATGGCATTGTAAGATGAACGTAAAGCGTATAGACGCTGTGAACGCAACGTTGTTGCGAAGAACGATCGGTCTTAGCATACAACGAACAATATGGCTTTGAAATTAAGAAAGATTAATGAACATGGGGTTCATGGGATGGATAACAATTGAAAGCGATTAAAACCTTGAATAAAGGTTGAATGAGAGATTAAGAGACGAGCAACGTGAACGTTGAATACGTAAACGATCTTCGTAAATCGTATTCGCGTTTGACGAACGTTCTAAGTATACCCTAGTTGTATGACTTAGATGTTGATGAAATTAGTAAGTAAGATACGAATGGTATCAAGAAAGCCGTAATGTAATGAAGAATGTTGATTAACCGTGAATGGTGAAGAAACTGAGTTGAAGACAATAACGTATAACGTTAAGAAGCTGAGTTAATAAGTATAACTCGGACAAACGTTACGAGTTGAAGGAACCTGACGTCGTAAGGTATGAATAAGTTCATATAAAATGTTTAAAGCTATGACCTCGTAGTATTGACATTGAAGGATCGTTCCAAGTATATAAAAAACTATATGATTTAGACGATAAAGAATGAATCATGAGGTATGGCATTTAGTTGCCAGAAAGCTGTAAGGAATATAAGTTTGACTTAACGAACATTATAGTTTAATGGTTCGTATAAGTTAAGAGAAGTTAGGTTGTAGTACAATTGTAACCTTTGATGGTTGACATATGGGAGTTGGGCTAAACAATTCCTTCAGAGAGCGAAGGTATATACGAAACTGGCAACCGATCTAACTCACGGTGATGGCAGTGTAGATGAGACGGGAACTTGTTTGTTGGTTATTTTTGGGAAACCACTCAGAGTACCATATGGACTACTAACAGAGAAGCGATGTGTACTGAGTCCTAAGAGAAGTATAAGAAGAAGATAAGAATGTAAATCATCAAAGATGAGAAACGTTTTGAGTAAGACATCTCAGTATGTCATGAAACCGTAAACTGGTAATGAAAGTTAGTCGCGTAAGCTTAAATTTCAAGAACGCGAACCTTAAGAAGTAAAGTTAAGTAAACCAATTCGTAAGTTAAGTATATGACTAATTGGTGTACGTGTTATTTTTCTTATGTGCTACATAGGAATGGGAATGAGCAGTTCAGCGTAAGTTGTAGCTGTGCGTAAGGCAAGTCTCCTAACTTCATTCATATTTTAAATGAATGCTAGTTTCTAAAACTTCTCAGATGTTGAACTTGAGAAGTTCTGTCTATGTGCAAATGTGCGATATTTGTACAAGGTGGTAGAATGTATAAGGCCTTGTGCCACAATGTGAATACTTCGGTGTTTCTTTGAGATGAAATGTTATGTGATTGAACTGTTCAATACAAGTATGTTCTGCTTATACATGAACCATTATTGTTAAGTCTATGCTAACGATTCTAGCCAGACAAAATGTGTATGAAAAAGGTAGAAGAATGAAAGTAATGTAAAGAGTATGTGATGAATGTTGTAAGATGATAGGAATCGAGACTATTCCTATTATTCAAACTGCTTCATAACCTTTGTTCGGTTATCGAAGTTCTGAAGAATGTTTAAACTCTTGAAGTTGTTGTTCAACTGTTATGACTTGTTGGGAAATTGAATGCTCACATTTGCTTGAAATGAAATACATTTTCAGCGAACGATGTTAGAAAGAACTTAAGGATCCCGTAAAGATCAAGCTAAGCGGTATCCAGATGAAGTGCCATTCAGAATGTGAATGAAAAAGAAGATCAAATGAAGACTTGTAATGTAGAAAGCTGAGAATTAAACTATAGACTAGTTTAATGAACTGTATGTATCCTTGGTGGTGGATAAAAGTCACTCTTGTAAGATGAAAGAAATAATATAATTATCATTATTTGTAATGAGAAAGGTTATAAGGTTTCGAGAACTTGGGAATTGAGAATGTATGTTATTATATTTCAATATATAATGATGTATGATTGGTAAGAAGTATGACAGTAACGCACGGAGTTCGGGTCTGAAGGTAGACCAGATTTCGGGGCGTTACATGTTGGTATCAAAGCTGATAGGTTATAAATCTTAGGTAAGAGTACCTAAGACTATAATCGTAAAGAGAAGGATAAGAAGATCACCACGTGATCATAGTAAATCGTAGTAACAGATGAGCTGTGAAACGATGAATGATTTATAGGTAATGCTATGAATGAATGGTACTACGAATTAGTACGAGAAGAAGAACTCTGATTGAGTTGTAAAGGATAGTATATGAATTAACTTTCGATGATTAATATACTTAAACCTTATTTGGCAAAACTAAATTAAAATTACTTTAATTTATTTTAATAACTCTTTATAACATAGTTATTTGTCACTCTTTATGAAATAACAATTTATTAAATAAATTACTTAATCACATAACTCAATCCACATAACGCATTAACTATTTAACAAATAAATAATTAACTAATCAAATTAATTATTTAGCAAATAAATAATTAACTAAATCAACTCAATCAATTTGAACAATTACTTATTCAATAATAAACACATCCAATAAATATTTATATAAATCAATAAATATTTATAACTTACTTTAAAAAAAATCTGGAATATTACAAACGGTACTATGAAGTAGTACGGGAAGAAGAGCTCATATTGAGTTGTAAAGGATAGCATACGAATTAAAAAAAATTCGTATTAAGTAAAGAGAAATTTAGAAGTTGTAAGATTTCAATTGAGGACTCATGTGATGGCTGAGTTGTATGAACCTTTGTATGGGCAGAGGTTTGTGCTTGGTGTAACAACTACTCAGTTTATTACAGTGATAATCATTGGAATTGGTTGCGCTATTAAGATGTATATGACGAGAAGGTGAATTTTTTCTCCTGTATATACTTGATAGGTAGAGAACAATAAAGTAGGTGTGAGTTCTTGAAACTCATACTTATGGTAACTTCGTGACTCATAATAATATTGTATGTTTTCGAACGTCTCAGCGAATGGACGCCTAAGGTCTATCTGGATGTTCTTAAACTCATACTATTATGGAAAGTTCTTGAACTCGTAATGTGTGGTAAGTTGATGGACTTTATTAAAGTATAGAGATGTTTAGACTGAAAATGAAGTATTTTCAGTAGACTTAGCATTGAAGGTGCTAGAGAAGTTTAAGTATTATCGCAGTAAGACAATGAAAGAAGATGGAGAATGGGATAATACTAGTTATTATACGAGTATAGTACGAAGATTAGTACGACGTATAATACGAATATCGTACGAATGATATACGAAGAGAATACGAGAATGGAATGCGTAGAATACGATTACTCTTAATGGACTTTGAGTTCATGGACTTTGTAGAATCCAATTGGACTTGGATTATGTCAAGCCCAATGATTTGTGAAATCAAGCCCAAGATAGGCCCAATAAGAACTAGGGTTAAGGCCCAAACCAAGAAAAAAAATCGCGGATCGAACCGATGGGTAAACGGATGGGTAATAACCATTGGGGCAACCCATGGGGTCTGCCAATTGGCCACAAAGTAAGGGTGGAGGCCAAGTTTACTTGGTGGCTAAGTGTTGGAGGAGGTGGGAATAGTAAGGAGGTGGGGGATGATAACCAAACTACCCCTAGCCTTGAAATTCTATAAATAGAAAGCTTATGTTCATTATTTTGGGATTTAGAAAATCCTATAACTTGAGAGAGAGAGAGAGAGAACTCGGATGAAGAAGGAGAAGGAAGAGATTGAGCATGAAGGTTTGGATCAAAAGTGATCGTGAAATAGAAAAACTTGCAAATTGCCGGCTTTGTATAATGGAAAAAGAATAAAGAAGAACGGTAACCCGAACCCTAGTTCTTCTAATATTTTTTCTTTAAGTTTTTATGTTCAAAAACATAGCTTAACGAGAATAGAGAGAAGATAATGTTAGAAATGATTTCATATGGTTGAAATCATGACAAAAAGAAGAAATAAGAACTTAGAAATTTAGTTTATAAATATCTTAAGTATAAGATTCGTGAGGATTTTGAGCGATCCGAAAGAATTTTGTGAATGAGTAGATGAATTAAGTAAGGAACGGTATTCTATAACATCAAATTCTAAGAAAAAGTAGAATCGTAATCCAAAATATCGATTAAAATGAAGAACACGAAGAACGTTGTTGATAGACACATTTAAAACCATCGTAGGATAATTATTGTTGATGGACAAGTTTAAAACCATCGTAGGATAATTGTTGTTGATGGAAAAGTTTAAAACCATCACGTATAAGTTAGTTGCATATTGCTTGGTTAGGAACGGTTGGAACGTTCATGAAGAACGGATTAAAACGTACCTATAACGAAGTTATGGCGAAATTTTGTAAAAGACGAACGAGAATTAGAAAGTTAGTAAATGAACCTGAGCATTTAGTATTTCATAAGAATGTAAGAGAATATAGAAAATGTGAGTCGTGGACTCAAGAATGAACTAGTTTCGAGTTCGGATGACCGAATTACGGACGAACGAGCGAAGAACGTTAAAAGCGTAAAAATAGACGGAGGGTGAAGATTAAGCCAATTTAATTGAACATTAATGGATTCAGAATGAAGTTCTGTCTAAGAGGTATTAAAGTACGTAAGATAAGGAAGATAATGGCTTTAGAATGACATAGTTCTGAGTTATAACGAAGAAGTTATGAGATCGGGAAGTAAGCGTCTCGAATCAGATTTAACACTTAGAAAAATTTCTAAGGTTTAGGCTTGGCGCCGCAGCGCCGGCTGAGCTTTGAGAAGTGGCACCACAACGCGAGCTCGGAGCCTCACGTACTATTAGTTGGCGCTGTAGCATGAGAGATAATGAAGGGTTTGGCGTCGCAGTGCCAGACCAAACGGAAGAGGGAGACGTGGGTCGCGCCGCAGTGCAAGAGAGATAAAGAGGCACGTCGCCACATCGCCGGTGCAGGCCGATGCCCAGAAAGGAGATTTTTATTTCTCAATTACTGGAGGATATGCAAGAAAGAATTATGAACGTCTAGTTCATGTAATTTAACACTTAATCAAGTCTTCTAAATCTTTAGTGAAGGTTGAACGGAAAAATTAAAATTGATTAAAGGATAGAGAATGTAAGCACTAGATTACGTAACCGATATCCGGGGACCGTAGTCGTAATAAATGAACGTGAGGGATTACTATGGTTATGATTCCTTAGACGTTGAATGTCGAAGGTAATGAATAACATTTTGATGTTATGTCATGGTAAGGGGAGATAAGTGTAAAGCGTTTAGACACTGTGAATGCAACGTTGTTGCGATGAACGATCGGTCTTAGCATACAATAAACGGTATGGTTTTGACATTAAGAAATAATAATGAACATGGGGTTCATGGGATGAATAACGATTGAATGAAATTGAAACCTTAAGTAAAGGTTGAATGAGAGATTAAGAGACGAGCAACGTAAACGTCGAATACGTAAACGATCCTCGTGAATCGTATTCGCGTCAGACTAACGTTCTAAGTGTACAATTGTTGTATGACTTGGATGTTGACGAAGGTAGTAAGTAAGATATGAATTATCATAAGAAAGCCATAAGGAATAAGAAGTTGACTTAACGAACATTATAGTTTAATAGTTCGTATAAGTTAAGATAAGTTTAGGTTGTGGTACAATCATCTGGGCTAAACAATTCCTTAAGAGAACGAAGGTATATACAAAACTGGCAACCGAGTATAGGGTTATTATGCGTGAGAGATACGAGTATAATACTGGTTATTATATGAGTATAGTACAAAGATTAGTGCGACGTATAATACAAATATCGTACGAATGATATACGAAGAGAATACGAGAATGGAATGCATAGAATACGATTACTCTTAATGAACTTTGAGTTCATGGACTTTGTAGAATCCAATTGGACTTGGATTATGTCAAGCCCAATGATTTGTGAAATCAAGCCCAAGATAGGCCCAATAAGAATTAGGGTTAAGGCCCAAACCAAGAAAAGAAATCGCGGATCTAACCGATGGGTAATAACCATTGGGGCAACCCATGGGATGACCCATGGGCATGTGGGCCGGCCACTTGGCCACCAAGTAAGGGTGGAGGCAAAGTTTACTTGGTGGCTAAATTTTGGAGGAGGTGGGAATAGTAAGGAGGTGGGGGATGATAACCAAACTACCCCTAGCCTTGAAATTCTATAAATAGAAAGCTTATGTTCATTATTTTGGAATTTAGAAAATCCTATAACTTAAGAGAGAGAGAGAGAGAGAGAGCTCGGATGAAGAAGGAGAATGAAGAGATTGAGCATGAAGGTTTGGATCAAAAGTGATCGTGAAATAGAAAAGCTTGCAAATTGCCGGCTTTGTATAATGGAAGAAGAATAAAGAAGAACGGTATCCCGAACCCTAGTTCTTCTAATATTTTTTCTTTAAGTTGTTATGTTCAAAAACATAGCTTAACGAGAATAGAGAGAAGATTGTGACAACTCAAAAATTCGGTTTGTCCAGAATTTAAGTTTAAAGAATTAGTTATTAATAAAATGAATTTTTATTAATACTATTTTGTGCTATGTGTTTATTAATCGTTCTATAACCTAGAATTATTATAAGTCGGGCGGATTCTGGCTACGAGCTAGATTGAACGAGTAAGAATTTTCAAGACGAAAATAAAAATTTTTTGGGAATAAAATATTTTTGGGGAAAAAGGTGAAATAGGCACTATTCATCAGTTTCTGCTCGGAGATTTATTTTGAAATTCCGAGAAGTTATAGATTACGTTTAATTCTGAGACGTGATAGAATATTCAATAATATTTCAGTTATGGCAAAAACGAAGTTTTCGCTTGCGGACTCAAAACCTAAGGATTTAGAAAAGTGAGTTTCGAGAATGTTATGATCGCGTATAATAATTAGGGTTATTATGCATGAGAAATATGAGTATAATACGAGTTATTATACGAGTATAGTATGAAGAGTAGTACGACGTATAATACGAATATCGTACGAATAATATACGAAGAGAATACGAGAATACGAGAATGGAATGTGTAGAATACGATTAGTCTTAATGGACTTTGAGTTCATGGACTTTGTAGAATCCAATTGGACTTGGATTATGTCAAGCCTAATGATTTGTGAAGTTAAGCCCAATAAGAATTAGGGTTAACGCCCAAACCAAGAAGATAAACCGCGGATCGAACCGATGGGTAAACGGATGGGTAATAACCAATGGGGCAACCCATGGGGTGACCCATAGAGCAAGAGGGGCGGCCACTTGGCCACCAAGTAAGGGTGGTGACCAAGTAAACTTGGTGGCTAAGTTGTTAAGGAGGTGTGAATAGTAAGGAGGTGGGGCGGTGAAATGACTAAATTCCCCTAAGCCTTGAAAATCTATAAATAGGAAGCTTAATCTCATTTTCTAGGATTTTGAAAATCCTAGAACTTGAGAGAGAGAGAGAGAGAGAGCTCGGTTGAAAGTGGAAGAGGAAGAGAATGAGCATGAATGCTCGGATCAAAAGTGATCGTGAAATAGAAAAGCTCGTAAATCGTCGGCTTTGTCTAACGGAAGAGGATTAAAGAAGAAGGTAATCCGAACCCTAGTTCTTCTATTTATTTTCTTTAAGTTTTTAGGTTTAAGAACATAACTTAATGAGAATAAGGAGTAAAAGATATTGAGAATGATTTCATATGGTTGAAATCATGAGAAAATAAGAAATAAGGAATAAGAAATTTAGTTTATAAATTTCTTAAGGAAGTTTAAGATTCGTGAGGACTTTGAGCGATCCGAATGAATTATATGAATGAGTAGGTCAAATAAGTAAGGAATGGTGTTCTATAACATCAAATTCCAAGAAAAAGTAGAATCGTAATCCAAAATATTGACTAAAATGAAGAACGAACGAAGAACGTGAAGAACACGCGAAGAACACGAAGAACGTTGTTGATGGACAAATTTAAAACGATCGTAGTGTAAATTTTGTTGATGGACAAGTTTAAAACCATCTCGTATAAGTTAGATGTTCATTGCTTGGTTAGGAATGTTAGAAACGTTCATGAAGAACGGATTAAAATTGAGCTATAACGAAGTTATGGCGAAATTTTCGTAAAAGACAGAACGAGAATTAGAAAGTTAGTAAATTAACCCGAACGTGTAGGGTTTCATAAGAATGTAAGAGAACGTATAAAATGTGAGTCGTGGACTCAAGAACAAACGAATTCCGAGTTCGGATGACCGAATTACGGACGAACGAACGAAGAACGTTAAAAACGTTAAAATGAACGATGGGTGAAGATTAAGCCAATTGAATGGCATATTAACGGATTCAGAACGAATTTCTATCTGTGGATAATCGAAGTACATAAGATAAGGAAGAGAATGGCTAAGGAACAACTCCGTTCTGAGTTATAACGAAGAAGTTATGAGATTTCGAAATCGACGTCTCAAGCTTGTAAAAGACTTAGAAAATTTTTCTTGGTTTCATGCTCGGCGCCGAAGCGCGAGTCGTGCCTTGGAGGCCGGGGCCGTAGTGCGAGATCGGCCATAACCTTCTGGAGAGTGGCGCCGCAGCGCGAGAGATAACAAAGGACTTGGTACCGCAGCGCCAGTCTGGAAAGAGAAGAGAGAGAAGTAGCTCGCGCCGCAACGCGAGAGGAAAGGAAGGGCACGACGCCGCAGCGCCGGTGCAGGGCAATGCCCAGAAATGAGATTTTTATTTCTCAGTTACTGGGGGATGTGCAAGAAAGAAGTATGAACATATAGTTCATGTAATGTAATACTTAATCAAGTGTCTTAAACCTTTAATAAAGGTTGTACAAAAAGATTAAATGAGATTAAAAGATAGAGAATGTAAGCAATAGATTACGTAACCGATATCCGGGGACCGTAGTCGTAATGAACGAACGTGAGGGATTGCTATGATTGTGATTCCTTAGACGTTGAGTGACGAAGGTAATGAATAACATTTTGATGTTATGACATGGCATTGTAAGATGAACGTAAAGCGTATAGACGCTGTGAACGCAACGTTGTTGCGAAGAACGATCGGTCTTAGCATACAACGAACAATATAGCTTTGACATTAAGAAAGATTAATGAACATGGGGTTCATGGGATGGATAACAATTGAAAGCGATTAAAACCTTGAATAAAGGTTGAATGAGAGATTAAGAGACGAGCAACGTGAACGTTGAATACGTAAACGATCTTCGTAAATCGTATTCGCGTTTGACGAACGTTCTAAGTATACCCTAGTTGTATGACTTAGATGTTGATGAAATTAGTAAGTAAGATACGAATGGTATCAAGAAAGCCGTAATGTAATGAAGAATGTTGATTAACCGTGAATGGTGAAGAAACTGAGTTGAAGACAATAACGTATAACGTTAAGAAGCTGAGTTAATAAGTATAACTCGGACAAACGTTACGAGTTGAAGGAACCTGACGTTGTAAGGTATGAATAAGTTCATATAAAATGTTTAACGCTATGACCTCGTAGTATTGACATTGAAGGATCGTTCCAAGTATATAAAAGACTATATGACTTAGACGATAAAGAATGAATCATGAGGTATGACATTTAGTTTCCAGAAAGCTGTAAGGAATATAAGTTTGACTTAACGAATATTATAGTTTAATGGTTCGTATAAGTTAAGAGAAGTTAGGTTGTAGTACAATTGTAACCTTTGATGGTTGACATATGGGAGCTGGGCTAAACAATTCCTTCAGAGAGTAAAGGTATATACGAAACTGGCAACCGATCTAACTCACGGTGATGGCAGTGTAGATGAGATGGGAACTTGTTTATTAGTTGTTTGTGGGAAACCACTCAGAGTACCATATGGACTACTAACAGAGAAGCGATGTGTACTGAGTCCTAAGAGAAGTATAAGAAGAAGATAAGAATGTAAATCATCAAAGATGAGGAACGTTTTGAGTAAGACATCTCAGTATGTCATGAAACCGTAAACCGGTAATGAAAGTTAGTCGCGTAAGCTTAAATTTCAAGAACGCGAACCTTAAGAAGTAAAGTTAAGTAAACCAATTCGTAAGTTAAGTATATGACTAATTGGTGTACGTGTTATTTTTCTTAAGTGCTACATAGGAATGGGAATGAGCAGTTTAGCGTAAGTTGTAGCTGTGCGTAAGGCAAGTCTCCTAACTTCATTCATATTTTAAATGAATGCTAGTTTCTAAAACTTCTCAGATATTGAACTTGAGAAGTTCTGTCTATGTGCAAATGTGCGATATTTGTACATGGTGGTAGAATGTATAAGGCCTTGTGCCACAATGTGAACACTTCGGTGTTTCTTTGAGATGAAGTGTTATGTGATTGAACTGTTCAATACAAGTATGTTCTGTTTATACATGAACCATTATTGTTAAGTCTATACTAACGATTCTAGCCAGACAAAATGTGTATGAAAAAGGTAGAAGAATGAAAGTAATGTAAAGAGTATGTGATGAATGTTGTAAGATGATAGGAATCGAGACTATTCCTATTATTCAAACTGCTTCATAACCTTTGTTCGGTTATCGAAGTTCTGAAGAATGTTTAAACTCTTGAAGTTGTTGTTCAACTGTTATGACTTGTTGGGAAATTGAATGCTCACACTTGCTTGAAATGAAAAACATTTTCAGCGAACGATGTTAGAAAGAACTTAAGGATCCCGTAAAGATCAAGCTAAGCGGTATCCAGATGAAGTGCCATTCAGAATGTGAATGAGAAAGAAGATCAAGTGAAGACTTGTAATGTAGAAAGCTGAGAATTAAACTATAGACTAGTTTAATGAACTGTATGTATCTTTGGTGGTGGATAAAAGTCACTCTTATAAGATGAAAGAAATAATGTAATTATCATTATTTGTAATGAGAAAGGTTATAAGGTTTCAAGAACCTGGAAATTGAGAATGTATGTTGTTATATTTCAATATATAATGATGTATGATTGGTAAGAAGTATGACAGTAACGCACGGAGTTCGGGTCTGAAGGTAGACCGGATTTCGGGGCGTTACATGTTGGTATCAAAGCTGATAGGTTATAAATCTTAGGTAAGAGTACCTAAGACTATAATCGTAAAGAGAAGGATAAGAAGATCACCACGTGATCATAGTAAATCGTAGTAACAGATGAGCTGTGAAACGATGAATGATTTATAGCTAATGCTATGAATGAATGGTACTACGAATTAGTACGAGAAGAAGAACTCAGATTGAGTTGTAAAGGATAGTATATGAATTAAAGAAAATTCGTATTAAGTAAAGAAAAGGTAGAAGTTGTAAAATTTCAATTGAGGACTCATGTGATGGCTGAGTTGTATGAACCTTTGTTATGGGCAGAGGTTTATGCTTTGGTGTACCAACTGCTCAGTTTATTATAGTGATAATCATTGGAATTGGTCGCGCTATTAAGATGTATATGACAAGAAGGTGAATCTTTTCTCATGTATATACTTGATAGGTAGAGAAGGTTAAGGTAGGTGCGAGTTCTTAAACTCATACTTATGGTAAATTCGTGACTCATAATAATATGGTATGTGTTTGAATGTTTCAGCGAATGGACGCCAAAGGTCTGTCTGGATGTTTTTGAACTCATATTATTGTGGAAAGTTCCTGAACCCATAATGTGTGGTAACTTTGATGGACTGTACTAAGTTATGGGAAGGTGTAGACTGAAAATGAAGTATTTTCAGTAGACTTAGCATTGAAGGTGCTAGAGAAAATTAAGTATTGTCGCAGTAAGACAATGAATGGAGATAGAGAATAGGATATTCCAAATCCTCTAGCTATGCTAGATTTCGATGTTTATTCAAATCGTGCTGAAGTGTACATTTTGAAAAAGAAGGAATTGGTTCAACTTTCGGAACCAATGGATTTTAAAAGAGCTGTTCTTGGTATGTCTATGCCAATTGCTATGGCTAGACAGAAGTTTATTTTAAAATATCAAAAAGATTTTTTTATATCATCCGTGCATTTGATGCAAGGGTGGTAAAAAGATGGAGTTGTTAATGCACTTGAACATGGTGGGATGTGATCTTAGGATTAACAAACCACTATGGTAAGATGTATAATGACGAAGTCATAAACTGACGAAGTCCTCAACGTATTGTGAAGAGTACGGTATCATGACGTCATAAAACGTTTTGATGTATTGCGAAAAGAATTTAAAGAAGTAGTCGATGTCAAGCGAGTTGACTAGACGAATGTTTCAAGTTGATATCCAATTTATTGGTATGGTCGAGGTTATTTGATTTGGCTAAGACGAATGGTATATCATGATTAAAAGAAAATCGAGCTTTCATTGAAGAGCTATGACGAACCAAATTGTTTTGGTGCGGAATCTAAGTCTGAGGAGAACATGGAAGAGGTAGTTTACCATCTTTGTGATTGTAAACTTACCGTGGAAAGAAAGGTTTACGGCGAAAGGCTGTTTAACCTAGTAAAGAGTTTATGGTCAATTTGACCCCTCACCAAAAGAATGAAATGTTTTAAAGGAATCCTTATATTCCTAGTTATCCCTTTCGCTTCATGATTCTTGATACGTTATGAAGGGTTGGGAATGTAAGAAAGATAAGAACTTCTTTGAAAAGAAGTTGAGAAGAAGGGTAAGCTAAAATTTCGAGGACGAAATTCTGTGAAGAAGGGGAGAATATGAGAACCCAAGTAAGGGTTTAGTTTTAAGAAATTCTGAGGACGGAATTTTAATAAGGAAGGAATAATGTGACAATCCGAAAATTCGGTTTGTCCAGAATTTAAGTTTAAAGAATTAGTTATTAATAAAATGAATTTTTATTAATACTATTCTGTGCTATGTGTTTATTAATCATTCTATAACCTAGAATGATTATAAGTTGGGAGGATTCTGGCTACGAGCTAGATTGAACGAGTATGAATTTTCAAGACGAAAATAAAAATTTTTCGAGAATAAAATATTTTCGGGGAAAAGGATGAAATATGCACTATTCATCAGTTTATGCTCGGAGATTTATTTTGAAATTCCGAGAAGTTATAGATAACGTTTAATTCTGAGACGTGATGGAATATTCAATAATATTTCAGTTATGGCAAAAATGAAGTTTTCGCCTGCGGACTCAAAATCTAAGGGTTTAGAAAAGTGAGTTCCGAGAATGTTATGATCGCGTATAATAATTAGGGTTATTATGCGTGAGAAATATGAGTATAATATGAGTTATTATACGAGTATAGTATGAAGAGTAGTACGACGTATAATACGAATATCGTACGAACAATATACGAAGAGAATACGAGAATACGAGACTGAGACGTGTAGAATACGGTTAGTCTTAATGGACTTTGAGTTCATGGACTTTGTAGAATCCAATTGGACTTGGATTATGTCAAGCCCAATGATTTGTGAAGTTAAGCCCAATAAGAATTAGGGTTAAGGCCCAAACCTAGAAGATAAACCGCGGATCGAACCGATGGGTAAACGGATGGGTAATAACCAATGGGACAACCCATGGGGTGACCCATGGAGCAAGAGGGGTGGTCACTTAGCCACCGATTAAGGGTGGTGACCAAGTATACTTGGTGGCTAAGTTGTTAATGAGGTGTGAAGAGTAAGGAGGTGGGGCGGTGAAATGACTAAATTGCCCTAAGCCTTGAAAATCTATAAATATGAAGCTTAATCTCATTTTCTAGGATTTTGAAAATCCTAGAACTTGAGAGAGAGAGAGAGAGCTCGGTTGGAAGAGGAAGAGAATGAGCATGAATGCTCGGATCAAAAGTGATCGTGAAATAGAAAAGCTCGCAAATCGTCGGCTTTGTCTAACGGAAGAGGATTAAAGAAGAAGGTAATCCGAACCCTAGTTTTTCTATTTTTTTTTTAAGTTTTTATATTTAAGAACATAGCTTAATGAGAATAAGGAGTAAAAGATATTGAGAATGATTTCATATGGTTGAAATCATGAGAAAATAAGAAATAAGGAATAAGAAATTTAGTTTATAAATTTTTTAAGGAAGTATAAGATTCGTGAGGATTTTGAGCGATCCAAATGAATTTTATGAATAAGTAGGTCAAATAAGTAAGGAATGGTGTTCTATAACATCAAATTCCAAGAAAAAGTAGAATCGTAATCCAAAATATCGATTAAAATGAAGAACAAACGAAAAACGCGAAGAACACGCGAAGAACGCGAAGAACGTTATTGATGGACAAATTTAAAACCATCGTAGATGTTGTTGATGGACAAGTTTAAAACCATCGCGTATAAGTTAGATGCTCATTGCTTGGTTAGGAACGTTAGAAACATTTATGAAGAACGGATTAAAATTGAGTTATAACGAAGTTATGGCAAAATGTTCGTAAAAGACAGAATGAGAATTAGAAAGTTAGTAAATGAACCCGAACGTGTAAGGTTTCATAAGAATGTAAGAGAATGTATAAAATGTGAGTCGTGGACTCAAGAACAAACGAATTCCGAGTTCGGATGACTGAATTACGGACGAACGAACGAAGAACGTTAAAAACGTTAAAATGAACGATGGGTGAAGATTAAGCCAATTGAATGGCATATTAACGGATTCAGAACGAATTTCTGTCTGTGGATAATCGAAGTACATAAGATAAGGAAGAGAATGGCTAAGGAACGACTCCGTTCTGAGTTATAACGAAGAAGTTATGAGATTTCGAAATCGACGTCTCAAGCTTGTAAAACACTTAGAAAATTTTTCTAGGTTTCATGCTCGGCGCCGCAGCGCGAGTCGTGCCTTGGAGGCCGGCGCCGTAGTGCGAGATCGGCCATAACCTTCTGGAGAGTGGCGCCGCAGCGCGAGAGATAACAAAGGACTTGGTGCCGCAGCGCCAGTCTGGAAAGATAAGAGATAGAAGTAGCTCGCGCCGCAACGCGAGAGGAAAGGAAGGGCACGGCGCCGCAGCGCCGGTGCAGGGCAATGCCCAGAAATGAGATTTTTATTTCTCAGTTACTGGGGGATGTGCAAGAAAGAAGTATGAACATATAGTTCATGTAATGTAATACTTAATCAAGTGTCTTAAACCTTTAATAAAGGTTGTACAAAAAGATTAAATGAGATTAAAAGATAGAGAATGTAAGAAATAGATTACGTAACCGATATCCGGGGACCGTAGTCGTAATGAACGAACGTGAGGGATTGCTATGATTGTGATTCCTTAGATGTTGAGTGACGAAGGTAATGAATAACATTTTGATGTTATGACATGGCATTGTAAGATGAACGTAAAGCGTATAGACGCTGTGAACGCAACGTTGTTGCGAAGAACGATCGGTCTTAGCATACAACGAACAATATGGCTTTGACATTAAGAAAGAATAATGAACATGGGGTTCATGGGATGGATAACAATTGAAAGCAATTAAAACCTTGAATAAAGGTTGAATGAGAGATTATGACACGAGCAACGTGAACATTGAATACGTAAACGATCTTCGTAAATCGTATTCGCGTTTGACGAACGTTCTAAGTATACCCTAGTTGTATGACTTAGATGTTGATGAAATTAGTAAGTAAGATACGAATGGTATCAAGAAAGCCGTAATGTAATGAAGAATATTGATTAACCGTGAATGGTGAAGAAACTGAGTTGAAGACAATAACGTATAATATTAAGAAGCTAAGTTAATAAGTATAACTTGGACAAACGTTCCGAGTTGAAGGAACCTGACGTCGTAAGGTATGAATAAGTTCATATAAAATGTTTAACGCTATGACCTCGTAGTATTGACATTGAAGGATCGTTCCAAGTATACAAAAGACTGTATGACTTAGACGATAAAGAATGAATCATGAGGTATGGCATTTAGTTGCCAGAAAGCTGTAAGGAATATAAGTTTGACTTAACGAACATTATAGTTTAATGGTTCGTATAAGTTAAGAGAAGTTAGGTTGTAGTACAATCGTAACCTTTGATGGTTGACATATGGGAGCTGGGCTAAACAATTCCTTCAGAGAGCGAAGGTATATACGAAACTGGCGACCGATCTAACTCACTATGATGGCAGTGTAGATGAGATGGGAACTTGTTTGTTGGTTGTTTGTGGGAAACCACTCAGAGTACCATATGGACTACTAACAGAGAAGCGATGTGTACTGAGTCCTAAGAGAAGTATAAGAAGAAGATAAGAATGTAAATCATCAAAGATGAGGAAAGTTTTGAGTAAGACATCTCAGTATGTCATGAAACCGTAAACCAGTAATGAAAGTTAGTCGCGTAAGCTTAAATTTCAAGAACGCGAACCTTAAGAAGTAAAGTTAACTAAACCAATTCGTAAGTCAAGTATATGACTAATTGGTGTACGTGTTATTTTTCTTATGTGCTACATAGGAATGTGAATGAGCAGTTCAGCATAAGTTGTAGCTGTGTGTAAGGAAAGTTTCCTAACTTCATTCATATTTTAAATGAATGCTAGTTTCTAAAACTTCTCAGATGTTGAACTTGAGAAGTTCTGTCTATGTGCAAATGTGCGATATTTGTACAAGGTGGTAGAATGTATAAGGCCTTGTGCCATAATGTGAACACTTCGGTGTTTCTTTGAGATGAAATGTTATGTGATTGAACTGTTCAATACAAGTATGTTCTGTTTATACATGAACCATTATTGTTAAGTCTGTGCTAATGATTCTAGCCAGACAAAATGTGTATGAAAAAGGTAGAAGAATGAAAGTAATGTAAAGAGTATGTGATGAATGTTGTGAGATGATAGGAATCAAGACTATTCCTATTATTCAAACTGCTTCATAACCTTTGTTCGGGTATCGAAGTTCTGAAGAATGTTTAAACTCTTGAAGTTGTTGTTCAACTATTATGACTTGCTGGGCAACTGAATGCTCACACTTTCTTGAAATGAAAAATATTTTCAGCGAACGATGTTAGAAAGAACTTAAGGATCCCGTAAAGTTCAAGCTAAGCGGTATCCAGATGAAGTGCCATTCAGAATGTGAATGAGCGAGAAGATCAAGTAAAGACTTGTAATGTAGAAAGCTGAGAATTAAACTATAGACTAGTTTAATGAACTGTATGTATCCTTGGTGGCGGATAAAAGTCACTCTTGTAAGATGAAAGAAATAATATAATTATCATTATTTGTAATGAGAAAGGTTATAAGGTTTCGAGAACCTGGGAATTGAGAATGTATGTTATTATATTTCAATATATAATGATGTATGATTGGTAAGAAGTATGACAGCGACGCACGGAGTCCGGGTCTGAAGGTAGACCGGATTTCGGGGCGTTACAAAGATAATGTTAGAAATGATTTCATATGGTTGAAATCATGAGAAAAAGAATAAATAAGAACTTAGAAATTTAGTTTATAAATATCTTAAGTATAAGATTCGTGAGGATTTTGAGCGATCCGAAAGAATATTGTGAATAAGTAGATGAATTAAGTAAGGAATGGTGTTCTATAACATCAAATTCCAAGAAAAAGTAGAATCATAATCCAAAATATCGATTAAAATGAAGAACACGAAGAACGTTGTTGATAGACAAATTTAAAACCATCGTAGGATAATTGTTGTTGATGGAAAAGTTTAAAACCATCGTAGGATAATTGTTGTTGATGGACAAGTTTAAAACCATCGTAGGATATACGGTCCAGATCTTAAGCTCACCTCTAATTTAACTCACCCGAGCTCACCCCATCTTTAGCGATGGACCCGACGACGGTTCGATCATACAACCGTCGTCTATATTTTTAGCAACGCTATATGTTATCCATCGCTAAAAGTATAGACGATGGTTGTATGACCGAACCGTCGCCGGGTCTATCGCTAAAGGGGGGTGAGCTCGGGTGAGTTGGATAAGGGGTGAGCTTAAGATCCGGACTATATATATATATATATATATATATATATATATATATATATATATATATATATATATATACTCTACCGATTATTTTGAAAAATAGATAAATATGGATCCATAAAATAAGCAAGATTTACATTAAATACTTCATAAAAATTCCTCAATATTTTTAACAACATTTATCATCACTATTATAATTCGCAAAATCTAACAACCAGGTCGTTTCCAGAAAAGAGGGGGCTTTTCAATAAGGATTTCTCCCTATTGGCGCGCAATTAGGTGACCAAACCTCTCCTTGACAGAACTTCTAGACATCGTCAATATTATAAATAATAATATTGATAACTTTGTCGTCTCAATTATTGATTTAATAATATAAAATATTATGCAGATGATACTGTGACAATAATTGAATCGAATAACGTGAGATACTATGCAACAATTACTGTAGCAATAATTGAATATAACCGAGTGACTTCTCACGTAAGCATCAATAATCAATACCGTGTGCTACTATGTAAGCACGCGTATTACTGTACTTTTAACACTGGGTATTTCAACAGTTAACGGTAAAACTTTCGCCGTTATTTTAATAAAAAGATATTTTTGTCGTTTTCTCATCCCTGTTAAAACGAATACTTCCCGACCAATCGAATATTATATAACAACTTGCTTACTTTGCAAAATTTATAAATATTACCCACAACTATAACATTATTTCAAATTCAAACCTTAAAATTCAAAAATGATATTTATAAAAAAAATTCATTTTTATTCATAAAAGTTGGGGTCTTACAACCTCCCCTTCTTATAAAATTTTGCCCTCGAAATTAGGGTACATACCTGGTATGACGAAGAGGTGAGGATACCTTGATTTCATTTCAGATTTTAACTCCCAAGTCATTTCCTCAACATCGTGGTTTCTCCACAAAACTTTGACTTCAGGTATAACCTTGGAGCGTAGAACATGTTCCTTCTTATCCAAGATTTTAACAGGTACCTCTTCATACGTTAAATCTTCCGCTATTTCATCCGGTTCTAACTCAATATTGTGGTTCGGGTCTTCCACATATTTACGTAACATGGATATATGAAAAACGTTATGAACACGAGATATACTTGGCGGTAAAGCGAGTCTATAGGCCACAGTTCCTACTCGGTTAAGGATTTCAAATAGGCCAATGAATCAAGGATTGAGTTTTTCTCTCTTCCCAAATCTCGTAACTCCCTTCCATGGAGCAACACGAAAACAACACATGTTCTCCAACATTGAATTCCACATCCTTCCAATGAAGATCAGCATAACTCCTTTAACGATCTTGTGAGATTTTTATACGTTGTCGGATCATTTGAATCTTTTTCGTAGTCATACGTACCAACTCCGGTCCTAGCAACACTGCTTCACCCACCTCTTCCCAGCATACTGGAGAACGACACTTTCTTCCATACAACGCCTCAAATGGAGCCATGCCAATACTTGCTAGATAACTGTTGTTATAGGAAAAATCTACCAATGGTAAGAACTTGCCCCAACTTTCTTTAAAGTCAAGGGCACAGAGTCTTAATAAATCTTCAAGAGTTTGAATAGTCCTCTCCGACTGCCCGTCTGTTTGAGGATGATATGCTGAACTAAATCGTAACTCCGTGCTCATAGCTTTTTACAAACTAACCCAAAATCGTGAAGTGAATCTTGGGTCTCGATCAGAAACTATGGATACTGGCATACCATGCAGTCTTATAATCTCCTTTATGTACATACGAGCAAGACGTTCAAGTGTATAAGTTTCTCGTATACTAAGAAATGAGAAGATTTGGTCAATCTATCAACAATGACCCAAATTGCATCTATGCCTTGAGAAACCTTAGGAAGACCAGTAACGAAATCCATGGTAATGTGCTCCCACATCAATTCTAGAGTTTTAAGTGGTTGCAATAAATCTTTTGGCACTTAATGCTTCGCCTTGACACGTTGATAAGTTAAACACCTTGAGATAAACTCTGCGATCTCTCTCTTCATATTGCTCCACCAAAATGTATGTCGAAGATCACGATACATTTTAGTACTCCAAGGATGGATTGCAAACGGTGTGTTGTGCGCCTCCATCATGATTTTATACTTCAAGTCAGAATCGTTAGGAACACAAAGTCTGGAGTTGACTCGAAGTATTCCTTCTTCATCGATTCTTTCTTCCGGGATAGCACGTTCTTGTACTTTCTTTCTTATATGCATCAGTTCTAGGTCTGTAGCTTGAGCAGCTTTAACTTTATCGATTAAAGTTGGTTCTACTCGAATGTCTGCCATCATCACTTGGGTCCCTGGAGTCTTTAACTCTATTTTCATCCTTTGCAGGTCATACAAAATGGGCCTTTGTATTGACAATAACGCACTCGTACCTGCATATGATCTTCTACTTAATACGTCAGCTACTACGTTCACTTTTCCAGGATGGTATTGACTAGTATGATCATAATCTTTCTACAATTCGAGCCAACGTCGTTGTCACATGTTGAGTTCCTTTTGAGTGAAGAAATATTTGAGGCTTTTATGATCCGTATAGATCTCCACTTTCTCCCCATACAGGTAATGCCTCCAAATTTTAAGTGCGAAGACAACAGCTGCCAACTCTAGATCATGATTAGGATAATTCCTCTCATATTCTTTGAGTTATCGAGAGGCATAGGCTATGAATTTTCCCATATTACATGAAAACACATCCTAACCCTTTGCCTGAAGCATCACTGTAGATGACAAATCCCTCCGAACCAAATGGTATTATCAGAACAGGTGCCAAAATGAGTCTCCTCTTGAGTTCTTGAAAACTCTTCTCACATTCCACGCTCCAACCGAATTTTGTATCTTTTCGAGTCAGCTGAGTTAATGGAGTAGCGATTCGAGAAAATCCTTCTACGAATCTCCGATAATAACCAGCTAAGCCGAGAAAGCTACGTACTTCGATCACTGATTTAGGATGCTCCCAGCTTTGAATAGCTTCAATCTTTACCGGGTTAACAGATATTCCATGACTTGATACTACGTGCCCAAGGAATGCTACTTCCTCAAGCCAGAACTGTAACGCCCGAGAAAAATCGGATTTTTAGGAGAATTAAAATTTTATTTAATTATGAGGATTAAATGAATTTTATTGATTAATTAAGGGAGTAAGCTAATTGAAGGTCATTCTATGACCTAAACATGTCGGAACGTCATAGTATTTTGGCTACGTAGTAAAATTAAAGTGTTTGAATTTCCAAGACGAAAATAAAAGTTTTTTGAGAAATTTTCCGAAAGACACTATTCACTCATTTCTGCTCGGGAATTATTTTTGAATTTTCGAGAAATACGCAATGATAGAATATCCAATAATATTTCAGTTATAAAAAATGCAGTTTTTTCCCTACAGACTTAAAACCTAACGATTAGGGAAAATGATTTACGAGAAGAAATTTAATGTGATTAATCAATGATTGTATGATACATAAGTATTGTACGAGGTAATGAATACGAGTATAATACGAGGTATTATACGAGCAAGTATGAATGATGGAATGTCGTATATTAAATAAGTATACGAGTTAGAATACGAGAATTATAAGTAAATTATACGTTATAAGGCTTTAAGCCAAAAGAAAGGAACTTGTAGGATTTATTAAGTATATGATTAGCCCACGTATGGAAATAGTTAAGTCCAATATAATTAATGCAAGCCCAATGATTTTTTAATTACAAGCCCAAAGTAATTTAATGTGAAAGCCCAAATGAGTAAGTTAAGATAATTAAGCTAAAGTCAAGTTAAGATCCAATGAGTCAAGAATCCATGGGGCAACCCATGATCATGTGGTAAATCTTGGTGACCAAGTGTTGTGGGGAGCAAGATAGCTTAATGGCTAAGTGTTGTGGTAGGCAAGCAAGGGATAATTGTTGTGGAGGCCAAGTAAACTTGGTGAGCACATAAGGAATAGTAAGGAGGTGGATTAAAGAGGTGGAAGGGCCTAAAAGACAAAACTACCCTAACCTTGGAAATCCTATAAATAGCAAGCTTGGATTCATTTGTTTGGTTGTTTCATTTAATCCAACTTATAAAGTTGAGAGCTTACTTTCTTGAGAGAATAAGCACATATAAAGTTAGACTTCCTTTGTTAGATTTTCAACCAACAACTTATAGCTTATTGGTTTGAGAGAAAAAGCAAGAAAAGCTAAAAGATTAGCCTTGTTAATTCAAGAAGCAAGAAAGAGATTAAAGATTTACCAAGTGTTATTCAAGAAGACCGTAAAGACTCAAAGGAAAAGTTATTATACTGTAGCAGACGCTGAAGTAAAGTTTTTCTTAAACGTTTGTCTAACCTTCGTGTTAGCCAAGTTTTCAAATTATTCAAGTTATGAGATGCATGTATGGTTTTAAAGAAAGAGTCGATGCCAATTTTAACTTGGCTAGACTAATCGTGATAGATTGATTGATTTACAAGTCTTTCAATATAGAACTGTTAACGCTATTATATGCAAAGTATTTGGTATGGATTCAAAGGTAAGTTTGTCTATGAACAAACAAATGTATTTTCATCGATTATTCGATGGGCACGTGAGGTTGCCAAAACTTAAATGTACATACGTTTAAGGGATGTAGTGTTGATCAATATAGAGTACTATAGGCTGATCACCTAGAAGTGCTCGTAAGCTATACTGGACTTACGGACTTCGTGCCAGGTTGTCCTTTTCAAAGAAATTATGAAATGCTCATGGTCTTGGACCAGAATTGATGTTTTACTGAATATTGTTATTGTAAAACGTTTTGAAGGAAAAAGGAATGCTATTTTGAATTATTGATAGTACTTTGTAACTATTATCCAGTTACTGAAGATATACGATTCCTATGTTTCAAGCATAATTTTTAAATGAAAATGTTGTACTTGCTGAGCTTGTTATGCTCACTCTTGCTTGAACCATATGAATACAGCTAAGGACGAGCGAACCGAAGTTTCCAGTAGAGATAAAGACAAGGCGAAGACGAATGTTTAGTTTATCTTTTAATAGACTAGTAAGTATATGTATTATATTGTGATGAACAAAGAATGTAATGGTTTAAGAACTTGGGAACGAGATTTATTATTATTAATGTAATAAGAATGTCGTTGGAACATATATTTTGATGTCGTTTCATTAGAATGAATGTACAGTTATGAGTACCGTGTAGCACCGTTTGTCAGGTTGAAAAAGACCCGGATTTGGGGGCGTCACAAGAACTCGTATTTCTTCAACTTGGCATAAAGCTTGTTTTTACGAAGCTTTTGGAGTATCAGCCTCAAGTGTTGCTCATGATCTTTACGACTTTTGGAGTAAATGAGGATGCTATCATTGAAGACGACTATAAAGTGATCTAAATATTCCTTGAATACTCGGTTCATCATATCCATGAAGGCAGCAGGAGCATTAGTCAATCCAAAAGACTTGACTAGGAATTTATAATGCCCGTACCGAGTTCTGAAAGTCGGCTTTGGAATGTCATCGGTTCTAATATCTAACTGATGATATCCGAAACGAAGATCGATCTTTGAAAAGAATTTGGAGCCTTGCAACTAGTCAAACAGGTCATCAATACGTGGAAATGGGTACCTATTCTTGATGGTGACATGATTCAACTCCCGATAATCAATACAAAGTAGCATACTCTCATCTTTCTTCTTCACGAATAGAACAGGAGCACCCCAAGGACACGTACTAGGACGAATGAAATCGATGTCTAATAATTCCTGCAATTGAGTTTTTAACTCCTGAAGTTTAATAGGAGCCATTCAATATAGGGCTTTGGAAATGGGTTTTGTACTAGGTTCAAGGTCGATACAAAATTCAATCTCTCGCTCTGGGGGTATGCCAGGAAGTTCTTCAGGGAATACGTCAGGAAATTTATTAACAATAGAAATATCATTTAAAATTGACGTATTTTTGTTTAAATCCGTGACATGAGCTAAGAAAGCTTGACATCCGTTTTTTAGTAAACGAATAACTTTATGGATTGAGATGATAGTGATTGATTTTAATTATTTGGTCGCTTGAATTCGCATAATAGGTTGGTTAGGAATATGAAAGCTAACAACCTTATGAAAACAATCGATTTTAGCATGATGAATAGTTAACTAATCAATCCCTAGAATCACGTCAAATACCAGTATTTTTAAGGAAATAAGATCGACAGGTAATGTGAGGGTACCGATTTGAACCAAACAAGACTTACAAACAGTGGATGTAATGAAGGTTTCTCCCAATGGAGTTTCAATATATAAGTCAAAGTCTAATTTCTCTAGAGTTAAATTTAAACGTTGAGCGCAAGTAGGAGAAATAAAAGAATGGGTAGAACCGGTATCAAATAACGTATATTCTTTGCTAGAGTTTATGATAAGCTTACCCGTGATGACCTCGTTCGGGTTCCTTGCTTTATGGGAGGCCACAACAAATGCTCTTCCTTGAACTACTGGTTTTGACTTGTCTGGGACAGCCTTTGATGCCTCCATCCCAGCTGGACTTGACTTTGGTGCACGATAAAATCGGGCTAGGTGACCTTCTCTTCCATAATTGTAACACGCTTTGGACTACATCGCGCAGTTTGGACTGATGTGTCCCTCCCCTCCGTATTTGAAGCATATGATAGGTGGCCGTTCTCCTTAACGGGTGCTGGTGCTGATGTCTTTCCATCATTGTTGAATCTCCTCTTCTTGAAATGTCTACTCTTATTGTCTTGGCCATGATTACCACCGAAGTGGTTACCATTTTTGGCATTTTGATTCCCTCCACGTTTGTTGTCACCGCTTTCATGACTGCTACCACTGGTATTATCATTTTGTCGGCTACTCTCTCTTGGTTGGGTTGACTCGTTATCGCACTCCAATAACTGAGCCCTATTTACAACATCTGAATACAAACATAGTTTGTGAGAAATTAAGTATTGGCGTATCTCAAGTTTTAAACCTCTTAGAAACATCCGTGTCATTCTCTCCTCGTTATCAACTAAGTTGGACGCAAACTGGGAAAACTCGGTAAACTTGGCTTCATACTGCGACATGGTCATGCTGTTTTGCTCCAGTTTAATGAACTCTACTTCTTTCATGTGACGAATACTTTCGTAAAAGTACTTGTTGTTGAACAGTTCTTGAAACTTCTCCCAAGACATCTTCAGTGCGGCAGGTTCAGTACTCTTTACAGATTCCCACCAATAATCTGCTTCTGCTCGCAACAAGAAGGTGGCAAAAGGAACCTTTTGCTCCTCGGAGCATCCCAAGACATAAAATATCTTGTTGATATGCTTTATCCACGTCTCCACCTTTAGTGGTTTTGGCTCTCCAAAAAACTCCGGTCGTCCTAACTCCTTGAACTGCTTAGTCGTGACCATCCGAGAGTTGCCAGTGTTTCCACCTATATCTTGGATATGAGTCTCTCTCACCTGATGTTGCATGAATTGCAGAAAGCCCCTAAACATTCTGTCATTCATCATTTGGTTGGTGTTATTGTTTGCATAAGGATTGTTGTCTTCCTGTTGCACATTATCTTGGGTATTAAACTGTGGTGACTCAACGGTCTCCTATGCTCCATTGCTATTCCCAACATTCTCAGATGTCATTTTCAAATACTGCCACAAAACAAGGGTTAATTGATACACCACATATTATCCCTATATTTTTACCGACCAATTAAATAACAAATAAACTTAGGTAGGTCATACAAGCGAAGGAATTTCCCGTCTCTCCCCCTCCTAGTTCTTGTCTCACATCTTAGTCAGGGATCATATCCCTAAGCTTTGATACCAACTGTGACGCCCCCAAAATAGGTATGCATCACCCATCTTGAGTCGCCAAATACATGGTACAAAATTCAAATACAACTTAATAATACAACTGTCGTGTAAAATACGACAAAACATAAACTGAGAGTTTTAAAACGAATATTGTCTTCTAAACCGTCACTCCGTTCCCCGACTAGTCCCGGATACGTTCTCATTTCCTGAAGAGAACAATGAAAGCAAAAGGGTGAGCTCAACTAGCCTAGTAAGAAATATTATGACTAAGATAATGCAGAATAATTTATCGTTAACCTTCAACGGTGTTAAACTGATAAAATATAACAAACATCAAGTTTAACTACAGCGGAACAAGCAATCCATTAGAAGAGTCAAGTAGATAATAAAATCTACTATCTTCTATGGTTTAAAAGGTTTTTCATCACTTTTATCGCTAAGACTCAGCTTAATAAATAATCCACATCATCCCTGCACTACGACCAGGGATATTCATTAGTATCACGACCACAAATTATCCATGCACTACGGGCCAAGGATATTCGTGTATTCATCAATGGTCATGATAATGCCAACAACTGTCCATCAATGCACTACGGGCCAATGAGGACTTGTACCACATCATTTGTAACATTACGGTCATGATTATACCGAATAATCCCTAGTTATAATCATACCAAGTCCATCTATGCACTACAGGCCACAGATGACTTTTAACATAATATAAACATGAGGATGATGACAATGATATAAGAATTCAATAAAACAAGTTCAAGGATAAATTTTTAAAGATTTATAATTGAATTTATCCAGAAATCAATAACGTCCAAATTGTCAACATGATACTGTTTTATGGAGTAAAATTCAAGAATAATATTGTACTACAAATAATTTGGACCGAATATGATTCAATTTTTATCATGAATAGTACCCCGAGTGAATAGTATCTCGTGAATAGTACTTCAGGAATAGTAATCCTGTGAATAGTACTCCAGCATGAAAAAGTTAAAACTTTTCAATAATGCTAAGAATAATATTTTCATGAAAAGATACTGGATGAAGCGCAAATATCAAGGATATTCTACTAATTTCATGGAGTATAGAAGCCAAAATTTTAACAAACTAGTATAGAATTCTAAATCTGAAACGAAATAATATTATTTACATACTACAGAGAATGGAAGAAAATATTATTTCAAGTGAATATTGAACAAAAATAATATCCCTTACCTTAAAAAGAAGAGTATTCCAACTGGTATTGCGGTGATATTCTAGAAAAAAACTTTCACTATTTTCTACGCTCAAAGCTTTCTAAAACTCTAAAGAAATACGCTCAAGATTATAGAAGAAGAATTCTCTGATTCTGGTGTGATTTTCAATTCTAACTAAGCATCTTATTTATAAGAGAATGGAATGATACTATTTAGAAAAGTTTTCACAGACTGCACAGTAATGTTTCAGACGAAACTCACGGGCGAAGCTTTTCTGAGAAATCACGGATGCTTAATATTTATATAAAACAAAATTCTATATATATACATATATATATATATATATATATATATATATATATATATATATATATATATATATCAACATCACCCAACACCACTAATCATCCACCTATCGCTTTCATCACAAACACTTTTCCACCACCACCATTTTTTCACCCAACACCACACATCATCCACCTATCGCTTTCATCACAAACACTTTTCCACCACCACCATTTTTCACCCAACACCACTCATCATCCACCTATCGCTTTCATCACAAACACTTTTCCACCACCACCATTTTTTCAACTTACACACACTCTTACACACATGGTACACACACACACACATGTTTTCAAATTCTACCTACACAAGTCCCTTTCATACACACACACACACACACAATTAATTTACTAAATAAAAATAGTTTTATTTATTTATTGATAAATTAAACTATTTACAAGTACAAAAAATAAACATAACTTACAAGATTACTGAACTAAGAACATTAGAAGAACAGGGGTTAAGAGAGGCTAAACAGCGATAGAGGCTAAAGATTAGTCAGAGAAGGATCTCCGAGTCTTTCAAAGTTTGCCTTACCAAATGAATTCAATTTCCTTTTATAGAACAAGGAAATGAACTATCACAAGTTTACTATTATAATAACTGAGGCAAAAGTACAAGTAAGAAATATATTACATTTACTAAAGTAAAGTAAAAGTAAAAGAATCTGCTTTCGGTGGAAAAGCAGGCGTCTCTTTTGACTAATGCGGCCGTGGGGACAGATATCTGACTGATTGCTGCTTTCGGTGGAAAAGCAGGAGATGTTGCTGACTATACTACCGGAGTAGGTGTCTGTTGACTGAGGCTGCCGAGGCAAGTGATGATGGTGACTAGGCTGCTGGAGTAGGTGCTATATGATGGATGCTATTATCACATCCACTTTGATTGATTACTATGGTGATCAGGCAAAAGGGTCCTGAGCGTCCTGAAGGTTTATAGTGCCATAGGGGTCACAATCATCTTCGTCTTCCAGGTTTTGACTAGCATTTTCTTCTCTGGATTGGGAAGAAGCTGCTTCTGATTCTTCATGTAACTGATCCAATCTCATATGAATGGCGTCTGCAAGAAGCCTTAACTGAGAGTTGGAATAACTAGACACATTAGTAACATCAATAGGATCTGGAGGAATATCTGATTTTTCTTTTAATTTTTCAGCTGTCTTAATGGATATTTGACAGGAAGATTCACCGGCAGGGGTCGTAGTAACTGGAAGGGTCAATAAAGGAGTAGCCAGAAATTCTTTTTGAACTTTGCCAACAATTCTATCGACACCGAATTTATCCCACCATTTAATGTAAAAACGGCGAGACACGTGAGAAATAGGAGAAGTAACTGTCTGAGAAGTCCTAATACCTATGGACGTCGGAGACTGGAATACTGTGACTTCTTGAGGAGCTAAAATGACGTATTACCACTTAAGAATCCAAGGGATTTTATATTTACTACAGAATATAAGGAAGACTGGAATTTCCTCATATTTTGGATGATAATTACTATGATTAACGAAATGATCAAGTTGTGCTAAGAGGGGATCAAGATGGATCTCAAAGCACAATCCATGCCTTGTCCACCAGAGGATGAACCATTTGGGGAATTGACTCTTGAACTTGTGATCGAATTGTACAAACTACGAATGACAATGATCTTCATTCTGGTGAAGAAAAATCTTATACCTGGCCTCAATATAATCATAATAGCAATAAGAGCTAGTGTGATTAGAGAGCGACCGAAGATCGGAAGGATGACTACCCCAATCTGAAAGATTGAGAACTTGTTTAATGTACAACGAGTGATAAAGGAGTTTAGATTTATCATCGTTGGCATAGATGGGTTTAATAAAGACTGACTCGGTTTCAAGAAGGATGTCCTTATAATACACAAGGGATTTATACGGAGCTAAAGGGAGAAAATGCCATCCAGTAGGAAAATACTGGGCAGCTAATTTAATTGGGTCATCTTTAGGTTTCATTGGTAACTCAATATGAAAGAGATGTTGATCGTATTTAGCTCGATACTTAGCAGCTGGGTGATTAGGTTTAGATGGGGTTACCCTCGATTGACTAGCAAAAATATCAGAAGGTTTAGGTTGACTAGCAAGAACAGATGAATAGGGCTTGGGGACTGTACCAAGCACCTAAAATTTATTATGGGTGGTTTGAGTAACTGGATGGGGAACAACGGTTCCCTTTAACTGATGGACTGGGCCAGAAGAGCGGCCATGACCACGAGAAGATGATCCTCCTCGGACACTCATGTTGCTGCAATAGTACCTGTGTTGATAAACTCACGTGTGAGAAAATCTGGAACTGAGTTGTTACTACCTTTAATATATTCAATATCAAAATCAAAAATACTTAAAATAGCTTGCCATCTAGCAAATGAATGCTTAGAGGCGACGTTTTCGACATCTTTTTCAAGAATGAATTTTGCTGACTTGGAATTTATTCTAACTAGGAACTTTTGATTCAGTAAATCTCTCTGAAATTTTTTGATACATAAAACAAGTGATAAAATCTCTTTTTTAATAGTACTGTATTTTAACTGTGTAGGATTCCATGCGCCTAAATGGAAATGAACTATTTGTTCATCAGAAGTAGGAGTTAACTTTTGTTTTAGTATGCCATCGAATCCAATATCCGAGGCATCAGTTTTAACTATTTTGAATCCTGAATCATTAGAGATGTCAAGGCAAGGCAAAGCCTTGATATATTTTTTAACTTGTTGGACGACAGAAGTGTGAACGTCAATCCGAGGAGGGGGGTTACTTTGTAAGCGCTGAAAAAGGGGCTTACAAATCTTCCTGAGATTCTGGTAAAACTTGCCAATATAATTAAGCGAGCCAAGAAATCTCTGTAGCTGAGTTTTATCGGTAATCTTATCTGGGAACCGGTTGACAAATTGAATAGCTCGGTCAATAGGCCGCGTGAGTCCATGATAGAGGATTAATCCGAGAAACCTGACTTTAGTTAGAAACAGACTACACTTAGAAGGTGAAACGAAAAGACCATTAGTTTTAACTGTTATGAAGAACGAAATCAAATGTTTAATATGCTCTTCAATAGTCTTGGAGAATACAAGTATATCATCAATGTATACAATAATAAAATGGCTGAAAGGATACAAAATATTATTAAGAATATTCTGAAATTCACTGGGTGCATTTTTTAGTCCAAATGACTGAACATTCCATTCGTAATGTCCGAACGGAGTGGTAAATGCAGTTTTGTACCTATCATCGGGATGAATAGCAACTTGCCAGAATCCTAACTTAAGGTCAAACTTTCTAAAAATGGTGGAGACACTTAACCTACTAAGGAGATCTTCCTTATTAGGCAAATGGTATCTAATCCACTCTAGAACTTTGTTTAATGGTTTATAATTAATAATTAGACGCGGGACACATCTCTCTTTCTCAGCTTCATTGTTAACATAGAAGGCTGGGCAAGACCATAGTGACTTACTATGTATAATTAAACCTTTACTAGGAAGATCATTAATTTTATTTTTACATAACTCCATCTGTTCATGACTCATTTGAATCGGCCTAGCTTTGGTGGGAATTAAATGTTCTTTAAATTCTTTAGCGTAGGGTAACCTAATTATGTGCTTCTTCCTATGCCAAAAAGCATTGGGAGAATCAGAACATAAATTCTTTGTTCAATAATCTTTTAACTCACTAATTTTTTCTTGAACTCTGTTACTCTTAAGTTGTTCTTCAACTTGTTGATACCTAACTTCTTCTTTGAGAAAAATCAAGTGGGTAACTTTACAGTTTAACAGGTTCAATGATTTAGAAATTAATTCTTCTTGAATAAATTTTAAATCTTTTTCTTTTGGTTTAATTAGGAATCTAAATGTAATTTTCTTTCCTAAATGTTCACAGCTTAAACCTTTATTACTAGTAGTAAATGGATATAATAAATATATAAAGGGTAATCCTAGAATAATTTTGTCTGTAAGATTACGGATTAAAACAAATGAGGTTTTAAAACACATGCTATCTTGACAGATATGTACATTAGGTAGTTTATACTTTATTTCCATTTGACTACCATTAGCTGAATTAAGCTTTTCACTAGTCTTTTTATAATATCTAGTGGGGATAAGACCCTCTTGAATACAGTTCAAGTTTGCACCAGTATCAACTAAGGCAGGGAGCTGTACGGAGAAGGTTTTATCGACGACTAAATTAATAGAGATATACCATTTTTGAATGGTGATATCTTTAATTCTCTTAAGGGAGAGAACTTGAATAAAAAGATCAGGTTCTTCTTTAGTACCTGATGATTCGGGTTCATCATGACTTTCATCACTAGAAGAGGAATCATGTACTTGAAGATCTGATTTTTTATTATCAATCTCTTTTCTTAAATTAGAAATATCTAATTTTAAGTTACAAATTTCTTTCTTGAGTTTATTAACTTCTTGGTTTAACTTAGGGAGGGTGATTTCTTTAACCGGGGACTTGAATCTTTCTAGCGTTTTATTAAGACTGAAAATAGGTTTCTCTTTGGCTCTAAGAACCCTATCTGTAACTTTTTTATCTTTGGTCAATAAATCTTTTAGCTGATTCAAATATTGAGTTTTCAACCATGGGTCAGTAATTTTACTAATTAAATCAATTAATAAAGAACTTTCTTCATCTTGGTTAGTAATCACATTTAATCGTTTACAACAATTATTACTACAATCTTCAGTGCATATTGTAACTTCGTTATTACAATCTGATTCATCATTATCAATGTTAGTACTAGAAGATTCTGGGATATCTGAGGCTTCTTCGTTACTGCTGTTATTTTCAATTCTCATTAATTCTAATAACTGCTCAGTATCTTCAGCTGAAATATTCAACTGAGCTAACTTCTGCTTAACTCTGCACTCACTTTTATAGTGCCCTTTCTGCCCGCAATTGTGACAGATAATTTTACTTTTATCAAATTTCTTTGATTTTTTAGTTGATTTTTTGTGTGTTGACATGGGTTTTTTATAATAAGAATCTTGATTATTATTTTTCTTATCTTGATTATATCTTTTCTTACGATGTCTATGACTTTTATGTGACTCAATATGCTTATGCCTATGCTTTCTTCTAGAGGGAGCAACCGGCGGCAAGCCATATTGTTCACAAAACAGGCATAACTCGTATTTAGCTTTATTTTTATCTTTACTAGTTTGCTTAGCTAATTTAAAGTCAGTACACATTTTTAATCCAATTTTTTAAATATTATTTATTATATCACCGTAGGCTAAATTATCATAATCGATATAACCTAGAGTTTTGCTTAATTCTTCTCTAACTTTATATGCAAATAAGGAAGGTAAACCATTAACGAATTTTTCCTTCCAAAATGGTTTGTTACTATCATTTCTCATCATAACTCTAGAAGTAAAAACATCTTCGTACCATCTAAAATCACTTAGAGTGGGACAAGTAAGGTTACTAAGTTGATCATGGATTCTTTCCGTGATGTTACTAGGAGTTCCAATAAAATGTTTAATTATTATAAAAATTAAAGTATTAACTCCATCAGGCGAACCAATACCAACATCTTCATCAAAGATGGGATTGCCGTCTTCATCTCTTTGGATAGCATGAATAATTGATATTCTAATATCTTCTGTGAGATGTTTCTCCCACCAAGATCTAAGAATGCCAGTAAATCCACTAGCTATTAATTCAACTATGTATGGCTGAGACAGATTGTTGAATTTGGTGATATAGCTATTAGCTACCATTGACATATGATTTAATTTATAAAGAATTTCTTGTTCACTAAATCCATCAATATTCCATTTTATATATTTTATTAGATGAAACAGAAAATTGTTTATCTAGATTTCTTTCTTCGAACTGTAAATCCGGAGGAGTAGATCTAGAATACCAATTTCTGGTTATACTTGTATTATAAACAGTTAATTTATTTAGCTATTCATTAAGGTTTGAAATAGACGAGTGATTAGAGTGATCAAAAGAATTGTTGTTATCATCATCTGATTCCACTTGATCGATAATAGCAATAGTTCCACTCGAACCGGCTTCAGTTTTAAGTTTTTTAAATAACTTGTCAACTGACTGAACTAATTCATCATGTTTATTAGGTAAACCTAACTGTGTGCTTCTTCCTATGCCAAAAAGCATTGGGAGAATCAGAACATAAATTCTTTGTTAAATAATTTACTAAATAAAAATAGTTTTATTCATTTATTGATAACTTGAACTATTTATAAGTGCAGAAAATAAAATAACTTACAAATTTACTGAACTAAGAACATTAGAAGAAGAGGGGTTAAGAAGGCTAAACAGCGGTAGAGGCTAAAGATTAGTCAGAGAATGATCTCTGAGTCTTTCTAAGTCTGTCATACCAAATGAATTCAATTTCCTTTTATAGGACAAGGAAATGAACTGTTACAAGTTTACTATTACAATAACTGAGGTAAAAGTACAAGTAAGATATATATTATATTTACTAAAGTAAAGTAAAAGTAAAAGAATCTGCTTTCGGTGGAAAAGCAGGCGTCTCTTTTAACTAATACAACCGTGGAGCCAGATATCTGACTTATTGCTGCTTTCAGTGGAAAAGCAGGAGATGTTGCTGACTATGCTGCAGGAGCAGGTGTCTGTTGACTGAGGCTGACGGGGCAGGTGATGATGGTGACTAGGCTGCTAGAGCAGGTGCTACATGATGGATGCTATTATCACATCCACTTTGATTGATTACTATGGTGATCAGGCAAAAGGGTCCTGAGCATCCTGAAGGTTGACAGTGCCATAGGGGTCACAGTCATCTTCGTCTTCTAGATTTTGACTAGCATTTTCTTCTCTAGATTGGGAAGAAGCTGCTTCTGATTCTTCATGTAACTGATCCAATCTCATATGAATGGCATCTGCAAGAAGCCTTAACTGAAAGTTGGAATAACTGGACACATTAGTAACATCAATAGGATCTGGAGGAACATCTAATTTTTCTTTTAATTTTTCAGCTGTCTTATTGGATGTTTTACTGGAAGATTCACAGGCAGGGGCCGTAGTAACTGGAGGGGTCAATAAAGGAGTAGCCAGAAATTCTTTTTGAACTTGGGCAACAATTCTATCGACACCGAATTTATCCCACCATTTAATGTAAAAACGGCGGGACACATGAGAAATAGGAGAAGTAACTGTCTGAGCAATCCTAATACCTATGGACGTCGGAGACTGGAATACTGTGACTTCCTGAGGAACTAAAATGATGTATTGCCACTTAAGATTCCAAGGGATTTTATATTTACTACAGAATATAAGGAAGACTAGAATTTCCTCATATTTTGGATGATAATTACTATGATTAGCAAAATGATCAAGTTGTGCTAAGAGGGGATCAGGAAGGATCTCAAAGCACAATCCATGCCTTGTCCACCAGAGGATGAACCATTTGGGGAATTGACTCTTGAACTTGTGGTCAAATTGTACAAACCACGAATAACTATGATCTTCATTCTGGTGAAGAAAAATCTTATACCAGGCCTCAATATAATCATAATAGCAATAAGTGCTAGTGTGATTAGAGAGCGACCGAAGATCGGAAGGATGACTACCCCAATCTAAAAGATTGAGAACTTGTTTAATGTACAACGAGTGATAAAGGAGTTTAGATTTATCATCGTTGGCATAGATGGGTTTAATAAAGACTGACTCGATTTCAAGAAGGATGTCCTTATAATACACAAGGGATTTTTAAGGAGCTAAAGGGAGGAAATGACATCCAGTAGGAAAATACTGGGCAGCTAATTTAACTGGGTCATCTTTAGGTTTCATTGGTAACTTAATATGAAACAGATGCTGATCGTATTTAGCCCGATACTCAGCAGCTGTGTGATTAGGTTTAGATGAGGTTGCCCTCGATTGACTAGCAAAAATATCAAAAGGTTTAGGTTGACTAGCAAGAACAGATGAATAGGCCTTGGGGACTGTACCAAGCACCTAAAATTTATTATGGGTAGTTTAAGTAACTGGATGGGGAACAACGGTTCCCTTTAACTGATTGATTGGGCCAGAAGAGCGGCCATGACCATGAGAAGACGATCCTCCTCGCACACTCATGTTGCTGCAATAGTACCTGTGTTGATAAACTCATGTGTGAGAAAATATGGAACTGAGTTGTTACTACCTTTAATATATTCAATATCAAAATCAAAAATACTTAAAATAGCTTGCCATCTAGAGAATGAATGCTTAGAGGCGACGTTTTTAACGTCTTTTTCAAGAATGAATTTTGCTGACTTGTAATCTATTCTAACTAGGAACTTTTGATTCAGTAAATCTCTCTGAAATTTTTTGATACATAAAACAAGTGATAAAATCTCTTTTTTAATAATATTGTATTTTAACCGCGTAGGATTCCATGCGCCTGGATGGAAACGAATAATTTGTTCATCAGAAGTAGGAGTTAAATTTTGTTTGAGTATGCCACCGAATCCAATATCCGAGGCATCAGTTTCAACTATTTTGAATGCTGAATCATTAGAGATGCCAAGGCAAGGCAAAACCTTGACATATTTTTTAACTTGTTGGACGACAGAAGTGTGAACGTCAGTCAAAGGAGGGGGATTACTTTGTAAGCGCTGAAAAAGGGGCTTACAAATCTTCCTTAGATTCTTGTAAAACTTGCCAATATAATTAAGCGAGCCAAGAAATCTCTGTAGCTGAGTTTTATCGGTAATCTTATCTGGGAACCGGTTGGCAAATTGAATAGCTCGGTCAATAGGCCGCGTGAGTCCATGATAGAGGATTAATCCGAGAAACCTGACTTTAGTCAGAAATAGACTACACTTGGAAGGTGAAAGGACAAGACCATTGGTTTTAACTATTCTGAAGAACGAATTCAAATGTTTAATATGCTCTTCAATAGTCTTGGAGAATAGAAGTATATCATCAATGTATACAATAATAAAATGACTGAAAGGATTCAAAATATTATTAAGAATATTCTGAAATTCACTGGGTGCATTTTTCGTAATGTCCAAACGGAGTGGTAAATGCAGTTTTGTACCTATCATCGGGATGAATAGCAACTTGCCAGAATCCCGACTTAAAGTCAAACTTACTAAAAATGGTGGAGACACTTAACCTACTAAGGAGATCTTCCTTATTGGGCAAAGGGTATCTAATCCACTCTATAACTTTGTTTAATGGTTTATAATTAATAACTAGATGCGGGACACCTCTCTCTTTCTCAGCTTCATTATTAACATAGAAGGCTGGGCAAGACCATCGTGACTTACTATGTCTAATTAAACCATTACTAAGAAGATCATTAATTTCATTTTTACATAACTTCATCTGTTCATGACTCATTTGAATGGGCCTAACTTTGGTGGAAATTAAATGTTCTTTAAATTCTTTAGCGTAGGGTAACCTAACTGTGTGCTTCCTATGCCAAAAAGCATTGGGAGAATCAGAACATAAATTCTTTGTTAAATAATCTTTTAACTCACTAATATTTTCTTGAGCTCCTTTACTCTTAAGTTGTTCTTCAACTTGTTGATACCTAACTTCTTCTTTGAGAAAACTCAAGTGGGTAACTTTACAGTTTAACAGGTCCAATGATTTAGAAATTGATTCTTCTTGAATAAATTTTAAATCTCTTTCTTTTGGTTTAATTAGGAATCTAAATGTAATTTTCTTTCCTAAATGTTCACAGCTTAAACCTTTATTACTAGTAGTAAATAGATACAATAAATATATAAAGGGTAATCCTAGAATAATTTTGTCTGTAAGATTACGGATTAAAACAAATGAGGTTTTAAAACACATGCTATCTTGACAGATATGTACATTAGGTAGTTTATACTTTATTTCCATTTGACTACCATTAGCATAATTAAGCTTTTCACTAGTCTTTTTATAATATCTAGTGGGGATAAGACCCTCTTGACTACAGTTCAGGTCTGCACCAGTATAAACTAAGGCATGGAGCTGTACGGAGAAGGTTTTATCAACGACTAAATTAATAGAGATATACCATTTTTGAATGGTGATATCTTTAATTCTCTTAAGGGGGAGACCTTGAATAAAAAGATCAGGTTCTTCTTTGGTACCTGATGATTCGGGTTCATCATGACTTTCATCACTAGAAGAGGAATCATGTACTTGAAGATCTAATTTTTTATTATCAATCTCTTTTCTTAAATTAGAAATATCTAATTTTAAGTTAGAAATTTCTTTCTCGAGTTTATTAACTTCTTGATTTAAGTGAAGATCCCGAACTCAGGTACTTGAAACCCGAACTCGGTTCATCACTATACCATTTCGATGAGCAGAATAATAATAATAACAATAATATAAATATCAAACTTAACTTATATTTATCAGAGTCTAATCCCAATTACGTAACCTTTAAACATTCATTACAAACCATGATAGATAATATATATCATACTTGTCTTAATAGTATTAAACTATTACATAAGATAACATTCATTCATTCATTCAGCAACCTTTTCCCTTTCCCTTGTTCTTAGCAGAGCTCTCTGATCATTCACACTTAGCTGAAAACATTTAAATTAAGCAAGGATGAGCATTTGAGTGCCCAGCAAGTAATAGCAATTATATATATATATATATATATATATATATATATATATATATATATATATAATCTGAAAGAATTTAAATATTTTTTTTGTATTATTCTTCTACAACAAGTCAATAGTTGTAAAGTATTCTGAATCAATAATAATAATATAACAACTCTCTTTCAAATTTTTGAAACTACGTATTGACTATAAATAGGGTTTAGGTGACATGCCATGAACATTATTTTTATTTTCGAAAAGGTTAAACAGAAATTCATCTGTAAACCGTCATAACTTACGGGCGTTAGGTTGTACTTCCCATGGGCCCTGTATTGATCAATACTACATTACACGAACGATAGGTTCGTTCACTCTGTTCCGCCTTGGGCGCATAAAAGTTTTCCCGTGTAGGGATGTTGTGACGCCCCCAAAATAGGTATACAACACCCATTCGGAGTCGCCAAATACATGGTACAAAAAGCAAACTACAACTTTAATAATACAATTGTCGTGCAAAATACGACAACACATATTGTGAGTTTAAATACAAATATTGTCTTCTGGACAATATCCACACTCAAATAAATCCTCATTACAATTATTCAAACACTATTTTACAGAAATAGTGAGGACTGTTAAAACATCTTTCTAGAACCATCACTCCATACCCCGACTAGATCCTACTATGTTCTCACCTCCTGAGAAGAAAAATGGAACAAAAAGGAAAAGGGTGAGCTCAACTAGCCCAGTAAAGAATATTATGACTAAGATAATATACAACAAATTATCGTTAGTCTTTAACAGGGAAAAATCAGATAGAATATAATCGACAACAAGTTTTAGATCAACAACTGCAGCGGAAATAACAAACCATTAGAAGAGTCAAGTAGAGAAAGAATTCTACTATCTTCTAAGATTTAAAAGTCCATCATCAATATTTTATCCCTGTAACATCAATTAATAACCATCTTTATCCAAATATTCATCTTTGCACTACAGGCCAAAGATATTCATTTGTATCACCTGTCAGTCATGTTCATCTCAACACCTGTTCATCTTTGCACTACAGGCCAAAGATATTCATCAAGTAATCATACATCGTTGCACTACAGGCCAAAGATATTCAGTAATATCATCATTTAGGACTGAGGATGATGAAAAATATCTTAAAGAAAACGAATCCAGTAAGACAGAAGGACAAATAGTAGGGATTCGTATAACAGTTTATCCAAGATCAATAATACTTCATAATAATCAATTGTGAAGCAGAATTCAAAAATAAAGATCAAAACATGGATACAGTCAAAGATAGTAACCATAATAGACATCTTGGACAAAAGGGGAAAATTTTATTTTTCGGTGAATAGTGTCGTATTCGTGAATAGTACCGTATACGTGAATAGTGCCATATACGTGAATAGTAATCCCGACACAAAAAGTTCCAAATTTGATAAAAACTCATATCAATATTTCAGCATAATGATATTGAAGAAAATAATATCATTTAAGAAGAAAATAATATCCCTTACCTCAAGATATCAGTACTTCTAGTCGGAATACCGGTATAAGGCTGAAAGAAACTTGCTCTGATGAATAGAAACTCTCAAAGTATCTAAATACTCACAAAATAAACTCAATAATCTAGAGAGAGAAAGAGAGAAAACTTGTTTCTGGTGTGATTTTCAATTCTAACTTAGCCCTCTATTTATAGGAAAATTTTAGTAGGCTTGACCTGCTACTATTCCCACCCACCACATTTGAAATATAATTCAGCACATTTCTTCACCAACCACAAGTGGGGCCCACCAATTCTAAAATTTTCCATCAAAATGATAAACTCCAAAAATTCAACAATTTCTGAACCAGTCATCTTGTAAAATTCATAATAAATCATACGTTCATTTTTAACGGTTCAAAATTTGTGGACATGTACTCAACTTATATATGTATAACATATCCAAAAATTACCACGATCCAACGGTCGGATTAAAAATTATAGCCCCCGCAAAATATCTCAAAAATCCTGATTTTTAATACCTCCATTCCGACAAAAATACGGATAAAAACCTCAACATTAACTCCTTCATTTTTAACCACAAAAATATATCCCTCATTTATATCCACATAAAATAAATATTTCCTTATCATATGAATCAATAATTAATTATTCACAAATAATATTACAGAATCACATTTATGACAACCAGGCCGTTCCCAGGAAAGAGGGGGCTTTCCAATAAGGATTTCTCCTTACTGGCGCGCAATTAGATGACCAAACCTCTCCTTAGATAGAACTTTCTAGACATTGCCAATAATGTTATCTAATAATATTATTCAAATAATATGAACTATTGATCTGATAATGGAAAATACTGTGCAGCAACAATTATTGAAACAACAATAATATAAAATATCAACGCAGCAATTATTGAATCAATAAAATAAAATATTGAACAATAACTACTGTAACAATTATTGAGTAGTGCCTTCTTACGTAAGAATCAATAATTGGTGCAATACCGTGTGCTACTGTATTTTAACCACCGGGTATTCCAACAGTATTAACGGTAACAACTACGCCGTTATTTATAAATAACTTATACTTGTCGTTTTCTTCATCCAATCGCTTTCCGTTATGGGGCCCACACAAGGCTGCGCCGTCGTGCGAATATTCCCCAACAGCAAGAATATTCCACGACCAAACGAATATTCCCCGACAAAATAAATATTTTATAACCACTTGCTTATTTTGCAAATTTTGCACATTTCACCCATAACCAAAGTATTATATCAAATTAACCCCTTATTATTCACAATAATTTTTAGAGAAAATTTGATTTTATTTATTAATAAGTTGGGGTCTTACAACCTCCCCTCCTTATGAAATTTCGTCCTCGAAATTGACGTACGTACCTGATGTTTCAAAAAGGTGAGGATACCTCACTTTCATTTCTGATTCCAACTCCCAGGTCATTTCTTCAATAGCATGGTTTCTCCACAAAACCTTAACTTGTGGTATAACCTTCGTGCATAGGACATGCTCTTTCCTATCCAAGATCTTAACAGGTACATCCTCGTACGTTAAATCTTCAGCTATCTCGTCTGGTTCTAACTCAATAATGTGGTTCGGGTCTTTAACATATTTACGAAGCATAGATATGTGAAAAATATTATGAACACGAGACATGCTTGGAGGTAATGCGAGTCTATATGTCACATTTCCTATTCGCTCAAGAATCTCAAATGGACCAACAAATCTTGGATTGAGCTTTCCTCTCTTCCCAAATCTTGTAACTCCCTTCCATGGTGCAACACGTAACAATACATGATCCCCAATATTAAATTCCACGTCCTTCCGATGAAGATCCACATAACTCTTTTGTCAATCCTGTGCCGTTTGTATACGTTATCGAATCGTTTGGATCTTCTCTGTAGTAATGCGTACCAACTCTGGTCCCAACAATGTTGCTTCACCCACCTCGTCCCAGCATACTGGAGAACGACATTTTCTTCCATACAACGCCTCGAATGGAGCCACACCTATGCTCGCCTGATAACTGTTGTTGTAGGAGAATTCCACCAATGGTAGGTACTTATCCCAACTCCCTTTGAGATCTAGGACACAAAGTCTTACTAGATCTTCAAGAGTTTGAATAGTCCTCTCTGATTGTCCGTCCGTTTGAGGATGGTATGCCGAACTGAATCGTAAATCCGTGCCCATAGCTTTCTGCAAGCTAACCCAAAATCGTGAAGTGAATCTTGGGTCACGATCCGAAACTATTGATACTGGCATGCCATGCAATCTCACAATATCGTTCACATACATACTAGCAAGACGTTAAAGGAAATAAGTGTCACGTATCGACAAGAAATGAGCGGACTTGGTTAATCTATCAACAATAACCCAAATCGCATCTATGCCTTGAGAAACCTTGGGAAGACCCGTAACAAAATCCATAGTAATGTGTTCCCACTTCCATTTCAGAATCTCAAGTGGTTGCAATGGACCCTTTGGTGCTTGATGCTCCGCTTTTACACGTTGACAAGTTAAACATCTCGAGATAAACTCCGCGATCTCTCTTTTCATATTGCTCCACCAAAATGTATGTCGAAGATCGTGATACATTTTGGTACTCCCAGGATAGATTACAAACGGTGTGTTGTGTGCCTCCATCATTATTCTATGCTTCAAGTCAAAATCGTTAGGAACACAAAGTCTGGAGTTGACTCGAAGTATTCCTTCTTTATCGATTCTTGCTTCTAGAATAGCACCTTCTTGCACTTTCTTCTTCATACGCATCAGCTCTATGTTCGTAGCTTGAGCAACTTTAACTTTATCGATTAAAGTCGGTTCTACTCGTATATTTGATATCATCATGTGGGTACTTGGAGCCTTCATCTCTATCTCCATCCTTTGCAAGTCATACAAAATGGGCCTTTGTATTAACAACGTTGCACTCGTACCCGCATATGATCTTCTACTCAATGCGTCAGCTATTACGTTCGCTTTTCCAAGATGATATTGAATGGTATGATCGTAATCTTTCAACAGCTCAAGCCAACGTCGTTGCCGCATGTTGAGTTCTCTTTTGGGTGAAAAAATATTTGAGGCTTTTATGATCTGTATAGATCTCTACTTTCTCCCCATACAGGTAGTGTCTCCAGATCTTCAACGCAAAAACGACTGCTGCCAACTCCAAATCATGAGTAGGATAATTCCTCTCATATTCTTTGAGTTGTCGTGAGGCATAGGCTATGACTTTCCCATGTTGCATGAGAACACATCCTAACCCTTTGCCTGAAGCATCGCTGTAGATAACAAATCCATCTGAACCTGATGGTATTGTCAGAACAGGTGCCGAAATGAGTTTCCTCTTGAGTTCTTGGAAACTCTTCTCGCATTCCTTACTCCATACAAATTTTGTATCTTTCCGAGTCAGCTGAGTTAACGGAGTAGCGATTCGAGAAAATCCTTCCATAAATCTTCGATAATAACCAGCTAAGCCCAGAAAGCTACGTACTTCGGTTACCGACTTCGGTTGCTCCCAACTTTGTATGGCTTTAATCTTCGTCGGGTCGACAGATACTCCATGTTTTGACACCACGTGCCCAAGGAATGCTACTTCCTCAAGCCAGAACTCGCATTTCTTCAATTTGGCATATAGCTTGTTTTCACGAAGCCTTTGCAATACCAGCTTCAAATGGCGCTCATGATCTTCACAGCTTTTGGAATAGATGAGGATGTCATCAATAAAGACGACAACGAACTGATCTAAATATTCTTTGAATACACGGTTCATCATATCCATGAAGGCAGCAGGAGCATTAGTCAATCCAAAAGACATGACTAAGAATTCATAATGCCCGTACCGAGTTCTAAAGGAAGTCTTTGGAATATCCTCAGTTTTAATCTTCAGCTGATGATATCCAGAATGAAGATCGATCTTTGAAAAGAATTGTGCTCCTTGCAACTGGTCAAACAGGTCATCAATGCGAGGTAGCGGATACCTATTCTTGATGGTGACATGGTTCAATTCTCGATAGTCAATACAAAGTCGCATACTCCGGTCTTTCTTCTTTACGAATAAAACAGGAGCACCCTAAGGAGACGTACTAGGACGAATAAAACCGATGTCCAACAACTCCTGTAGTTGGACTTTTAACTCCTGAAGTTCAATAGGAGCCATTCGATATGGAGTTTTAGAAATGGGCTTTGTACCGGGTTCAAGGTCAATAAAGAATTCAACTTCACGTTCTGGGGGTAGACCAGGAAGTTCTTCAGGAAATACATCGGGAAATTCTCTAACAATAGAAATATTATTCAAATCTGACTTGTCTTTGTTCAAATCCATAACATGGGCTAAGAAAGCTTGACATCCGTTTTTTAATAAACAAATAGCTTTGTGGCTTGATATGACAATAACTAATTTTAGTGGTTTAGTAGTTTGAATTCGTATGACAGTTTGGTTAGGAATATGAAAACTAACAACCTTACGAAAACAATCAATTTTAGCATGATGAGTGGTTAACCAATCAATTCCTAAAATCACATCAAAAGCAAGTATCTTTAAAGAGATAAGATCAACAGGTAATGTGATAGTGCCAACTTTGATCATGCAAGATTTATAAACTGTAGATGTAACGAAAGTTTCACCCAACGGAGTTTCAACAGATAAGTTAAAGTCCAATTTCTCTGGAGTCAAGTTTAAACGTTGAGCACAAGCAGGAGAGATAAAAGAATGGGTAGAACCGGTATCTAGTAAAGTATAAACTTCTCAAGAATTCAAGATTAGCTTACCCGTGATCACCTCGTTCGGGTTTCTCACGTTTTGGCCAGTCACGACAAACGCCCTTCCAGGAACCGCTGATTTCGACTTATCCGGGACAACTGTTGGAGTCACCATCCCCGCTGAACTTGGTTTTGCTACAGAACACTCTCGAGCTATATGACCCTCCTTTCCACAGTTATAACATACATTGGATTGTTGTGGGCAGTTTGGGCTGATATGTCCCTCTTTCCCACATTTGTAACATACGATCGGTGGTCGTTCTCCTCCCCTAGAAACAGTTGATGTTTATGCTGACGTCTTCACGTTATCATTGTTGTACCTTTTCTTCTTGAAATCTCCTCCCGACTCGCTCCTTCTATTATCACGACCACAATTACCACCAGAGTGGTTACCGCTTTTATCCGAATGTTTTTCTCCCTGCTGGTTTTCATTGCTTCGATGACTGCCGCCACCGGTATGACCCTGGTTGTGGTCCCTCGGTTGCACATACTCATTATCTCGCTCTAATAATTGAGCCCTATGTACAACATCTGAATATAAAGAAAATTTATGAGAGATAAGATATTGTCGAATCTCGGGTTTTAAACCTCTCAGAAACATCCTTGTCATTCGTTCCTCATTCTCGACCAAATGAGGTGCAAACCTGGATAACTCTGCAAACTTCGCCTCGTACTGGGACACCGTCATGTTGTTTTGTTCCAGTCTGATAAACTCCACCTCCTTCATATGACGAATACTTTCAGGAAAGTACTTGTCATTGAATAGTTTTTGAAATGTTTCCCAGGACATGTTGAGTGCGTCAGGCTGGGTACGCTTCACAGACTCCCACCAGTAGTCTGCCTCCCCGCCGAACATAAAAGTGGCGAATAAAACCTTCTGTTCCTCCGTGCATCCCAAGACATCGAATATCTTGGTAATTTGCTTGACCCACATTTCCGCCATGATCGGATCCGGCTTTCCCTTAAATTCTGGTGGTCCCAACTCTTTGAACTGCTTGTCTGTGATAGACAGCGCGTTGCTATCACTTCCACCCGTATTTTGTACACGAGTCTCCCTCGTCTGATTTTGCATAAACTACAAAAAGCTCCTAAACATTCCATCATTCAACGTTTGTTCGGTAACGTTGTTTACAGGAGGAATATTGCCTTCTTGTTGCACGTTCCCCTGGGTGGTGATCAAAGGTGTCTCCACGGTCTGATTTACTCCATTATTAACGTTCTCAGCTGCCATTCTTAAATACTGCCATAAAACAAGGGTTAATAGTCATGTCATATATTATCCCTATACTCTGACCGACCAAATAAACACCAAATAAACTTAGTCAGGTCATACTAGCGAAGGAATTCCCCGTCCCTCCCCTCCTAGTTCTTGTCTCACATCTCATCCAAGGATCATATCCCTAAGCTCTGATACCAACTGTGACGCCCCCAAAATAGGTACACAACACCCATTCTGAGTCGCCAAATACATGGTACAGAAAGCAAACTACAACTTCAATAATACAATTGTCGTGCAAAATACGACAACACATACTGTGAGTTTAAATGCAAATATTGTCTTCTGGACAATATCCACACTCAAATAAATCCTCATTACAATTATTCAAATACTATTTTACAGAAATAGTGAGGACTGCTAAAACATCTTTCTAGAACCATCACTCCATACCCCGACTAGATCCTGCTATGTTCTCACCTCCTGAGAAGAAAAATGGAACAAAAAGGAAAAGGGTGAGCTCAACTAGCCCAGTAAAGAATATTATGACTAAGATAATATACAACAAATTATCGTTAGTCTTCAACAGGGAAAAATCTGATAGAATATAATCGACAACAAGTTTTAGATCAACAACTGCAGCGGAAATAACAAACCATTAGAAGAGTCAAGTAGAGAAAGAATTCTACTATCTTCTAAGATTTAAAAGTCCATCATCAATATTTTATCCCTGTAACATCAATTAATAACCATCTTTATCCAAATATTCATCTTTGTACTACAGGCCAAAGATATTCATTTGTATCACCTGTCAGTCATGTTCATCTCAACACCTGTTCATCTTTGCACTATAGGCCAAAGATATTCATCAAGTAATCATACATCTTTGCACTACAGGCCAAAGATATTCAGTAATATCATCATTTAGGACTGAGGATGATGAAAAATATCTTAAAGAAAACGAATCCAATAAGACAGAAGGACAAATAGTAGGGATTCGTATAACAGTTTATCCAAGATCAATAATACTTCATAATAATCAATTGTGAAGCAGAATTCAAAAATAAAGATCAAAACATGGATACAGTCAAAGATAGTAACCATAATAGACATCTTGGACAAAAGGGGAAAATTTTATTTTTCGGTGAATAGTGTCGTATTCGTGAATAGTACCGTATACGTGAATAGTGCCATATACGTGAATAGTAATCCCGACACAAAAAGTTCCAAATTTGATAAAAACTCATATCAATATTTCAGCATAATGATATTGAAGAAAATAATATCACTTAAGAAGAAAATAATATCCCTTACCTCAAGATATCAGTACTTCTGGTCGGAATACCGGTATAAGGCTGAAAGAAACTTGCTCTGATGAATAGAAACTTTCAAAGTATCTAAATACTCACAAAATACACTCAATAATCTAGAGAGAGAAAGAGAGAAAACTTGTTTCTGGTGTGATTTTCAATTCTAACTTAGCCCTCTATTTATAGGAAAATTTTAGTAGGCTTGACCTGCAACCTGATGGCTTCACCTATTACTATTCCCACCCACCACATTTGAAATATAATTCAGCACATTTCTTCACCAACCACAAGTGGGGCCCACCAATTCTAAAATTTTCCATCAAAATGATAAACTCCAAAAAATTAACAATTTCTGAACTAGTCATCTTGTAAAATTCATAATAAATCATACGTTCATTTTTAACGGTTAAAAATTTGTGGACATATACTCAACTTATATATGTATAACATATCCAAAAATTACCACGATCCAACGGTCGGATTAAAAATTATAACCCCCGCAAAATATCTCAAAAACCCTGATTTGTAATACCTCCATTCAGACAAAAATACGGATAAAAACCTCAACATTAACTCCTTCATTTTTAACCACAAAAATATATCCCTCATTTATATCCACATAAAATAAATATTTCCTTATCATATGAATCAATAATTAATTATTCACAAATAATATTACAGAATCACATTTATGACAACCAGGCCGTTCCCAGGAAAGAGGGGGCTTTCCAATAATGATTTCCCCTTACTGGCGCGTAATTAAATGACCAAACCTCTCCTTAGACAGAACTTTCTAAACATTTCCAATAATGTTATCTAATAATATTATTCAAATAATATGAACTATTGATCTGATAATGGAAAATACTGTGCAGCAACAATTATTGAAACAACAATAATATAAAATATCAAAGCAGCAATTATTGAATCAATAAAATAAAATATTGAACAATAACTACTGTAACAATTATTGAGTAGTGCCTTCTTACGTAAGAATCAATAATTGGTGCAATACCGTGTGCTACTGTATTTTAACCACCGGGTATTCTAACAGTATTAACGGTAACAACTACGCCGTTATTTATAAATAACTTATACTTGTCATTTTCTTCATCCAATCGCTTTTCGTTATGGGGCCCACACAAGGCTGCGCCGTCGTACGAATATTCCCCGACAGCAAGAATATTCCACGACCAAACGAATATTCCCCGACAAAATGAATATTTTATAACCACTTGCTTATTTTGCAAAATTTGCACATTTCACCCATAACCAAAGTATTATATCAAATTAACCCCTTATTATTCACAATAATTTTTAGAGAAAATTTGATTTTATTCATTAATAAGTTGGGGTCTTACAGATGTTCATACTTGTCTGGGTTCTAAATCAAAGGTTTTATCTTGTTCAACAGTAATCTATAATTCAACATATATGTATACGGGTAATTGACAAAGGTATATCAACATGTGATGAAATACAATGATTATCCAAGTGGGGACACTTATTTAACCATTTCTAGAAATTAACAAACAGAATATATATATCTAAATTATCATATACTAATATGTTGATAATCAATGAGCTTATATAATATAAGGTTCATAATCTGTACAGTAATAATATAATTTAGAAACATTCTTACTCATGTCCATTGCATAAAGAAAATGCAAAGGTAAGATACTTGCCTGAAGCGCTGCTTACAGTTTGTAATTTAGATTTATCGCTTTTCTCACGACCTATCATTAATAAGATCGTTCGTTCGACTAGAATAACATACTATAACACATAACACTGCTTATTGCAGTCAGCACATATCCTACTCACATTGGCACATATGTTTAATAACCATTGAATCACAAATAACCACATATCTCAATAAATTATCTAAGTCCATATCAATTTCTGAAACATGTCGGTGTACCGACGGCTTTATCGGGTAATTATCGAGTCTAAGACTCTATCTTGTAATTCCACATCTGTAAGTATCGGTCATATTATTTGTAAATGATTTATAATAATTTTTAAACATTTATTATAATTTATCCTGAATTTTCAAACCTCAGAATCATTATTAAATGATTTAAATATTACACAATTCTATTATCATTAATATTTAACTAATATTAAACTATTAATGAAACCATTACCAAAATATTAAAATAACTTAAAATACTTTTAAAGTATTAATATTACACTTAAATGATTTTTAAAAGAATTAAAATCATCTTTAAATAATTATCATTAATATTAAAATATTAATGTATTATTTATCAAAATATTAAAAGTCATTATTTATAACTTGAAATATTTTTAATTCATTTATATCATTCTTAAATCAATAAAACCATTTTAAAACAATTTATTTATTATAATTATTAAATAAATCTAATACCATTTAATATTAAATTAATATCATTTATTAATGAAATTATCCTTTAAATAATAAAAAGTTATATTTTATAACTTAAAATATCTTTAAACACTTTATTTTCATATAAAATGATTCTCCTAATAGTAAAATCATTTTTAAACTAATTTATTTAATATAAGTATTAAATAAATTTAATATCATTTAATATTAAAATATTAATATTTTTTTCATGACAGAATATCAAAAGTCATTTTTTTATAACTTAAATAACCTTTAAATCATTTTTCTATAATTTTTCTTTCATTAATATTATTTTCCATAATTTATTTAATACATTTATTAAATAACTTAATTATCATTAATATTAATTAATTAATGAAATTTCATCACAAAATATTGAAAGTTATCAAAAATAACTTAAATTATTTTCTTATACCATAATATAATTTTAAATAATTTTTCATGTACTAAAATTATTTTTAAATAATTTATTTAATATAATAATTAAATAAATTAAATACTTTTAATATTCTAAAAATATCAAATATTTATGAAATATATTCAAAATAATTAAAAACTAATTTTTAGAATTTAAAATAATTTTTAAAACTATTTTTGTAATTTTTATAATTTATTTTCTATTTTTAAAGCATTTTTCGAAATTTAAGAAAATAAATTAATTAAATCCGTCGCTAAAGGCTTTAGCGACGATTTCTGTCGCAATAGGTGTTCTTGAGGGCCAAGAACACTGACAGTCAGTGTTCATGGTGCCTACTTTGACCGTCTGCAACTTGTTGGTCAGATTGTTCCTAGACATTGCGTTGATCATATCATGTAGAAAAAATGCAATACTACAAGATCCAACAACAAACATGCTCAAACTACATCACAATAAGTAGATCTAAGCCACCAAAGTGTCTGTCAGAACTGTTCTTCATTGTCTGGGTTACCCAGAAATGAAGAACTGTTCAAGCAGACCACTTTGGGCTTCCATAACTTGTTGATCATGTAATGGTTTAGCTATCTATTGATTTCAGGTTATAGGAAACATGTACGACTACAGATTCATTACATAATATCTTCATAACAACAACATATCAATCATAAAAGATCCGGTCAAACTTCTGTCAGAAATATGTTCTTGAAGTTTTCTGGAATTTCCAGAAAACGAAATCGTGAGCATCTGCACCACTTTGACCAATTACTACTATCGACTCGTTTAATAATATAGTAATTGTAAGGCATAAACATGAAGTATATATATCAGACTACAATGTAGACACAAAAATCAAACCAAAAACATTAACAAACCGACAGATCCATGGCCAACAAAACTTGTCAGGCGCTAGTTCACGGTTTCTGGGCTGCCCATAAATGGCCCGGTCATGGTCGGTCAACCGACTTTGACCATCAATTGCTTGCAACTTAGATCCGATCTAAGTCTGATTCTTTCTCCAGATAAAAGACTACATGTCAGACTACCTATATAAACCTTTAAACAACAAAAACCAAAAACACACAAAGATCTAGAGCCACTGACATTCCTTGTCAGACCACCAAAAACAAAATTTCCAGATTTGCAAAAACACTTGATCCGAGCTTATAGATGTTATGGATCCAACATCTATCAACCCAGATAATTGATTAACACTATAAATAATATATTCTAACACAAAAACACAACATCTAACAGAAGATCAAGGGTCAGATTTTCGAATAGGGTTTTATACCTTTATGAAGAATTTCTTGATTCTGTGCTTATGATTTGTTATAGTTGATCGTGGGGCTGTTGTTTGGGACTGATACACTACATTATTTCGTAGGTTGTAGAGAGAGAGTCAAGGAGGAGTATTGTGAGCAAAAGAGGCTTAAAATGTGACATTTTCTCTTTCTAATTCTATATATATTCACTTGATGCAATGAATGTGGCTGGTGAGTTGGCTGAGCTGCTGATTTAAGTCACATGGGGTGGTTGGATTTGGTCACCAACTTCCCCTAATGTCAAAACCTATGTTTTTATCTTTAATAATATAAGGGGTATTTTGGTCTTTTCATTTTTATTTTTTAATGGCAATCTTGTAAACTTGTCAAACCCTTAGGATTTAGGGTTTAGGGTTTGGGTTAGGGTTTGGGGTTTGAACCATTTTAGGGTTTAAAAATAATTTCTAGATTTTACAATTTAGGGTTTGCACAAAAAAATAAAATAAAATAATAAAATTTTAGTTTCTACAATACAAAATTAAGGTTTCTTAATTAATTAGGTTTTTACTTACTTAACACCTTACTAATTAGGTTTAAGATACACTAATTAGCATTAAGCTTTTTAAATCAACAATTAGGGTTTATAATTTAAATAAATTAGGGTTTATAAAATAAATATTAGGATTTCTAGAAATTAATATTTCTAAATATTAAGTAGGGTATACCTAATTAATCAAAAAGTCATATAATACATAGGATGCATCCACCATATAACACAGTTATATAACAGTGTCAAACTCAACCTGAGTTTTAAATTAGGGTTTTAATTTACAATTAGGGTTTTCTAATGATTATTAATAATTATAATTATCATGAATCACATAACATATTGCCTTAACAGATTTTAAAGTCTTATGTGACTTCGAAATTAGTGCTTGTCAATAAAAATTAGGGTTTTATCATAATACCCCATAATTGACCAACCATTGTCAGTCCACAAAAATACGGTACATAATTATAGCACTTAAAAATCAAAATATAATATTATTATATTATTATTCTTATCCATTGATAAAAATCTAAAATTAGGGTTTGGATTCCATATCTGATTTATTATTCATATATAACATTATTAATTAAGTTAAAATAATTAACTTAATTAATCTTGCATAAATTCATATAATAAAATAAATAATTATTATAATAATTCTAAAAAGCATTTCAAATATTATTTAAATAATTATATTTTCATGGAAAATAATTAATAAAAACATTTCTACTATAAAACTAATTATTATAAGAATATGCTTTATAATAATCAATAATTCTAAAATAAAATTATTTGTAAACATTCATGTAATAAATATATTTTTATCAATTACATAATTACATACACACATTATCTTGTACAAATCCTCATCCTTAAATTAAAAAAATAAAATAAAATTATACGCAAAATTCCTGATTTATTTATATAGAAAATATCGGGTTGTTACATTCACCCTCCCTTATAAAGATTACGTCCTCGGAATCACCGTTTTAAAAATCTATATATACACGGTTACATAGTATACACAATCTTTACAAGTAGATCTTATCATCGTTTGATCGAACTGATCTTTAACTATACACATAAAGCTTATCTTTCTGATTAAACGGAAATTTGATTTCTAAAAGAACTCAAATTTCTCCCTCAAAATTTCTTTATAAACTAATTTACTATATATAAGAAAATAATATATAAAAAAAATAAAATTGGTTCGAGTAATACCTGGAGTTGCATCCCCGGCTGTTACAGTTTCTTGAACGGTCATGTTGAAGACGTTTGCGGTTGATTTCGTTGGTTTGTTTGTTGGTGTTGGTCCCGTTGTCGCCAATGTCTTGCTGCCTTTTCCCGTATTCACATTCCTTTCCTCCGGCCTTCTCCTTCTTGAATGGTCTTCCACCTTATACTCCATTGATCCACACTTAAATCACGCAGACTTGCCCTTTATCTCCTTTCCTTTTATCGTTTAGGTGACAAAACTATCTTTTGCCCCTTCGTTATCGTAGCTATCACAAATGTTGCTATAGGGTCAGTTGACCCTCTAAATCCTGGCAGTACGATGGCCTTGAAGTCTTTGACGTTCGTATATTGATTATCTGACTGATCTTCCCGCGACTGGTATTCCGTTCTGCATAGCTTGATCGTCCATATTCGCAAAATTCTGTATCGGGTCTGGTTGTCTTCCAACTTTGTTGACAGGTTCTTCTGTCCGTGTATTTCATTTTCATCTCCTTGACAGCATTATCACTATTTATTCTTTATTCTAAGCCTTATCGTATACGTATAATCATATAATACAAAACTTTCTATTCCAATAATCATGTACTCAAAATATTAGATTTTGAAAATTTGGTTTACTATAGTAACCAATATACAGATAAATATTTACTATCTTTATACCAACTTATTTCATTAATCCATCGTAGACTCATATTCATAACACTTGACATACCATAGCACATACTGCTTTAATCATTTGATATCCCTTTATGACTCAAAAGTCAGGAATCGCTGACACAACTTATATAAAATTTGAAAAATATTATCTTATACAAACATACCCATCATATACACTACATAACATAGAATCATACATATTCAAGTAATACTAGTACTACTTGTTTCTTACGCATTCACTAATGATCAGTTGCTTAGTATTCTATATAGTCCCATCATCCTCAATAATCCATTCACTCCTAACTACACCTAGATCGTCCAACTTACCATACATTATGAGTTTAAGAACTCACCACAAACATATGAGTTTAAGAACTCGACATTGACTACATATTCTTTAACTATACTTTACCTATCAGTCATACTATCGTTTCAAGGTCTGGTACTACACTTTTAAAAATAACCACCTCTTTGAGGTAGCTTTCAATGTGAGCCGCTATTTCAGCTATTGGCTTTGATATTGGCTCGGTTGACTTCTTCTTTACAATTTGAGGGTATTCTAATTCTTTCTATCCGACAGCTATAAACAAAAATTATTTAGACTAACATACAATATATACACACAGAAATTTATAGTTTTATATAAGTTATCTTTTATTTTGTTTGACAATGAATTTATTCAATTCATCTCCGTTTTAAACTCTATATGAGTTAATTGTATTTTTAACGTTTTTCTCTGTTCTAAGGTTATAGCCTAAGGTCTAACCCACCTAAGGTTTTGTAATAACCCGATATTTTCTATAAAAATAAATAAGGAATTTTTGCATATGAAATTTTTTTTTAATAAGTGTCAAGTAATGTGTACGATAAATGCAAATATATTTATTACATGAAAAATTGGAAATAACTTTGGAATTATTAATTACTACAAATTATATTGTTATGGTAATTAATTTCTGTAAGCCGAAATATTTTTATTAATTATTTTCCATGAAAACATGATTGGATATTATTTAAATAATATATGAAAAGACAATTAGAATTATGATAATAAATATTTTATTATATGAATCTGTTTAGAATATTTAAGTTAATTATTATAACTTGATTATTGATGTTGTATACGATGGATAAGTCAGTTATGGAATCCAAACCCTAAATTGGATTTTTATCAAGAGATGAGAATAATAATATAATATTATATATATTTTGAATTTTCAGTGCTATATATATGTACTGTATATGTGTGGACAGATAATGATTGGTTAATTATGGTAAATTTATATCATGACCCGTATATCGTATTTTTTAGCCTTAATTGTTAAACTCAGTTGTGAGTTCAAGACTGAGTAGAAATTGCGTATTAAAATTTCCGTAATTAGAATCGTAATTACTGTGTTAGTAAATTATACAGATAATTAGGTAACCCTAATGGATTAATTAGGAAACCCTAATTGATAATATTAAGAAAACCTAATTTTTCTATTAAAAACCCTAATTTTAAATTAGTGTGTTTAATTAAAATTTTATTGTACAATTATTTTTAAATTATCCAAAGCCTAGAAATTATTTGGAAAATTATAAGATATACAATCTAGTGATTAAACCCTAGATTTAATCACATTGGACAAGAATGCCCTTGAGTAATAATGGGAAATGTCTAAAATACCCTTATTACATTATTGGTAGAATCTAGCAACATTGGATGCCATGAATAAATAAAATAAAAATCAAAAATAAAAATAATTTCAAAATTACCATTTTGCCCTTTTAGTGCATTATTAGGAGCATTGTTGCTAGAATCTTTGCAATTATCAGTCATCTAGCTTTGTTCTAGAATTCACATATGATACTATAACATTACCCATCAATGATAAACTATTACAATCATGGAATCATTTTTTTTTAATTAAATAGAGAGAAAGTGGCCATTTTGGTTTATTTGTGCAACCAACACTTAGCTTTACTCTCTCCAACCCAAACCTACGAAATTCTCTTGTTAGTTCAGTCAAGAACACAACCCAACCATCACCCATAACAAATCAGAAGCAAGGATTCAAGAAAATTGTTCATAAAAAGGTATTAAACTTTAATTCAATTCTGCCCATTTTTGATTTTTGATGTTATGTTTAAATGTTATAATATGTGTTATGAAGGGTCTATAAGTGTTTTGGGATGTTAGATCATGAACCCATAACATCTAGATGCACGAAAATCATGATTTTGCAAACTGACATGAACCCTAAAAATGTTGTCTGACAGCTAAATGTCAGGCCTTGTAGAACCTAATCTGTTAAGTGTTTTTGTTGTTTAAAGGTTTGACGTTGTAGTATGTCAGTAGCACTTTAATCTCCAAAAAGAATCAGTGTCATACCATGTCTAGATCATCAGATATAAGCAGTCAAAACCCCTTTGACTGAGCACGAAGTCTGGTTTCTGGGTAACCCAGAAACCAAGAACTCGTCTGACAACATTTTGTAAGCCTTTGAGCTTGCAGTGTTTTCATGTTTTGGCCATGTTTTTGTTTTGGTATTGTAGCTGGATATAAGGAATACACATGTATGCTATTAGATCACTCAAATTATAACTGGAACAAAAGATAATCACGGTCAAACTAGCATTGACCAACTGCCTTATGAAAATTCTGGAAAACCCAGAATTCATCAAGAACACGTTTTTGACAGCAGGTTTGACCGGCTAGATCTTACACATGTGATGTTAATTTTATGATGTGATGATTTAGAGTTCCTCTTTAGCATCTATATTACATAATTGAACAATTAAAATACATTATGAAAGCTTAGAATGCTAAGATTTAAGAGCTCAAAGTAAGTACCTCAATTTCTGGAAATTCGAGAATCATGAAGAACAGACTTGTCAAATAGTTTATTAGCTCAGATCATTCAATTGTGATGTTTTGTTAGCCCTATTTCTTGGTTTGGTGTTGTAATATTACAAGAGTACTACAACTTTCATTTGCATTTCAAGTCCAGAAAACATCAATAGCACGATTTAAATCATGGTCAAAGTAGCAACTAATACACTGATTTTGAACCTCAAGAACACCATGAATTTTATTTTCTGGAAAATACAAAAAATGGTTTTTAATTATTAAAAATACCAAATAATTTCCGAAAATTAATTTTAAATTATGAAAAATATTTTTTAATTATTTAGAGTATATTTCATAAATATTTAATATTTTTGGAATATAAAAATATTTATTTATTTAATTATGATATTAAATAAATTATTGAAAAATAGTTTTTAATTCATGAAAGATCATGAAAAATAATATTATTGTGTTAGAACATATTTGAGGATATTTGTGATGAATTTTAATATTTTGTGATAAAATTTCATTAATTAATTGATATTAATGATGTTTAAATATTTATTTAATATATTAAATAAATTATGGAAAATAGAATAAATGATTTTAAAAATCATTTAATGTATTATAAAAATATTTTAAGTTATAAAATGTAACTTTTGATATTTTGTCATGAAAAATATTATTAATTTAATATTAATGATATTAATGATATTTAGTTATTTAATATTTATATTAAATAAATAGTTTAAAAATGATTTTATTTATTTAAAAATCATTTAAAAGGGATATTTATGAAATTAAAAGTATTTGAAGTTATAATTAATAACTTTTAATATTTGGATAAATAGTGCATTAATACTTTAATATTAGTGATAATTACTTAAAAATGATTTTAAATGTTTTAAAAATCATTTAAGTGTAATATAAATGTTTTAAAAATATTTAGAGTTATTATAAATAACTTTTATATTTTAGCAATGATTTCATTAATAGTTTAATATTAATTAAATATTAATGATAATAGAATTATTTAATGTTTAAATCATTTAATTATTATTCCGATGCTGGAAAATACATAATAAATTATAATAAATGTTTTAAAATTGTTTTAAGTCATTTAAAAATAATATGACTGATACTTGTGGATATTGAAATACAGTATAGAGTCTTAGACTCAAAAATTATCCAATAAAGCTGTCGGTACACCGACATGTTTCAGAAATTCATCTAGACTTAGATATTTTGACTGTATTAATGATTAATTATGATTCAATGACTGTTGGATATGTGTGATAATGTGATTAGGTTATGTGCTGACTGCGAAATGCAGTACTATATGTTATAGTATATTACTTTAATCGAACGAATGATCTTATTACTGATAGGTCGCTGTATAAAAGATTAATCTAAGTTGCGTTATTGTAAGCAGCAGCTCAGGCAAGTATCCTACCTTTGCATTTCCTTTATGCAATGGACATGAGTAAGAAGTTTCAGAATTAAATTATTATTATGCTATATTATCAACTCTACTGCGACATATTCTATATTTGCTCATTGTTTATCAACATGTTAGTATATGGTAATTCAGATATATATTATGTTCGTCAATTTCTATAAAATGGTTATATAAGTATCCCCACTTGGATAATCATTCTATTTAATCACATGTTGATATACCTTTGTCAATTACCCTTATATATATATATATATATATATATATATATATATATATATATATATATATATATATATATATATATATGTTGAATTATAGATTATTGTTGAACAAGATAAAACCTTTGCTTTAGAACCCAGACAAGTATGAACATCCCTTACATAGGGAAAACTTTTATGCGCCCAAGGCGGAGAGAGTTCTTAAAATGTAGTATTGATCAATGCAGGACACAACGGGCTAATCACCCCCGTGTCCGTAAGTTATGACGGTTTGCAGATGAATTTCTGTTTAACCTTTTCAAAAAAAGAAAACAATGTTCATGATATGTCACTTAACCCTACTTATAGTCAATACGTAGTTTCAAAAATGTGAAAGAAAGTTGTTATGTTATTATTATTCTTGGTACAACTTACTTCAGAACTGTTGATTCGTTGTAGAAGTGTCGTTCAAAGAAAACATTTAATTCTTTCAGCTAATATATATTATTGTTATTACTTGCTGGGCACTCAAATGCTCATTCTTGCTTAATTTAAATGTTTTTAGTTAAGTTTGAAGAACCAGAAAGCTTGTGCAGAAACAAAGGAAAAGGAAAGCTAACTGAATAATATTTGTGGTAGTTGCTGTAATAGTTTATATTATTAAGACAATGATATATATATATATATATATAAATAATATCATGTATTGTATGGAATGTACTTTAAGGTCTCGTACCTGGGTAGATAAACTTTGATAATTATGTAAATTAAGTTGTTATTCATATTATTGTTATTATTATTCGTAGAATTCCGCTCATAGAAATGGTATCGTGAAGCACCGAGTTTGGGTTTCAAGTACCCGAATTTGGGGGCGTCACAGGTTGGTATCAGAGCTATAAGCATGAATTTGCAAAGAGCCCCGAGCCTCTCGCTGGTGACTTCCTTGTGTGGAATGCACCGAAGCCAGACTCTCCGTAGGGGACACCGAGCCAGTCGGTGGCAAGCTGATAGGTACCACTGTGAGGTGCTATGGTTGGAAGCACCATGAAAGTCACAGGTTGGTATCAGAGCTATAAGCATGAATTTGCAAAGATCCCCGAGCCTCTCGCTGGTGACTTCCTTGTGTGGAATGCACCGAAGCCAGACTCTCCGTAGGGGACGCCGTTCCGCGGTTGCAAACTGATAGGTACCACTGTGAGGTGCTGTCCACTGATGGGACATTTGTCACAGGTTGGTATCAGAGCTTTAGGGTTAGAAACCTTAGGTGGGATCGACCTTAGGCTATAACCTTAGGACATGGGGAAACGTTGAAAATACAAATAACTCATATAGAGTTTTAAAAGGAGATGAATTGAATAAATTCATCATTGAACAAAATAAAAGATAACTCTTATAAAACTATTGTTTGCTGTGTGTATATACTATATGTTAATCAGGATAATTTATGTGTGTAGATGTCTGGTGGAAAAGGATTGTTATGGGCTTATAACTTGAAGAAGAATCAGATCCATACACCCGAGCTAATATCGAAGCCAATAGCTGAAATAAAGGCTCACAATGAAACTAACTCAGACGAGGTGGTTATTGTGGAAAATATAGTACAAGATCCGGAAATGGTGAAACTGACAGATAGTGATTCGGACACTAAAGTTGAAGCTGATCAAGCATCAACAGAGGTGCAGGATTTGAGGAACAAGGTTTCTTCTTTGAAAAAGCTGTGGGAAATAGAAAAGCTGTTGAATATTCAACTGCGTCAGGCGTTAATAGAAACAATGAAAGAACATGATAAGCTTAAAATCCAAATTGATCAGATAGGAGCCTCAAGTAACACATCGTATGCAGCTCCGAGAGATAATGGAAAAAGAAAGATAGAAGACTATGACTTAGAAAGACCCAGTAAGAAGAAAAGGAAAATGATATGTTATAATTGCGGACGTGAAGGACATACTTCTCCTTATTGTCCTTACCTTGAACCAGGTTCATGTTTTATTTGTGGGAGGAAAGGTCATCAAGCGAAAAGATGTCCAAGAAAAAGCTTTAGGTTATGTTGAGTAGGTATATTTAATATAATATGTGTGTTGGTCAAGTTTGTAAATCCCGACTTTTGTAGTCACAAAGGGATAGCTGGTGTTTAAAGCAGTATGTGCTATGTTATGTAAAATATTCGATGAATGAATATGAATCTAAGTTTGAGAAATGAAACAAGTTTAATATATTAATCTTATGCAATAAGGTTTAGAATGTAAGTTAATAAAGTATAATTTATGGTTTAACTTAACCAGATAATGCCGCCAAGACGTCAAACTCGAAACCAAAGGGTAGAAGAATCTCTCAACAACACTGAGGAACAACAAGAAGACCCGATACAAAACTTTGCAAACATGGTAGCTCAGGCTATGCAACAGGGAATACCAGCCGCAGGAAACCAGTCAGATAATCGCTTGGCAAAATTTAAAGACTTCAAAGCAGTAGGACCACCAGAATTCAGAGGATCAGCTGACCCTATAGAAGCCCAGACATGGGTTAATGAAATAGAAAAGGCGTTCGTAATTGCTAGGGTAGATGAGGGGCAAAAGACTGTTTTTGCCACTTATATGATGAAAGGAGAAGCCAACTTTTGGTGGGAGGCAAATAAAACTAGGGCAGGAGAAGGAGTAGTTACTTGGGATAGGTTTAAGACTTTATTTTTTGAAAACTATCTCTCAGCTAGTATGCAAGCTAGGATGGAGGTGAAATTTCTGAATTTAAAACAGGAGAACATGACTGTTGCGGAGTATGTCGCAAAGTTTAATGAGTTGGCTAGGTTTTCTCCACATCAAGTTGATACGGAGGCTAGAAAGGCAAGGAGGTTTGAGCTGGGCTTAAAACCCTAGCTCTACAATAAGGTGGCAGTATTGCAAATCAATACTTTTGCAGCACTCATGGAGAAGGCTATCATAGTTGAGGAGGGGAGTGAGGCCATGAGCCTCTACAACCAGGAGAAGAAGAATAGAAGCAAGGCAGAAGGATCTTTGAAGGTGGAAGGAACTAGTGGAAATAGGGGTGAGAAAAGAAAGGGGAATTTTTCTGGGAATGTTCAGGTGAAACAGGAAGGTGTGAAGAAGCAGGTAGTACAGTGCAATAATTGCGGGAAGAATCACTCTGGTGAGTGCCTGAAGGGTAAGTTTGTATGTTACAAGTGCGGGTAAGAGGGTCATATCTCTCCCAACTGCCCCAACCCAAGGATGAACAGTGGGTGTTTTATATGTGGATCGACTGAACATAAGGTGAAGGATTGTCCAAAGAGGAGAATGGAGGCAGGAAATGTAACCACGGGGAAAGGCAGTGGGACTTTAGCAATCACAGGACCGACCTCAACCAATAACCCAACAAAAGCAACTCCGAGGGTCTTCAACATGACGGTCCAGGATACTGTGGCAGCTGGAAATAGAAATCCATGTGTTATTCGAATAACTTATATATCTTATATGATTTCTTATATATATAGTAAATTAATTTATAAAGAAATTTTGAATGAAGAATTTGAGTCCTTTTAAAAATCAAACTTCTGTTTAATCAGGTAGACAAGCGTTATGCTGAATAGTAAAAGATCAGTTCGATCAATTATGATCGAGGTCTACTTGCAATGATTATATATGCTATGTACCCTTGTATATATGAGTTTTAAAACGATGATTCCGGGGACGGAATCCTTATAAGGGAGGGTGAATGTAATAACCCGATATTTTCTATAAAAATAAATAAGGAATTTTTGCATATGAATTTTTTTTTTTAATAAGTGTCAAGTAATGTGTACGATAAATGCAAATATATTTATTACATGAAAAATTAGAAATAATTTTGGAATTATTAATTACTACAAATTATATTGTTATGGTAATTAATTTCTGTAAGCCGAAATATTTTTATTAATTATTTTTCATGAAAACATGATTGGATATTATTTAAATAATATATGAAAAGACAATTAGAATTATGATAATAAATATTTTATTATATGAATATGTTCAGAATATTTAAGTTAATTATTATAACTTGATTATTGATGTTGTATAAGATTGATAAGTCAGTTATGGAATCCAAACCCTAAATTGGATTTTTATCAAGAGATGAGAAAAATAATATAATATTATATATATTTTGAATTTTCAGTGCTATATATATGTACTGTATATGTGTGGACAGATAATGATTGGTTAATTATGGTAAATTTATATCATGACCCTTATATCGTATTTTTAAGCCTTAATTGTTAAACTCAGTTGTGAGTTCAAGACTGAGTAGAAATTGCGTATTAGAATTTCCGTAATTAGAATCGTAATTACTGTGTTAGTAAATTATACAGATAATTAGGTAACCCTAATGGATTAATTAGGAAACCCTAATTGATAATATTAAGAAAACCTAATTTTTCTATTAAAAACCCTAATTTTAAATTAGTGTTTTTAATTAAAATTTTATTGTACAATTATTTTTAAATTATCCAAAGCCTAGAAATTATTTGGGAAATTATAAGATATACAATCTAGTGATTAAACCCTAGATTTAATCACATTGGACAAGAATGCCCTTGAGTAATAATGGGAAATGTCTAAAATACCCTTATTACATTATTGGTAGAATCTAGCAACATTGGATGCCATGAATAAATAAAATAAAAATCAAAAATAAAAATAATTTCAAAATTACCATTTTGCCCTTTTAGTGCATTATTAGGAGCATTGTTGCTAGAATCTTTGCAAATATCAGTCATCTAGCTTTGTTCTAGAATTCACATATGATACTATAACATTACCCATCAATGATAAACTATTACAATCATGGAATCATTTTTTTTTAATTAAATAGAGAGAAAGTGGCCATTTTGGTTTATTTGTGCAACCAACACTTAGCTTTACTCTCTCCAACCCAAACCTACGAAATTCTCTTGTTAGTTCAGTCAAGAACACAACCCAACCATCACCCATAACAAATCAGAAGCAAGGATTCAAGAAAATTGTTCATAAAAAGGTATTAAACTTTAATTCAATTCTGCCCATTTTTGATTTTTGATGTTATGTTTAAATGTTATAATATGTGTTATGAAGGGTCTATAAGTGTTCTGGGATGTTAGATCATGAACCCATAACATCTAGATGCACGAAAATCATGATTTTGCAAACTGACATGAACCCTAAAAATGTTGTCTGACAGCTAAATGTCAGGCCTTGTAGAACCTAATCTGTTAAGTGTTTTTGTTGTTTAAAGGTTTGACGTTGTAGTATGTCAGTAGCACTTTAATCTCTAAAAAGAATCAGTGTCATACCATGTCTAGATCATCAGATATAAGCAGTCAAAACCCCTTTGACTGAGCACGAAGTCTGGTTTCTGGGTAACCCAGAAACCAAGAACTCGTCTGACAACATTTTGTAAGCCTTTGAGCTTGCAGTGTTTTCATGTTTTGGCCATGTTTTTGTTTTGGTATTGTAGCTGGATATAAGGAATACACATGTATGCTATTAGATCACTCAAATTATAACTGGAACAAAAGATAATCACGGTCAAACTAGCATTGACCAACTGCCTTATGAAAATTCTGGAAAACCCAGAATTCATCAAGAACACGTTTTTGACAGCAGGTTTGACCGGCTAGATCTTACACATGTGATGTTAATTTTATGATGTGATGATTTAGAGTTCCTCTTTAGCATCTATATTACATAATTGAACAATTAAAATACATTATGAAAGCTTAGAATGCTAAGATTTAAGAGCTCAAAGTAAGTACCTCAATTTCTGGAAATTCGAGAATCATGAAGAACAGACTTGTCAGATAGTTTATTAGCTCAGATCATTCAATTGTGATGTTTTGTTAGCCCTATTTCTTGGTTTGGTGTTGTAATATTACAAGAGTACTACAACTTTCATTTGCATTTCAAGTCCAGAAAACATCAATAGCACGATTTAAATCATGGTCAAAGTAGCAACTAAAACACTGATTTTGAGCCTCAAGAACACCATGAATTTTATTTTCTGGAAAATACAAAAAATGGTTTTTAATTATTAAAAATACCAAATAATTTCCGAAAATTAATTTTAAATTATGAAAAATATTTTTTAATTATTTAGAGTATATTTCATAAATATTTAATATTTTTGGAATATAAAAATATTTATTTATTTAATTATGATATTAAATAAATTATTGAAAAATAGTTTTTAATTCATGAAAGATCATGAAAAATAATATTATTGTGTTAGAACATATTTGAGGATATTTGTGATGAATTTTAATATTTTGTGATAAAATTTCATTAATTAATTGATATTAATGATGTTTAAATATTTATTTAATATATTAAATAAATTATGGAAAATAGAATAAATGATTTTAAAAATCATTTAATGTATTATAAAAATATTTTAAGTTATAAAATGTAACTTTTGATATTTTGTCATGAAAAATATTATTAATTTAATATTAATGATATTAATGATATTTAGTTATTTAATATTTATATTAAATAAATAGTTTAAAAATGATTTTATTTATTTAAAAATCATTTAAAAGGGATATTTATGAAATTAAAAGTATTTGAAGTTATAATTAATAACTTTTAATATTTGGATAAATAGTGCATTAATACTTTAATATTAGTGATAATTACTTAAAAATGATTTTAAATGTTTTAAAAATCATTTAAGTGTAATATAAATGTTTTAAAAATATTTAGAGTTATTATAAATAACTTTTATATTTTAGCAATGATTTCATTAATAGTTTAATATTAATTAAATATTAATGATAATAGAATTATTTAATGTTTAAATCATTTAATTATTATTCCGATGTTGGAAAATGCATAATAAATTATAATAAATATTTTAAAATTGTTTTAAGTCATTTAAAAATAATATGACTGATACTTGTGGATATTGAAATACAGTATAGAGTCTTAGACTCAAAAATTATCCAATAAAGCTGTCGGTACACCGACATATTTCAGAAATTCATCTAGACTTAGATATTTTGACTGTATTAATGATTAATTATGATTCAATGACTGTTGGATATGTGTGATAATGTGATTAGGTTATGTGCTGACTGCGAAATGCAGTACTATATGTTATAATATATTATTTTAATCGAACGAATGATCTTATTCCTGATAGGTCGCTGTATAAAAGATTAATCTAAGTTGCGTTATTGTAAGCAGCAGCTCAGGCAAGTATCCTACCTTTGCATTTCCTTTATGCAATGGACATGAGTAAGAAGTTTCAGAATTAAATTATTATTATGCTATATTATCAACTCTACTGCGACATATTCTATATCCGCTCATTGTTTATCAACATGTTAGTATATGGTAATTCAGATATATATTTTGTTCGTCAATTTCTATAAAATGGTTATATAAGTGTCCCCACTTGGATAATCATTGTATTTAATCACATGTTGATATACCTTTGTCAAATACCCTTATATATATATATATATATATATATATATATATATATATATATATATGTTGAATTATAGATTATTGTTGAACAAGATAAAACCTTTACTTTAGAACCCAGACAAGTATGAACATCCCTTACATAGGGAAAACTTTTATGCGCCCAAGGCGGAGAGAGTTCTTAAAATGTAGTATTGATCAATGCAGGACACAACGGGCTGATCACCCCCGTGTCCATAAGTTATGACGGTTTACAGATGAATTTTTATTTAACCTTTTCAAAAAAAGAAAACAATGTTCATGATATGTCACTTAACCCTACTTATAGTCAATACGTAGTTTTAAAAATGTGAAAGAAAGTTGTTATGTTATTATTATTCTTGGTACAGCTTACTTCAGAACTGTTGATTCGTTGTAGAAGTGTCGTTCAAAGAACATATTTAATTCTTTCAGCTAATATATATTATTGTTATTACTTGCTGGGCACTCAAATGCTCATTCTTGCTTAATTTAAATGTTTTCAGTTAAGTTTGAAGAACCAGAAAGCTTGTGCAGAAACAAAGGAAAAGGAAAGCTAACTGAATAATATTTGTGGTAGTTGCTGTAATAGTTTATATTATTAAGACGATGATATATATATATAAATAATATCATGTATTGTATGGAATGTACTTTAAGGTCTCGTACCTGGGTAGATAAACTCTGATAATTATGTAAATTAAGTTGTTATTCATATTATTGTTATTATTATTCGTAGAATTCCGCTCATAGAAATGGTATCGTGAAGCACCGAGTTTGGGTTTCAAGTACCCGAATTTGGGGGCGTCACAGGTTTCAAACCCTAAGCTCTGATACCAACTTGTGAAGATCCCGAACTCAGGTACTTGAAACCCGAACTCGGTTCATCACGATACCATTTCTATGAGCGAAATAATAATAATAACAATAATATAAATATCAAACTTAACTTACATTTATCAGAGTCTAATCCCAATTACGTAACCTTTAAACATTCATTACAAACCATGATAGATAATATATATCATACTTGTCTTAATAGTATTAAACTATTACATAAGATAACGTTCATTCATTCATTCAGCAACCTTTTCCCTTTCCCTTGTTCTTAGCAGAGCTCTCTGATCATTCACACTTAGCAGAAAATATTTAAATTACGTAAGGATGAGCATTTGAGTGTCCATCAAGTAATAGCAATTATATATATATAATTTGAAAGAATTTAAATGTTTTCTTTGTACTATTCTTCTACAACAAGTCAATAGTTGTGAAGTATTCTGAACCGATAATAATAATATAACAACTCTCTTTCAAATTTTTGAAACTACGTATTGACTATAAATAGGGTTTAGGTGACATGCCATGAACATTGTTTTCATTTTCGAAAAGGTTAAACAGAAATTCATCTGTAAACCGTCATAACTTACGGGCGTTAGGTTGTACTTCCCATGGGCCCCGTATTGATCAATACTACATTACACGAATGATAGGATCGTTCACTCTGTTCCGCCTTGGGCGCATAAAAGTTTTCCCGTGTAGGGATGTTCATACTTGTCTGGGTTCTAAATTAAAGGTTTTATCTTGTTCAACAATAATCTATAATTCAACATATATGTATACGGTTAATTGACAAAGGTATATCAACATGTGATGAAATACAATGATTATCCAAGTGGGGACACTTGTTTAACCATTTCTAGAAATTAACGAACAGAATATATATATTTGAATTATCATATACTAACATGTTGATAATCAATGAGCTTATATAATATAAGGTTCATAATCTGTACAGTAATAATATAATTTAGAAACATTCTTACTAATGTCCATTGCATAAAAAAAAATACAAAGGTAAGATACTTGCCTGAAGCGCTGCTTACAGTTTGAAATTTAGATTTATCGCTTTTCTCACGACCTATCATTAATAAGATCGTTCGTTCGACTAGAATAACATACTATAACACATAACACTGCTTATTGCAGTCAGCACATACCCTAATCACATTGGCACATATGTTTAATAACTATTGAATCACAAATAACCACATATCTCAATAAATTATCTAAGTCCAGATCAATTTCTGAAACATGTCGGTGTACCGACGGCTTTATCGGGTAATTATCGAGTCTAAGACTCTATCATGTAATTCCACATCTGTAAGTATCGGTCATATTATTTGTAAATGACTTATAATAATTTTTAAATATTTATTATAATTTATCATGAATTTTCAAACCTCAAAATTATTATTAAATAATTTAAATATTACACAATTCTATTATCATTAATATTTAATTAATATTAAACTATTAATGAAACCATTGCCAAAATGTTAAAATAACTTAAAATACTTTTAAATTATTAATATTACACTTAAATGATTTTTAAAAGAATTAAAATAATCTTTAAATAATTATCATTAATATTAAAGTATTAATGTATTATTTATCAAAATGTTAAAAGTCATTATTTATAACTTGAAATATTTTTTTTCATTTATATCATTTTTAAATGATTTTTAAATCAATAAAACCATTTTAAAACTATTTATTTACTATAATTATTAAATAAATCTAATATCATTTAATATTAAATTAATATCATTTATTAGTAAAATTATCCTTTAAATATTAAAAGTTATATTTTATAACTTAAATATCTTTCAACACTTTATTTTTATTTAAAATGATTCTCCTAATATTAAAATTATTTTTAAACTAATTTTATTAATATAAGTATTAAATAAATTTAATATCATTTAATATTATAATATTAATATTTTTTTCATGACAAAATATCAAAAGTCATTTTTTTATAACTTAAATAACCTTTAAATCATTTTTCTATAATTTTTATATCATTAATACTATTTTCCATAATTTATTTAATACATTTATTAAATAACTTAATTACCATTAATATTAATTAATTAATAAAATTTCATCACAAAATATTGAAAGTTATCAAAAATAACTTAAATTATTTTCTTATACCACAATATAATTTTAAATAAATTTTCATGTATTAAAATCATTTTTAAATAATTTATTTAATATTATAATTAAATAAATTAAATACTTTTATTATTCCAAAAATATTAAATATTTATGAAATATATTCAAAATAATTAAAAAACTAATTTTCGGAATTTAAAATAATTTTTAAAACTATTTTTGTAATTTTTAGAATTTATTTTCTATTTTTAAAGCATTTTTCAGAATTTATGAAATTAAATTAATTAAATCCGTCGCTAAAGGCTTTAGCGACGATTTCTGTCGCAATACGTGTTTTTGAGGGCCAAGAACACTGACAGTCAGTGTTCATGGTGCCTACTTTGACCGTCTGCAACTTGTTGGTCAGATTGTTCCTGGACATTTCGTTGATCATATCATGTAGAAAAATGCAATACTACAAGAATCAACAACAAACATGCTCAAACTACATCACAATAAGTAGATCTAAGCCACCAAAGTGTCTGTCAGAACTGTTCTTCATTTTCTGGGTTACCCAGAAATGAAGAACTGTTCAAGCAGACCACTTTGGGCTTCCATAACTTGTTGATCATGTAATGGTTTAGCTATCTATTGATTTCAGGTTATAGGAAACATGTACGACTACAGATTCATTACATAATATCTTCATAACAACAACATATCAACCATAAAAGATCCGGTCAAACTCCTGTCAGAAATACGTTCTTGAAGTTTTCTGGATTTTCCGAAAAACAAAATCGTGAGCTTCTGCACCACTTTGACCAATTACTACTATCGACTCGTTCAATAATAAAGTAATTGTAAGGCATAAACATGAAGTTTATATATCAGACTACAATGTAGACATAAAAATCAAACCAAAAACATTAACAAACTGACAGATCCATGGCCAACAAAACTTGTCAGGCGCTAGTTCACGGTTTCTGGGCTGCCCAGAAATGGCCCGGTCATGGTCGGTCAACCGACTTTGACCATCAATTGCTTGCAACTTAGATCCGATCTAAGTCTAATTCTTTCTCCAGATAAAAGACTACATGTCAGACTACCTACATAAACCTTTAAACAACAAAAACCAAAAACACACAGAGATCTAGAGCCACTGACATTCCTTGTCAGACCACCAAAAACAAAATTTCCAGATTTGCAAAAACACTTGATCCGAGCTTTTAGATGTTATGGATCCAACATCTATCAACCCAGATCATTGATTAACTCTATAAACAATATATTCTAACACAATATCTAACAGAAGATCAAGGGTCAGATTTTCGAATAGGGTTTTATACCTTTATGAAGAATTTCTTGATTCTGTGCTTATGATTTGTTATGGTTGATCATGGGGCTGTTGTTTGGGACTGATACACTACATTATTTCGTAGGTTGTAGAGAGAGAGAGAGTCAAGGAGGAGTATTGTGAGCAAAAGAGGCTTAAAATGTGACATTTTCTCTTTATAATTCTATATATATTCACTTGATGCAATGAATGTGGCTCGTGAGTTGGCTGAGCTGCTGATTTAAGTCACATGGGGTGGTTGGATTTGGTCACCAACTTCCCCTAATGTCAAAATCTATGTTTTTAGCTTTAATAATGCAAGGGGTATTTTGGTCTTTTCATTTTTATTTTTTAATGGCAATCTTGTAAACTTGTCAAACCCTTAGAGTTTAGGGTTTGGGTTTAGGGTTTGAACCATTTTAGGGTTTAAAAATAATTTCTAGAATTTACAATTTAGGGTTTGCACAAAAAAATAAAATAAAATAAAATAATAAAATTTTATTTTCTACAATACAAAATTAAGGTTTCTTAATTAATTAGGTTTTTACTTACTTAACACCTTACTAATTAGGTTTGAGATACACTAATTAGAATTAAGCTTTCCAAATCAACAATTAGGGTTTACAATTTAAATAAATTAGGGTTTATAAAATAAATATTAGGGTTTCTAGAAATTAATATTTCTAAATATTATGTAGGGTATACCTAATTAATCAAAAAGTCATATAATACATAGGATGCATCCACCATATAACACAGTTATATAACAGTGTCAAACTTAACCTGAGTTTTAAATTAGGGTTTTAATTTACAATTAGGGTTTGCTAATGATTATTAATAATTATAATTAGCATGAATCACATAACATATTGCCTTAACAGATTTTAAAGTCTCGTGTGACTTCGAAATTAGTGTTTGTTAGTAAAAATTAGGGTTTTATCATAATACCCCATAATTGACCAACCATTGTCAGTCCACAAAAATACGGTACATAATTATAGCACTGAAAAATCAAAATATAATATTATTATATTATTATTCTTATCCATTGATAAAAATCCAAAATTAGGGTTTAGATTCCATATCTGATTTATTATTCATATATAACATTATTAATTAAGTTAAAATAATTAACTTAATTAATCTTGCATAAATTCATATAATAAAATAAATAATTATTATAATAATTTTAAAAATCATTTCATATATTATTTAAATAATTATATTTTCATGGAAAATAATTAATAAAAACATTTCTACTATAAAACTAATTATTATAAGAATATGCTTTATAATAATCAATAATTCTAAAATAAAATTATTTGTAAACATTCATGTAATAAATATATTTTTATCTATTACATAATTACATACACACATTATCTTGTACAAATCCTCATCCTTAAATTAAAAAAAAAAAATTATACGCAAAATTCCTGATTTATTTATATAGAAAATATCGGGTTGTTACAATTTAACTCTGGGAGGGTGATTTCTTTAACCGGGGACTTGAATCTTCTAGCGTTTTAAGACTGAAAATAGGTTTCTCTTTGGCTCTAAGAACCCTATCTGTAACTTTTTTGTCTTTGGTCAATAAATCTTTTAGCTGATTCAAATATTGAGTTTTCAATCCTGGGTCAGTAATTTTACTAATTAAATCAATTAATAAAGAACTTTCTTCATTTTCTTTAGTAATTACATTTAATAGTTTACAACAATTATTACTACAATCTTCAGTGCATATTGTAACTTCGTTATTAATATCTGATTCATCATTATCAGTGTTATTACTAGAAGATTCTGGAATATCCGAGGCTTCTTCATTAGTACTGTTATTTTCTATTCTCATTAATTCTAATAATTGTTCAGTATCTTCAGCTGAGATATTCAACTGAGCTAACTTCTGATTAACTCTGCACTCACTTTTATAGTGCCCTTTCTGCCCGTAATTGTGACAAACAATTTTACTTTTATCAAATTTCTTTGATTTTTTAGTTGATTTTTTGTGTGTTGACATAGGTTTTTTATAATAAGAATCCTGATTATATCTTTTCTTACGATGTCTATGACTTTTATGTGACTCAATATGCTTATGCCTATGCTTTTTTCTAGAGGGAGCAACCGGCGGCAAACCATATTGTTCACAAACCGTGCCTAACTCGTATTTAGCTTTATTTTTATCTTTACTAGCTTGCTTAGCTAATTTAAAGTCAATACACATTTTTAATCCAATTTTTTGAATAACTTATTATATCACCGTAGGTTAAATTATCATAATCGATATAACCTAAAGTTTTACTTAATTCTTCTCTAACTTTATGTGCAAATAAAGAAGGTAAACCATTAACGAATTTTTCTTTCTAAAATGGTTTATTACTAACATTTCTCATCATAACTCTTGAGGTGAAAACATCTTTGTACCACCTAAAATCACTTAGCGTGGGACAAGTAAGGTTACTAAGTTGATCATGAATTCTTTCCGTGATGTTACTAGAAGTTCCAACAAAATGTTTAATTATTGTGAAAATTAAAGTATTAACTCCATCAGGCGGACCAATACCAGCATCTTCATCAAAGATGGGATTGCCGTCCTCATCTTTTTGGATAGCATGAATAATTGATATTCTAATATCATCTGTGAGATGTTTTTCCCACCAAGATCTGAGAATACCAGTAAATCCACTAGCTATTAATTTAACTATGTCTGGCTGAGACAGATTGTTGAATTTGGTGATATAGCTATTAGCTACCATTGACATATGATTTAATTTATTAAGAATTTCTTGTTCAGTAAATCCATCAATATTCCATTCATATATTTTATTAGATGAAACAGAAATTTGTTTATCTAGATTTCTTTCTTCGAACTGTAAATCCAGAGGAGTAGGTCTAGAATACCAATTTCTGGTTATACTTGTATTATTAACAGTTAATTTATTTAGCTGTTCATTAAGGTTTGCAATAGATGAGTGATTAGAGTGATCAGAAGAACTATTGTTATCATCATCTGATTCCACTTGATCGATAATAGCAATAATTCCACTCGAACCGGCTTCAGTTTTATGTTTTTTAAATAACTTGTCAATTGACTGAACTAATTCATCATCTTTATTAGGTAAACCAAATTTATATCTATTTTCTGGTAGTTTGATTAAAGGCTGTTCAATTTTTGAATCAGGTTTTTTAATAATATTTTTTTCAAATTTTTCTTCAATTCTATCAAGCTGTTTTCCTACAGTTGCTAGATATTGGTTACTAAAGTTTAATTGCTCAATAATCTTTTTATTATCTTTAATTCCATCAGGGATTTTAAAGGGACTAGCAATAACTGAAGTATTCTTAACTGGAAGTAGAACTGTTTCTAAAGGCGGATGACTAGAAGAAACTTTTGATTTGTCTTCTTCAATCCATTGAGTTTTATTAATAACATTACATTTACTTTGATATTGTTTATACCAATCGTAAAAAGTAACATTAATTTCTTCATTTTTAATGAATCTTTTCCATCTATTAACTTTTTTATCTCTTTCCTTTTCTGTAGGGTGACTAGCTCTAAATAGATGTCTCTTTTCTTTATTAGATTTTGAATTGAAATCTTTTACTAAATTATCCCAATCTAATACGAAATTCTTTTTATTGACTCTTAATTGATTATGAGTTGGGGCATTAAAATCAGACTGTGTGGGATACACAGAAGATGCCGGAGAAGAAGAACCTTCTTCTTCATTAGGATCATTCTGAGTATAACAGGGATGACTAACTTGTAAGACCCCGAATTTTATGAAATAAAAGTATTCAATTTTTCTTATAATTACTATCCAGTAAATGGTTAAATTGATAAAAGTTTAAAGTTATGGGTGAAATGTGAATTTTTTTTCAAAATAAGCAAGTGGTTATAAAATAATCATTGTTGTCGGGGAATATTTGTTTGGTCGTGGAATATTCTTTCTGTCGGGGAATATTCGTACGACGGCACAGCTATTTGTGGGCCCCATAACGAATAACTGTCGGATAAAGAAAATGACAAATTTGAGTTTTTACAAATAACGGTGTAGTTGTTACCGTTAATACTGTTGAAATACCCGGTGGTTAAAATACAGTAATACGCGTTATTGCACAGTAGCACACGGTATTGCACAATATTTTTGAAATTATTGATTCTTACGTAAGAAGGCACTACTCAATAATTGTTACAGTAATTACTGTTCAATATTTTATTTTATTGATTCAATAATTGCTACGTTGAAAATTTTATATTATTATTGTTCAATAATTGTCACTGCATAGTATTTCCCATTATCAGATCAATAATTCATATTATTTGAATAATATTATTAGATAACATTATTGGCAATGTCTAGAAAGTCCTGTCTAAGGAGAGGTTTGGTCACCTAATTGCGCGCCAATAAGGATAAATCCTTATTGGAAAGCCCCCTCTTTCCTGGGAACGACCTGGTTGTCATAAATGTGATTCTGTAGTATTATCTGTGAATAATTAATTATTGATTCATATAATAAGGAAATATTTATTTTATGTGGATATATATGAGGGATATATTTTTGTGGTTAAAAATGAAGGAGTTAATGTTGAGGTATTTTATTTGTATTTTTGTCGGAACGGAGGTATTGAAAATCAAATTAGGATTTTTGAGATATTTTGCGAGGGTTATAATTTTTAATCCGACCGTTGGATCGTGGTAATATTTCGATATGTTATACATATATAAGTTGAGTATATATCCACAAATTTTGAACCGTTAAAATGGAACGTATAATTTGTTATGAATTTTACGAGATGACTGGTTCAGAAATTGTTGAATTTTCGGAGTTAATCATTTTGGTGGAAAATTCTAAATTTGGTGGGCCCCACTCTTGGTTGGTGAAGAAATGTGCTGATATTTTTATTCAAATGTGGTGGGTGAGAATAGTAGCAGGTAAAGCCATCAGGTTGTAGGTTAAGTCTTCTTCGGCGTGCTAACATTTTCCTACAAATAGAGGGCTAAGTTAGAATTAAAAAACACACCAGAATTCATAAGTTTTCTCTCTTTCTCTCTCTAGATTATTGAGTGTATTTTGTGAGTATTTAGATACTTTGTGAGTTTCTATTCATCAGTGCAAGTTTTCTTCAGCCTTATACCGATCAGAAGTACTGCTCTTTTGAGGTAAGGGATAGTAAGGGATTTTAAGGGTTGTTATGTTTTTCAGTTTCGTAATTTTTCTGACCTTTAAAAATTCTGGAAAAATTTGAAATGATATTTTGATGAGTTTTCTTGATTGTGTCCAAAAATGGTGATTTTTGGATGTATAGATTAAGAGTTATGAATTTTATAAGAAAAGATTATTTTAAAAGTAATCGCTTATAACTTCTTGTGGTTAACTCCAAAATTGTGAAATTTTTATTGGGAGTACATGTATATGACAGGAGTATACTCTGTGAATTTCAGAATTTTTAGATAAAAGTACAATTTTTGATAAATGTTTAAATATTCAGCTGTTTTGGTCATATGAAAAATAGTAAATGGCTTTTAAAAATTATGAGAAAAAAATATATGTTCACTATGGGACTATATTATACTAAATCCCAAAAAAAAAATATTTTTGGAACTGATTTGATATTTTTTCATGAAAATGGTCTAGTTATGAGTAAATGAATTAAATATGTTTTGTGAAATAAGAAAATTAGAAAATAGGATTTTATGGCTTGAGAATCCTATATGAGGTATATGCAGATTTTTGATGAGGGTTTTTGGTTATTGGTGATGAAATCTTATGAGTTTGGCATTTTAGGATGATTAAATGCATTATTTAATAAAGTATAAACAATTAAAATAAATTGTTTATAAGCTTAAGAAATATTATTCTTTCAATATCATTATACCGAAATATTGGTATGTATTTTATTGTGAAATTTCTATCTTTTTGTGTCGAGTTTACTATTCATGAGGTACTATTCACGAGTTACTATTCACGACAAAATTGGTTTCTTTTTCTGACCAAATTATAGTTGGTTTATGAATATTACTCTTGAGATTAAATCTATATGTTGATTATATTAATTTTATTTTATAACCCTAATGATGATATTTCTCTTTAACTTGAGTGTAAAGATGGGTAGATTTCTGGTATGATCATGACTATGGGTTCTCTTTGGCCAGTAGTGCAAAGTTGAATTGTTGACTGGTATGATCATGACCATTGAATTTATAAGTGAATATCTTTAGCTTAAGTGCAAAGGTGAATTGATCAGCATGGTTATAATTATTGTTCTGAAATGATTATATATTTCTTTGAGATATTAATATATTTGGCATGTAGTGCGAATATGAACTGTTGATGAATATATTTGGCCGTAGTGCAAATATGAACTGTTGAGGAATATCTTTGGCCTATAGTGCAAAGATGAATTGTTGATGAATATCTTTGGCCCGTAGTGCAAAGATGACATGTTGTTGAATATCTTTGGCCAGTAGTGCAAAGATGAACAGATGTTGAGATGAACATGACCAACTGGTGATACAAATGAATATCTTTGGCCGTAGTGCAAAGATAAAGTTATTAGTATGATTATGAACAGGAAATGTGATTTGGTGTAACCATGATCTTTGATGTTTCAGGTAAAGATAGGTGATGAAAATTATCTTCGTCCTGGATGAGAAGAGGAATTTAGAACTACAGTTATGATTATGAGTTATTCATATGATTGTGGACCAGAATTGTTGATTGATGTTACAGGGATAAAACATTGTTGGTGGATTTTTAACATAGAGAAGATAATATACTTTATAGTCTATTTGACTCTTCTAATGGATTGCTCGTTCCGCTGCAACTATGGTTGAAATTTTTATCATCTACCATATGTTCTAAATCTCTGATTTATTACTGATGAAGACTATTGATAATTTATTTATCTTTAGTCATGATATTCTTTACTGGGCTAGTTGTGCTCACCCTTTTGTTTCACAATTCCTTTCAGGTAATAAGAGTGTAGCTGGGTCGAGCGGGGGTAACAAGGGAATAGAACGGTGGTCATTATGTAGTAGTTATATTTGGTGAAGAAAATAGGGTGAGGCGAACCCAACGTTGGAAGGGTGTTTCGTCACTAGCATACAAGATGTCTAATGACATACAACCTCGTGTCATCATAAGACAGGGTTGTGCTCATCCACTTGCTGAGTATATCTACGAGCACTACCTATATAATCTTGGTGTTTGTCTGAAGTATAATTCTCAATTAGAGACAGTGGAGATAATGATAAGTCAAGAGAAGACTCACCATTGGGAAAAATATGATAGTAATCTTCTCGTTTTTCTTTGGGGTCTATTAGGTCAACCAAGGATAATTCTGTGGCCATATGATATCTATCATAACCTAGAAGCATGGCCTCCCATGTACGAAGGTTTCCTTGAGCACTTCCCAAATATTCTAGTTTCTAAAATAATTTTTGACTGTACCTTTATGTAAGGTACCTTTGTGAGGTGCTGATACATGATGGTGTCCAATGTCACATTTGGTATATATTTGTATCCAAACTCACAGCATATGTGTTGTTGTATTTTGCACGACAATTATTGTAATAAAGTTGTAGTTGTTTTCTGTACCATGTATTTGACGACTCAAAATGGGTTGGGTGGAATGGACCTATTTTGGGGTTGTCACATAACTTGTTCTTGATTAAGGATACCTTTAAGTTTGATATCCCTAACCGAAGGGTGAACTTCAGTATCTCTTCTGGTGTGAATCACAGAAGGTGCTGAAGAGCTAGAAATATCTTCAATAATGACTGGCATTCTAGTGCGTTCAAAGCTAATTTTTACAGTTCCATCCGAAAACTGTTTGATATTTTTGATATTTACTAGATTGTTAACTATGGGCTGTTGTTGTAACCCATTTGGTAGAGTCCATTGACTATGTAAGGTAATATCCTTCCATAAAATTGTTATAGGGATCTGGACATTAGCATCACTAGTTGAACTTTGAATTAAAACTGTTTGATCTTTAGGACCTTTATTAAGAACATGAACATTCAAGTTTGACTTTATAGTCTTATAATAAATCTTGTAAATCAAAGCAATAGGCTGAGATCCCTCAATCATTTGAGTAATCTCTCCTGCAGTTTTAATATTTAATGATAAAGCGTTAAATAAGTTTTGATCACTAAGACTTAATGTGAAATCGGAAAAACAATTAAAATAAATTGGACCATTATGCAAACTTGCTTCCATGGCACCAATAATACTAGGATAATAATTTAAAAATCTAGCATCTCTAAGGCAGAGATAGATAGATGAATTGATTCCTTTTATGTTAAGTGGTTTAACTGCAACTTGAACTAAACCTATATGAATAAAATTATAACCCTTTTTCCTATGTTTTTTTAATAACATCTGGGGATAAAAGACTACAATTTTCATATTCTTTGTTAATTGCATAAACTCTTTCAACTGTTTTGAATTTATAGTCAATTTTGAATTTATCTGAAAAGGTTGATTGATAAATATCTTTAGGAGATACTCTAGGGATGTTCCAATTGTGTAACACTTGACTAATGTTTTCACAACTTTGTTTTTCTTGGTTGACTATGTCTGGAACTGGAGGTAAAGTTGTCCTGTTACTAACTGAAGAGCTGGATCTGAATAATCTAGTCATCTTAACTATTTTCAAAAGAAAATATGACTCAAGGTTCATTCATGCATACCCTGTTTACCCTAAGTAGACTCATACCTATGTTCTATAACCCGACACTACTCATAACCTGAAGACTTACAAAGGTTAGACACGAACTAGGTGGACTACAGGTAAGTAAGGTGACTTCAAAACTTTGAGGAAGAAGATGATTTTGAAAAGTAAAGATAAGTTGATTAAAAAGATCTTACTATGCAGTCAGAAACAACAAACAACTTGGCTCTGATACCATAAGGGGGCGGAAGAGAGAGTAGAAAGAGAGAAGAACAGATGCGCATACACAAACACAATTAATTTTATCTTTACTAGCTTGCTTAGCTAATTTAAAGTCAATACACATTTTTAATCCAATTTTTTGAATATTACTTATTATATCACCATAGGTTAAATTATCCTAATCGATATAACCTAGAGTTTTGCTTAATTCTTCTCTAACTTTATGTGCAAATAAGGAAGGTAAACCATTAACGAATTTTTCCTTCTAAAATGGTTTATTACTATCATTTCTCATCATAACTCTAGAAGTAAAAACATCTTTGTACCATCTAAAATCACTTAGAGTGGGACAAGTAAGGTTACTAAGTTGATCATGGATTATTTCCGTGATGTTACTAGGAGTTCCAACAAAATGTTTAATTATTGTGAAAATTAAAGTATTAACTCCATCAGGCGGACCAATACCAGCATCTTCATCAAAGATTTCCTTTTATATAATAAGGAAATGAACTGTTACAAGTTTACTATTGCAATAACTGAGATAAAAGTATAAGTAAGAAACATATTACATTTACTAAAGTAAAGTAAAAGTAAAAGTATCTGCTTTCGGTGGAAAAGCAGACGTCTCTTTTGACTAAGGAGGCCGTGGGGCCAGCTGTCTGACTGATTGCTGCTTTCGGTGGAAAAGTAGGAGATGCTGCTGAGTATGCTGCCGGAGCAGGTATCTGTTGACTAAGGTTGTCTGGGCATGTGACGATGGTGACTAGGCTGCCGGAGCAGGTGCTGAATGATGGACAATTAAATTACTAAATAAAAATAGTTTTATTCATTTATTTATAACTTGAACTATTTACAAGTGCAGAAAATAAAATAACTTACAAATTTACTAAACTAAGAACATTAGAAGAAGAGGGGTTAAAAAGGCTAAACAGCGGTAAAGACTTATATATATATATATATATATATATATATATATATATATATATATATATATATATATATATACACACTCTACCGATTATTTTAAAAAATGAGTAAATGAGGGTCCATAAAATAAGCGAGATTTACATCAAATACTTCATAAAAATTCCTCAATATTTTTAACAACATTTATCATCATTATTATAATTCGTAATATTTAACAACCAGATCGTTCCCAAGAAAGAGGGGGCTTTCCAATAAGGATTTTTCCCTATTGGCGTGTAATTAGGTGACCAAACCTCTCCTTGACAGAACTTCTAGACATCGTCAATATTGCAAATAATAATATTAATAACTTTGTCGTCTCAATTATTGATTTAATTAATAATATAACATATTATGTAGATGATACTGTGACAATAAATAAATCAAATAACGTGAGGTACTATGCAGCAATTACTGTAGCAATAATTGAATATAACTGAGTGACTTCTCACGTAAGTATCAATAATCAATACCATGTACTACTATGCAATCACGCGTATTACTGTACTTTTAACACTGGGTATTTCAACAGTTAACGGTAAAACTTTCGCCGTTATTTTAATAAAAAGATATTTTTATCGTTTTTTTATTCCGACAATAATTCTGTTGTGGGGTCCACCAATGATTGTGCCGTTGTACGAATATTACATGTTAAAACGAATATTCTCCGACCAATCGAATATTATATAACAACTTTCTTACTTTGCAAAATTTATAAATATTACCCACAACTATAACATTATTTCAAATTCAAACCTTAATATTCAAAAATGATTTTTATAAAAGAAATTCATTTTTATTCATAAAAGTTGGGGTCTTACATTTAAGGTCAAGGTCAAGGTCTTACATTTCGCCCAGTGGCTAGAAAATGTCTCCCAAGGATGATCGGTATGTCTCTGTCCTCCTCATAGTCCAAAATAATGAAGTCGGCTGGGAAGATAAACTTGTCTACTTTCACTAAGACATCTTCTACAATACCTCTCGAGTATGTGATGGATCTATCAGCAAGCTACAATGATATATTTGTCGACTTTGGAGCCGGCAATCCCAACTCTTTGAATACCGATAGAGGCATCAACTTTATACTTACCCCAAAGTCACAAAGGCATTTGTTGAAAGATAATTTTCCAATGGAGTATGGTATTGTAAAACTGCTTGGATCCTTAAGCTTTGGAGGTAGCTTACGCTGCAACACTGCACTGCACTCTTCTGTTAAGGCAACTGTTTTATAATCCTCCAGTTTCTTCTTCCTTAATAGAATGCCTTTCATAAACTTTGCATAACTTGGCATTTCTTCAAAGGCCTCTATGAAAGGTATGTTAATCTGCAGTTTCTTTAAGACCTCCAAGAACTTAGCAAACTATTTATCTTCTCTTTCTTTCTAAAGTCTCTATGGATAAGTAACAGGAGGGTATACAAATGGTGATGTGGCTGTGGTTTTCTCAGCCAACTCCTATAATCCGTCTCAACTACCCGCTGCTCAGTACCCCCATCTGACAAGCCATGCTCAGAAGCCACTGCACCTTGGCGCGGGCACACCAGAGTCTCTTTACTATTGGGCCCGGGCGCGCCAGGGTCCAACTCCGCAGTCTGTTTCCATGATCTCAATGTAATGGCCTGACATTTCTCCTTCCCTTCCCTTCTTGGATTTACTTCAGTGTTACTTGGTAGAGCTCCTTGCGGTCTGTTATTCAACAAGCTAGCCATCTGGTCCATTTGAATCTCCAAATTCTTAATAGCCACCGCTTGGCCCTTTATCATTACATTAGTGTTTGCCATATATTTTAACATCATTTTCTCCATCTCAGACAACTTTTCTGGTTGAGGAGCAGGAGGTGGTTGATGTTGGTGTTGTTGTTGCTGAAATCCATGAGGGTAAGGAGGTTTAGGTGCATACTACTGATGAGATTGTTGTGGTTGATACTGTTGTTGTTGAGGTTGGTATTGTTGTTGTGGTTGGTGTTGTTGAACATTCTGATTATTACTACAACTGCAATTGGGATGGTTTCTGTTGTTGGGATGGTAGGAGTTTTGAAACTGTTTCTGTGGCTTTTGATAGTTGGTGATGAACTGTACCGACTCTGCAGTGATAGCACATTTTTCTATTTGGTGTGACCCTGTGCATATCTCACAGACATAGGCAACTTGCTTAACCTTATTTTCTGTTAAATAATCAATTTTCTTTGTCATTGCTGCCATGTAAGCAGTGTTGTGATGGCGTCCACCTCTAATAACCCAGCAACTTTTGGTTGAGGCATTATGGCTGTTGGATTCTGAAATTCATTTGCCGCCACGGTCTCAATAAGTTCATAGGCTTCTTCATAGCTCTTAGCCCATAAAGCTCCTCCTGCAGCAGTATCAATGATTGGCATAGACTATCAACCCAACCCATTATAGAATGTATTAATGACCATCCAGTCTGGCATCCCGTGGTGAGGGTATTTTCTTAGCATCTCCTTGTATCGCTCCCAGTCTTCATACAATAACTCTCCCTATTGTTGCTCAAATTGAGATATAGCAGTTCTCATATTTGCAGTTTTAGCCATAGGAAATAATTTGGCTAAAAATTTTTGTGCTAAGTCCTCCCACGTAGTTATTGACCCAGATGGCAATGAATGAAGCCAACTTCTTACCTTGTCCCTCAAAGTGAAAGGAAATAGTCTGAGCCGCACTGCATCATCTAACACACCATTGTATTTGAATGTGTCACATATCTCAATAAAACTCAGCAGGTGCTCGTTAGGATCATCAGTAGCAGCACCCCCAAACTGAACCGAATTCTATACTATCTGTATTGTTCCCAGTTTAATCTCGAAGGTGTTAGCTGCTATTGTTGGCCTAACTATGCTAGACTGTAGCTCATTTATTTTTGGCATAGAATAGTCTCTTAAAGCCGTGTGTTCTTCCCTGTGTTCTTCTACCATTTTTGTTGATGTTTTAGTCTTCCCTTGTGTATTGGAATTACGTGCACTCGCTCTCCAAGCTTCCCCATTGATATTGTCTTGCCCAGGTACCAACTCGGAGTTTGAGGATCGAGTGTGCATATACTATCCACAAGTACCTGAAACGCAAATAAACGAAAAATAGAAATGAGATAAGGTTAGAATTATTCAAGTCAGATAAATTTAACTTAAGTTGACGACGACAGTAATAAAAATAAAAGCCTATCCCCGGTAACGACGCCAAAAACTTGTTGGCTTGTTTCGGGTTTAACAAAATAGACACACTCGTGCAAGTATACACGGTCAATAAGTAATATATAGTAAGTTAAGTATAGTTCCCACGGAGAAAGGTAATTATTCCTAATCTATCATGCAACAACTTTATAGCTATTTCTGGCTGCTTAAACGATCAACTAACAGGTGAATTAAAAAACAAAAATAATTATCAACACAAAATAATTAATTAACAAGCGAAGAGATTCAAATTGGAAAGATATGGGATCCTAATTTCACTTAATGCTTCATCCAGATTATACTGCTCTTGTTTAACTTGACTAATTATTATGGATTGCTAGCCGAGAACACGAAACTGAAACATAACTATTTTTCAAAACACCATGTCCATATCACATAAAATCCATAAAATTAGATAGAATTCATATGAACATCATTATTACCTAACCCACTATATGTCTATATGAATTACAAGTAATATCAATTGAAGTGCGAGCTCTCTCAGCAACTACACATGGTAAGCATGTATATGCCTATCCGGATTACAAATCACAAAATCTATCATATGTAAATTTCATGAACACATGCCAACAAAGTCATATCTGAACTTATATTTTCTTTTTCAATTCTATACAAGTTATTAGGGTAGATGGTGATCAAGCATCTAAGCAATAAGCACAACTAAGTTAGGCAATCAAACTATAATCATTCATGCATCACAACAAGGCATATAAATCTGAACTATATAATAAGATCCATTTGAATCCCATAATGGTGGTTAATTCATCTCTGAATCAACAACCATTATGGGATATAAACAAAGCATGAAAAATCACAATGAAAATAAAAAGATTAAAGAGAATGCAAATCTGATTAAACTCTTGCTCAAAGTTAGCTTCAAACTCAGTTCATAACCACAATCGATCCAAAATAAAACTTCACTAATCACAAGCTATTAGATCTAAAGAGAGAAGCAAAATAGTAGTAGTAGCTATGAAATCTCTCTAGCTCTATGAAACCCTAAAATGGAAAATATAATTGTTAATAATGATGTCTCGTAACTAGTAAATACATCCCTTTATAGTAATCATGCTACAACAGACTTAAAATGAAAAGTCAAATTTTTTAACAGCCTAGACTGGCGCGGCTGCACGGACCCGTATAGCATTTGGGGCACGGGCGCGCCATGCTGGAACTCTAGAATCCTCTTGGCGCGGGCGCGCTGGAGTTACCCTTCTGGTTAGCGCGGCCACGCGACTGCTTTCTGCTGCACTCTACTGATATCTTGCTGCTTGTGTTTTGCTGCTACAATGCTGTTGATTCCTTCTTATTTTTCCTTCACTTGCTTTCCTCATCCTTCACTTGCCTTCTTAGATTCCCTCCTCACATGCACTTGCTCAACTTCATTCCTCATTCCAGCACAAGCTCACCCTGCTTTGCCACTTCCATGCCATTGCCATGCCTTTGCCATAACTTATTAGTTTCCTTGATACAACCTATAAAACAAAGATAAAAAGCAATCAAATAATACTAAAAATACTTAAGTTTAAGCATAATTCTAGCAAGTTGAAAGCCAATAAGTAGGTCTAAAATCTACTTATCACCTAATGGGAGACAATTTGATCTTAGTAAGAAATGTGCCTATCATTCTGGAGCATTGGGGAAAGACACTCAGAACAGTTGGACCTTAAAGCATAAGATTCAAAACCTAATTGATAGTGGGAAAATTGTGGAAAAAATGTTGAATCAACCTAATGTTTAGGACAACCCCGTACCTCAGCATAATGTAGCAAGGGTCAATATAATCAGCATAGTAGGTTGAGAAAATTGCAAATACCAAAGGAAATTGGGAGAAACCTCCACTATGGATAATCCTTCAATATGGGGGTACCCAGAGGAAAGATATATGATGAAACTAGACCTAACCTCAATCAAGGTACAGGTGGGCCAACTAGCAGACCTGACACCAACACCAAGTGACCCGATACTTGGTTAACGAAGTCCTACGAGGGCAAATTAATAACACATTCCCTCAGATTGTCCCAATTCTGAGAAGAGATTAAATTCATGTCCAGGAGCAAAGCATATGGACAAAAAAGATAGCAAGGGAAGCTAGATTTCGCTCTCGTCGGGAATTTACAGCCAAGCGAAAGTTACCACTGGGGCAGTCTAGGGAAGAAATCATGTGAATGTTAATCAATAAGGGAAAGATCATGGAGGTCTCACCATCCTCGAACAATCAGTCAAAGTGTTTCAACCCCAATAAAGCCTACCTCTATCACTCAAACGTCATGGGGCATGCCACCGAAAAGTGATGGGCCCTGCGTCATCTAATTCAGAATCTGATCAAATCATTAGAGTTGGAGATGATAAGGGAGGCTAAGTTTATCCCTGGTGAAGAGATAGTATACCTTCAAAGGGTGAAAGGTTTAGAAATAGTGGTGGCAGTTATCACTTGAGTAGACGAAACTTCCACCCTGCTTGTCGCCATCCAACGATTGTTTAATATGAGAGATAAGTCTCTATTAGAAATAGTTGTGCCAATGCCGGTGATGTTGACCCCTCGATCGTAGATCTCTAGTTTAGTCTGAAAAAGGTGCCTTGGAATTATGGACAGTGTATAAGGTCTTAGACCATTTGTACTGCGGTCCTGCCAAATAATAACCTATTGTTAATCCCTGGGTGGATAATGAGGCCACTAGCTAAAATCATGGGAAAGATGTCTCTAGGGAAGATTGTGGATTTCCTTAACAAGGTAGGACATAACGAATCAAGAGCGGTGAAGCAGCTAAAAGAGGCACTACCCCAAATCTTCATCCTAGACATGGTGCTAGTCTCTGAGGATCACCGTTAAATTCTAATCCAAGTATTTTAGGAGTTTAACTTGCCCAAAACCATTGATATTGAGAAGTTCCAGCACCTAATTTACCACGTACTGCACAACAATGTCATGTCGTTTATCGATGATGATATATCAGCCAAGGGAACTGGACATCGCAGGCCACTGCATATCATAGTTATATCATTTAGGTATATGATAAGAGGTGTACTTATCAATGGTGGCTCGTCCCTGAATATATGCCATCGGATACCCTTAAGAGAATGAATATCAACCCGAATAGGATTCGAGATAGTAGTTCGAGAGTTCGATGGATCAAGGAGGGATACTGTGCGAGAAATTAAGCTTCCCATGGAGATCAGTCCATTCACTTTCAATGTATCCTTCCAAATATTGAATATCACTACTAAGTATAACTTGTTATTGGGGAGACCATTGATTCATATAGTTGTCGAACCCAAACATCTGGTTCATACTCTGGAAGATATGCCCATGATCAGTCTGAACGAAGGTATTGAGCTTGTGAGTTTTTAAGCCTTCGAAGTAAGCACACCCCAATATCAATCTTTGGGTTCGCCAGCATTGAAACCTCGGATATCCCCAGAAGTTATGGCAGTTGGTCACTAAAGGACATCGACTAGGTCAAGGGCAAGGCCAGAAGTGTCATGGGATCAAGAATTTGATCCATATACCAACCAAGTTGGGCAAGGCTAGACTACGTTACCTCGATGGTTCCAAACACTATAATCCTCATAAACACATGTCGGTCCATAAGACGACTCCCCTCAGGTCGAACCTCACTAAAGTAGGATTCAAGGAACCATCAAAGAAGATCCCTGCCAATATCTCGAACCTCTTGATACCCCAGGTCAATCAGAGTGTAGATAAGAAAGCCAATGAGGGATAGCCTAATAAAGATGAGGCTGGGGGGAGCCAAGAAGAAGAAGTTTCTAGAAGAGATTCAGTTCCAATTTATGAATAACTTTTACCTCACCAAAGATGCCACTAAGAAACCCCTTGGGGTCGGTCCATTAGATGATTAGCCCGTCCTTTCGGTAATCAACTGGAAAAGTGTAAATATCCCAAAAGAGGATTTCAGGTCCAATTTCGTGCCAGTCATGGTCATCCTCAAAGACAGTAGTGACCTCGACAACACCTCCATATCAGCCATCCTTGAAGATCTGACAACCAATAATTGGACAATCAAGCCTCAGATCGTCCAAAAAAGGTAACAACAGAAAATGATCTGTTGACAGGCAGATTAGCCTTTATATTTCAGTCTATTCTATTTTATCTATAACTTGTTATTGCCTTTTGTCATATTACCTGTTGAACCTTTTTGTAGCTTGACAACAGTTTTATATATATTAAGCAATCAAGTTTTCTTCTTAGGTATCCAAATTTGAGTGTTTCTAGCCCTGTCGTTGACTTGTCAAATTCGAGTAGTGACTATAACTTTGACATAGAATTAAACTTTAACTTGATGGGGATTGAGCAAGAAGAGGTAGATGATGAAAAGGTGCCCGAGTAAATTAAAGGATGGGTCGAAGACAAACCCAAACTGAACCTTGAGCAAACCATCACCATAAACCTTGGAACATCTGACCATCCTAAAGAACTATAGATTGGAACCAATCTACCCTCCAGCCAAGAAAAAGACTTAATTAACCTCCTAACCCAATTCAAGGATGTTTTTGCTTGGTCTTATGATAACATGATCGGTTTATCCATAAACATAGTCGTCTATCGGTTACCAGTTAAAGAAGGGTTCAAAGTAGTAAAGTAGAAGCTTAGATGGTTGAAACCATAATAGAGGTTGAAGGTCAAAGAAGAAATTATCAAATAGTTCAAAGCAGGTATCATTATGGTATTAAATTACCCTGAGTGGTTATCTAATGTGGTCTCAATGCTGAAACCTGGTGGGAAGGTGTGGGTATGTGTAGATTATTGAGATCTCAACAAGGTCAGCCTTAAAGATGACTTCCCAGTGCCATTCATCCATGTGTTGATAGATAATATGGCATGGTATGAGCTGTACTCCTTTGTCGATTACTTTGACGGATACCACCAGATTATAGTTGCTGAAGAGGACAGGGAAAAGACTGCCTTCATCACCCCTAGGGTACTTTCTACTATAAAAGATTGGGTTTTGGCCTCACTAACGCTAGTGCTACATATCAAAGGGCTTTGTTGACCTTATTCCACGATATGATGCATAAAGAGATTGAAGTGTACGTGGATGATATCATCGTAAAGTCCAAAGAGGCAGATGGCCATTGTACCCATCTCCAAAAGTTGTTTGAGCGGCTCTGCAAATATAATTTGAAGTTGAACCCAATAAAGTGTGCTTTTAGCATGAAGTCTGGTAAACTTGTAGGATTCCTTGAAAGAAATCAGGCCATTGAATTGGACCCAGCCAAGATAAAAACCATCACTAAGATGCCCAAGATGAGAACCAAGAAGGAATTCTGAGGTTTCCTAGGAAGGATAAACTTTATCAGTCAATTCATCTCGCAGCTGATGGACACATGTGAACCCATTTTCAAGTTGTTGAGAAACAAATCCTCTAGGAAATGGAATGAAGATTGTCATAAGGCTTTTCACATTATCTAGAAATAGTTGATTGAAGCACCTATACTGGTACCCCCAAGGGAAGGAGTCCTGTTGTTCATATATATATTAGTCAAATCCACCACCATGGGTTGTTTGCTGGGGGTAGAAGGATGATATGGACAATGAAAAGGCTATTTATTACCTTAGTAAGCAATTCAATAGTGGAGAACAGAAGTACACACAGATAGAAAGGACCTATTGCGCATTGGCTTAAGCCACAATGAAGTTATAGCATTACCTGTGTGGCCATACCTCTCATCTCATATCCCACATGGATCCTTTGAAGTATATTTTCAGTAAACCGATGTTGAACTGTCGATTATCAATGTGGCAGCTAATCCTTCAATAGTTCGACATCGTCTACGTAACCCAAAAGTCCATCAAGGGACAAGGAATTGCAGACCATCTATCGACGGCTCCGATAGGAGGTTATGAGCCTCTTAAAACATACTTCCCTAACGATGAGGTGATGACGATTCCGTAAGTCAATAAAGAATGTATGGGTCAATTCTGGAAATTGTATTTTAACGGTGCTGCCAACTCAGAAGGAGCCGGTGCAAGGTCAGCTCTTGTGTCTATCATTGGGGAGTAGTACCCTATAGCAACTAAGCTACAGTTATGCAACCCCAACAACACGATGGAATATGAAGGATTCCTGGTGGGGTTAAAATTGGCTCAATCCATTGGGGTCAAACCAGTATTCGGAAATTCAGAACTAGTCATTAGACAATCCACTGGAGCCTACAATACCAAAGTACTACATCTATTACCATGCCACTGCCATGTTATCAAAATAGCAGGAGAGTTCAAGGACATTGCCTTTATACATATCCCTTAAAACAAAGATGATTTTGCTAACGCATTGGCCACGCTAGCCTTATCGGTTAGCATATCAGCGAGAAAGGGTATGCCGATAATCACCTCACAGCGCAGAATGCACCATTTTACATTAATAACATGGGGGAAATATCCAATAAAATGACTCCTACTACACAACCTTAGTACCAGGGTATCAAGGAATATTTGCGAGATAAGTCTATCCCCGAGGGAATGACCAAATCTTAAAAGAAGCGAATCCAGAGGATGGCAATGAATTTCTACCTAAGTGGGGATCTTCTCTACAAAAGATACCCCGACATATACCTTTTGAGGTGCCTAGACAAAGATCAGGCCCAAAGACTTATGGATGAAGTGCTTGGTGGAGTGTGCGGAGCACACATGAGTGAACCTCTACTTGCCAAGAAGATATCGAGGACAGGACACTACTAGATATCCCTCAAAGCTGATTATAAGGATCACATCAAACACTGCAATCAATGCCAAATCCATGCCAACATTATTCATACACCTCTGAATTAGAGACATGACATCACTATGACCATTTTCCATGTGGGGAATGGATGTGATCGGACCCATGGAGCCTAAAGCCAGTTACTGTCATAGATTCATCTTCAGCATGATTGAATACTTTACCAAGTGGGTGGAAGCTACTTCTTTCCCCAAAGTTACCAATGAGTTCATCTGTCGATATGGACAACCTGAGGTTTTAGTATCAGACAACGCCAAGAATATAAATAATGTGATGATGAGGGAATTGTGCAGTATGTTCAATATTAAGCAGCTCAAGTCTGTTATTTATCGCCCAAAGATGAATGGCGCGGTGGAAGCAACCAACAAAAACATCAAGAAGATAATAATGAAGATGTCGGTGAATCACCGAGGATGGCCGGAATTATTGCCTTTAACCTTGCTCGCCTACTAAACGTCGACCCGAACCTTGACTGGGGCATCACCCTACTTGTTAGTTTATGGCATGGAGGTGGTACTCCCCATAGAGGTCGAACTGGAATCGCTAAGAGTGATTCTAGACTCCTAGATAGACGAGGCCTAATGGAGACAAGATCGATACGATCTGCTGTCCCTTATAAATGAAAAGAGAGCTACAATTATCTTTCACGATCAGCTATACTAGCAGCGAACGTCCCGATCATATAACAAAAAGGTGTGACCCTAGGCATTCAAAGAGCATGATTTGGTACTGAAAAAGACTATTCCAAGCCAGGCTGCAACCCGAGAAAAATTTACCCCGAATTGGGAAAGACCCTTCGTTGTCAAAGTGATCTTATCAGGAAGAGCCATAAGGTTAGAATAGATGGGCGGTGAAGAATTCCCTCAACTAATCAATTCTGGTTCTGTGAAACGGTATTATGTATAAGACCCATTTTCATTCAAACTTGAATTGTTGTCTTGAAAAAAAACCAAGCCAGTCGTTCAGGCCAAGCCTGAACTACGAAAGACCTGATCTCCCATCATCTATGAGAGTACTTAGGTAACCATTTATGGTGTGGTCTAACCCTCAAAAAATAGCAAAAATCTAACCCTTTACCTCATATTAATCCTAAACCTTAAACTTATCCAAAAACCAAAAATAGCCATATAAAACCCTCGAAGTTGACCACCCATGTTGAAAGGATCTACCGGCATCTCAACATCGCTCTATCAAATTTTGCATAAGGATGGTAAGAGGCACTCTATGTCAAAGGAATAAACCATGAAGTGAAAATGACAATTAATGTACAAGTCTAGAGGCACTCAAACGAGGGAACTGAGCTAAACAGGTTACTTTTTATATATACAACTATTTAAACTGCAAAACTTGTTCCAATATAAGACAAAAGATAATAACTGATATACACATTTTTTATACATTTTAATATTCTCATATTTATTATTTTATATACTTATTTTATTTAACTTATACATTTTATTTTGTTTTGTAGGAACTAACATTTATTTTTCTTAGGGAGTAACTAAAGGATTTATATCCAACTTTTAAAGATGGAAAAGGACTCTTGGAGGATTACCATATAGAGATTGAAGTCAATAAAGAAAGAAGAGGAAAAAAAGGACCAAAAGTGTCCAAGTTCAATAAATCTAAATTAGAGCATAAATTTATTTTTCCTATAAATAGGTCTCTTATTTTAGAGAGAATGAGTATTAGGGATTGTATTAGTTTAGGTTTGAAGTAGGAATAAATTACTTCTTCATTGTACTTTCGTTGAATGATCGTTAATTAAAGGGAGTTTTCTTTTTTATTTTTAATTTTCTTCTCTTCTTTATTTTATATAGTTTATTTATTTTAATGTCTAGTTAATTTTTTTTAATATAGGATGAAGTTGAAATTAAATAATTGTTCATGATAATATTTTTATCTTTTCTATTATTTATGCTTTTATGCTTAATTGATTTTGCCTTCATGTTTCCTTATTGAAATACCTTTCTTTTATAGTTCTTATGTGATTTTAAATTAATTAAGAAGTTTTGATATATTATTGTTAAGATATGAGTTTTTCTTAATCCGTGCTTGCTCAAAAAAGTTTTGATGGGTTATAGTAAATCCTTAAAATTTCATAGTCTATGCTTGCCCATGTTAATTGTAAAATTACTAAATTAAAGGGAAGGGAGATCAAAATCATAGTTGAGTTATAAAAATAGAAGAGATTGAATTATATGTTATGTTTATTATTTAATGGATTCGGATTCCTAGATTGTTTTCTCATTATTAGTTCTCATATTTTAGTTAATCAATTCTTAATCTTTATTTCTAATTCACCTAAAATAGATATTAAGAAAACATTAAAATTAATCTAGTCTCTGTGGATTCGACTTGTACTTGTCAGTTCCTCAATTCGACATTGTGCACTTGCAGTACATAATTTTAACACATCAATAACATAGTATATGCAGGAAAGTAAATTAGGACTACAAATATGTGGTCAGGCGAGACAACATCTCTAAGTAACCAGCTGTATCCGTAGTCCCAGGACCAGCCCTAAGCTCTTGCTCTAGTGTATCAGCACGTCTCAGCAGCTCTACCGCCGACCTAAAGATACCCTCCTGACTGTGGATGACCTCTCGAGCATGACCAGTGAGCCCATCCGCGAAAGATCAGACTTCATCCCTATCGGCTATGGCCTCATCCCAAGTGGTAAGGGCCACATCTCTCGCGGCAATGGCTACATCCCTATCTACAATGGCAGTCAACATCAAGGCTCGAGCCTAATCCCACTTACAAGTCAAGAGATGCACCTGATGATCCAGCACATTCCTGGAAGATGGAATACAACTCCGAACTGTGCCAACCAAAACCGCTGTTAAACCTTCAAACAGCTCCTCCTCAGTAGGAGATGTAGGGTCCTCTATCGGGTCCTCCTCATTAGTATAATGACCCACAGACTCAGCCCGATCGACTACTGCAGGAGCTAAATCCGACTCTAACCAGGCTGAATACTCTACGATCGGTCTAGATGGCCATCTTTGAACTATGCAATCTGCCAATGGGACGTAAACTCAAGCCAAATCTACCTCAGTAGTAGAGCGATGAGGAAGCAATAATCCTTGGACCCCTCAAATACATGAACGTCCTGATGTTGATCGAACTGACCCATCACTGTTAGGGGATGATAGGTGGTCACACCTCTCAAACCGACTAGAGGAAGAAAATCCAGGTCCGCCATATGAGTAATGAAGCTCAGAAAGGAGCAATAGCCAGAATACATGATGAACTTAAATGGGTCCTTCATGACCTCCAGAAATGTGATCCAAATATCACCTTTACGCATGAAGCTGGACGAAATGAATAGGTCAATGTCATTCCATGACCAAAGCAGAACCCATGACAAGAAAGTCTACTAATAGGTCTCAAATGGGTCATGAACCATATGTATAGAAGAACTGGGCTGCCACGAAACTCCTGATCATCAACAGACTGACGAAAAGATGTTGAAATGAAGGTCTCCGCTAATATAAAGGGAAGAATGGTAAAATCATCTCTAAGAGCCCCGACGGCCATCAACATCCCTACGTCCATATAATTGGCATAGAAAGGCATATACAAGTAAGGCAAGATACAGATGATCAGGGCATCCACCCGTGCAGTCTATCATCGCTCCTCAAAAATAGTGAAATCTGACTGATGAACAAGGAAGTTATCAGCAGAGGCGAAATGATCTATCATCAAGTCAATCGAGATAATGTGGCTGTCGACGTCGAGTTTTTTATTTATCCCTTTTCGTTACATGTTCTTTTGTGTTCTCATTTTTGGTGAGATTTGTTTGAAAAAATAAGTGAAAAAGGTCCGACATGTGTAATGTCGACGATTGGACTATAAGAGTTGCCAGTTGGTTTTTTAACTGGTTGTACCAACACAACCGAGAAAAGGTTTACACATTGACCCAGTGATGTGACACTGCTAAACGGGTCGGTGAAACCGAGATTCAATTAGGGTCCGAGAACTTGCTTATGCGGAGGGAAGGTGTTAGGCACCCTCCGACATCCGTGTTGCCACAGTGACTGCCACATTTCAAGAAACTATTATATGAATGTGTGTGTGGGGGGGGGTCAATGTGCTATTATTTGGAAGTAGTGTGAGGCCTCGTTCGCACCTATATACACAGGGTTTGAATTTATATAAAAATTCAGTTTTAAACAAGATATGGCAGTTGTAAGACCCCGAATTTTATGAAATAAAAGTATTCAATTTTTTTTATAATTACGATTCAGTAAATGGTTAAATTGATAAAAAGTTAAAGTTAAGGGTGATATATGATTTTTTTCAAACTACGCAAATGGTTATAAAATATTCATTGTTATCGGGGAATATTCATTTAGTCGTGGAATATTCTTTCTGTCGGGAAATATTCGTACGACGGCGCAGCCATATATGGGCCCCATAACAGAATAACTGTCGGATAAAGATAACAACAAAAATTGTGTATTTATAAATAACGACGTAGTTGTTACCATTAACACTGTTGAAATACCCAGTGGTTAAAATACAGTAATACGCGTTATATCACAGTAGCACACGGTATTACAAAATATTTTTGAAATTATTGATTCTTACGCAAGAAGGCACTACTGAATAATTGTCACAGTAATTACTATTCAATATTTAATTTTATTGATTCAATAATTGTTGCGTTGATATTTTATATTATTGTTGTTTCAATAATTGTTGCTGCACATCATCTCCATTATCAGATCAATAATTCATATTATTTAAATAATATTATTAGATAGCATTATTGGCAATGTCTAGAAAGTTCTGTCTAAGGAGAGGTTCGGTCATCTAATTGCGCGCTAGGAAGGAGAAATTCTTATTGGAAAGCCCCCTCTTTCCTAGGAACGACCTGGTTGTCATAATTGTGATTCTGTAATATTATGTGTGAATAATTAATTATTGATTCATATGATAAGGAAATATTTATTTTATGTGGATATAAATGAGGGATATATTTTTGTGGTTAAAAATAAAGGAATTAATGTTGAGGTATTTTATCTGTATTTTGTCGGATTGGAGGTATTAAAAATCAAACCGGTGTTCTTACAGCTTTATTGTGTGAGTTATAATATTTAATCCGACCGTTGGATCGTTGTTATTTTTGGATATGTTATACATATATGAGTTGAGTATATATCCACAAATTTTGAATCGTTAAAAATAAACGTATAATTTGTTATGAATTTTAAGAGGTGACTGATTCGGAAATTAGGTTTCGGTGTAAAATTCTAGAATTGAGTGGGCCCCACTTTTGGTTGTTGGGGATGGTGGCTGATTTTTAGTGGGTAAAATAGTAGCAGGTAAAGCCATCAGGTAGCAGGTCAAGTCTGCTTCGGCGTGCTAACATTTTCCTATAAATAGAGGGCTAAGTTAGAATTAAAAATCATACCAGAAATAAGTTTTCTCTCTTTCTCTCTCTAGATTATTGAATGTATTTTGTGAGTATTTAGATACTTGATGAGTTGCTATTCATCAGTGTGAGTTTCATTTAGCGTCATATCTGATATCCAGTCAAAAGTGCTACTCTTTTAAGGTAAGGGATAGTAAGGGATGTTATATTATTCATAATGATGTTATTCTTTCAATATCATTATACTGAAATATTGGTATGGATTTTATTGTGAAATTTCTACCTTTTTAAGTCAGAATTACTATTCACGTATACGGCACTATTCACGTATACGACACTATTCATGTATATGGCACTATTTACGTATATGACATTATTTACGTATATGGTACTATGTATGAATACAGAGTACTATTCACGAATTACTATTCACGAGTTAATATTCATAAGTTACTATTCACGAGTTACTATTCACGAGCTACTATTCACAGGTACTATTCACGACAAAAATTAGTTTTTTTTCTGACCAAATTATCGTTGATTTATGATTGTTGCTCTTGAAAATAAATGCAGTTGTTGATCATATTGTTTTTATTATCATATATAACATTTTTATAACCTTGATGTTGAATTTCTCTTCCACTTGAGTGTAAAGATGGGTAAATTATTGGTATGATCGTGACTGAGGAATATCTTTGGCCTGTAGTGCAAAGATGAATTGTTAACTGGTATGATCATGACCATTGAATTTATAATTGAATATCGTTAGCTTAAGTGTAAAGATGAATTGATTAACATGGTTATAATTATTGTTTATATAAATTTTGAAATGATTATATATTTCTTTGAATATAAATATATTTGGCCTGTAGTGCAAATATAAACTGTTGAGGAATATCTTTGGCTCGTAATGCAAAGATGATCTGTTGTTGAATATCTTTGGCCCGTAGTGCAAAGATGAACTGTTGACGAATATCTTTAGCCCGTAGTGCAAAGATGAATTTATTAGTATGATTATGAACAGGAACTGTGATTTGGTATAACCATGATCTTTGATGTTTCAGGTAAAGACATGTGATGAAAATTATATTCGTCTTGATTGCAAAGAGGAATTTAGAATTACAATTATGATTATGAGTTATTCATATGATTGTGGACTCGAACTGTTGATTGATGTTACAGGGATAAAATATTGTTGGTATATTTTTAACATGGAGAAGATAATAGACTTTATGGTCTATTTGACTCTTCTAATGGATTGCTCGTTCCGCTGCAACTATGGTTGAGAAGTTTTATCATCTACCATATGTTCTAAATCTCTGATTTATTACTGATGAAGGCTATTGATAATTTAATTATTTTAGTCATGATATTCTTTATTGGGCTAGTTATGCTCACCCTTTTGCTTCACAATTTCTTTCAGGTAATAAAAGTGTAGCTGGGTCGAGTGGGGGATAACAGAAAAATAGAACGGTGGTCTATAGCTGTTGAGGGTGAGGCAAACCCAACGTTGGAAGGGTGTTTTGCCACTATCATACAAGATGTCTAATGACATACAACCTCGTATCATCATAAGACAGAGATGTGCTCATCCACTTGCTGAGTATATATACGAGCACTACCTATATAATCTTGGTGTTTGTTTGAAGTATAATTCTCAATTAGAGACAGTGGAGATAATGATAAGTCAAGAGAAGACTCACCATTGGGAAGATTATGATAGTAATCTTCTCATTTTTTTTGGGGTCTATTGGGTCAATCAAGGATAATTCTGTGGCCATATGATATCTATCATAACTTAGACGCGTGGCCTCCCATTTACGTAGGTTTCCTTGAGCACTTCCCAAAGATTTTAATTTTTAAAATAATTTTTGACCATACCTTTATGTAGGTATCACTGTGAGGTGATGTCCACTGATGGAACATTTATCACATTACGGTTGGGACACAAGTCACAGTTGGTATATATTTGTATCCAAATTCACAGCATATGTGTTGTTATATTTTGTACGATAATTGTTGTAATAAAGTTGTAGTTATTTTCTGTACCATGTATTTGGCGACTCAGAATGAGTTGGATGGAATGGACTTGTTTTGGGGTTGTCACAGTTGGTATCAGAGCTTAAGGATATGCTCTCTGGCGGAGATCAGAAAATAGAACTAGGAGGGAAGAGATGAGTAAATCCTTCGCTAGTGTGTTCTACCTAAGCTTATTTGTTGGTCAGTCATAATATTGGGATATTATGTGATATGTTAATTTGTTCAATTAACCCTTGTTTTGAAGCTGTAGTCTAGAATGATATCTAAAATACAGGAGATGAGCAATGGAGAAATCATGATGATAGGGAAGATGGAATCTGAAATGAAAGCAAGGTATTCTCAACTCTTTGAAATACCAGGTATGTAAATTTCGGGGACGAAATTTCATAAGGATGGGAGATTGTAAGACCCCGAATTTTATGAAATAAAAGTATTCAATTTTTCTTATAATTACGATTCAGTAAATGGTTAAATTGATACAAAGTTAAAGTTAAGGGTGATAAATGAATTTTTTTCAAACTACGCAAGTGGTTATAAAATATTCATTGTTATCGGGGAATATTCATTTAGTCGTGGAATATTCTTTCTGTCGGGAAATATTCGTACGACAGCGCAGCCATATGTGGGCCCCATAACAGAATAACTGTCGGATAAAGATAACAACAAAAATTATGTATTTATAAATAATGGCGTAGTTGTTACCGTTAACACTGTTGAAATACCCGGTGGTTAAAATACAGTAATACCAGTTATTGCACAGTAGCACACGGTATTGCACAATATTTTTAAAATTATTGATTCTTACGCAAGAAGGCACTACTGAATAATTGTCACAATAATTACTGTTCAATATTTTATTTTATTGATTCAATAATTGCTACGTTGATATTTTATATTATTGTTGTTTCAATAATTATTGATGCACATCATCTCCATTATCAGATCAATAATTCATATTATTTAAATAATATTATTAGATAGCATTTTTGGCAATGTCTAGAAAGTTCTGTCTAAGGAGAGGTTTGGTCATCTAATTACGCGCCAGTAAGGAGAAATTCTTATTAGAAAACCCCCTCTTTTCTGGGAACGGCCTGGTTGTCATAAATGTGATTCTGTAATATCATTTGTGAATAATTAATTATTGATTCATATGATAAGGAAATATTTATTTTATGTGAATATAAATTAGGGATATATTTTTGTGGTTAAAAATGAAGGAATTAATGTTGAGGTATTTTATCTGTATTTTGTCGGATTTGAGGTATTAAAAATTAAACCGGTGTTCTTACAGATTTATTGTGTGAGTTATAATATTTAATCCGACCGTTGAATCGTTGTCATTTTTGGATATGTTATACATATATGAGTTGAGTATATGTCCACAAATTTTAAACCGTTAAAAATAAACGTATAATTTGTTATGAATTTTAAGAGGTGACTTATTTGAAAATTAGGTTTTGGTGGAAAATTCTAGAATTGAGTGGGCCACACTTTTGGTTGTTGGGGATGGTGGCTGATTTTTGGTGGCTGATTTTTGGAGGGTGAAATAGTAGCAGGTAAAGCCATCAGGTAGCATGTCAAGTCTGCTTCGGCGTGCTAACATTTTCCTATAAATAGAGGGCTAAGTTAGAATTGAAAATCACACCAGGAACAAGTTTTCTCTCTTTCTCTCTATAGATTATTGAATGTATTTTGTGAGTTTTTAGATACTTGGTGAGTTGCTATTCATTAGTGCGAGTTTCATTCAGCGTCATATCCGATATCCAATCTGAAGTGCTGCTCTTTTGAGGTAAGGGATAGTAAGGGATAGTAAGGGATGTTATATTCTTCATAATGATGTTATTCTTTCGATATCATTATACTGAAATATTGGTATGGATTTTATTGTGAAATTTCTACCTTTTTGAGTCGGGGTTACTATTCACATATACGACACTATTCACGTATACGGCACTATTCATGTATATGGCACTATTTACGTATATGACATTATTTACGTATATGGTACTATGTACGAATACGGAGTACTATTCACGAGTTACTATTCACGAATTACTATTCACGAGTTACTATTCACGAATTACTATTCACGAGTTACTATTCATGAGTTACTATTCACGAGTTACTATTCACAAGTTACTATTCATAGGTACTATTCACGACAAAAATTGGTTTTTTTTTCTGACCAAATTATCGTTGATTTATGATTGTTGCTCTTGAAAATAAATACAGTTGTTGATCATATTGTTTTTGTTATCATATATAACATTTTTATAACCCTGATGCTGAATTTCTCTTCCACTTGAGTGTAAAGATGGTTAAATTATTGGTATGATCGTGACTGAGGAATATCTTTGGCCTGTAGTGCAAAGATGAATTGTTAATTGGTATGATCATGACCATTGAATTTATAATTGAATATCTTTAGCTTAAGTGTAAAGATGAATTGATTAACATGGTTATAATTATTGTTTATATAAATTTTGAAATGATTATATATTTCTTTGAGATATGAATATATTTGGCCTGTAGTGCAAATATAAATTGTTGAGGAATATCTTTGGCTCGTAATGTAAAAATGACCTGTTGTTGAATATCTTTGGTCTGTAGTGCAAAGATGAACTGTTGACGAATATCTTTAGCCCGTAGTGCAAAGATGAATTTATTAGTATGATTATGAACAGGAACTGTGATTTGGTATAACCATGATCTTTGATGTTTCAGGTAAAGACATGTGATGAAAATTATATTCGTCCTAGATGTGAAGAGGAATTTAGAATCACAATTATGATTATGAGTTATTCATATGATTGTGGACTCGAACTGTTGATTGATGTTACAGGGATAAAATATTGTTGGTAGATTTTTAACATGGAGAAGATAATAGACTTTATGGTCTATTTGACTCTTCTAATGGATTGCTCGTTCCGCTGTAACTATGGTTGAGAAGTTTTATCATCTACCATATGTTCTAAATCTCTGATTTATTACTGATGAAGACTATTGATAATTTAATTATCTTTAGTCATGATATTCTTTATTGGGCTAGTTATGCTCACCCTTTTGCTTCACAATTCCGTTCAGGTAATAAAAGTGTAGCTGGGTCGAGTGGGGGATAACAGGGAAATAGAACGGTGGTCTATAGCTGTTGAGGGTGAGGCAAACCCAACGTTGGAAGGGTGTTTTGTCACTATCATACAAGATGTCTAATGACATACAACCTCGTATCATCATAAGTCATGGATGCGCTCATCCACTTGCTGAGTATATATACGAGCACTACCTATATAATCTTGGTGTTTGTTTGAAGTATAATTCTCAATTAGAGACAGTGGAGATAATGATAAGTCAAGAGAAGACTCACCATTGGGAAGATTATGATAGTAATCTTCTCGTTTTTCTTTGGGGTCTATTGGGTCAATCAAGGATAATTCTGTGGCCATATGATATCTATCATAACTTAGACGCATGGCCTCCCATGTACGAAGGTTTCCTTGAGCACTTCCCAAAGATTCTAATTTTTAAAATAATTTTTGACTATACCTTTATGTAGGTATCACTGTGAGGTGATGTCCACTGATGGGACATTTATCACATTACGGTTGGGACACGAGTCACAGTTGGTGTATATTTGTATCCAAATTCACAGCATATGTGTTGTTATATTTTGTACGACAATTGTTGTAATAAAGTTGTAGTTGTTTTCTGTACCATGTATTTGGCGATTCAGAATGGGTTGGATGGAATGGACTTGTTTTGGGGTTGTCACAGCAGTGATGTTTTATAAGAGGTTTTTCAAACCCAATGCCCAATAGTAATTGAGACCTTTTACACTCCAATTTTATTCAATATTCGGCTTGGTTGATTTTATTTTACAGATGTGAGGCATCTGTATAAAGATAATGTACAAAAAGGTGGTAAATTCCTCGTGGGTATGAAAACCATCTGAGGAAATCCAAACATCATAGATAAATTTACAAGCTATTTACAGCTGAAAAGGTCCATCACAGGAACCGAATCTAGATTCAGTGGACTGAATCTATGATCACATGATTCCTAGGCTCACATGATGCCGCAGTCGATATAAACGCAGTAAGTAGGTATATATATAAAAGCTGTAAATATATATATACAGACATGATCACCATCCACGAAGCACCTCCATGGGGGATCAATAATGTAAATAAAGCTGTAAAAGTTATCTACCGCCACGGAGGAAACTCCAGGCGGGACAAAATGTACAGAAAGAAATAAAAACGGTCAACCACCACGAAGTAAACTCCAGGTGGGATGAAATGTAAATATATATATATATATATATATATATATATATATTAAAGCAATAAACGCACCGGATGGAAAATCCAGGCTCATCGAACCTAGTTTGACACACAGTTCATATATATAAGTATATATATACGAAAGCAAATAAACGCTCCGGATATAAAATCCAGGCTAATCGAACAAAGTCTGACAACAGTTAATATATATATATATATATATATATATATATATATATATATATATATATATATATATATATATATATATATATATATGGACTAACATTATCGAGTTATGCCTTGATTGAGCCTAGAGTTGGGTCTGGAGCGTTTACTGCTTTAATATATATATATATATATATATATATATATATATATATATATATATGTATATACAAATTGAAATAAAACCACGGACCGAAGTTCGGGCAAACACACGCAACACGACTCTCAATGTAAAGAAGGGTGTGTGCAAGTGTGGAGAGAATGGCTTGAAAATGTGTAAGAAGGCATACAGCGGGCTGCCAAAGAAGACTTCAATAACTTTAAAGTAGATAAACACTAGCTTCCACGGGTACAGAAGTAGCTATATGTGAGCTCACAAGTGTTTAAAATGAGAAAGCACTAAGTTTGGGGTATGTATGGAGCAAATTGGACAGGGCTTCCTCGCCTTTTCTATTTGTAAAATGGCCATCCTAAACCCTCTATTTATAGTGGGTGGAGCTACAGGTGTACCTATGGCTGGGCCGCAGGTGAACCAGAGGCTGCCCGGGGTGCCCCAGGCTTCGCGGGTCACGTCGTCTCGAAGTACGTGCACGTAGGCAACGTGATGTCCGCTCAAACTTTCAAAATTGCAATTCGGGCATCCGAATGAGGTATATAGGACCTATTTTGGACCGCCGTTATCGAGAGTTACGCAAGGACATGGGATTAGAGGTTGTACGAAGTCATAAAGATGGGACGATGCCCTCCTGTCTTTAGCTTCAAATTCTATCCGTTGTTCTGCATAATAGTCACTCGGGATTGGTTTTCCTTAGCTCTTGTGGGACATTGTTATGTAGAAATGTATGTATGAAATGTTGAGACAGCGTGATGTGGCGTCATGGTGGCCAGATGATGATTTCCCCCCTCACCGGGGTTATCTCCGATTTGGGCTGATAAAGCAGACATTGCTCAGGGTTATCGCTGAGATTGGACTACTAGAAATGTTGAAGGTCCTCAGTGTCATCTCTGAGGTGTGCCTATCTTGTACTGAGTGCCTCGGTGTGAGCACTGAGATTGAAACTGATGGCATGCATTTGAAACAAGCATTTTCGGGGTTATCTCCGGAACTGATACTGCCTTCCTTGGGGTTATCTCCAAGGTTAAAATCTGCTATTTCCAATGTTGGGACTGAGATGGAACATCTCGGGGTTATCTCTGGGATGAATCGGTCTTCTCCGGTTTATGTTCCGGTATTGGATTTGTATGCCTCAGGGTTATGTCTGGGGTTAGAATTGTTACTCTCGGTGTGTATTTTGGGGTTGAGCTGTTACTCTCAGTGTGTGTTTTGGGGTTGAGCTGTTCCTCCTTGCGGTATCCGGAATGGATATGAACCGTCTTCCAGGGTTTCCTCTTAAAAGACGAATCTGCGCTCCTGCGATGTCAGTAACAGATATGCAGAAAATTTTGAGTGTCTACAGATGCCCATCTTTATCACATTCATGCAATGCAATGCATGGATAGGATAAAGAATCCTAGACACTTAAAATATAACATGAAGCAACTGTATGATGCATGTGTATGGGGTTGTTACCCAACATACTGAGGATGATTGCTATCTCCCTATAGCTTCTACTGGGGATTTGGCAATGATGACCAAATTGGATCTGCGATCAAAATCTTTGAGGATGTTGACGATGGGATTATCACCAAAGTCCTGAATTCTTGATACAAACTTGATTCCGAAGAACTGCCTCTTATGTGTAAAAGATTTGTGGGGATAAAGCTTTGTCTGTTTGAGGATGTGTATAACATATTCCGACATCAATATTCCTTGATGATGTTTCCCTCTCCTGGTTTATATCGCCAGAGTACGCCAATGTTCTGTTGGTTTAACTGCCAACAACAAATGTTGTTAGGGCTGCCCGACCTTCGTTGACGTGTGAACCAACGGTTTACCACGCGTTGTAACCCCCGCCGGGGATACATTTGATCCTCTGTTGATGTATAGATCAACAGATGAACTCTCTCTTGGGGATAAATGCCAAGGCTGCTTGGACTTTTTTGATGTGTATATCAACTGATGAAATCACCGGATGGTTTCTGTTGCGACGTTGGGTTTACTTGCCAACGGCTGAAATGATGTCAAGGTTGCCTGACCTTCATTAATAGGTACATCAATGGATGACAATGCGTTGTGATCCCCGTCGAGGTTGTTATATTATCGTTGATGTGTGTGTCAACAGAACACGCATTGTAACCCCCACCGGGAATACGTTGGATCATCATTGATGTGTGTGTAAACAACTGAAATCATCGGACGGCTTCTGACGCTCAGTTGGATTTACTTGCCAACGGTTATAGTGATGTCAAGGCTGCTTGACCTTCGTTGATATGTATGTCAATAGATGATATGCATTGTAACCCCCGTCGGGGTTATGTACTTCGATATATGTATTGCGTTGTGAGCCCCGTCGGGGTTGTTGTGCCAAAGTTGGATGACGATCCTGAATGAGAGGAATTGGACCTGTGTGAGGTATTGCTGAGCGTGACTTGTATCCTCTGAGATCATCGACATAGTGTACCCTGTGGTCGGTTCAACCAGGATTGTAGGCTATTCTGCTCAATTGTGTAGCGTTTTTATCCCTGATTTGGCCTTTTCAGCTTGTGAGAACTCCTTTGCAACTCGAACTGGACTGAGTCAAAGGGGTGGGACCCACGTAGGGGTGCCGTAGGTACACCTGCTGTAGTGCAGATGGACCTGCGGCAAATTGTAGATCATAAAGACCAACAGGTTGCTTTCATAAGTTATTTTTAACTTGTGCCGCGAAAGAAATTTGAGAGTTCTTCTTCAGATCTGCTGAGTTCGGACGTCTTTCTGCAAATTTTGTCACTATAAAAGTGTTCTACATTATCCTGGCAACGTATGCATGTACTTTTTTTCAATTTTTATCCGTTGGAAAATGACTTGTCATATGAAATGCATCTAAACACATAGTAGTGATTATGTATGCTCAAATGATTTGATAAAAAATATTCAACATAGTAAATGTTAGTATTAAACCATGCTGAACATAATGACGTGAAAAAATTTAACTTTTGAGACAGTCAAATTGGCACATTTTTCCGCTATTTTTATCTTATCTGAGGACATTTGAGCACAAGGTAAGAAGGCAAAGTACTCCTGGCATTGAGGTTAACCTTATGTGTTGATAATTTTGCACATAACATGTATATGACTGTGGTCAGGTGTGCTACTGAATGGCCACCTATTCATGCCTATGTGCATATGGATAGTCCTATTTATAGAGGAAACTATGGCAAAATTTTCCTAAAATGTAGGAATTGTGTTAGTCATGCATTTTTAACTCTAATGTGGATGTACGTTAAAATAATACAAGCATGCAAATAGTCATTAAATACATTTTGAAAAGCTCCAGGCTAGAAGATACCACACCCTTTCTGAGGTAATTTGGAGACTTATTGTCCAGATATTATGGATCCGGATCAGCCGAGTAGTTCCCATAGGACCACTTCTAGTGTACGGAGGAGGGCTTCTAAAGTGCCTCGACCCCGTTCCATTAGACAGCCTCGCAGGTTAGTAGAGGCAGTGATACGTCCAGTCTAGGTTGATGTGCCAGACATAGAGGACCCCGCTCCTGCTGTGCATATTCCCCATAGGGAGCTCCCAAGTATTCAGGTAGCAAACCTAGAGCTTCTAGGTGACTTGAGTCGACATACCTCGATTTATTTGCATGCTAACGAGGTGTCACGTCAGAACTTGATCTTCCTTCTTTCCTATTTGTGAGGAGTAAAAGGATTTAATGTTGATCTATATTTCATGCAGGTTCTTGGGTTTACACAACCTCAAGGGAACTGGTTCAGTATATACTCCATATACCAGGCTCTTCATCCTAATTGTAGAGCGATAATTCATGACTGGGGTTTTGGAGCATTCTTTTCCATCCTTCCCCGTCGTTGCCCCTGGAGTTACCTCTGCGCATTGTCTGAGCTGTGGTTTCACCAAACTCAGTCACTCCATTTGCTGGACTGTGAGGTGATGATGACGCCGATGGATTGGCGATTTATCACAGGTATGGAGTTTGGAGGGGTGCCAGTGCTTTGCATGACGGATATTACCCCGACTACCGTCAGATCCTTGTTAGGAGTTCCGGCAGAGGCGCTCAAGGGCAGGACTGTCCGTGCAGGTCCTTTGAGTGTAGATGCTATGAGTGGGCTATTAAGCAAGCTCATGCCAGATGATGTTAGAGTCAGAGATCGTATTCTTCGACGATTGTTCCTGATGATCATTAGGGTCAGCTTCATAGCAGATAATTCCTCTATGGTGTCGTTCGCTTTGATCAGCGCCACTAGGCATGTGGACAGTATTGGAGAGTATGATTGGGGTTCCTATACCTTTGCCTATTTCCTCAAGGGCATGCGTATGCGCTCACAGGGCTTGACCGAGGCTTGGTTAGGATTTTACCCATTTTTACTGGTTAGTATTTCTCTTGTCATTTATCATATACAGGTTAAGAGTGTTAACAAACAGCAGATGTTTGCCTTTGTGTTGGCAGTTTTGGGCCTATGAGAGGCTCCCATGTTTACGTCCGGTGAGTGTGCTATGATTTGATACCTACCCACGAGGATGACGATGGCATCATTTCATACTAGTAGAGGTCCTTGTGGCTGAGGGTTTCACTCACTGTCGTTTACAGCTAGAGTTGTTGATAGGTGACATTATCACACTGATTCCCTATTCTGGGGAGCATTTGGCCATCGAATTTGAGGATGGGTACCCGACTGGTGTCGTGTACGTGATTTCCACCCGGAGAGTTCCTCACTTCATGAATAGAGGATGTGAGCTCTATCTAGGAGAGTGTGCTATTAGGAGCATCACAGGAGAGATCCGCATTCTGATCTTGCCTCCTGCCAGGCGTTATTAGCCTGTATGGCAGTCACCCGTCATTGATATCCCATTATCGGGCGTAAACAGTTTTACATTATCAGAGGGTCCCTGCACTCTGGATGTATTCCAGCGCTGGTGGATCCCTCGTACTATTGGAGCCCAGACCCGCGCCACTCAGTTCATGGGGCATATGGTTTTAGGATCCTTGATGATGACAGATTGGTTAGCCCGTGTCCGAGATTCGACTCATGTGACACAGATTGATAGTTTGACCTGGCAGTTGGACTAGACACATATTTTTATCCGGCATTTGGGTAGAGATCTGGCATAGGCAGATTCATTTGAGCCTTCTAGCTCAGGCGCTAGCCCGTCAGATGACCCATTTGGTTTTGTCAGTACAGATCCTCCTTTATATAGGCATGATATCCCTGTTGATGGAGATCCAGTGACTGAGGATGAGTTACATCAGGTGGACAGGATTGATGATGTGGACATCGACACCATTGTCTTCTTCTGATGTGTATTCTCGTTATCTCTTTTGATAGGCCTTTGTTAGCTATTGGGTGGCTGTGCCCCATTCTCGCTATATCTTTTGATAGGCCTCTATTAGTAGTAGGGCATTTGTGCCCCATTTCCCTGTATTTGTAGTTATACAGAGATGATGTATTAGATGATGATATCTTAGGAATGTATACACAATTTTCTATTCCCTATATCATATTGCATCTATTATCTGTAATGTATGTATCATGTTATGCATATATATGTATGTCCAGAGATATTCAGCATTGACCTCTGGATGGTCTTATGACACAACCCGTGCAGATGTCTTCTTCGATTGTTAGCCATATTGATCATACCCCGCCATTATTGGTGGTATCTGGTATGCGATCGTGGTATGATAGTATGTCACCATCAGATAGGGTGACCGTAGATCATTTATTACATCATACTATGACACTGTTGATGTTTCAGGTTCCACAGGATTCGTGAATGGCATGCTAGAGAACTAGGTATCGGAGAGGTAGGTTTTGCGATTTGGGACCCAGGAGTTGACTCCTACTCTGGAGGAGTATGCACGGTTGACGATGCTACCACTGGACAGACCTTGCGTGCATATGGCTTTAGGGGACATGAGTCGACAGTTCATGACCCTCACTGGATTGAGGCGTAGGGTATTACAAGATGAGCTTACATCTGGCCATGTTATATCCCAGCATTTTCTGTTTGACAGATTTAGCTCTGAGGATAGTTATAGACGACATTCCAGGGATTTCTCCACACCGAAGGATCATTGGCGTCTGGCTAGGGTAGATGTATTGCTATTGTGCGTACTGTCATATGTCTACATGCCACTATACATGGATGAGTTGGACATAGGAGTTATCGTGGCGGTGAGAGCTCTCTGGGAGGGTCGTACCATCATACCTATGATTATAGCCGAGACATTGAGGTCAGCTACATACTGCTGCACTTATCCGACAGGAGTATTTACGAGCAGTTTGGTCATGCTATACGTATGGTTTATGTCACATCTGAGACCGATTGGCACTTTCAGACGGCATGGGTATTGTTTCACCCATGATATAGATATGACCTATTCATTTCAGCCTGCAGAGTGTATGGATGTTGCATCTTGGTCTGCTTTCTTAGCTAATATTATAGACCAGTTTAGTATACTGTCGTGCTCAGGGCTCAGCTCACCTTACAGCTTTATTACTCATGCTCCGGGCATGGATTACATCTGTGACGAACGAGAATTCTGTAATTTATTTTAATATTTATTGAATTAAATAAATATTTTTGATGATTTAATTATTAGATTTAATAATTAATTGATGCAATTGTGGTAGATTAATTTAATCTTATGTGTTACATTTATTAAATTAATGTAGAGAATTTTATTATTCAAGTATGTGATTATGTGAGCTTATTGAATTAAATGAATTATTTAATTAAGCATAATGTTATTTAATTAATTTAATTATTAATTAGAAAATTAATAAATTGACATTATTTATTAATGAGATAATTGAATATATGATTATGTGAATTTATGAGTAATTATTATATTTTATTTAAAGTAAATTAAATAAAATATGGGATTTATTTTATAAAGAGGGTGACATTATTAAACTATATGATAAATGTTTTATTAAAATAAAGAGCTTTGAGTTATTTTCTTGCTAAGCCAAACATGGCACTAAGAGAGATTAGGGTCAGTTAACCCATGACTGGGTAACTGACCACCAACGCGCATCTGATCCTTCCTAATTGTTCACGACGTCTTCTCTTTTCATTTTGTTCTAAGTCTGATAAAAATACCAGAGAGAATTAGAGAGAAAATCAAAGAGTTTTGTTAAGAGGTTGGGTGAGTCAGGAAGAATCAGAAGGAATTCATCCCCGATTACTTTATCTACGCTTGGGTAATCTCTTTAACCAAGTTTTTATTTACGTCATTTAAAGTTTTCATGAGTATGGTTTAAGTCTTCTGTGAAACTCTGTAATTGGTTTAGGAGTAATGATTATAAGTTTATATGTGTGTTATGTTGTATCAAATCATGTAATTATGTATATGTTGCAAACCATAACATCAGTGTTGTGAAAACATGTCGTACATATGTTATTTCAAAATAAACAGAGTACGTGATATGGCCATATGGCCTTGTATGTGATAATTGATGTATTGATTATATATTATCCCTAAAATTTACACTCTTATATTATTGAGCATGTTAATACGAAGAGATCAAGCCTTAAACGAACGGATTCGGTGTTATAACGAATCCGTAGTGTTAAATTATAAGTTTTTGTTCAAAATCCTCAAGAACATCAAGAACAATCCATTTTTTTTATGATTTAAATATGTGATTATATGTTTTAATGGGTTAAAATCACTTTATATATGTTGGGTTATGATTATACATGAATTATAACATGTGGGTATATGTGATTTGGTGAAATTAGTGTTAAAAATGTGTTGTTTTCGCTGAACTCTGTGTTCTTCGCGAACTGAGAAACAGTTTCTAGAGTCTCGCGCCGCGGCGCCAACTCCAGAACTGAAGTCCCGCGCTACAGCGCCACTACGCCGCAGCGCCAAGACCCAAGCCACGGCGCCATAGCGCCGTAGCGCCAAGGGCCCGGCCACAGCGCCACCGCGCCGCAGCGCGACTCCTTAGCACATTAGTGGCGCCGCAGCGCCACTCTCCAGAAAATGTCAGAATTGTATTTTTAAAATGTTAAAGTCTAACAAGTGTTAGTGGATTGATGTAATGAACATGTAATCATGTTAGAGGTATTATGAGGTGATAAAATAGTTGTTTAACATGTAATAAAATACTATATGTGAATTGAATTATTAAATACATAATTAGTTTGATAATTCATGAAGTATAAATTATGTGACAACGTGATAATTTGACTAAGTTTAGTCAATAATTAAAGTAGACAAGGAGAATGAGTTTATAATGATTAGTTAATTTATCATTAACTGGTATTGTGTATATGAATGATATGTAGGATTTAATTAAAAGAACGTGCTTAGTTAAAGTGTAATCTATGCACGAGGCAAGTATCATATCCCTAACTCCATTCTATTGAGCAAGTTTATTTAAACTGAAACGTTACTTCTATGTTGAGCAAGTTTCTTAACCCTACTTTTTAATATCTTCAAGATTATTAATTACCTTGAATAAGTTATCATTTCTATTATTCAAGTTCAAGTATGATATTACAGATTATTTATATTGTCAAAGCATGATTAAGTTATACAATAATTGTCCTATTATATAAGTTTGAGATTATTATTCAAATTGAATATCATTGTTGTTGAACCTTATTAGACTAGTGAACCCTTAATGATTCAACTAGTCCATAGTTGATGAGCGTTCTAAATTTCAGAACCCTTGATGAATTATCCAAACCAAACTTCCTTTGGTGCAGACTCGAATGTCAAACTGAGATGAACAACCCTGTATAGGGGATTATTTACGCTTTAGCGCTAAGATATTGTGTACAGTATGGTACTAAGGGCTGATCCCCCTAAGTACGAGAAGAAGGTCCATAGTCTTATGACTGTTAAAGGTTTCAAGTATAGCCCTTGTTAACCTAGGACATAGTTCAAGGTCTTATGACCCTCAGTATTCTTTTGATTCATGTTATTTATTCTTGATTCAAAAGTTGAGCTTTATTCAGATGTCGTTGATTATTCGCATGTTATTATACTATTGTTTCATTTTTTTATACTTGTGGGCATTTGTGCTCATTCTTGCTTAATAATAACATTGCAGTTAAGAACGAAAGAAGTGATGAACCTTCCACTAGTAAAGGCAAGGGCAAAGTTAGCAAGTGATGAAGACTTGTTATTTTAATTGATGATGTATTTATGTTTAAGACTTATGTTATTGTTTAAGACTTATTTGTTTAGAATTCCGCACAGATGTTTTAAGGTTAGTTAACCTGGGATTGTATTATTATTATTCAGATGTTGTAACCCTTAAAGGGAAGATTTTATTTTCTATCTATTGCATGGTTGTTTTATTGGGTAGATAGATAGATGATATTTGTACAGTGAACACCAAATCCCGTGGAATCGAAGTACCCAGATTTGGGGGTGTCACAGGTTGGTATCAAAGCTGTAGGTTATGAACCTTAGGTGGGGGAAACAACCTTAGGTAGTAACCTTATAGAAAGAAGATAGTAAAGGAAAACTCTTATCGAGTTTTAAGAAATGAATTTTTGGTAATTCATTGAAGATAACAAAATACATTATGTGTCTATGTGTTAATTTATGTGCTCGTTAGTACGACTTAGTAACTAAAACTTAAAATTTTGTTGTCAGGATGACGAATGTTGGAGAAGCTAGTCAAGCTGGGGAGGAAGAACCCCGATTACCTATAGTACCTACAGAGGAGGAGACCCGAGACATACATGTTGTTAGGGAACAGTTAGTTCAGAGGGAGTCATCTCCATTGATCACCGTTGTTGGTCAGGAGCATGAGCCCGAGACTGATCCTGAGGAGGATCCTGAGGAGGAGTTTGATGAGGAAGAGGAAGAAGAGGAGTTACCACGGTACACTGTTGATGCTGAGATGTATGACACACTATATGATCGTAACGTGGAGTTACAAGATGAGGTTCAGGAATTGACTGAGCGAGCGACTGTTCAGCAATCTACTTTAGAGGAGAAGGATAGAGAGATTATGACCCTTCATACACGTTTAGGAAACATGGAGTGGGATCTGGTTCATGAGAAGGGTCAAACCGAAGATATGACCGAGGAGATAGAGAAGCTGAGGAAAGAACTGAAAGAAACCTCTGGAAGACTGAAAATAGCAGAGGAAGGATGGGCAAGAGAATCACGTCGAGCTGATCGTGCAGAAGATGATAGTCGTGCTAAGAAGGCGAAGATTGGAGAGACATACTCCACACTTAACAAAGCAATGAATGAGACCCAAGATCGAGTCTTGAGGTACCCAATCCAGTTTGAAGGTCTACCATCGTACATGCTGGATCGTAGGTCGATGTCTCGTATCATGGAAGAGGAACGTAGCAAGGCTATTCGGAGCCTTAACAGACAGTGATAGTATTAGTATTAATTATGTGAAAACTATTTAGTAGTTAATGATGTAAATTCTGATGTGTTTATAAACAAAGGAATATTTTGATGTTTTATATCTTGTAGATTCTTTATCTCGGGATAGTTGATGTAAATAGCAGTGATGCTATAGTTTGATGTTAAAACTTTTGATTTGAATAAAATATATCAATTGTTTGAGATGATGTGTTAAATGAGTATGTTTAATTGTTGAGTAATGTCTTAACTATTTAGAGAAATAAATAAAGTTCTAATAAGAGTGTATTTAACAGAAAAATGCCGCCAAGGAGAAGACAACAACGTCAACCAGCTCAGGAAGGGTCAACCAATAATAACAATAATGCCAACGTTAATCCAGTTCAACAGCTAGTTAATTTACTAACTGGAGTCATGAATAACCAACCGCAAGCTCCACCTAGCACAACGTTTAAAGATTTTAAGGCGGTGGGACCGCCAGAGTTCAAAGGTTCCAGAAACCCGATCGAGGCTCAAACGTGGGTGATGGAAATGGAGAAGGTTTTCGACGTTGCTAGGGTTCGAGAAGATCAGAAGACCGTTTTTACGACATTTATGCTGAAGACTGAGGCTAGCTACTGGTGGCAGGCAAACAAGATGTGAGGAGGTGAAGGTGTAATTACGTGGGAGAGATTCAAAGAGATGTTTTTCGAAATGTATTTCCCAGCTAGTTCGCAGAATCAGATGGAGGTGCAATTTCTGGAACTGAAACAGGGAAACATGAGCGTGCCTGAATACGCGGCTAAATTCGATGAGTTGGCAAGGTTTGCCCCGTATCAAGTACACACTGACGAGAGGAAAGCCAGACGATTCGAACAAGGACTGAAGCCTTGGGTATACAACAAGGTATCAATGTTTCAACTTAACACGTTTGCGGGAGTTTTGGAAAAGGCCATTCTCGCGGAAGGAGGAAGTGATGCAGTGACTAAGTACAACCAAGAACAGAAAAAGAAAAAGAGTGAGAATGAAGGTAATAACAAGACTGGTGGAAGTAATACTGGGAATAATAATAATCAGAAGAGGAAGTGGACGGATAACTCGACAGCTAGAAGTCAACACGGAGGGCAGAAAAAGAAGATAGAAGCATGTCCGACTTGCGGCAAGGCACATCTAGGAGTTTGTTTGAAGGGAAAGAGAGTGTGCTACAATTGTAGTCAGGAAGGCCACATAGCACCAAATTGTCCAAACCCAAAGAAGGGTGCTTGTTTCAACTGTGGTTCGAAAGATCATTTAGCAAGAGACTGTCCCAAAAAGGGATCGGGAGGATCAGGACAAGGAGGAAACTGGGGAAATAGCAGTGGAAATACCTTAACCATCACCGGACCACCTGCAACAAACCGACCAACTGCCAGAACTTTCAATATGACGGTGCAAGATGCAATCCAGTCTCGTGATGTGGTGTCAGGTATCATTCCGATCAATGAAATTAATGCTTACGTTTTATTTGATTCGGGTGCTACTTGTTCCTTTATATCCGATGACTTTGCTAATAGTTTAGATTTGCTTAAGGATGAATTAGAATATCCCTGATTATAGAAATTGAGAATAGAGAGATAATTCCTGTTAAGCATGTGTATAAGAATTGTAGAGTGGATATTAAGGATAATATCATGAACGTAGATCTTATCCCTATTCGATTGGGGGAATTCGACGTTATATTGGGTATGGATTGGCTATCCAATTATGGGGCTGTAATTGACTGCCAAAAGAAGCGTATTAACCTTATGACTCCGTCAAAGGTTGTGTTTTATGGTAGTAAGTCGCCTAGACAAGCGAGTTGTCTGACGATGTTGCAGGCCAGGAAGTTATTAAGACAGGGCTGTGTAGGATATTTAGCTTACATAGTCGACAGTCGAAAAGAGGACCCGAAGGTAGAGGAGATACCGATTGTGAGGGACTTCGTCGATGTATTTCCAGATGATTTGCCAGGACTCCCACCAGATAGAGAAGTAGACTTTGTGATTGATTTGGCGCCTGGAACTGCTCCAATATCGAAGGCACCATACCGAATGGCGCCAGTAGAGATGAAGGAATTAATGGTACAACAACAAGAATTGTTGGACAAAAAGTACATTCAACCGAGCGTATCGCCGTGGAGAGCGCCGGTGTTGTTCGTGAAAAAGAAGGACGGATCGATGAGGCTCTGCATTGACTACAGAGAATTAAATAAGGTCACGATTAAGAACAGATATCCATTACCGAGGATCGATGATCTGTTTGATCAATTGAAGGGAGCAAAATACTTTTCCAAGATTGACTTGAGGAGTGGTTATCACCAACTGAAGGTGAGGCCAGAGGATGTACCGAAGACAGCGTTCCGAACGCGATATAGTCATTATGAGTTTTTAGTAATGTCGTTTGGTCTTACGAATGCTCCTGCAGCATTTATGGGACTAATGAATGGTGTATTCAAGCCGTTTTTGGACAAATTCGTGGTGGTATTTATAGACGACATTCTGGTATATTCCAAAACCAAAGAAGAACAGGAAGAACATTTGAGGTTAACGTTGGAAGTATTGAGAAGGGAGAAGTTGTATGCTAAGTTTTCGAAATGCGAATTCTGGATCGAGAGAGTATAATTTCTTGGTCACGTAATCGATAACGATGGAATTTCGGTAGATCCATCCAAAGTAGAAGCTGTGATTAATTGGGATCAGCCGAGAACACCGTTAGAAGTAAGAAGTTTTCTTGGATTAGCAGGATATTATAGAAGATTCATACAAGATTTTTCTAAGATCGCAACTCCGTTAACGAATTTAACTCGAAAAGCTGTGAAATTTGTTTGGACGGAGAAGTGTGAGGAGAGTTTTCAAGAATTAAAGAAGAGGTTGAGTACAGCGCCTGTGTTATCTCTTCCGGATGATACAGGAAATTTTGTTATTTTTAGCGATGCGTCGCATAAAGGACTTGGCTGTGTGCTGATGCAAAACGGCAAAGTCATTGCGTATGCATCACGACAGTTGAAGGATTACGAGAAGGGTTATCCAACCCATAATTTGGAGTTAGTTGCAGTTGTTTTTGCTTTGAAAATTTGGAGGCACTATCTATACGGGGAGAAGTGTGAAATATATACGGACCACAAGAGTCTGAAATATATTTTTACACAGAAAGATTTGAATATGCGTCAAAGAAGATGGTTGGAATTAATCAAGGATTATGACTATGAGATTTTATACCATCCGGGTAAGGCTAATGTGGTTGCCGACGCCTTAAGTAGAAAGGGTCGTGAGAAATTGATGATGTTGACTGCTCAGCAGGAGCTAATTGCAGATATGGAGAAACTGGAGTTAGAAGTGAAGTATCTTATGGAGATTGATGAGAAGCTATTTCAGATGCAAACTGGTACAACTCTACTAGATAGAGTGAAGGAGGCTCAGCTTCAGGATGATGAATGCAAAAAGGTAACATCGAAGATATCTGAAGGAACCGAACCAAGATTTAAGATGGATAAGGAAGGAATATTGAGATTTGAAAGTAGAATTTGGGTTCCGCCAGTACAAGAAATTAAGGAAGAAATTTTGAGTGAGGCTCATAGTTCCAGATATTCGATTCACCCTGGTAGTACAAAAATGTACCAAAGTCTTAGACAACATTTCTGGTGGCCGAATTTGAAACGTGATGTTGCAGAATGTGTTGCCAAATGCCTGACATGTCAGAAAGTTAAAGCAGAACATCAAAGACCGAGTGGATTGCTACAACCGTTAGAGATCCCAGAATGGAAATGGGAAAATATTACGATGGACTTCGTGGTTGGCCTTCTGACGACTCAGAAAGGTTATGACGCAGTATGGGTTATCGTTGACCGACTGACGAAATCCGCGCACTTCCTTCCTATCAAAATCAGATTTAACTTAGATCAGTTGGCAAGATTATATGTGAAAGAGATTGTTTTGAGGCACGGAGTGCCGGTGTCTATTGTTTCTGATAGGGATCCGCGCTTCACATCAAATTTCTAGAAACGTCTTCAGGAATGCATGGGTACACAACTGCGAATGAGTACAACTTACCACCCTCAAATAGACGGACAGAGCGAACGAACAATTCAAACACTGGAAGATATGTTACGAGCCTGTGTAATGGACTTCAAAGGAAATTGGGATGATCACCTACCGTTGGTAGAGTTTGGCTACAACAACAGTTACCACACTAGTATTGGTATGCCGCCTTACGAAGCGTTATACGGCAGCAAGTGCAGAACTCCGCTTTATTGGGATGAAATTGGTGAAAGACAATTGCTAGGGCCAGAATTGGTACAGCAGACGGCAGAAATAGTCAAAGTGATCCGAGCACGACTGGTAGCAGCTCAAGATCGACAGAAGAAATACGCTGATCCACATCGTAAAAATATCGAGTTTGAATCAGGTAGTTATGTTTTCTTGAAGGTCTCTCCCTGGAAGGGAAAGATCAGGTTCGGAAAGAAAGGAAAATTGAGCCCAAGATTTATTGGACCCTTTGAGGTACTGCGAAGAATTGGAGAAGGTGCGTACGAGGTAGCCTTACCTCCAGCACTCGAGAATATCCACAACGTCTTCCATGTTTCTGTGTTACGACCTTACAAACCTGATTACAAGCATGTAATTGAATACGAACCCCTGCATTTTGAGAAAGACTTATCTTACGAAGAAATTCCTGTCCAAATTGTCGACCGAAAAGAACAAGTTCTAAGAAATAAAGTTATATCTTCTGTTAAGGTAATTTGGAGGAACCACAACGCTGAAGAAGCTACGTGGGAACTCGAAGAGAATATGATGAAGAAGCTACGTGGCATGGATTACATCTGTGACGAACGAGAATTTTGTAATTTATTTTAATATTTATTGAATTAAATAAATATTTTTGATGATTTAATTATTAGATTTAATAATTAATTGATGCAATTATGGTAGATTAATTTAATCTTATGTGTTACATTTATTAAATTAATGTAGAGAATTTTATTATTCAAGTATGTGATTATGTGAGCTTATTGAATTAAATGAATTATTTAATTAAGCATAATGTTATTTAATTAATTTAATTATTAGTTAGAGAATTAATAAATTGATATTATTTATTAATGAGATAATTGAATATATGATTATGTGAATTTATGAGTAATTATTATATTTTATTTAAAGTAAATTAAATAAAATATGGGATTTATTTTATAAAGAGGGTGACATTATTAAACTATATGATAAAGGTTTTATTAAAATAAAGAGCTTTGAGTTATTTTCTTGCTAAGCCAAACATGGCACTAAGAGAGGTTAGGGTCAGTTAACCCATGACTGGGTAACTGACCACCAACGCGCATCTGATCCTTCCTAATTGTTCACGACGTCTTCTCTTTTCATTTTGTTCTAAGTCTGATAAAAATACCAGAGAGAATTAGAGAGAAAATCAAAGAGTTTTGCTAAGAGGTTGGGTGAGTCAGGAAGAATCAGAAGGAATTCATCCCCAATTACTTTATCTACGCTTGGGTAATCTCTTTAACCAAGTTTTTATTTACGTCATTTAAAGTTTCCATGAGTATGGTTTAAGTCTTCTGTGAAACTCTGTAATTGGTTTAGGAGTAATGATTATAAGTTTATATGTGTGTTATGTTGTATCAAATCATGTAATTATGTATATGTTGCAAACCATAACATCAGTGTTGTGAAAATATGTCGTACATATGTTATTTCAAAATAAACAGAGTACGTGATATGGTCATATGGCCTTATATGTGATAATTGATGTATTGATTTTATATTATCCCTAAAATTTACACTCTTATATTGTTGAGCATGTTAATACGAAGAGATCAAGCCTTAAACGAACGGATTCGGTGTTATAACGAATCCGTAGTGTTAAATTATAAGTTTTTCTTCAAAATCCTCAAGAACATCAAGAACAATCCATTTTTTTATGATTTAAATATGTGATTATATGTTTTAATGGGTTAAAATCACTTTATATATGTTGGGTTATGATTATACATGAATTATAACATGTGGGTATATGTGATTTGGTGAAATTAGTGTTAAAAATGTGTTATTTTCGCTGAACTCTGTGTTCTTCGCGAACTGAGAAACAGTTTCTGGAGTCTCGCGCCGCGGCGCCAACTCCAGAACTGAAGTCCCGTGCCGCAGCGCCAAGACGCAAGCCATGGCGCCATAGCACCGCAGCGCTAAGGGCCCGGCCACAGCGCCACCGCGCCGCAGCGCGACTCCTTAGCACATTAGTGGCGCCGCAGCGCCACTCTCCAGAAAATGTCAGAAATGTATTTTTAAAATGTTAAAGTCTAACAAGTGTTAGTGGATTGATGTAATGAACATGTAATCATGTTAGAGGTATTATGAGATGATAAAATAGTTGTTTAACATGTAATAAAATACTATATGTGAATTGAATTATTAAATACATAATTAGTTTGATAATTCATGAAGTATAAAATATGTGACAACGTGATAATTTGACTAAGTTTAGTCAATAATTAAAGTAGACAAGGAGAATGAGTTTATAATGATTAGTTAATTTATCATTAACTGGTATTGTGTATATGAATGATATTTAGGATTTAATTAAAAGAACGTGCTTAGTTAAAGTGTAATCTATGCACGAGGCAAGTATCCTATCCCTAACTCCATTCTATTGAGCAAGTTTATTTAAACTGAAACGTTACTTCTATGTTGAGCAAGTTTCTTAACCCTACTTTTTAATATCTTCAAGATTATTAATTACCTTAAATAAGTTATCATTTCTATTATTCAAGTTCAAGTATGATATTACAGATTATTTATATTGTCAAAGCATGATTAAGTTATACAATAATTGTCCTATTATATAAGTTTGAGATTATTATTCAAATTGAATATCATTGTTGTTGAACCTTATTATACTAGTGAACCCTTAATGATTCAACTAGTCCATAGTTGATGAGCATTCTAAATTTCAGAACCCTTGATGAATTATCCAAACCAAACTTCCTTTGGTGCTGACTCGAATGTCAAACTGAGATGAACAACCCTGTATAGGGGATTATTTACGCTTTAGCGCTAAGATATTGTGCACAGTATGGTACTAAGGGCTGATCCCCCTAAGTACGAGAAGAAGGTCCATAGTCTTATGACTGTTAAAGGTTTCAAGTATAGCCCTTGTTAACCTAGGACATAGTTCAAGGTCTTATGACCCTCAGTATTCTTTTGATTCATGTTATTTATTCTTGATTCAAAAGTTGAGCTTTATTCAGATGTCGTTGATTATTCGCATGTTATTATACTATTGTTTCATTTTTTTATACTTGTGGGCATTTGTGCTCATTCTTGCTTAATAATAACATTGCAGTTAAGAACGAAAGAAGTGATGAACCTTCCACTAGTAAAGGCAAGGGTAAAGTTAGCAAGTGATGAAGACTTGTTATTTTAATTGATGATGTATTTATGTTTAAGACTTATGTTGTTGTTTAAGACTTATTTGTTTAGAATTCCGCACAGATGTTTTAAGGTTAGTTAACCTGGGATTGTATTATTATTATTCAGATGTTGTAACCTTTAAAGGGAAGATTTTATTTTCTATCTATTGCATGGTTATTTTATTGGGTAGATAGATATATGATATTTGTACAGTGAACACCAAATCCCGTGGAATCGAAGTACCCGGATTTGGGGGTGTCACAACATCCCTCTGGCTGGTTTGAGGGGCATGACTACTTACCATCCACTGGCTGTGATGTCGTAATTTGACTAGTTTCAGGATTTTCATCCTTTTGAAGGGGCGCTAGGCTAGCGTTTAGCTTCTTGCTATCTTTCAGCAAAGGACCGATCCCGTTTGTATGCATGTTAGGATCAGCACGACATAGTCGCTTTCTCCATTAGTCATCTACGTTATTCTGCAGAGTATTCCGTATGGATAGAGACAGAGACTACATCGGTTGTGGTTGTATCCACATTACCAAGTATTGATTCAAATGGTGGAGAACCCATGGAGGACATTGATTCTCACACCGAAGATAAGCCATCTACTAGGTTGCCAGTATTTCCTTTAGATTCTCCCAGCACTAGCACTGTCGTGATTCAGCAATCAGCACAGTACCTGGAGTAGAGTCTTCATCTGATGACCTTTGAGAGAGATCATGCTAGAGCCCTGATGTTGACAACTCTTGATGGGAGAGACGCAACCCTGTTAGAGAGGGATGAGGCATTAGCTCGTACAGATGCCGCTACTATTGAGCGGGATGAGGCCAGATCAGCCAAAGATGCAGTGATAGTCGAGAGGGATAGTGCCATATCTGCCCGGGATGTAGCCATAACAGATAGTACTGCAGTGAGATCCCTTACCACTGACATGATCACATAGATGAGCACATATATTGATGAGCACATGGTCCACATGCGGATGGCTGCAGATCTGTTAAGTCGTGTGGATATCCTTGTATAAGAGACTACAGTTTACCTCATTCTTCTAAGAGAGATGCCATGTTGGGTTTGTTAGCTCGCATATACACCGATTTGTAGATGGGCTTGTATTTTCCTGCACAGACTAGCTTAGCCATTTTGCCATATACAATTTACATTATGTATATCAAACAGCATTATATAGCAAAGTAATATATTTTTGGTCACTTCCCTTTTAGATATGCTCTAATACTTCCTTGATATTTGTCTGCTGCTTCAGGGCTTGTGATCTTGATGTATTCTGAATTCCTCCTTACTGGATCGACATTGAGTTATCTCTGGATAGTATAGAATAGATCATGGATCTGTGTGTATCCCTACCAATTTTTGGTGTCTTGGGACTGGTTTCTGTATGGAAATGTGGAGAGGATTGTGGCTTTCCTCTCTGAGATTGACCGCATAACAGATGGTCGCCAGTACCCCTATTTAGGAGGAGCCTAGTTAATTCCATCTCTTATGGATTGGTGTTTCTCTTCAAGGTACAACCGCAGCTTAGATGATCGCCGAATCTCTTATTTATGAGGAGAGGTTGGGTAATTCCAAGTATTTTTGTTTCGGTAGGGGGTTAGACCGAATTATAAATAGTTACCTACGTACTCCTATTGAAGAGGAGATTAGGTCTGCGTAGTTCGAACCTGGTATAAGAGGTTCAACGCTATTTATGAAAGGCAGATGGGTGTAGAAGCTTTATTGATGAAAAAGGTTGTAGAAATGTTTTTGTGGTTTTTGTTTTTGGTAGAAAAGGGTAAAAATGTTTTCGTTGTTTTTTGTTTATTGCGACCGGGCCATATAAAATATGGTTGCCCACGTACTCCCGTGTTTCAAGGAGATATGGTCGACGTAGTTCACCCCTCAGGGTGAGTTGAAAAGCGTGATCCCATATGCAGGATAAACTGCGGGAAAGAAAGATTAATCCCATGTACAGGTCCAACTGTGGGGAAGAAAGTTTAATCCCATATGCAAGATAGATTGCGGGGAGGAGAAAGTTTGATCCTAGGTTGAGGACAAACTGCAAGTGCGAGAAGTTTGATCCCATGTATGGTTAGCCAAACTGTAAACGTGAGAGGTTCAATCCGTAGTGGGATGACCTAAGTTGTATGAGCGCAATGAAGCCAAGCGGCTGGCTTAAAGAGTATGTTTCCCGGAGGGGCAAAGTAGGGAAAAGAGTTGTATGTGGTAAAGGGTTAAACAATCGGAATGATTGATGATCTGATGATCCAACACCAGGATGTTTGCTTGATGGTAACTTTAGACGTAGTACCGTTTCACGGTGTCCGAGTTGATGAGCTATGGAAATTCTTTGCCGTCCATTTCCTGCAACCTAAGAGCGCCTCCTATCAATACTTCCTTGACAACAAACGTGCCTTCCCAGTTAGGAGCGAATTTTCCCTTAGATTGATCTTGGTTGTCAATGATCTTTTTCAAAACCAAGTCATGTTGTTTAAACTGCCGTAGCCGGACTTTTCTGTTGTAGGATATGGCGATCCTTTGTTGATATAATTAACCATGGAAGATAGCCGCAGTTCGCCTTTCATCTATTAGAGACAATTGGTGATACCTGTCTTGTACCCATTGATCTTCATCCAGTTGAGCGTCCATCAACACTCTAAGGGATTCCATTTCTACTTCTATGAGGAGTACTGCTTCCATCCCATAGGTTAATGCATAGGGGGTTGCCCCAGTTGAAGTGCGCATTGATGTTCTGTAGGATAACAGAGTAAGAGGCAATAAGTCAAGCCATCCTTTGTGATTGGCGGACATCTTTTGCATAATCTTCTTGATGTTTTTGTTAGCCGCTTCAACAGCACCATTCATCTTTGGACGTTAGATGATGGAGTTAAGGTGTTTGATGTAGTAGTTACTGCATAGTTCCTCCATAATTTTGTTGTTGAGGTTCTTAGCATTGTCTGATACAATTACCTCTGGTTGTCCGTATCGACAAATGACATTATTTCTGATAAAAGCAATAATAAATTCTTTGGTAACCTTGGGGAAGGAGGCTGCTTCTACCCACTTGGTAAAGTAGTCGATCATGGTGAAGATGAATCGATGTCCATTACTGGCTTCGGGCTCGATGGGCCTAATCACGTCAATTCTCCACATTGAGAAGGGCCAAGGTTAACTCATATTGTGGAGCTCCAGTGGAGGGGCGCGGATAGCATTCCCATAAATTTGGCATTGATAACATCTCTTGACGTGGTCATAACAATCCGCCTTGAGAGATTGCCAGCAATGTCCTGTCCTGAAGATCTTCTTGACAAGGAGGAGGCCACTCATGTGTGGGCCACAAACTCCACCATGGATCTCATCCATGAGTCTTTGAGCTTGGTCTTTGTCTAAACATCTGAGAAGACCTAGTCCTGCATCTCTCTTGTAGAGTGCATCTCCGCTCAGGTAGAATTTTATAGCAAGTCAATGAATCCGCCTTTGTTCAGTTAGGCTCGCCTCAGCGGGTGTAGATCCATCTCGTAGGTACTCCTTGATATGTTGAAACCAAGGTTGTTGGATGGGAGGTAGCTCATCTGATACTTCTCCAACATAGTTCCCATAGGCTAGTGCCTTTTGCAGGGCTACTATGACGCTTAGCATGTGTTCCTTGGCAGGTATGTGAATCAAGGAGGCCAAAGTTGCTAATGCATCAGCAAAGTCATTCCTATTACGATGAATGTGTATAAAAGAGATTTCTTCGAACTCCGAAGCCATCTGTAAAACTTGTCGATGGTAAGGCAACAATCGCAGCTCTTTGGTTTGATAGATTCCTATGGATTGTTTGATTACTAACTTTGAATCCCCAAAGATAGTTAACCGTCCGATACCCATTGAACGGGCAAGTTTTAGCCCCATGATACAGCCTTCATACTCAGCTGTGTTGTTGGTGCTGATAAACTGTAATTTGACGGCGACGGGATACTGCTACCCCTTATCGGATACTAGAACTGCTCCAGCTCCAGAACCTTCCGTATTAATAGCTCTAACAAAATACATGTTCCATATTGGGCGTGCCTCGTACTGATGTTGTTGCTGAATTGTCATTACCCCTTCATCGGGGAAGTATGTTTCCAAGGGTTTAAAGTCCCATGCAGGTGCGGCGGCCAGTTGATCCGCAATTCATTGACCTTTAATGGACTTTTGAGTTACGTAGACAATGTTAAATTGTTGTAGGATCAACTACCATCTGGACAGCCGACAATTCAGTATGGGTTTACTGAACACATATATGAGAGGATCCACGCAGGATATGAGATGGGTTGTGTGCCCATAGAGGTAATGTTGTAACCTCATGGCAGCCCATGCTAAAGCACAACAAGTCATCTCAATCAGAGTGTACTTGTGTTCACTGCTGCTGAATCTTTTACTAAGGTAAAAGATAGCTCGTTCTCGGCCTCTATCGTCTTTCTGTCCCAGCATGCAGCCCATGGCATTGTCACTGATGGATAGGTACATGAACAGGGGAACATCATGTGACGACCCAAGAATTTAGAAAATTATTTAACTTTTAAAATATTGAATAAAGGTTAAATAATGCGTCTAGACAGAAATTATGTGTATGGATTTGACATTTCCAAAAAAATAAAAAATTTGGATTTACTTTGTGGTGAATTATTCAGGATTAAGTATATAAGGGTATATATTCTCTATATATAGTTGTATATGAGTACAATATGTGGTTAAGGGTCAAGGGTTGACTAGATAAACTATATATGTGGCAAACCCTAATATTATATTAAGAACGTCAACGTTCAGTTAGAAAACCCTATCGTCTAATAAGAAACCCTAGAAACCGGTTCTAGAAATCCTAATTTCAGTTTTGCGAGTTTAAAACCCTAATTCGGATATTAAAATCCTAATTTGAGAATTTAAATGTTAGGTATAAGGTTTATGTATTTTTAATTACAAACCTAATTAGGGATAACCCTAATGATTAATTAGATTTTTAATAATTTAGAAACCCTAATTCTTGGGCTATAAACCCTAATGCATGATCATGAAACCTAATTATTAAATTAGTAATTTTAATTAGGAAATATTAATCCTAATTAGCAAGCTTGATTAATGATTAGTAAATTTTAATATAATTAGAAAATTCTAATTATAATTTTCAAATATTAATTTTCTTTTTCGAAAACCGAAATTTGAAAATCCTAGAAATTAAATTTCAAATATTTTAGTGTTAAACCCTAAATCCTAAATGTTAAACCCTAAACCCTAAGGGTTTGGACAAATTACTAGTATGCCATTAAATTAAAAGGAAAAAGACTAAAATGCCCTTTTCTTAACCCTTAAGCAAAAGATTGTGCAATCTTGTGGTCATCAAGTCTAATATTTAGCCCATGTGTATTAAAACATCCAAGATCAGATATTGTTTGTCCCTTAGCAAGATTTGCATACACTGAATCTCAGCATAAGAGATTTAAAGTAAGAAAAGTTACTTTATTTTCTCATTTTTTTCTCCTAAACTTTCTCTCTCTTAAAATTTTGGATGGAGAGTGAATGGGTGTGAGAAGTGAAGCCATGATCACTTCATAGCAAGCCAGGGATCAAAATCAAAAATCAGAATCCAAGATCAAAGCTCAAAGTGGTAAAAACCCTAAATCTTAAAATTTTATGATCTCATGTTAGATGTTAAGTTTTTGTGTTAAAACATGTAGTATGTAGTGTTAATAAGTGATATGGGTTGCTAGATCCAAGATCTATAACATCTAGATGCACGATTTTGATGTTTGTAAAAATCTGGAAAATTTTGAAAAATTGTCTGACAGCCATATGTCAGACGTGATAGATCTCTCTGTGTTACGTTTTAGTGTTCTTCGATGTTATAGTACTGGTATTTGTAGTAAGGGCTTTAGTCTGGAACTTTAAGAAAGCTCATATCATGTTTAGATTTTAAGACACGATCGGTCAAAGACCGTTGACCGAGCACAAAAGTTGAATATGGGCAACCCAGAATGTTTTCCAGTGGTCTGACAACATTTTCTACGTTCCTAATCTTGCAGTTGTTTACTTGTTTGGCCGTATTATTGTTTTTTTGTTGTAACCGGACATAAGGACTACATATGTAACGCCCGAGAAAAACCAATTTTTATGACAATTAAATTTTTATTTGATTATGTGAATTAAATGAATTTAATTGAATTCTTTGTGAAGTAAACTATGTGAAGGTCGTTCTATGACCTAGAATGTGCTAACGTGGTTAGTATTCGGGTTACGTGGTAGAAATAGTTGTTTGGAATTTCCAAGACGATAATAATTATTTTCTAAGAAGTTTCCGTAAAAACACTATTTATCCGTTTCTGTCCGAGGAATTATTTTGAAATTTCGAGAAACGCGTAATGATAGAATATCGTGATGAGATGGAATATCTGATAATATTGCATTTATGGCAAAAACGAAGTTTTCGCCTGCGGACTTAAAACCTAAGGGTTGAGTATATCGATTTCTGAGAAGGAAATAATATGCGTAGAAGGAATGGCGTTAGGTTTTATTCAAGTGTTATACAATTAGTGGTGCTAGTTAGTACCTATGTATAATACGTTAAGTAAATACAAGGTACAATATGCTTATTGTACTTATGGTATATGAAAGAAATACGTGAATCATACGTGTAGAATACGATACGTATTATAGAATTAAGTTATGACTTAATGATTAATTCATTGAGTTGGGTTATAAGTTAGTCCAACTAATTGAAGGACTAAGCCCAATGAGTTAAGTGGGTTAAGTTAAAGTCAAGGCCCAATATTTATTTAATTAAGCCCAATTCACAAAACCAAACCGTGGGTCGAACCGGTGGGTCACCCAAGGGGTAAAACCCATGGGATGTCATAAAGGGGAGGTGGGTCGGCCACCTTGGTGTGCAAGCCAAACATAAGGCTTGGTCACCAAGTATCTTACTTGGTGACCACACATGAATAGTAAGGAGGTGGGGGGTATATTGACCATTAAGCCCTCCATTCTAAATTCTATAAATAGGAAGCTAGGTTGATTCATTTGAGATTTTTACCAAGACTCAACTTAGATTATTTGAGAGAGAAAAGAGAGCTACACTTGCAAACATACACTTTGGAAGCTTATACTTCTATTCTTCTAAGAGATTCTTAAGGAACTTGAGGTAATACACTTTGTTCTTCATTCTTCATCTCTTTTGGATTTTCTTTTATTTTAGAGTATCATGAAGGGGTGGTATATGCCTTGTATGAGGGAGTAAAGATGACTTACCATAGATTCAATCTCTATAAGTCATAAGCTTTCAAAAATAATAAGGTTTAATATAGTTGTTGAACCATGAAAATATTAATTGTGGAGGATCGATTGTTGATAAACGATTGAGCTCCATCAATACGATAGTTATGCATCTTGTTTGGTTAGGGGTTAGATATGAAATCCATGGAATATTCCATGTGATTTGGCTTAGAGAACATTAGTAATGAAGTTATGGCGAATTTTACGAAAATAGACGTTAAACGTCGAAAACGTAGAAATTCCGGATGGGTAGTCGAAAGTTGCCGTGAGACTTGAAAAAGTTAGTTTTCAATGTCAACACGTGAGATAGGGTGATTAAGAGTCGTGGGTTCGAGAATCGTCGGATTCCGACTTAAAACGAAGAAAACGAGCATTGAACGCTCATTAACGTTTACGAACGTATAGAAAATGAACTCAATAGTGAATTCTGAGTTAACGGATTTGAAAGGGTTAAATTCTAATATGAACACGTAGAGTATGTAATTTATGACATGTAGGCTTTTGAACGGACCAAATCGGGCGTATAACGAAGAATTTACGGCCCCGGGAATCTCACATAGATTTTCAAAACTGTCAACAGTCTGGTACTAAAGTCTGGCGCCGCGACGCCAGACGTAGAGTTAAATGGCCGCGCTGCAGCGCGAGAGTTTGTACATGGGACTCGCGCCGCAGCGCCAGACTCGGCCAAGCCCTCTGCAGACTCGCGCCCCAGCGCCAAAGTTCCACGCCCCAGCGCCTGTGTTGTGCAAGTGCCGCGCCCCAGCGCCTGTGTTGTGCAAGTGCCGCGCCCCAGCGCCAAGGTGCCGCGCCGCAGCGCCGGCAGCAAGAAAAAACTTGACCCAGCTGTGCTTTAGACTTCAGTCGGTTAGGGATCAATCGGAGTTGAGTTTATATACTCAATGAATGTATAAAGACTAATCCTATACTACCTATACTAAGGTATATGGTATGAAATTTAGGAGTCTAATCTAAGTAAACAAAATATGTAAAATAAACGAAGTAATACTTTATTAATGAAGATGAGTCTGGTTAATAAAACGTCCATAGGGAGGTAAACCGGACGAAGGGTAATAAGTCATGTTGACTTTACTAAAAATATTATGTTAACAAAGACATAGAAGAGAAAGAAACTGGAAGGAACAATGTGAATAGTTGTTTAATAGCTAATTACGGTGTGCTATGTGAATATATCATGTAGATTCTGTAAAGGCTGTGGTCAGTCGAGTAAGTTATTTGAAGACGCTGAAAGGCAAGTTTACTTAACGCTTGTCTAACTTCTAAGTTAGCCAAGTTTTATGTGATTCATTGAACTGAACTGCAAGCTTTGTTGTAAAAGAAAGGGTCGATGCCCGATTTTAACTCGGCTAGACTATTCGTAAGATATAGATTGATGATTTTCCATACCATTCTATATAGAAATGTTAACGCTATCCTATGCCAAGTAATTGGTACGGATGTGAAGGTAAGGTTTGTCTATGAACAAACAAAAGTATTTTCATCGATATTTCGATGGGCACGCGAGTTTGCCAAAAATATTAAACGTAAATACGTTTAATAAATGTAGTGTTGATCAACATAGAGTACTAAAGGCTGATCACCTAGAAGTGCTCGTAAGTTATACGGATGAACGGCCTTAGTGCTGTGGACTCCTTTTTAAGTATGAAAACTGAAATTTACTGTTCATGGTCTATCGACCGGTTCAGAATTCCTAATCTATTCTATACTTTGGGAATTGATATTATATATTGTTATGGTAGTATTGATTCATAATACTTCAGAACTATTGTTCAGTTATGTTGGAATTGTTATATAATTCACGAATGTGGTATTTCTGTTATCCTTGATTGAACTTGCTGAGCTGTCATGCTCACTTCTTGCGTGAATTATATAACTGCAGTTAAAGGTGAACGTACTGAGAATGCCAAGAAAGATAAGGGCAAAGCTAAGATGGATGCTTAGGCATTGTGTAATAGTTTAGTAAGTTTGTATGTATTATACCTTATGAACAATGAACGATGTAACCGGTTTATGAACCTGGGAAGGATTATATTTTGATTTTAATAAGAATATAGTAATTACTTTCATTTTGTTGTATTTCAATGGAATGATGGTATGGATGTTAGTATAGTGGAGCACCATCTGTCGGGTTGGAAGATACCCGAATTTGGGGGCGTCACAACATAATAATGTCTTTAGATAACCTATGTCCTTAACATAATCCTAAATAATCAAGGTCAAAGTGCGTTGACCAATTCGCCTTAAGAAGGTTTCTGGGAAACCCAGAACCTTAAAGAGCCGAAATTTCTAGTGTGGTTTGACCAGCTCTAATATGTTGATTGTTTTGTTTTTATGATGATATAATGATGGATATTTGTACCCTGGTGTCTCGTCTACAGATGTAAACCTTTAGAACACACTTAACAAGCCCATATTTCAAACCACAATGATCTAAACCTAGCACCCTCATCTATTCTTCATTTTCTGGAAAACCCAGAAAATGAAGAACAGCGTTGTCAGAATATTCGGAGACTTAGATCTCTATGATCTGATGTTGTATGGCCAAGGAACAAGTTGGTAATTCTTGTATTACAGTAGTACTTCATATCTAACCATATTACAAGCCCAGAAACTTATTAAGTAAGAAATTAGAACCGGTCAAACCAAGCCCCTCGAACTCTGACATGCGTTTTCTGGGCAGATCAAGAACACGCGAAGAACACTTTCAGCGACGGATTCGTCGCCAGAAACCCCTACAGCGACACTTAATTACGAAAATTAATAAATAATTAGAGAAAAATAGTTTTTAATTATTAAAAATACAAAATAAATTCTGAAAAATTATTTTAAAGTCTGGAAAATAGTTTTTAATTATTTTGAGTATATTTCATAAATATTTAATATTTTTGGAATATTAACCGTATTTAATTTATTCAATTATAATATTAAATAAATGATTTTAATACATGAAAAAACATGAAAAATAATATTATGGTATAATAAAATATTTTAAGTTATTTTCAGTGACTTTTAATATTTTGTGATGAATTTTATTAATTAATTAATATTAACGATTGTTAATTTATTTAATAAATATATTAAATAAATTATGGAAAAATAGAATTAATGATTTAAAAATCATATAAAAATGGTTTTAAGTGTTGTAAAAATATTTTAAGTTATCAAATATAACTTTTGATATTTTACCATGAAAATATTAATATTTTAATATTAATAGCATTTAACGAATAATGAATTTATGTATTTAAAAATCATATAAAGGTGATTTAAAAGTATTAAAAATACTTTGTGATATTATAAATATATTATAATATTATGACATGTATTTTATTAATATTTGATATTAAATAAATATTAATGATAATGGAATTATGTGGTATTTAATTCATTTAAATACGAGTTTAATGATTGAAAAATCATGATAAATGATAATAATTATTTAAAAATTATTATGAGACTTGGAAAATTATTTTGACTGATATTAAAATTATCTTAGATAACTGTTAAGTGTTTAGGCAGAGTTTAATTGAACTTAAACTCAAACTTTTGTCCGACTAGACCGTCGGGATGTCAGAATTATACCGAACTCGACTAATACTGTAATAGTTTGACTTAAGGTTAAGTTTTTTGTGTTTTATAGACTGATAGGATTATGTGATATTGTGTTTAGGTTGTTTTAAATAATGTGATGATATTATTCTAATTTATATATATATCGATATTATTTAATATTAGGTCTTCAGATAAAGCATTATAAATTACGTAGCAGTAATCGACCGGACAGGCAAGTTTTACTTAACTCTACTAAGAGTTGTTTTATTCAGATATACTTATGGTTAATCATTGCTGATTGCCATTATAGAATTGTACTCTTTACATATTGCATGTATAAGTCAAGTATGAAAGGCTGATCACCTTCATTACCAGTTGGTCTAGATATATTTGTTCATGTTTAATTCTTGTTCAGTCAAAAGTTTGTTCCTGCTAGTTCACAATTATATTGTTGAATTATAGCTAGCTTATTATTCAGACTCTTTCAATCATGATATGTCTTAATAAATTTAAACTTGATGGGCAACTTTTATGCTCACCCTTGCTATATCATGATTTAACATTGCAGATTAAAGTGAAAACGTCGGATACATGAAAAAGGGTTAAAGCCAAGTTCAGCTTGGGATAAAGTGTGCAACTAATTTGTAATAGAATAGTTTAATAAATATGTTATATGTCTGATAATTTATGAATTGTGTATAAGTTAATGTTACTTGATTTTGGGGGAAATAAAGTGTACGTTTATTGTATAAATAATTTATGTTTATATCTTCCGTAAATAGTGATAGAATGATTGTACCGGATTCGCGGTGATTTGGGACCCGGATTCATGGCTTTCACAGTTGGTATCAGAGCTGTTGGTTATGAAGCTTAGGAAAGAATACCTGAGACCAATAACCGCGGTGACTAGGATAATATCTAACTCACATAGAGTTAGTTGATCGCTAAGATTCAAAGACGAATCTCGACGAGTTGTTAAGACACAGAGTTCCCTAACTCTGATAATAAAGTTGAACAGTATTGGTGAATAGATAGAGTCTAAAAGACTAATAGTACAGTGATAGGAGATCGTAAAATAAAACGATCATAGAATAGAAATGAATCGTAATATATAAGATAAGATCACCCCGTGATATGATAAGGTGATAGCAGGGAGAAGAATCAATCTAATGATTGAACAATTTACGGCAAGAATGTTGTGTGACAGTTGTACTATGAATTGGTACAGATTCAGGAAAAGATTATAAATACGGATTAAATGAAATTCGTATTAAGAAGGGAGTTGGTTTAGGTGGGGATTCAATTGAGGACTCATGTCATTAGCTGAGTTGTATAATTCCTTGTTATGGGCGGGGAATTGTACTTGATGTAAAAACCACTTAGTTTCTGGCACTGATAATCATTGAAATGTTTGTGTCGCGCTATTTGCTATATGCATGTTAAGAGAGTGATTCCTTTCTCATGTGTATAACAGATAGATAGGTTATAGGTAGAGAATATAAGGTTAAGCACGAGTTCTTAAAACTCATACTTATGGTATGTTTGTGACTCATAATTATATGAAATGTTTATGAACCCCTCAACAAATGGACGCTAAAGGTCTGTCTAGGACAAGTTCTTAAACTCATATGATTGTGGCAAGTTCCTGAACTCATAAGTGTGGTAAGTTTGACGATCTGGGTATAGTTTTGTGTGAATGGAGTATTAAGGATAATAGGAATAGATAGATTGTTTGAGCAAATTATTATTAGTGGAGACATAGGTTTTCCAAAATTCCTAGCCATGCTAGACTTCGAATTTTTTTAGACATCAAGCTAAATACGCACTATGTGCTTTTAAAAAATATATAGATTTGTAATCATTTTTGAAACGGTTTAAAGTATAGTCTATGCTACTTATTTCAGCTAGACACAAATGATTTGAAATATCAAAATATATTTTATGTATCACTCATGTACCATGTAACCTGGTGTAGAGATGATAAAAAGGTGATAGAGTTATAAATACATGAATACTTAGTGTGAATTCGATCTAAAAATTATTATTCCACTATTGTATGATGTGTTATGACAAAGTCATATAATGAGGCATCCTCAAACGGACTGTTAATACAGTACGGCATCATGACATCATTCTCAAAAATATTTTTAAAAATTATAATTTGCCAATGGGGTTTGGCTACACGTAAATAATTCGATTGAATTAAATTATTGATGTGAGTCTATGTTATTCTATTCAGCTAAACTAATGTTATGAAAACTCTAAGTGTTCATTGAAAGAAATTTCCTGAACCAAATTGTTTTGGTGCGGAATCCAATAAGACTGAGGTAGAATTTTGTGCCTATGGCAGCGATGAGAAATAGGTTCAACCAGCAGTACTTATTAAGTACAGGGCATACTGGATTAATTACCCACTATGTCCTTAAGTTATGACGGTTAGCGGATGAATTTCCAAATAACCTTTGCGAAAATGACAGACATTAGCCTGTATAACACTCAGCACAATTTCAAAAAAAAATTTACTCTTGTGAGAGGAATGTATTGGGTAGCATGCGATGCTGCGTATGAATGGATTAAGGTGTAAGGTGTAAGGTAAATTTCGGGGACAAAATTTTTAAAAGAAGGGGTAAATGTGACGACCCAAGAATTTAAAATATTGAATAAAGGTTAAATAATGAGCCTTGACAGAAAATAAGTGTATGGATTTGACATTTTCAGAAGAAAAAAAATTTGGATTTACAAATCTTTATGGTGAATTATTCAAGATTAAGTATATAAGGGTATATGTTCTGTGTATATGGTTGTATATGAGTACGGGTCAAGGGTTGACCAGATAAACTTTATAAGTGGCAAACCCTAATATTATATTAAGAACGTCAACGTTCAATTAGAAAACTCTAACGTCTAATAAGAAACCCTAGAAATCGGTTCTGAAAATCATAATTTCAGTTTCAGAAGTTTAAAACCCTGATTCAGATATTAAAATCCTAATTTAGGAATTTAAATGTTAGGTATAAGGTTTATGTATTTTTAATTACAAACTTAATTAGGGATAACCCTATTGATTATTTAGATTTTTAATAATTTAGAAACCCTAATTCTTGGGCTATAAACCCTAATGCATGATCATGAAACCTAATTGTTAAATTAGTAATTTTAATTAGGAAATATTAATCCTAATTAGCAAGCTTGATTAATGATTAGTAAATTTTAATATAATTAGAAAATTCTAATTATAATTTTGAAATATTATTTTTCTTTTTCAAAAATCGAAATTTGGAAATCCTAAAAATTAAATTTTAAATATTTTAGGGTTAAACCCTAAACCCTAAGGGTTTGGACAAATTACTAGTATGCCATTAAATTAAAAGAAAAAAGACTAAAATGCCCTTTTATTAACCCTTAAGCAAAAGATTGTGCAATCTTGTGAGTCATCAAGTCTAATATTTAGCCCATGTGTATTAAAACATCCAAGATCAGATATTGTTTGTCCCCTAGCAAGATTTGCATACATTGAATCTCAACATAAGAGATTTAAAGTAAGAAAAGTTACTTTATTTTCTCACTTTTTTCTCCTAAACTTTCTCTCTCTTAAAATTTCGGATGGAAAGTGAATGGGTGTGAGAAGTGAAGCCATGATCACTTCATAGCAAGCCAGGGATCAAAATCAAAAATCAGAATCCAAGATCAAAGCTCAAAGTGGTAAAAACCCTAAATCTTAAAATTTTATGATCTCATGTTAGATGTTAATTTTTGTGTTAAAACATGTAGTATGTAGTGTTAATAAGTGATCTGGGTTGTTAGATCTAAGATCTATAACATCTAGATGCACGATTTTGAAGTTTGTAAAAATCTGGAATATTTTGAAAAATTGTCTGACAGCCAAATGTCAGACGTGATAGATCTCTCTGTGTTAGGTTTTAGTGTTGTTTGATGTTATAGAACTGGTATTTGTAGTAAGGGCTTTAGTCTGGAACTTTAAGAAAGCTCATATCATGTTTAGATTTCAAGATACGATCGATCAAAGATCGTTGACCGAGCATAAAAGTTGAATCTGGGCAACCCAGAATGTTTTCCAATGGTCTGACAAGATTTTATACGTTCCTGATCTTGCAGTTGTTTACTTGTTTGGCCTTGTTATTGGTTTTTTGTTGCAACCGGACATTAGGACTACATAATAATGTCTTTAGATAACCTATATCCTTAACATAATTCTAAATAATCAAGGTCAAAGTGCGTTGACCAATTCGCCTTAAGAAAGTTTCTGGGAAACCCAGAACCTTCAAGAGCTGAAATTTCTAGTGTGGTTTGACCAGCTCTAATCTGTTGATTGTTTTGTTTTTATGATGGTATAATGATGGATATTTGTACCCTGGTGTCTCGTCTACAGATGTAAACCTTTAGAATACACTTAACAAGCCCAGATTTCAAACCACAATGATCTAAACCTAGCACCCTCATTTGTTCTTCATTTTCTGGAAAACCTAGAAAATGAAGAACAGTGTTGTCAGAATATTCGGAGACTTAGCTCTCTATGATCTAATGTTGTATGGCCACGGAACAAGTTGGTAATTCTTGTATTACATTAGTACTTCATATCTTACCATATTACAAGCCCAACAACTTATTAACTAAAAAATTAGAACCGGTCAAACCAAGCCCCTCGAACTCTGACATGCATTTTTTGGGCAGCTCAAGAAGACGAAAAGAACACTTTCAGCGACGGATTCGTCGCCAGAAACCCCTATAGCGACACTTAATTACGAAAATTAATAAATAATTAGAGAAAAATAATTTTTAATTATTTTGAGTATATTTCATAAATATTTAATATTTTTGGAATATAAATGATATTTAATTTATTTAATTATAATATTAAATAAATAATTTAAAAATGATTTTAATACATGAAAAATCATGAAAAATAATATTATGGTATAATAAAATATTTTAAGTTATTTTCAATGACTTTTAATATTTTGTGATGAATTTCATTAAATAATTAATATTAATGATAGTTAATTTATTTAATAAATATATTAAATAAATTATAGAAAAATAGAATTAATGATTTAAAAACCATATAAAAATGGTTTAAGTGTTGTAAAAATATTTTAATTTATAAAATATAACTTTTGATATTTTGCCATGAAAATATTAATATTTTAATATTAATATCAATTAACGAATAATGAATTTATGTATTTAAAAATCATATAAAGGTGATTTTAAAGTATTAAAAATACTTTGTGATAATATAAATATATTATAATATTATGACATGTATTTAATTAATATTTGATATTAAATAAATATTAATGATAATGGAATTATGTGGTTTTTAATTCATTTAAATATGAGTTTAATGATTGAAAAATCATGATAAATGATAATAATTATTTAAAAATTATTATGAGACTTGGAAAATTAATTTGACTGATATTAAAATTATCTTAGATAATTGTAAATTGTTTAAGCAGAGTTTAATTGAACTTAAACTCAAAATTTTGTCTGATTAGACCGTTGGGATGTCAGAATTATATCGAACTCGACTCATACTATAATAGTTTGACTTAAGGTTAAGTTTTCTGTGTTTTATAGACTGATAGGATTATGTGATACTGTGTTTAGGTTATTTTAAATATTGTGATGATATTTTTCTAATTTATATATATCGATATTATTTAATATTAGGTCTTTAGATAAAGCATTATAAATTGCGTAGCAGTAATCGACTGGACAAACAAGTTTTACTTAATTCTACTAAGAGTCGTTTCATTCAGATATGCTTATGGTTAATCATTGCTGATTGCCATTGTAGAATTATACTCTGTACATATTGCATGTATAAGTCAGGTATGAAAGGCTGATCACCTTCATTACCAGTTGGTTCAGATATATTTGTTCATATTTAATACTTGTTCAGTCAAAACTTTATTCCTGCTAGTTCATAATTATATTGTTGAATTATAGCTAGCTTATTATTCAGACTCTTTTAATCATGATATGTCTTAATAAATTTAAACTTGCTGGGCAACTTTTATGCTCACCCTTGCTATATCATGATTTAACATTGCAGATTAAAGCGAAAACGTCGGATACAGGAAAAAGGGTTAAAGCCAAGTTCAGCTTGGGATAAAGTTTGCAACTAATTTGTAATAGAATAGTTTAATAAATATGTTATATGTCTGATAGTTTATGAATTGTGTATAAGTTAAGGTTACTCGATTTTGGGGGAAATAATGTGTACGTTTATTGTATAAACAATTTATGTTTATATCTTTCAAAAATAGTGATAGAATGATTGTACCAGATCCGCGGTGATTTGGGACCTGGATTCGGGGCTTTCACATCCCTGGGTGGTACCAAAATAGGAGCTTTGACTAGTTGCTCTTTGATGGTAAGGAAGGCATTCTGGCACTCATCATTCCATTTTATGGAGGAGTTCTTCCTTAACAGCTTGAAAATAGGTTCACAGGTTGCTGTGAGTTGAGAAATGAATCGGCCAATGAAGTTGATTCTTCCCAAAAATCCCCATATTTCCTTCTCTGTCTGAGGAATGGGCATTTCCGTGATGGCCTAAATTTTGGTAGGATCCAGCTCAATTCCTTTGTGGCTGACTAGGAATCCTAGCAACTTGTCTGATTTAACGCCAAAGGCACACTTGGCTGGATTCAACTTCAAGTTATACTTACGCAACCTGTTGAAGAGCTTTCTGAGATGGTCTAAGTGGTCCTCCTCCTTTCGGGACTTGACAATGATGTCATCCACGTAGATCTCGATCTCTTTATGCATTAAGTCCTGGAAGAGAGCCATCATAGCTCTCTGATACGTAGCTCCGGTATTGACGAGGTCGAATTACAACCGTCTATAGCAAAAGGTTCCCCAAGGAGTGATAAAAGTAATTTTTTCACGATCTTCCTCTATAACCATGATCTGATGGTACCCCACAAAGCAATTAGCAAAGGAGTACATGTCGTATTGCACAGTATTGTCAATGAGAATGTGGATAAAGGGCATGGGAAAGCTATCTTTAAGGCAAGTTTTATTCAAATCCCGATAATCTACGCAGATTCGCACCTTTCCTCCAGGCTTAGGCACGGGAACGATGTCAGATATCCATCCAGGATATGTGGACACCATGATAATGCCAGCTTGAAATTGTTTCACAATTTCTTCTTTCACCTTTAAACTCTACTCAGGTTTCAATCGCCTGAGCTTCTACTTGACTAGCTTGAATCCTTCTTTAATGGGAAGGCGATGAAGAATAATGTTAGTGGATAAACCCACTATGTCTTCATGAGACCATGAAAATACAACCTGAAATTGGGTTAATAGCGTAACCATGTCATTCCGTTGGTTTGGGATAAGGTCTGAACCAATCTGGATTAACTTAGGGTTTTCTAAGGTTCCAAGATTGAAGAAAGTGGTTTGATCAAGGTTGGATTTAGGCTTATCTTCAACCCATTCTTTGATCTCCGAAGGCACCTCAATGCCCTCTTGTATTTCCAGCAAGTTTGAGTCTAACTTTTCATCAAAGTTACAATCCTTGTGGAGAAGAGGCATCTTATCAGCAAGTACAGGCACATCTAAGTTCAAAGTCCATAAACAAAATATGCTTTCACTTAATATATATTAAACGGTTTAATCATACATAATGTTAGCATATACGGACAAAACAACTGCTAATACTATACAGAAAAGTAAGCAGTTATTATATCTACAGGGCAGAAAGAAGTCCTGCCCATTAACCCTTGTCGACCAATACAAGGAGTACTGTTCCAATTGGCAAGGATAAAGTTCAGGTGGACTGCATTGATGGAGGGGCTGTCATCGTCCTCCTTTTCCCGAATGATGACCATGATGTCTGGGCAATCATCGTTTGGGGTATATCTGTTTGTATGTTCATCATGAACAATGATACGCATGCCCGACATTATTCAGACGACATTTTGTTTGACTCTTTGTTTCTCTTCCTCCACTATGGGATCTGGAACAAAGACTTCTTTTGCTTTGAATGGCACAGGCTCAGGAAATAGCATAGCCATCACGTTGGTTGGCACCTTTATAGGAGGTTGTGCGGACTCAGCGTTAGAAGGCGAAGATAAACACCGCGTGGTTGAAGTTGAAGGAATCTGCTGATGCTTATGAGGATTCCTCTGACTATAACTGGCAGAATAGCCTAGTCCAGCTGTCCCAGTTTGACTGGCTACTTGGATAAGGTATTTAATACCTTGGTGATCTTTACCCAGCCCTTGTCATGACTGATGACCCAAAGACATCATTTTTTGAGTAGCCAACATTACTTCGGCAGAGATCTTGGGTACGGGCAATGGCATTCCCATGGCATGAAATTGAGGGTTGATTACTTCCAAAGTGTGGAAACTGACCGACTCAATATTAAAATTAAAACTGATGAACGGTATGTCACCTTGTTGAGGGCATTCCGGTTCAGCGTTGACTGTAACTAGGCTATTGTTGATAATGTATTTCAGTTGCTGATGAAGGGTGGAGGGGACTGCCTCAGCCATATGAATCCATGGTCTTACCAAGAGCAGGTTGTATCCCGAATCTATCTTGAGTACGTGGAAAAACATGCAGAATGTATGGGGACCTGTCTCAATTGGCAGCTCAATCTCTCCGACTGAATTTTGGCGGGATCCATCTAAAGCTTTGATGATCGTATGGCTACTTCGAATTCGATTGAGATTGACGTTCATCTTCAATAATGTAGCGTATGGATAGATATTTAAAGATGAACCTCCGTCTACTAAGACTCCAGCTAGCATATATCCGGAGGACAAGACCGTAATGTGTAATGGCTTGCAATAACCTGTCCTTTCGGGCGGTATGTCATCATCAGTGAAGGATATCACATTGTTATTGAAAATGTGATCAACCAAATATTGATATTTTTCCACATCCACTGATTTTGGCAAGTAGACTTCTTCCAAAACCTTTAGCAGAATCTTCCTGTGATCCTCGGAAGTTAAAACCAAGTCTAGCATTGAAATTTGATGTGGAGCTTCTCTTAAGCTTAAAACCACCTTGGTTTCATTATGACCCATGGCACGGAGGAATTTTTCAATCTTCTCCATGGGAATCTTCCCCTTTAATTTGCTGGTAGACTTCATCACCCGTTGGGGAAGATACAGTAGATTCTCCTTCATTACTGCAGCAGTTGTATGCGAAGTGGATCCTTCAGCTTCTCCATAATTCCAACGAACTTTCTGTAAGCTGACAATAGGATACTGTGGTCGGAAGGGTAAGTTGATTGGCTTTGGAGAAACCACTTTCAAAGGATTGTTGCTTCCTCTGAGTTTAATGGTAGATATAGGGCTTGGCTTGACAATGCCATCAGCCTCAGTGGAGATAACTACTACCAATCATTTCCATTTAGTAGGATAGGTATTCTCACTTCCTCGTAGCATAGTATCATCGTCTGCTAGTTGCAGGACACCTCTATCAATGAGATTTTGGATAAGGTGGTGGAGTGCCCAGCATTCTTCTATGCTGTGTGTAAGACCCTAACTTATTAATGAATAAAATTAAATTTTCTCTAAATATTATTGTGAATAATAAGGGGTTAATTTGATATAATACTTTGGTTATGGGTGAAATGTGCAAATTTTACAAAATAAGTAAGTGGTTATAAAATATTCATTTTGTCGGGGAATATTCGTTTGGTCGTGGAATATTCTTGTTGTCGGGAAATATTCGTACGACGGCGCAGCCTTGTGTGGGACCCATAACGGAAAGCGATTGGATGAAGAAAACGACAAGTATAAGTTGTTTATAAATAACTGCGTAGTTGTTACCGTTAATACTGTTGGAATACCCGGTGGTTAAAATACAGTAGCACACGGTATTGCACCAATTATTGATTCTTACGTAAGAAGGCGCTACTCAATAATTGTTACAGTAGTTATTATTCAATATTTTATTTTATTGATTCAATAATTGCTGCGTTGATATTTTATATTATTGTTGTTTCAATAATTGTTGCTGCACATTATTTTCCATTATCAGATCAATAATTCATATTATTTGAATAATATTATTAGATAACATTATTGACAATGTCTAGAAAGTTCTGTCGAAGGAGAGGTTTGGTCATCTAATTGCGCGCTAGTAAGGAGAAATCCTTATTGGAAAGCCCCCTCTTTCCTGGGAACGGCCTGGTTGTCATAAATGTGATTCTGTAATATTATTTGTGAATAGTTAATTATTGATTCATATGATAAGGAAATATTTATTTTATGTGGATATAAATGAGGGATATATTTTTGTCGTTAAAAATGAAAGAGTTAATGTTGAGGTTTTTATCCGTATTTTTGTCGGAATTGAGGTATTAAAAATCAGGGTTTTTAAGATATTTTACGGGGGTTATAATTTTTAATCCGACCGTTGGATCGTGGTAATTTTTGGATATGTTATACATATATAAGTTGAGTATATGCCCACAAATTTTGAACCGTTAAAAATGAACGTATGATTTATTATGAATTTTACAAGATGACTGGTTCAGAAATTGTTAAATTTTCAGAGTTTATCATTTTAATGAAAAATTCTAGAATTGGTGGGCCCCACTTGTGATTGGTGAAGAAATGTGCTGAATTATATTTCAAATGTGGTGGGTGGGAATAGTAGCAGGTAAAGCCATCAGGTTGCAGGTCAAGCCTACTAAAATTTTTTTATAAATAGAGGGCTAAGTTAGAATTGAAATTCACACCAGAAACAAGTTTTCTCTCTTTCTCTCTCTAGATTATTGAGTGTATTTTGTGAGTATTTAGATACTTTGAGAGTTTCTATTCATCAGAGCAAGTTTCTTTCAGCCTTATACCGGTATTCCGACCAGAAGTACTGATATCTTGAGGTAAGGGATATTAGTTTCTTCTTAATGATATTATTTTCTTCAATATCATTATGCTGAAATATTGATATGAGTTTTTATCAAATTTGGAACTTTTTGTGTCGGGGTTACTATTCACGTATACGGCACTATTCACGAATTCGACACTATTCACCGAAAAATAAAATTTTTCCTTTTTGTCCAAGATGTCTATTATGGTTACTATCTTTGATTGTATCCATGGTTTGATCTTTATTTTTGAATTCTGCTTCACAATTGATTATTATGAAGTATTATTGATCTTGGATAAACTGTTATATGAATCCCTAATATTTGTCCTTCTATCTCACTGGATTCGTTCTCTTTAAGATATTTTTCATCATCCTTAGTCCTAAATGATGATATTACTGAATATCTTTGGCCTGTAGTGCAAAGATGTATAATTACTTGATGAATATCTTTGGCCTGTAGTGCAAAGATGAACAGGTGTTGAGATGAACATGACTGACAGGTGATACAAATGAATATCTTTGGCATGTAGTGCAAAGATGAATATTTGGATAAAGATGATTATTAATTGATATTACAGGGATAAAATATTGATGATGGACTTTTAAATCTTAGAAGATAGTAGAATTCTTTCTCTACTTGACTCTTCTAATGGTTTGCTGTTTCCGCTGCAGTTGTTGATCAAAAACTTGTTGTCGATTATAGTCTATCAGATTTTTCCCTGTTGAAGACTAACGATAATTTGTTGTATATTATCTTAGTCATAATATTCTTTATTGGGCTAGTTGAGCTCACCCTTTTCCTTTTTGTTCCATTTTTCTTCTCAAGAGGTGAGAACATAGCAGGATCTAGTCGGGGTATGGAGTGATGGTTCTAGAAAGATATTTTACCAGTCCTCAATATTTCTGTAAAATAGTATTTGAATAATTGTAATGAGGATTTATTTGAGTGTGGATATTATCCAGAAGATAATATTTGTATTTAAACTCACAGTATGTGTTGTCGTATTTTGCACGACAATTATATTATTGAAGTTGTAGTTTTCTTTCTATACCATGTATTTGGCGACTCAGAATGGGTGTTGTATACCTATTTTGGGGGCGTCACACTGTGACCTTGAGAATGGGAGTGATATTGACATACTCCATCAGAATTGTATCGTCCTGAACGGGGATTGATTGGAGGTTGAAGTGAATTAATCCTTCCTTTATTGAGTAGCATTTGAAGGATTTCATCCATAGGTTGGCCCAGATATGTAAATTCCCTTCTGTTGGCAAAATCCCGACGAGCTTTGGCATTTGCTCTCTTTGCCACTTTGTCCTCCATTGTTTCACTTTCTGGCGGTGAAGAAGGAATATTCATGACAAGAGGAAGGAGACTAGCATACTCCTTGCTGTTTAATTGGCGTGTGACTTGACGTTAGTATGTCACCAGTTCTGCCAATTGCTCGATTTGCTTGCACAAAGCTTTCATTTTTCGTTCCATTAAGAATTGGAACTTGGCATAATCCCATTTGTCAGCACCGTCTTTGATGATCTGGGATGCTTCACCGTTAGAATTGGAACTTTGTCCAGTGCTCCAATTAATCACGTTGACTTCTTCCTCTTTGTGTGGAGGAAGGGGTTATCTTGAACGTGAGGTTGATCGGGTTTGGTGACGACGATCTCACCATTGTCTATCAGGTCTTGGATCTTATGCTTCAAGGCCCAGCAATCTTGAGTATCATGTCCAGGTGCCCCGACATGATAAGCACATTTTCGAGCAGCATTAAAACCCCTACCATTAGGGCTGGCTGGTGGAAGAAGATGCGTGATTTTCTTATGCGTGGTCATAAGAGTGAGAATATTCTCGAGAGAGTCCCCTAAGGGTGTGAACACTCGAGGGCGTTTAACTTCTCCACCTTTTGGTACTGGAGGGTTTGAAGACTGTGTTTGAAAGGGAAAGTAATTTCTCCTCTGGATAGGCATATTCTGATTGCCTTTTTGACCCTGTAGTATCAGGGAAACATCCTCTTTTTTCTTTTTATGGACCCTCTGGGGGTTGTTTCCATAATTTTTTGATCGGATGTGTTCAGCAACAGCTTTAAGGGCAGCTAGGTCTTGAATCTTTCCTGACTTCAATCCCATCTCAGCCATCTCCCCATGTTTGATCATTTTAGAAAATGGTTTACCGATGCCAGCTAAAACTCTCTCATAGAAAGGAGCTTCTTGTATGTCGGTAAACGTCATAACCATCTCTGACTATGTCATAGAAGGAATAACTTGAGCAGCAAGGCGCCTCCACCTTTGAGCATAATCTCTGAAAGACTCGTTAGACTGTTTCTTGACCTTGGTAATCTGGTACCGGTCAGGAGCCATCTGAGACTGAAAACTATATTGCGTGAGGAAGGCGTGAGCTAGCTCTTCCCAGCTATGGATCTTTTCATTGTCTAATCTGGTATACCATGAACGGGCTTCTCTAGTCAGACTTTTTTGGAATAGCTGCATTCTGAGCTTCTCGTCCTCTGCATAAGATCCGAGTTCTCCAATGAATACCTTCAAATGTTTGCAAGGATCTCCTAACCCATCATACTTTTCAAAGTCAGGAGTTTTAAATTTTTTTGGATAATGAACACCATGGAATATACAAAGATCGGCATATGACACACTCCCATGTGCTCCAATTTCTTTGATAGCGCGAAGGGTCTCTTCCATTTGAAGAACTTTTTTTTGATGTCACCGGTGTCTGTATCTTTTGTAAGATGGGTAGCATCATGACTTTTGTTGGTTGTATCCAACTGCAGTTCACGTACTGTAATGGCTTTATCAGGACCTTGGGTTCTTCCTTGTGTAGAGGATTCAGCATGTACGGGTATTTTTGGACCCTGCGTAGATTGATGTAGTTCTTTAAGCAGAACAGTCAAGTCTATAATTTGTTTAGTTAATCCGTTGAATTCTTCGTGAGAAACTGGATTAGACTGGTCAGATGAAGAAATGATTGGTTGTAGGACTGCGGCCTTTTTGGACTTTAACCGGGTAATAGGTCTGAATGCTTCCCTATAACAAAACTGGCATAGTTTAGTTTTAGGGAGGGTGTAAATGTTAACATGCTATGTGATGTGCCCGTTTTAGGAATTTTTTCCTGCAAAATGGATGTTAGTTGTTCATAGTACAGGATAACGTTAATGTAAATATGTACATGCACATATTTATTCATATTTCTCATTACATGGAGATGAATATGGAATGTAAATTACAAGTAATTGTTTTTACAAGTAATTTAAAATGAGAAAGCATGAAGAGACTTTCCTCCGCGTTTGGTTTATCAGACGCTGACCTATCTTAGGTTACTCTCGCGGCTTTTCGGCATGAAGGTTCCCAAATCATCGCAATTTACTCGACGGGAAATTAATTCGTTCTTTCAACTGGAGCGAATTTGGGTGGTGCCTTTCCTAAGCCTCGGGGAATTAGTTTTCCCATGAGTCCAGTAATTAAACACCGACAGGATAGCCTCCTGGTGGAGGGACCACACAACATACATTCACATACAACGTGTCTCACCATTTACGAAAATGATGACATGTGTGAAACACTAATATCACAGGCAGATATAGTGTAAATCATTAATTACAGTAAAGATATGCATTCGTACACATTCATCATAAATGTAAATGCAACATCCACACACAAGTATATAACAGTTTTGAAAAGCTTGTAATAGCGGCTTAAGTCCTCTTACTGGAGTCCCCAACAGAGTCGCCACATGTCGACGTCGGGTTTTTTATTTGTCCCTTTTCGTTACCTGTTCTTTTGTGTTCTCATTTTAGGTGAGATTTGTTTGAAAAAATAAGTGAAAAAGGTCCGACATGTGTAATGTCGACCATTGGGCTATAAGAGTTGCCAGTTAGTTTTTTAACTGGTTGTACCAACACAACCGAGAAAAGGTTTGAACATTGACCCAGTGATGTGACACTGCTAAACGGGTCGGTGAAACCGAGATTCAATTAGGGTCCGGGGACTTGCTTATGCGGAGGAAATGTGTTCGGAACCCCCCGACATCCGTGTTGTCACGGTGACCGCCACTTTTCAAGAAACTGTTATATGAATGTGTGTGTGTGTGTGTGGGTCAATGTGTTGTTATTTGGAAGTAGTGCGAGGCCTCGTTCGCACCTATGTACACAGGATTTGAATTTATATAAAAAATCAGTTTTAAACAAGATATGGCAGTGATGTTTTACAAGAGGTTTTTCAAACCCAATGCTCAATAGTAATTGAGACCTTTTACACTCCCATTTTATTCAATATTCGGCTTAGTTGATTTTATTTACAGATGTGAGGCATCTGTATGAAGATAATGTACAAAAAGATGCTAAATTCCTCGTGGGTATGAAAACCATCTGAGGAAATCCAAACATCACAGATAAATTTACAAGCTGCTTACAGCTGAAAAGGTCCATCACGGGAACCGAATCTAGATTCAGTGGACTGAATATGTGATCACATGATTCGTAGGCTCACATGATGCCGCAGTTGATATAAACGCAGTAAGCAGGTATATATATAAAAGCTGTAAATATATATATACAGACATGATCACCATCCATGAAGCACCTCCATGGGGGATCAGAAATGTAAATAAAGCTGTAAAAGCTATCTACCGCCACGGAGGAAACTCCAGGCGGGACAAAATGTACATAAAGAAATAAAAACGGTCAACCACCACGAAGTAAACTCTAGGTGGGACGAAATGTAAATATTTATAAAAGTATATATATATATATATATATATATATATATATATATATATATATATATATAAAGCAATAAACGCACCGGATGTAAAATCCAGGCTCATCGAACCTAGTTCGACACACAGTTTATATATATAAGTATATATATACGAAAGTAAATAAACGCTCCGGATATAAAATATAGGCTCATCGAACAAAGTTCGACAACAGTTAATATATATAAATATATATATATATATATATATATATATATATATATATATATATATATATATATATATAAAGCAGTAAACGCTCCAGACCGAAGTCTAGGCTCATCGAACATAGTTCGACATGCAGTTCATATATAAATGTATATATATACAAAAGCAAGTAAACGCTCCAGACCGAAGTCTAAGCTCAATCAAGGCATAACTCGATAATGTTAGTCCATATATATATATATATATATATATATATATATATATATATATATATATATATATATATATATATACATAAATATATATATGTATATACAAACTGAAATAAAACCACGGACCAAAGTCCGGGTAAACATACGCAACACGACTCTCAATGTAAAGAAGGGTGTGTGCAAGTGTGGAGAGAAAGGCTTGAAAATGTGTAAGAAGGCTTATAGTGGACTGCCAAAGAAGACTTCAATAACTTTAAAGTAGATAAACACTGGCTTTAGCCGGTACAGAAGTAGATATATGTGAGCTTACAAGTGTTTAAAATGAGAAAGCACTCAGTTTGGGGTGTGTATAGAGCAAATTGGACAGGGCTTCCTCGCCTTTTTTCTTTGCAAAATGGCCACCCCAAGCCCTCTATTTATAGAGGGTGGAGCCGCAGGTGTACCTGCTGCTAGGCCGTAGGTGTACCAGAGGCTGCCCAGGGTGCCCAGGCTTTGCGAGACCCGCCGTCTCGAAGTACGTGCACGTAGGCAACATGATGTCCGTTCGAACTTTTAGAATTCCAATCCGGGCATCCGACTGAGGTATATAGGACCTATTTCGGACCGCCGTTGTTGAGAGTTACGTAGTGACATAGGATTAGAGGTTGTACGAAGTCATGAAGATGGGACGATGCCCTCCGGTCTTTAGTTTCAAATTCTATCCGTTGTTCTGCATAATAGTCACTCAGGATTGGTTTTCCTTGGCTCTTGTGGGACATTGTTGTGTAGAAATGTATGTCTGAAATGTTGAGACGGCGTGATGTGGCGTTATGGTGGCCAGATGACGACTTTTCTCCTTACCGGGGTTATCTCCGATTTGGGCTGATAAAGCAGACGTTGCTCAGGGTTATCGTTGAGATTAGACTACTGCAAATGTTGAAGGTCCTTAGTGTCATCTCTGAGGTGTGCCTGTCTTGTACTGAGTGCCTCGGTGTGAGTGCCGAGGTTGAAGCTGATGGCATCCGTTTGAAACAAGCATTTCTGGGGTTATCTCCCGAACTGCCACTGCCTTCCTTGGGGTTATCTCCAAGGTTGGAATTTGCTATTCCCAGTGTTGGGACTGAGACGGAACATCTCGGGGTTATCTCCGGGATGAATCGGTCTTCTCCAGTTTGTGTTTCGGTATCGGATCTGCATGCCTCGGGGTTATCTCCGAGGTTAGAATTGTTACTCCTGGTGTGTGTTTCGGGGTTGAGCTGTTACTCCCAGTGTGTGTTCCGGGGTTGAGCTGTTCCTCCCGGTGGTATCCGGAATGGATATGAACCGTCTTCCAGGGTTTCCTCTTGAAAGACGAATCTGCGCTCCTGCGATGTCAGTAACAGATATGTAGAAAATTTCGAGTGTCTACAGTGACTTCCACTGACCTCAGCTAGGATGACTGGCCTCCTCAAACCAGTGACCATCATAAACTGGTGGCGCATTTGCCGAACTTCCACTCTAGCACAAGGCCCCTCCATCGATAAACCTGAAATGCAACTATACTCCTCCAAAGTAGGAGTAAGCTTATCTAAGTTGAATTGAAAAACATGGCACTCTGGGATCCAATGAGTGAGAATCCCATCAACAAATCCCTCTGGAACCTAGAAGTATAGCAAAGATATGGAGTTGCCCAACATGTGGTCAACGATACGATCGGAATTTGGCAGGCTGTCATGCCAAACCCTCAAACTGGTGGCTATCTAGCTAGGCAGAATATGATCTAATCGAACAAAGGATGAAGAAGTCATCTTTAAAAACTATGTCAAAAAGACCATACAAGGGCCAATCTCTATCCAAGCATTTCTATATATAAAAGCATGCATCGTAATCAGTGATAATACAATATATGAAATGAATAAATGAAAAGACAACATTATATATATATATATATATATATATATATCTCAAAAGAAATACATTAGTTTTATATATACAGCAATGTCATACCTATGATACATGTGAAAACTAAAAGTAAAAAGTACAGGCTAATGGGGCACAGGAGCCCAACGACTAACAAGGTGCCTAAAAATCGATGCCTAGACTATCCAAAAAGGTGCTGGAATCATCAAGCTGGTTAACCTGAACCAGATCCTCCTGGGTAGGCATGTCCTGCATATTCGGGCGATAGTCAAATGTACCCTCTCCATCCACAAAGCCATCAGTGCCTGATAGTCCAGCCTTATAACTATGGGAATCAAAAGTACTAGCCAATAATGGATCTCTGCCCAAATGGTGATAATACATCAATATTTTCTCTAACTGATATATCAAATCGGCGATCTTAGATAAATGAGATGGCTCCCGGAAGCATGCTATCCAATCAGTCATCAGAAGAGACCCTGGAACCACTTCCCCCAAAATTTGGGTAGCTCGGATCTGAGCTCCAATAGTACGAAGGCCCCACCAAGAAGAGAAGTTATTCGTAGTGATGGGGCCATCTGATAGGTAAAATCCATCATACCCCACTGTAGGAATCTCTGAAATAGGTAGATCCAAAGGCTAAAACTATTGGGCGGAGGAAGGAAAGGAAGATGGATCTCCCTGATAATATATCTAAAAGCATGTTGTCCAAGGTAGAGCACCCAGCCTCCATCAAACATGAAGGGAATCTGGTGAGTAGACAGATAATGCTCTGGCCCTATCGGGAGACCATCCTCAAAACCCTCAGCCAAGTGCTCGACAGTATAGGGGACACACACTACATCAGATGCCGATAATATCTCCAGCTAAAGGCAGACATGGGTGAATTCCACTAAAACTAGGACCTCAGACAAAGTGGACTTATGCCATCGACGACTCTGAGGGTAAGTTTCCAAGCCCAAAATAATGAGAGGTCGAAGGCAATGAAGCCTATCGTAAGCCCAGAACTATCAATCCCAAGAACCTGACATTAGTCATAAAAAGGCAAATTAAGATTCAGAGAATTATAAATCGATCAAGATTACTCACCAGAAGATATGGTGTGACGCCCCCAAAACAGGTATACAACACTCATTCTAAGTCGTCAATAACATGGTACAGAAACAACTACAACTTTATTAATACAACATAAAAACTGTGAGTGTAAATATAAATATTATCATCTAGACAATATCCACACTCAAATAAGTCCTCGTTACAATTATTGGTACAATATTTTAGAAAAAAAATGGTGAGGACTACTAAAACAACTTCCTAGAACCTTCATTCCATACCCCGACTAGTACTTGCTACATTCTCGCCTCCTAAGAAGAAAATGGAACAACAAGGAAAAGGGTGAGCTCAACTAGCCCAGTAAATAATATTATGACTAAGATAATATAAAATAAATTATCGTTAGTCTTCAACAGGGAAAAATCTAATAGAATACAATAGACAACAAGTTTTAAATCCATATTCGCAGCGAAAAACAATAATTCATAGAAGAGTTATGTAGAGAATGAAATCTATTATTATCTATGAATTTAAAAGTCCATCATCAGCATTTTATCCCTGTAACATCAATCAATATTCATCTTCGCACTACATGCCAAAGATATTCATTAGTTGGTCATGTTCATCTAAACAACTGTTCATCTTTGCACTACGGGCCAAAGATATTCATCAGAAATTATTAATCTTTGCACTACATGCCAAAGATATTCAATTATATCATCATTTAGGACTAAGGATGATGAAAAATATTTTAAAGGAAATGAATCCAGTGAAACAAAATAATAAATATTAAGGATTCGTATTTCAGCTATTCCATGTCCAAAAATACCTCATAAATAATCATAGTGGAGTAAAAATCAAGAATGATCAAAACATGGATACAATCAAAGCTAGTATCCAGAATAGATATTTTTTACAAAAAGAAGAAAATTTCATTTTTCGGTGAATAGTAACTCGTGAATAGTAACTCATGAATAGTAACCCCGACATGAAAAGTTCCAAATTTGATAAAAAGTTCAGATCAATACTTCGACATAATGATATTGAAGAAAATAATATCATTTAAGAAGAAATAACATCCCTTACCTCGGAAAGACGGTACTTCTGACTGGAATACTAGATATAATGCTGAAGGAAACTTGCACCGTATAGCAACACTCAAAGTATCAAATACTCACAAGAATACGCTCGATATAGAGAGAGAAATAGAGAGAAACTTGTGTTTCTAGTGTGATTTTCAATTCTAACCTAAGCACCCTATTTATAGAAAAATGCTTAGAACACCAAAGTAGAAAATTTAATATAATATTAATATATTTATCAAATTTTCCTTAGCCCACCTCTAGACATCTGATCTCAGCCCATTTATATCACATGTTAGCTCACTTAAATGCCAAAAAACGTTTTTCTTCAAAATAATAAATAAAACTTCCAAAAATCAATTATTTCGGAACTTCAGAACTTCAATAAGTCATCATAAATAGCCCTTTTATCAGAAAATTCGAATCTTGCGAGTTTTTATTGGAAATTCAATTCTCTACAACTTTGCAGAAGAAAGTTTTTCCAAATTCTAAACAGAAATTGACCGAAATTCACAAACGGACGATTTTACAGTCAATAATAAATTTTCGGTCAAGAATTGTGTCCACCAACACACAAAACATGTGTTAATCATTTAATGCCACAAAAATACTCTTCCTCCTTATATACTCATATATCCCACATTCATTATAAAAATATCACCATCAATATATTATTAAAATAATATATTTAAATGAATTATTTTATCAGAAAAAGATAAAATATTAATTTTCAACAATTGTCACATTAAAAATTTTCTCCATCTATATCCACATAAAATCAATATTTTTCTCATCATATAAATCAATAATTAATTATACATAAATAATATTACAGAATCATAGTACTGGCAACCAGGCCGTTCCCAGAAAAGAGGGGGCTTTCCAATAAGGATTTTTCCTTACTGGCGCGCAATTAGATGACCAAACCTCTCCTTAGACAGAACTTTCTAGACATTGCCAATAATGTTATCTAATATTATTATTCAGATAATATAAATTATTGCTCCGATAATGGAAAATACTGCGTAGTGACAATTATAAAATATCAACGTAGCAATTATTTAATCAATAAAATAAAATATTGAACAGTAATTACTGTAACCATTATTGAGTAGTGCCTTCTTACGTAAGAATCAATAATTGGTGCAATACCGTGTGCTACTGTGCAACAACGCGTATTACCGTGCTTTAACCACCAGGTATTCCAACAGTATTAACGGTAACAACTACGCCGTTATTTATAAACAACTTATTTTTGTCGTTTTCTTCATCCAATCGCTTTCCGTTATGTGACCCACAAAAGACTGCGCCGTCGTACGAATATTCTCCGACAGTAAGAATATTCCACGACCAATCGAATATTCCCCGACAACAATGAATATTTTATAACCACTTGCTTATTTAAAATATTTGCGCATTTTACCCGTAACTAACCACATTAATCAAATCAACCCTTACTATTTCAGAATAATAAATAGAGGAAATTAAATTTCATTTATTAATAATTTGGGGTCTTACAACCTCCCCTCCTTATGAAATTTCGTCCTCGAAATTGACATACGTACCTGGTGTTTCGAAAAGATGAGGATGCCTCGCTTTCATTTTCGTTTCCAACTCCCAGGTCATTTCCTCAATAGCATGGTTTCTCCACAAAACTTTAACTTGTGGTATGACCTTCGTGCGTAGGACATGCTCCTTCCTATCCAAGATCTTGACAGGTACCTCCTCGTACGTTAAGTCTTCGGCTATCTCGTCCGGTTCTAACTCAATAACGTGGTTCGGGTCTTTCATATATTTACGAAGCACAGATATATGAAAAACATTATGAACACGAGACATACTTGGAGGTAACGCGAGTCTATAGGCCACATTTCCTACTCGACCAAGAATCTGAAATGGACCAATAAATCGTGGATTGAGCTTTCCTCTCCTCCCAAATCTTGTAACTCCTTTCCATATAGCTACACGTAATAATACATGATCCCCAATGTCAAATTCCACGTCCTTTCGATGAAGATCCACATAACTCTTTTGTCGATCCTGTGCCGTTTGTATACGTTGTCGAATCGTTTGGATCTTCTCTGTAGTCATTCGTACCAACTCTGGTCCCAACAACGTTGCTTCTCCCACCTCATCCCAACATACTGGAGAGCGACACTTTCGTCCATACAATGCTTCAAAGGGAGCTACACCTATACTTGCCTGATAACTGTTGTTGTAGGTGAATTCCACCAATGGTAGGTACTTATCCCAACTTCCTTTGAAATCTAGGACACAAAGTCTTAATAGATCTTCAAGAGTTTGAATAGTCCTCTCTGATTGCCCGTCCATTTGAGGATGGTATGCCGAACTGAACCGTAAATCCGTGCCCATAGCTTTTTACAAACTAACCCAAAATCTTGAAGTGAATCTTGGGTCACGATCCGAAACTATGGATACTGGCATGTCATGCAACCTTACAATCTCATTCACGTACATACTAGCAAGACGTTCAAGGAAATAAGTCTCCCGTATCGGCAAGAAATGAGCAGACTTGGTTAATCTATCAACTATAACCCAAATAGCATTTATGCCTTGAGAAACCGTGGGAAGACCCGTAACGAAATCCATGGTAATGTGTTCCCACTTCCATTTCGGAATCTCAAGTGGTTGCAATGGACCCTTTGGTACTTGATACTCCGCCTTTACACGTTGACAAGTTAAACACCTCGAGATAAACTTTGCAATCTCTCTCTTCATATTGTTCCACCAAAATGTATGTCGAAGATCACGATACATTTTAGTACTTCCAGGATGGATTGCAAATGGTGTATTGTGTGCCTCCATCATGATCTTGTACTTCAAATCAGAATCGTTAGGAACACAAAGTCTGGAGTTGACTCGAAGTATTCCTTCTTCATCGATTCTTGCTTCTGGAATAGCACCTTCTTGCACTTTCTTCTTCATACGCATCAGCTCCAGGTCTGTAGCTTGAGCAACTTTAACTTTATCGATTAAAGTTGGTTCTACGCGTATACTTGACATCATCGCACTCGTTCCTGCATATGATCTTCTACTCAACGCGTCAGCTACCACGTTTGCTTTTCCAAGATGGTATTGAATAGTGTGGTCGTGATCTTTCAACAGCTCGAGTCAACGTCGTTGCCGCATGTTGAGTTCTTTTTGAGTGAAGAAATATTTGAAGCTTTTATGGTCTGAATATATCTCCACTTTCTCCCCATATAGATAGTGCCTCCAGATCTTTAGCGCGAAAACGACTGCTACTAACTCTAGATCATGAGTAGGATAATTCCTCTCATATTCTTTAAGTTGTCGCGAGGCATAGGCTATGACTTTCCCACGTTGCATGAGAACACATCCTAACCCTTTGCCTGAAGCATCGATGTAGATAACAAATCCATCCGAACCAGATGGTATTGTCAGAACAGGTGCCGAAATTAGTCTCCTCTTAAGCTCTTGGAAACTCTTCTCGCATTCTTCGCTCCATACGAATTTGATATCCTTGCGAGCCAGCTGAGTTAACGGGGTAGCGATTTAAGAAAACCCTTCTACGAATCTCCGATAATAACCAGCTAAGCCCAGAAAGCTACGTACATCGGTCACCGTCTTCGGTTGCTCCCAGCTTTGTATTGCTTCAATCTTCACCGGGTCCACAGATACTCCATGTTTTGACACCACGTGTCCTAGGAATGCTACTTCCTTCAGCCAGAACTCGCACTTCCTCAATTTAGTATATAGCTTGTTTTCACGCAGCCTTTGGAGTACCAGCTTCAGATGGTGCTCATGATCTTCACGGCTTTTAGAATATATGAGGATGTCATCAATAAAAACAACAACGAACTGATCCAAATAATCCTTGAATACTCGGTTCATCATATCCATGAAAGCCGTAGGAACATTAGTTAATCCAAAAGACATGACTAAGAATTCATAATGCCCGTACCGAGTTCTAAGGGCAGTCTTCGGAATATCCTCAGTTTTAACCTTCAGCTGATGATATCCAGAACGAAGATTAATTTTTGAAAAGAATTGTGCTCCTTGTAACTGGTCAAACAGGTCATCAATACGAGGTAGCGGATACTTATTCTTGATGGTGACATGGTTTAATTCCCGGTAATCGATACAAAGTCGCATACTCCCGTCTTTCTTCTTTACAAATAAAACAGGAGCACCCCAAGGAGATGTAATAGGACGAATGAAACCGATGTCCAATAACTCTTGTAGTTGGACTTTTAACTCCTGAAGTTCAATAGGAGCCATTCGATATGGGGTTTTAGAAATGGGCTTTGTACCAGATTCAAGATCAATAAAGAATTCAACTTCACGTTCTGGGGGTAGACCGGGAAGTTCTTCAGGAAATACGTCAGGAAAGTTACTAACAACAGGAATATTATTCAAATTTGACGTGTCTTTATTCAAATCCATAACATGGGCTAAGAAAGCTTGACATCCATTTTTTAATAAACGAATGGCTTTATGACTTGATATGACAGTGATTGATTTTAATGGCTTTGTTGCTTGAATTCGAACAATAGGTTGATTAGGAATATGAAAACTAACCACCTTACGAAAACAATCAATTTTGGCATGATGAGTAGTTAACCAATCAATTCCTAAAATCAAGTCAAATGCAAGTATCTTTAAAGAGATAAGGTCAACAGGTAAGGTGATGGTGCCAACTTGGATCAAACAAGATTTATAAACAGTGGATGTGATGAAAGTTTCTCCTAACGGAGTCTCCACAGATAAATCAAAGTCTAATTTCTCCGGAGTCAAGTTTAAACGTTGAGCACAAGCAGGAGAAATAAATGAATGGGTAGCACCGGTATCTAGTAAGGTATAAACTTCACATGAATTTATGATTAGCTTACCCGTGATCACCTCGTTTGGGTTCCTCGCATGTTGACCAGTCACGACAAACGCTCTTTTAGGAACTATTGACTTTGACTTTTCTGGGGCAGCCTTTTGAGTCACCGTCCCCGCTGAACTTGGTTTCGCTACCGTACAATCTCGAGCGATATGTCCTTCCTTTTCACAATTATAGCTTACCTTGAACTGTTGTGGACAGTTTGGGCTGATATGTCCCTCTTTTCCACATTTATAGCATATGACCGGTGGTTGTTCTCCTCCCTTGGAACCAGTTGCTGCTGGTGGTGACGTCTTCGTATTATCATTATTGAATCTCCTCTTTTTAAAATCTCCTCCCGACTCGCTTCTTCTATTTTCATGGCCACGATTACCACCAGAGTGGTTGCCATTCTTGTTTGTATTTTTCTTTCTCCGCTGGTTATCATTGTTCTGATGACTGTTGTCACCGGTATGATCCTGGTTGTGGTCCCTCGGTTGACCATACTCGTTATCTCGCTCTAATAATTGAGCCCTGTTGACAACATCTGAATAGAGAGAAAATTTATGAGAAATGAGATATTGACGTATGCCGGGTTTCAAACCTCTCAGAAACATCCGCGTCATACATTCCTCATTCTCCACCAAATGAGGTGCAAACCTGGACAACTCTGCAAACTTCGCCTCGTACTGGGACACCGTCATGTTGTTCTTCTCCATTCTAATAAACTCCACTTCCTTTATATGACGAACACTTTCAGGAAAGTATTTGTCATTGAACAGTTTCTGAAATGTCTCTCAAGACATGCTGAGTGCGGCTGGATGGGTACATTTCATATACTCCCACCAGTAGTCTGCCTCACCACGGAACATAAAGGTGGCGAATAGAACCTTCTGTTCCTCCGTGCATCCCAAGACATCGAATATCTTGGTAATTTGCTTGACCCACGTTTTCGCCATGATCGGATCCGGCTTTCCCTTAAATTCTGGTGGTCCCAACTCTTTGAACTGCTTGGCTGTGACCAGCTGTGCGTTGCCATTGTTTCTTCCTATATTTTGAACAAGAATCTCCTTTGTCTGGTTTTGTATGAACCGCAAAAAGCTTCTAAACATCTCATTGTTCATCGTCTGCTCAGTGGTATTGTTCACAGGAGGAACATTGCTAGCCTGTTGCACGTTCTCCTCGTTGGTGAGTACAGGTGTCTCCACGGTTTCATTTACTCCACTGTTAACATTCTCAGTCAACATTCTCAAATACTGCCATAAAACAAGGGTTAATTTAACAAATTAACAAATCACATAATATCCCTATATTATAACCGACCAACAACTAAGCTTAGGTAGGACACACTAGCGAAGGATTTACTCGTCTCTCCCCTCCTAGTTCTATTCCCCGATCTCCGCCAGAGATCATATCCCTAAGCTCTGATACCAACTGTGACGCCCCCAAAACAGGTATACAATACCCATTCTGAGTCGTCAATAATATGGTACAGAAACAACTACAACTTTATTAATACAACATAAAAAATGTGAGTGTAAATACAAATATTGTCATCTAGACAATATCCACACTCAAATAATTCCTCATTACAATTATTGGTACAATATTTTACAAAAAAAATGGTGAGGACTACTAAAACAACTTCCTAGAACCTTCATTCCATACCCCGACAAGTACTTGCTACATTCTCACCTCCTGAGAAGAAAATAGAACAACAAAAAAAAGGGTGAGCTCAACTAGCCCAGTAAAGAACATTATGACTAAGATAATATAAAACAAATTATCGTTAGCCTTCAACAGGGAAAAATCTAATAGAATACAATAGACAACAAGTTTTAAATCCATATTCGTAGCGAAAAATAATAATTCATAGAAGAGTTACGTAGAGAATGAAATCTACTATTATCTATGAATTTAAAAGTCCATCATCAGCATTTTATCCCTGTAACATCAATCAATATTCATCTTCGCACTACAGGCCAAAGATATTCATTAGTTGGTTATGTTCATCTCAACACCTGTTCATCTTTGCACTACGGGCCAAATATATTCATTAGAAATCATTAATCTTTGCACTACAGGCCAAAGATATTCAATTATATCATCATTTAGGACTGAGGATGATGAAAAATATTTTAAAGGAAACGAATCCAGTGAAACAAAATAATAAATATTAAGGATTCGTATTTCAGCTATTCCATGTCCAAAAATACCTCATAAATAATCATAGTGGAGTAAAATTTAAGAATGATCAAAACATGGATACAATCAAAGCTAGTATCCAGAATAGATATTTTGTACAAAAAGAAGAAAATTTTATTTTTCGGTGAATAGTAACTCGTGAATCGTAACTCGTGAATAGTAACTCATGAATAGTAACCCCGACATGAAAAGTTCCAAATTTGATAAAAAGTTCAGATCAATACTTCGGCATAATGATATTGAAGAAAATAATATCATTTAAGAAGAAATAACATCCCTTACCTCGGAAAGACGGTACTTCTGACTGGAATACTAGATATAATGCTGAAGGAAACTTGCACCGTATAGCAACACTCAAAGTATCAAATACTCACAAGAATACGCTCGATATAGAGAGCGAAATAGAGAGAAACTTGTGTTTCTAGTGTGATTTTCAATTCTAACCTAAGCACCCTATTTATAGGAAAATGCTTAGAACACCAAAGCAGAAAATTTAATATAATATTAATATATTATCAAATTTTCCTTAGCCCACCTCTAGACATCTGATCTCAGCCCATTTATATCACATGTTAGCTCACTTAAATGCCAAAAAACGTTTTTCTTCAAAATAATAAATAAAACTTCCCAAAATCAATTATTTCGGAACTTTAGAACTTCAATAAGTCATAATAATTAGCCCTTTTATCAGAAAATTCGAATTTTGCGAGTTTTTATTGAAAATTCAATTCTCTACAACTTTGCAGAAGAAAGTTTTTCCAAATTCTAAACAGAAATTGACCGAAATCCACAAACGGGCGATTTTACAGTCAATAATAAATTTTCGGTCAAGAATTGTGTCCACCAACACACAAAACATGTGTTAATCATTTAATGCCACAAAAATACTCTTCCTCCTCGTATACTCATATATCCCACATTTATTATAAAAATATCACCATCAATATATTATTAAAATAATATATTTAAATGAATTATTTTATCAGAAAAAGATAAAATATTAATTTTCAACAATTGTCACATTAAAAATTTTCTCCATCTATATCCACATAAAATCAATATTTTCGTCATCATATAAATTAATAATTAATTATACATAAATAATATTACAGAATCATAGTATTGGCAACCAGGCCGTTCCCAGGAAAGAGGGGGCTTTCCAATAAGGATGGGGGCTTTCCAATAAGGATTTCTCCTTACTGGCGCGCAATTAGATGATCAAATCTCTCCTTAGACAGATCTTTCTAGACATTGTCAATAATGTTATCTAATAATATTATTCAGATAATATGAATTATTGCTCCGATAATGGAAAATACTGCGTAGTGACAATTATAAAATATCAACGTAGCAATTATTTAATCAATAAAATAAAATATTAAGCAGTAATTACTGTAACTATTATTGAGTAGTGCCTTCTTACGTAAGAATCAATAATTGGTGCAATACCGTGTGCTACTGTGCAACAACGCGTATTACCGTGCTTTAACCACCGGGTATTCCAACAGTATTAAAGGTAACAACTACGCCGTTATTTATAAACAACTTATTTTTATCGTTTTCTTCATCCAATCGCTTTCCGTTATGTAGCCCACAAAAGACTGCGCCGTCGTACGAATATTCTCCGATAGTAAGAATATTCCACGACCAATCAAATATTTTCCGACAACAATGAATATTTTATAACCACTTGCTTATTTAAAATATTTGCGCATTTTACCCGTAACTAACCACATTAATCAAATCAACCCTTACTATTTCAGAATAATAAATAGAGGAAATTAAATTTTATTTATTAATAATTTGGGGTCTTACATATGGGTAGAAGTCGAGTCAAGCATCGGTCACTTCTTTGGAGTGCAATCACATCCCATGAAGGAAGATTACGAATGTAAAAGATCCCTAGTCGTAGTCTCCAATGAGATCTACTTTCCGAACAACACCCACCAAGCTAAAGGGGATAGTGGAGGAGTTGTTCGCAAATAACCCCTCAAGATGGTCAGGAATAGACACCGTAAAATACGATCCCTCTCCACCAAGTCCTCAGGTAATGACTCTTGCAAAGTACCTTGAGCCGCATCCATACTCAAAGAGCCTGACCGGATACTACGGGCCTTAAAGGCCAACTCCTGAGGAGAAAAATCGAGAAGGGTGCGAATAGCAGGGGCGGTGATATTAGCCTCCAAAGGCACTCGGTCCCCGACAAATTGCAAACTAGTGATGTACTGTCAATCCATGGGTGTCATCATATCCTCGCAGTCTAGGAGATGAAGAGACTGGCTGTGATGAAATCGCCTCTCGAAAAAGGCCTAAAGATAGTTCTAAGGGCAGCAGTAAGGAGCAATGGTAAATAAGGACTGAAAATGCCAAAAGTCCACCTTAACCCGATACTCAAGATGAAGTGACTAGTACAAGGAGTACACACTGAACCAGTTACCCCTGGGTTGGGCAAACTCTGGAACCTGCACGTCATTAAGGTTAAAAATTGATTGGTGACAAGAATAGAGAATTAAAGCAAATCAATATGAAAACTATAGTACCTTGTTCGCATACAAGTGAACGGATGGATAATGGCTCAAGTTGGTACCCAGCAAGTCTAGAAAAAAATCCTGGATACCAGGAAGGAATTTGATGATAGCTATAGGTCAAGGTGGAACCTCAAGCTTAGGGATATTACCCTCCTCATCTAAATAGGACTGGTCCTCGTTAAGAGGACAATGCACCGACTCTGTCAAGCGACAAACCTGTCGGGTAATCCGCGGAATAGGAGTATTCAAAGCCGACCTCTGAAGGTGAGCCCCGGATGAAGTTGTATGGGAAGTAGAGCTGCTAGGTCTGTCTGAGTCCATGCTTAGACAACAAGTCCATGGAATTTAGAATAAGATAAGGTAAAGTATCTAACCTATTTAAATCTGCATGTGCGATAACCTAGAGACAATAGACTTCTAGGAATTTAATTTGGGCCATAGCATCATGCATGTCCTACATATGTCTTCATAGATAAATACATCATGTTGACATAAATATCCTAGCATAATTGAGCATGAATATAGGATCCTGTCATTTAACTTATGAAAAGAATTCGCTAGAGTTTTCTCTATAATATGGACTATCCACAAGCATGTAGGCATGCATTAAATCACCGTATGAGGGTACACAGTCATAACCCAACAATCAAAGAGCAGTTTAAGTAGTTTTTCTCATGCATTATCAGAATACATACCTAGATTAACCGTTAAAATGAAATATGTTACATTTATACGGTACGTATGATGATACGTAAGCATGCATTGGATTATAACATGTCTATTAAGTTATCTATGAATACATGTTCAATATATTGTGTTTAATAAAAGAAATATGGTAAAGCACCGGTGAAAATGCAAAAAAGGGAGTCTATACATTACCTGTAGTGCGTAGAACAAGCGTACGGTGGAGGAATGCTCAAAATCAAGACCACGCTGAGTAGATCTGAGAAGAAAGGTCAGATTTTTCAAAGAGAATGAAAGAAAGCTCGAATCGAATGAGCGAAAATAAGCTTGCCTGGAGTATAAATCAAACCCCGGCCTGCCTTAGACATACCTTCTCCATCCGCAAGTATACATGCGGCTACCCAGGGTGATCCCTGTAGCTCCCTGTTTGGTAAAATGTAGTCTGAAACACATTCTTATGGGCCCGAAAAAAAGTGTTCACTTAGAAAGCTACCCTTCCAAGTCATTTTTAAGCCTCAAAACCCTAAAAACCTCCAAAAAGGTGTAAAAACTAGGGGACTCCAAAAAACCCCGCTGTAGAATGGCAAAAAACAAGAAGGTTCTACCTAAATAACTTTTTTCAATAACCAATTGTAGAATCCACTAGCTTTAACTCCAGTGAAGGCATCGACTTAACCCCGATAATGTAATCCGTTGATAACAACCTAGTAAAGGCATCGGCTTGACCCCGATGGTGTAATCTGTTGGCAAGAACCCAATGAAGGTATCGGCTCAACCCCAATGATTTAATCAACTGGCTTTGACCCAATTAAAGGCATCGGCTTGACCTCGATGGTGTAATCCGTTGGCCACAACCCAATAAAGGTGTCAGCTAGAACCCGATGGTATAATCCATTGGCGATACCACAGTGAAGGCATCGACATGACGTCAATGTTATAATCCATTGGCGATAACCCAGCAAAGGCGTCGGCTTGTCCCATATGGTGTAATCCGTTGGCAACAACCCAATGAAGGCATCGGCACAACCCCGATGGTGTAATCTGTTAGCTCAACCTCGATGGTGTAATTTATTGGCGACAATGTAATGAAGGGATCGACACAACCCTGATGGTGTTATACGTTGGTGACAATCCAGTGAAGGCATCGGCTTGTCCCCAATGATGTATTTCGTTGGCAACAAATAAATAAAGGTGTCGGCTTGACCCCAATGATGTAATTGACTTGCTTTAACCCCAATGAAGGCATCAACTTGACCCAGATGGTGTAATCCGTTGGTAACAACCCAATGAAGGTGTTGACAGTACCCGATAACACTCTTACAATCCTTATCCTCCCTAACAGATGGGAGTAACCCTTTTTAAATCTAAATCGTATATAATTATTGCATCATTACACATGGCACTGCATCATTAGATATACCTTGTCATATATATCTTTATGTCTAGTAATCTTTGTCGTGTTCATTGCATTGCATTGCATAAACATGACAAAGAGGGGCATTTGTAGCACTCGAAATTTTGCTTTCCTTGGACTAACCTTTCAAGAGGGTAAAATCATAATTTCACTTCGGAGAAAACCCCGAAGTAGGTAAAAAGTGTTATTTAACCTAGGAGATAACCCCGTGGAGAAATCAAAGTGCAACAACACCCAAACTTGACGCAGACCGAACGAAGATCGTAAATCCGAAAAGGCCACAAGAAGCCACCACAACAATTATTAAACTGCGAGCAATCAAAGACGAGCCCATTGACAACCCTCAGGAACCAGAATATACCTTTCAGCTAATTACATCATCCTCCCAGACTCCGATTCAATCAGACTCAACCTTATATTGTAGCCTTCTACAAAGACTTTCTAGGATTTTTGGGTACAGAGCTCAACTTTTACTTTACCGAGATCGAAGGAACAAACTTCGAGACAGCCGAACTTGTAGGGCCCAACGTCAGGTATACCTGCTCCAGTCGCAGGTATACCTACGACTAGCTCAAATCCCCTTAAGTTAGTAGCAGCAAAAAAAGAAATGAAGAACAAAAGAAATAGAAGAAGTTAGGGAGAGAGAGAAAGTTCTAGAGAGAGAAAGGCTAGGATCTTCACATCTTTAATCATCTTTGAGTTGTTTAATCTTAGATCTTGTATATTTTGAATTTCTAGAGTGATATAGAGTTGATCCCGAGCCAAAAGAAGCTTGTTCACATGTCCCCCAAGGTGAATGCCGAAGATAAAGATGGGATATCAATGGACCCAACAAAAGTAGAAGTGGTGATCAACTGGAAACAACCCAAGACACCTACTAAGGTAAAAAGTTTTCTAAGTTTAGCAGGATCTATCAGAGATTCATTCAATATTTCTCTAGGATAGTGACCCCGTTGACCAATCTAATGAGAAAATCAATAAAATTTGTCTGGACGGATAAGTGCAAAGTAAGTTTCCAGGAATTGAAAAAGAGATGAAGTGAAGCACCTGTATTGTCTTTACCAGATGATTCGGGTGCATTTGTGATATATAGTGATGCATCGCATCAAGGACTTGGTTGTGTATTGATGCAAAATGGTAAGGTCATTGCGTATGCATCATGATATATAAAGGATTACGAGAAAGGGTATCCGACGCAGGATTTAGAACTTGTTGCAGTTGTAATAGCCAAGAATTCTAAGTCACTTTGTAAATAGATATATTAATTAAATATTAATGATATCAAAAACTTTGGTGATACGTGTGGAATGATTAGGAAGTAATATAATTATGTGGATTGTAATTATGACTATGTGTTTATTTATTTGATAGAAAGAGTTTGAAAAGGAAAGGTTTCATAACCTAATTATTCATTAGGTATGGAAATTTAAATAACCTAAGGGTTATAGTGTGGGAGAATATAATATTTAAAATTATACTAATTTAAGAGATATATTTTACTATCTCAATTTATTAATTTTTATAACTTAATTTGAGCAAGTCTAATTAGGTTATAAACTTTAATATACAAGAGTAATGATTTAAATTCCAAATGTGTGGAATGAAAACCCTAATTAAATAATTAGGGTAGGATAAAATGGAAAGGCATTGGAAAATATTATTTTTCCTTAGCCCAAAGAATTTAATTGAAAGCCCAAAAGATGAAAATGGTGGCCTAACTTTAAGCCCGATTAAGGAGGGACATGGACATGTTGGACTTTTGGAATACTAAATAAAGAATTAAAAGAAATCAAATTTGGTGCAAAGAGTTAAAAGTAGTATGCACACAAGCCAATCATGCTTAATGATAAAACATATACTTTATAACAACCTTATTCATTTATTAATAAAAAGGTATTAATTTATTAAAGGCTTTTAATTATCTATATGATGTTGTTTTATAATATGTGATAAACCCATAGTTTTAAGCAATGCTTTTAGAATAATTATTTAAGAAGTTAATGACATAATCATAATAATAAGTTAAGTGAATTTAATTTAATCTATGATGATAGAATAAATTAAATAGACTAATATTTATTAATTAATATTTTGGAAATATTAAATATAAATTTATAAGAAGAGTCTTATTATTATTATTATTATTATTTAATTCTTAAAGGAGTTTGGGAATTAATTAATAAAAGTACTCTCATATATCCTAATAAAATTAAGAGGCTAATTAATTAAAAGAGTTTAATTAATTATTCCTAATAAGATTGGGAGCCTAATTAATTAAAGGAGTTTAATTAATTAAAATAAAACCCAATTCCTTAATTGTTAAGGAGGGTTGCCCACATCTATAAATAAGAGGAGTCTTATTATGGGTGTGGTTGGTGTTGACTTTTTCAGAACAGACGTATTTCCAATAGTTGGGAGAGTACACCTTTTTTTTTATGAGAGATAGAAAAATTAGGGTTTTGCCAAATTTATCTTCTTGAATATTTCTTCTTCCTTGGTGGATCACTTGTAGAGGCCAAACACTTGGATGTCTATCGTTGATCAAAGGAAGGAATCAAACCTGGTGGATTCAAGTTGAACGCGAAAAGGATTTGAGGTGAACTTGTACTTGAGGAAGCTCGAATCTTCAAGGGTATGATTCTTGTTCTTTATCTATTCGTTTTAATTAATAATTGTGCATAAAGGATGATCCGGGTATATGGTTTGTAAAAATTTTAAACACTAATTTTCATGTTTTCGCTTATTTTGTGCAATTTGATTGCGTTCATGAATATTAAAAACCTAACAGTGGTATCAGAGTCAAACATTTATGCAAATTATTAATTATTTTAATTTGATATGTATATTGATATGTGTTTAGAACAATTTAGTTGGGCATAATTTGTTGTATAAAATTTATTTTTAAAAAAAATGGTATTATTTTTTTTCGTTGTTCTATATTTTGATTGATTTAGTTTTTATAAGGAGGATGATCTTACTCATTAACCGAATTAATCATATATAATCAGTTTGCCACACTATTCGGTTTATTAGAAGATAATTTTGATTCTCGTGGTGGTTATATATATATATATATATATATATATATATATATATATATATATATATATATATATATATATATATATATATATATATATATATATAATAGTTATGTATTAATAAAATATGATAGTTACCATTTGATTCAGGGTCATTTTTATAAATAATACAGGGTTCACGTGATCATTTGAAAAGGATTCTTACGATTACTTATATTATATATATAATATATAATACCGTAATATATATATATATATATATATATATATATATATATATATATATATATATATATATATACATAATATTCTTAATTATTTTATAATTAAAATAAAAAGTTTATTTTAATTTTAAAATTAGATTTCATGCTAACTAATTAAAGTTAGAATTGGATTCCATGTTAACTAATTGGAGTTGAAATTTGATTTCATGTTTTTTAAAATAAAAGAGTTTATTTGTGAATTGGAAAGTGAATCTATGTTTCCTTTAAATAAAGGAGTTTATTTATATATGGAATAATATTTCATATTATTCAAAATAAAGGAGTTTATTTAGATATGGAATAAGATTTCATATTATTCAAAATAAAGGAGTTTATTTTTTAATAGGAAAAAAAATATGTGTTTCCTTAAATAAAGGAGTTTATTTATATATGGAATAAGATTTCATATTATTCAAAATAAATGAGTTTATTTGTGAGTAGGAAAGAAAATATGTGCTTCCTTAAATAAAAGAGTTTATTTAGATATGTAATAAGATTTCATATTTTTCAAAATAAATGAGTTTATTTTGACTTGGAATTGGATTTCATAGTTAATTAAAATAAATAAGTTTATTTTGATTAAAATAAAATAGTTTATTTTATTCAAAATTAGATAAATTAAGATAAAAGAAGTTTATTTTGATTTAAATTGGATTAAAATAAAGGAGTTTATTTTGATTCAAAATTAGATTTTATACTAACTAATTTTGTCCATTAAATGATATCAATATATATATTGAATGTTTATTATTAATAAGATGAATTATTTATTGATGCATATGGTGATGTGTATGATAATAAATGGGATTAATTATGGACTATTGACCAATGTGATTGGATTTTATTTTAGTCGGATGCGTGAATGTATGGATTTTATTAAATGGGGTCTGCGTATCTCGTCTTCTCTAATTTTTTTCTTAATGTAAATTCTAACTCCCTCCTATGTACTTCTCCTTGACTGCTGATCAAGGTTTTTATTTATTTTAAATAGTTTTGTAATAGGAATAGTTAGAATTAATTTTGAAGAATTGGATATCAAGGAGTAAGGAGCGCTTGAAGACCCGTTTGTAATGGAGCCCGAGTTTAAATGTAATAGTTATATTTAAATATTAATTCTTGCACCCCTAGGGTTTGACCTTTTGGTTCACTTGGTGACTCTAGTGAACCAAACTAGAATAAAAGTCCATAATTAATCCGGGTAGAATATAGTATTCTATATGTGCATGTTTATACTATATATATATATATATATATATATATATATATATGTGTGTGTGTGTGTGTGTGTGTGTGTGTGTGGGTGTGTGTATGTGTGTGTGTGTGTGTGTGTGTGTGCAAGCGCGCTAAATAAGATGAGACAAATTAATAACAAACCCCTCAAATTTTTTATATTAAGTCCTAAGCGTTCAAAGATATTTGGAATATCGAACGTCGCCTTCTAGCATGATAAAAATAATAGAGTATTAATTAATTATTATAAGTTTGTTGTTTCACCACAAGGCTTATCTTAATTCTTTGAGATGTTAATTTTATCACATTTGATGCTTATAAATAAAATTGAATAATGTTATTTTGTTGTGTCACCACAAGGATAATATTTTTCTTTTTTGAATATATGGAGTGTTAGGTTGGACTTAACTTGGATAATTTTGATTTGGATATGTCACCACTTGATTAAAACAATCTAAGAGGTAAAATACAAGGAGTTGCATAGTTGATGTAATTGACAAGAGTTGTCTACCTATTTATTTATATATAGTTTGTTGTGCACGCACAAGGCTATTTACATTTGAAATGGGATCCTTATTCTCACTAGCATATCTTTAATTAAATATTGTCGAACTATATATATTGAGGGTAATATAGTTTGAAGAAAATAGTGGGAGATGCCAATTTATAATAAGACCTAAATTATTTTAGTATTAACAAAAGAATGTATGCTAAAATATTGTTAAGAACAAATTCATTTACAGAATATTATAATGTTTAAAATTACTATCACTGCGTAGCATATTAGATGCTAAATTAACCGGACCAAATTAAATGGATTGGTTAAGGAATTTGAGAATAGTTCTCACGGCTGAAAAGATATCTTATGTCCATAATACGCCTAACCCTGCAATGGTTGTAGACAATGTCTTTGAGGAAGAGATTGCTACTTTTAGAAAGTAGCAAGATGATGCACAGTTGGCTCAATGCATTATGCTTGCATCCATGAGTAACGAGCTTCAGCGTTAGCATGAAAGATGCTCCTACTATAACCTACACGTCAAGTAGTTGATGGTGAAGAAAGTAGGACTAATAGATATTTGATATCTAAGGAGCTCTTCCGATCTAGAATGACAAATGACACTACAGTACAGACACATGTCCTAAACATGATCAATTTGATTGAACAATTAGGACAACATATTTTTATCATGGATGGAGAGTTGAGCCAAGATTTGATCATGCAGTTACTCCTGGACTCCATCTCACAATTTTTTGTGAATTTTTCATATGAACAAGCTAGATATCAGCTTTGCTGATTTGCTTAACATGTTGAAAACAGCTGAGAGTCACTTTCTAACTAAGAAAGACCAAGTCTTACTGGTAGCGGCCAAAAGAATCTTCTAAAAAGAAGAACGATTCTAAGAAGGTAAATAGAAAAGACATAAACAAAGGATAATAAGAACAAAACTGATACAGTTAACAAAGGAGTTTACTTCCACTGCAATAAGCCTAGACATTGGAAAGAAACTGCAAGAAGCATCTTGCAGAGGCTAACCAAAAGAAGCTTAGTGAAGTTTCGGTTACAAATACAATTTTGTTCATGATTTAAAATAAGTTTTTCTTTAAGTCAATGTTCTACTTGGGTATTGGATATCGGCTTTGGTTATCATAAATATAGATTTATGAAGGGACCAAGCAGAAGTAGAAAGCTAAACAAAGATAAGTAATCCTATGTGTGGGAAATGAAGCAAAGGTTACTACATTAGCTATAGAAACTTATAGTTTAGTAATGCCTACGGGAAAGTCTATTAAGTCAATAAGTTGTTATTGTATTTGAGTTCTCGTTAGAAACATTATTTCTATTTTGTTGTTGGACAATGAAATTTTTGGTATTATATTTAAGAACAATTATTGTTCTATTTATAATAATATTATTTTTATAGAACTGGAATATTACTTAATGGATTTTGTGTACTTGACTTACATGAAAAATTATTTTGCAAATTGAATAAATTAACTAGTATAAGAAAAGGAGAAGATCATTCAAAGAGTTAAATGTGTATATTTGCTGAAATACAAGTGTGAATTATTAGAAAGGTTCAAAGAATTCAGAAGTGAAACAAATTGGCAAAGTATTAGGATTCTTTGATCTGCTCAATGAATAAATACTTGTGCAATAAGTTTCTAGATCATCACAAATGGTTTTCTCATAATAGATGCCTCCTGTTACACAATAATTGATTGATGTATCTAAAAGGAAAAATCATACCTTGTTAGACATAGTGTGGTCCATAATAATTTTACCGACATTTCAGTATCCTTCTAGGATAATGTCCTATAAATGGCTTCATATCTACGAAAAAAGATAACCTCAAAATCCGGCCACAAGAATCAATAAAAGTTATGGAGAGTAAGGATTCCTAATTTTAAGTAAGTTAAGATAAGGGGTTGTCCAGCTTATGTGAAAAGGTTTCAAAGGATAAGCTTGGGACAAGATTTGACAAGTACAGATTTGTGGGACATCCTAAAGTAAATTTAGGGTATATGTTCTATAATCCTACTTAGCAAAAGGTGTTTGTTGCGAAACATGTTGCCTTCTAAGATAAAGATGTTTATCATTGAAGGGGCTAGTGGGAGGATAATACATATTGAAGAGTTCAAGAACCACAAAATACTATAAGTCAAATAAGAGGAACCTATAGATAGACCTATTGTACCACAACCGAATCGTAAATCTGGAATATTACTGAAGATGCCTAGGAGGTATGGATTTATCATGGATGATGATGATGAGGTATGTATCATAGAAGATGATGATCCAGTTACATACGATGAGGTAAGAGTCGTAGACACTCAGAGAAATGGATTGAAGCAAGCTTCTCAAAAATAGAACATTCGTTTTGATGAAACAATCAAAAGAGTTCGATTTTTATCAAAAACAAGAATGAACCTAGTGTGTACAAAAGGGTCAGTGGGAGCATCGTGACATTTTTAGTATTATATGTTGATATATTACGGATAAGAAATGACATACTAATGCTACAATTAGTAAAGATAAAGTTGCCTAAACATTCCTCCACGAATGATTTGGGAGAAGTATCGTTATTATGGATACAAATCTATAAAGATAGATTTAATAGGATGATCTAATTAACCCAAGGAACGTATATTCATTTGATGTTAAAGCTGTTTAGCATGGCAAACTCCAAGAGATGTCTCATGTTGATGAGTCATAGAGTGTATCTCTCTTAATAGTCCCCATAGACTCCTAAAAAGGGAGATCGCATGAGTGACAATCATGTATATAATGAAATATACGAGACCTGATGTTGATCAGTCATATTCTGGAGAAGATCATTGTAAGATAGTGAAAAACATCTTAAAGTACTTAACCGGCACTAAGAATGTGATTAAAATTTATGGTGGGCCTAAATTAAAACTAGAGAGCTTAACAGATTCAAGTTTTTCAGACAGACCAAGACGACAGAAAATTCACTTTAAGGTAAAGCGTTACCTTGAACAGTGGTACAGTAAATTAGAAAGGTTCCAAACAACAAAGAGTTGCTGGTTTAGTGATAAAGACCAAGTATATAACTAAAAATGATGCTGCAAGTTGATTGTTTGGATGAAAAGTTCATTACAGAACTAGGAATAATTCCTAAGTCTCATCTTGGATCTAAATATGTGTTATGACACTTTCACTTGATTATAAGAATCATTGAAAGATGGAAAATCACTATAGAGATAGTGGACTCTCAAGAATAACATTACATATCCATTAACTAAAGCTTATCCAACAGCAGGATAATCGTCACTTAGAGAAGAAGTGTATGAGATACCATGACGATTGACTTTAGTGCAAGTGACAGATTAAAAGTTGTATGCACACAAGCCAATCATGTTCGATGATAAAGCATATACTTTGTAACAACCTTTTTTATTTATTAATAAAAAGTATTAATTTATTAAAGACTTTTAATTATCTACATGATGTTATTTAATAATATGTGACGAACCCATAGTTTTAAGCAATGCTTTTAGAATAATGATGATGATCATTCTAATGAGATCTAAACTCTTAGAAAGCTTAAAACTAAAATAGTTCTCAATCATTGGATTACTAAATTGGGGATTAGTGAATCCGGATAGATTTGTACATACGTTGCTTGCTCATTGGATGAGGATGATTGATCTCATGATCATTTGTGTGGAGACACTAAAGTAAGTATGTAGGTGCTTATTAGAGAATAAGTTCACTAAACGTGGCTCGCTAAGGAATATCTAATGGAGTTTTTGTGACGCCCCCAAATCCGAGTCTCTTTCAACCAGGCATATGGCGCTCCACGGTGCTACAGTTCACATAAATATTCAATTGAAATACCTCAAAAGAACGAATATGTCTTATATATATTCCAAAACAATGCTATCATTCCCCAAGTTGTTTATAACTGTTACATTTGTTCTTGTCATAATATCAAATATTATCATTTCAAACCTATACTATTACATAGGTAATCTACAACTTCGCTTTAGCCTTCTCTTTATTCTTGTCGAATCCTTCAGTCCATTCGGTCTAAGCTGCATTCATATGGTTCAAGGAAGAGTGAGCATAACAAGCTCAGCAAGTACAACAATTTCATTTTAAAAGCATGCTTGAAACATAGGAATCGTATATCTTTAATAACTGGATAATAGTTACGAAGTACTATCAATAACTTAAAATAGTGTTTCTTTTCCTTCAAAACATTTTACAATAACAAGATTCAGTAATACATCAATTCTGGTTCAAGACGTGAACGTCTTATAGTTTTTTTGAAAAGGACAACCTGGCATGAAGTTCGTAAGTTCGGCATATATTACCAGCATTTCTAGGTGATCGGCCTATAGTACTCTATATTGATTAAAACTACATTCATTAAACGTGTGTACGTTTAAGTTGTGGCAACCTCACGTGCCCATCGAATACTCGATGAAAATACATTTGTTTATTCATGTTCAGGCTTACCTTGAATCCGTACCAAATAATTAGTGTAGGATAGCATTAACAATTCTATATTGAAAGACTTGTAAATAAATCAATCAATCTATCATGATTAGTCTAGCCGAGTTAAAACTAGCTTCGACCCTTTCTTTAAAATCATACATGCATCTCATAACGTGAATCATTTGAAAACCTGGCTAACACGAAGGTTAGACAAGCGTTTAGAAAAAACTTGCCTTCAGCGTCTGCTACAGAATAATTACGTTTCCTTTGAGTCTTTACGGTCTCTACAACATATAACCACATAACATACCAAATTAGGTCATGAATGAACATACTTGATTTCTAAAGAATCTTACCCTTCTTCTCAATCTAATCTCGTATTAGATTTGTTATTTATTGGTTCCGACTTTCCATCATTCTTTACATAATTCTTACCAACTTCGTTCCTTTCTATAATTTAATTGAAATTATTATATTATTACAACTCAGTTCGAGTTAATTATCCTTCCTCACGGCTTACTAACGTCCTTACGTTATTAATTGACACTTAATCGGCATTGGTTATGTACACTTATTGTTCACCGTTCATGTTTACATTCAATTAACTTTCTTTAACTCTAAGTGATCACACTTGAGTTTTAATTATGACCTAACAATGTTTTATTAAGTCCCTTAGTTCATTACTAAACAAATTCCCTTCATCTTCTACTTGAACCCATTCTTTTTTGTCTACCTTTTAAGGCTGGCGCTGCGGTGCCAGAGTTCCTTTTGTTATGCCGCGCTGCGGCGTCACCCATTCGGGCTTGGAGATCGGACTCGGTCCTGTGGCACGAGTTCCTTTGTTGCTTGTCGTACTGCGGTGCGAGTTTCAAGGGGCTGAGGCTCACTTTGGCACTGCGGCTCCGGTCATTTAGGCTTGGAGTCACGCCACAGCGCGAACTCTGTGCCAGAGATAAATTTGACAAATTTTTCTTTTGGTGAGATTCCCGGACGTAACTTCTTCGTTATAAGTCCGAATTGGCTCGTTCAAGAGCCTACGGTTCACAATTTATGTACTCTGCGTATTCATGTAAGAATTTTATCTATTCGACTTCGTTTACTAAAATTCCACCTATTATTGCAATTTTAACGAAAACGATAAACATTCGTGAACGTTCAACGCTCGTTTCTTCGTTCTATGTCGGAATTCGACCATTTTCAAGTCCGCAACTCTATAATGCCAAATAAGACTTGTCTCCATTGAAAACCAACGTTTCCAAGCTCAATATCAAAATTCGACTTCCATTCCGAGAATTTCACGAATTCGACGATTGTCGTCTAATCGTGTTAATTCCGACGAAATTTCATTACTTGAGATTTTTAAACCATTTCAATTGGATTTATTCTCTCATACTAACATATTGACATACATACTTCATTAACTTATAAACATGATAAGTTATTACTTATTCTTGATGAGTTTGTAACTTTATTAAAGTATAAAAATACTTATATTTCCAATTCTCATAACTTGTGTCTTCTTTTCATATGACTCATTATGGTTAATGATTTCTAACCATTATTCTTGCTTCTTGTTAATACACTAACGTCATTTGTGTAATCATGTTACAAGTTCTTACAAGTTCTTCTTAGTTCATTACTTATTCATGACTTATTACGGCTTAAGTCCCTTTATTAATCATTCTTATCATGCCTTAACATACATGTTCTATCACTACCCACTTCTCTCACAAATGAAGAGAAAGAGATTCATGGTTCAAGGTTGCTTACCCTTTGATGATTACTTGATTAAGCTTTGATCTTCTTCTTGCTTCTTGAAATATGAAAGACTAGCTTTCTTGCTTTTCTAACTTATTCTCTCAAGCAATTAAGAACTTAACTTGTTGGAGTTTTGAACAAGGAACAAATGAGCTAGCAAGCTTCCTATTTATAGGAAAACCAAAGCTAGGGTAATTTAGTCTTTTATGCCCTTCCACCTCCTTAATCCACCTCCTTACTATTCATTATTTGCTCACCAAGTTTACTTGCTCTCCACCTTTATTACTTGGCCATCACAACAATTGCTTAGCCATTAAGTCACATTACTTGCTCACCACAACACTTATCTATTAAGTTACTTTACTTGCTCACCACTTTGGGTTATTCATGGGTTGCCCCATGGGTTTAAACCATCCTATAGCCCATAGGTTCATACCTTGAGCTTCTAGCATAATTTGCTTAACTTATACATTGGGCTTTGCATTTAATTAACTTAACTAACTTAAATTAAACATTGGGCGTGTTTATTAATTCACAATGGACTTAACCATTTCCATACATTTGGGCCTTATCAAATCCCATTGGACCTTAATATTTTCTACACAAACCCACAAATTCAATACATTTGGCTTAAAAACTTAGAACGTATTATATACGCATTAATCCCGCATTCTCAATCGTATACTTAGTCAACATATACGGCATTCCACCATCCATACATACTCGTATAATACTTCGTAGCATACTCGTATTCATTACTTTGTGCAATACCTACACATTATACGATCATTGCTTAATTAATTACATTAACTTTTTAAAGCTTGATTTTCCTAACGTTCTCAAATTAAGTCCACATGCAAAATATTATGTTTCCCATAACTAAAATATTATTGGATATTCCATCCCACCTTGATATTCTATCGTTACGTATTTCTCGGAAGTTCAAAAATAATTTCCGAGCAGAAATGCGTCAATAGTATTTTTCAAAAAATTTATCGGAAAGCTTTTATTTTCCTCTTGGAAATTCAAACACTTTAATTCTACCACGTAGCCAAAATACTACGACGTTCGAATATGTTTAGGTCATAGAACGACCTTCAATTAGCTTGCTCTAATAAATAATCAATTAAATTCATTTAATCCTTATAATTAAATAAAATTTTAATTCTTCTAAAAATTCGATTTTTTCGGGCGTTACATTCTTCCCACATTTAAGGATTCTGTCCCCAGAATCTCGCTAATAATTATATAAACAAATGAAGAAAAGTTTTCTTCATTTTAATCTTGAGTTTCCACAATGCTTCTTCGACATTGTGGTTCTTACATTCACCATCACCGAAGGTATTATCTTAATTCACATGACTCGTCACTTCCTATCAATAATCTGAGTTGGAAGTTAAAAACTTACTAACATATTGCCATATTTCCCTTTCATTAGTCCTTCTTTTAATTCGTAATTATTAGGAATTTAAATTCCTCCTTCAAAACAAGACTATACTTAGTCTTCTATTTATCCTACGTCTTATTCTTCATTTGTTTGCATTCCTCATTACCTAGTTGTACTTAATTAACTCGTTCCATTATCATGGATTAAGTCTACGTTGTGAAAAACATTTCTACCCCTTTATTCCATAATTTAACTTCTAACTCCGTTCTCGCCATCTCCATTAATAACTTATTCTGAGTCGTTAACATTGATAGCTTTTCTCTACTCTTCCTACCCAATGTATCGGTTACTACGCTTACCTTCCCTGTATGATATAACATATCACCGTCATAATCTCTTATCGATTCTAATCACATTCTCTACCTCAGATTCAACTGCTTCTGAGTGGAGATATATTTCAGACTCTTAGAGTCCGTGTATATCTCACCTTTCTCATTGTATAAATACTATCTTCAAATTTTTAATTAAAAAAAACTACCACTGCCAATTCTAGATCATAAGTAGGATAGATCTTCTCATAATCCTTTAACTGGCGTGATGCATACACAATGACATTGCCATGCTATAAGAGCACGCAATCATGTCATCCATGTAAAGCATCGAGATACACTACAAAATTCCCCGTATCATCTTATAAAGATAATACTAATGCATTACTTAAACTTTTTCTTAAATCTTGTGACGCTAATGGTACCTTCAACCATAGCACATCACAAGGGTACCTATCAATTTGCCACCGACCTATTCGGTGCCCCTTACAGAAATCTAACTTTAGTACATTAGTCAACCCAAATGACATACCCAGAAACTTATCAAACTGTAACGAGTTCTGAACGTCATCTTAGGTACCTCCTCCTTCTTCCTTACTTTTAACCGGCTATGCCCCATACATAAATCTATATTAGAAAAATTCTTTGCCCCTCTCCACCGATCAAATAGATCATCGATCCTGGGCCATGGGTATTTATTCTTAACTGCTAACTCACTACTATTACGATAGTCGATACGCAACTGTAACGACTCATCCTCTTCCTTAACATCCTACTAACTTACGTCCATGTTAAACGACAAGGCGTCTCGGTGTTTTATTATCATAAATTTACTACCTTGAGTTTTCTAAAAACTAAAAATTCATACTTTTCTTATAACTATTCATTAAAGCTATATGGTTAATCAACCCATTCATATCGAGAATTTCTTCAAATTCTCTCAACTTCATTATCCATGAAACCATTTCCACGAATACAATTAAAGAAAGTTATTTCCTCCTCCTCTACCTTAATGTTTAAAGGTACTTATAATCTTTTCCAAACAGACTCCTAGATGAGTTTTTCCACATGTTTTACACACTTCAATTCTATGCTTAGGATCCCCTTATCCCACTCTAGTATTCCCAGAGTTAAAAATTATTTCTTCTTGGCATACTGCCATTGGCATTCTCTACCTTGGTCTCATTCTTCCTCTCTTTGTGGTATTGAGTCAACGCCTCCCTACCATCCTCTACTATAATTACCTTCTCCTGAATGGTCCCATAAGAAACACTCTGGAACATCGACATCCCACTATAGAGCCAAGATTTTAGGCCCTGCTCAACCTACGAGCCTTCATCTCATCAGTGTCCACTTAGTGTGAAATAAACCTTACCAATTCATTGAATTTGGCCATGTACTGGGAACCGTCATGTCCCCTAGTTTAAGTTCTAAGAACTTAATCTCCATCCTCTCTCGCATACATGTAGGGAAATAATTCTCGAGGAAAACCTTCTTGAATTGTTCCCACGCTACCGCATCTGTTCTAGCCCCACCCTGGTGAGCCTCACACCAAAAGTTGGCTTCCCCTTTCGTTATATGAGTCGCAAAAGAAGTCTTTTGTGCCTTAACTATGTTTGTAATAATAAGTGCATTCTCTATTTCTTTTACCCTTGTTTGGGCATCTATTGGGTCGGTCGTTCCTTTGAACTCTGGTGGGCCTACGCTTTTAAACTCTTTAAAGATAGTCGTTCTTGCTACCCTAGGTTCTGCAGGTATTCTACCCCCGATTTTGGTTAAATGCAGCCGTTAATAAATTAACGAACTCTTGCATAGGGTTGTTTTGACCCCATTAATTATCATTATGTGATTCCGCTTCCTGACTACGTTATCTTCTCCTTGGCGGCATTTTCTAATAAATAAAATTTCATTATTATCTATGTACTTACTTCATTATTATTCGCCACATACCAACTCGCACTATAACAAAGCATATTAAAAGAAAACTTCTTTATATTTATATGCTTCTTCATAGTTTGAAACTATTTACAATTTGTTCTCATAACCAATAGCTATTACATTTTTATCCCGAAATGGTACTTCACAAAAGTTGAGATTTACAAAAGACTACCCTATTATACAAAAGAGGGTTTACGTCACTACACACATACTTATAACTTTAAATTTCTAATAATGCATAACAGTATCCTTGTGCTTCTCATTCGCAATCATCGCTACAGCATCCCGATTAATCGTATGATGTGTTTGTCCTGACTCATTGGAATAACAAGCAACTTTTAGCTTGAAATCCTTATGAGCACTCTTATGGATGTAAGACATCCGTGCTATCTTCTGGTCCTTCTCCCCCAATTCTTTAGAAAGCTCATCGACCTCCTTCTTAAAATCCCTAGCCTTATTTATCATGAGCACCTTCTCATCATGCTCTACCTCAAAATCTGCTTGTGTAGACTCCTTCGCTATATAAAGAGCACTAATCTCTTCATTCTGATTCTGCACAACTGCACTCAGTTGCACATTCTTGTTAAGCGCTGCCAGATACAATGCTTTCATTACATCTAGAGGTGATGACTCTAGTGTAGATACCACCGTAGTAACCGATGTTACCTCTTTTTCTTCCTCCACCTCATTCATCATACTAATGTATGACGTTATATCCATATCTCCCTCGGAGTAGTCTTCCTCATAAAAGTACTCCTCAGTCTCCGACTCCTCTAGAATTACTATTGGTACCTCCGCCACTGGCATGAGTACAGGCTCTACTTGGTTCACAGTTTCTTCGCTCACCGCGTGTATGTCTCTATACATTAAGCTATCGATCGACATCCTACAATAACACATAACATGCTGATTAGTACAAAACACACAATAGTATAAGCACGAATCACATTTAATTTATTTAGGGTTACTTTTCATCTTTTAAATTTATTTATTTTTCGGTACTGAGTTTCCTCAATACCTTATTGACTCGTTCAGCTCAAGTAAAGCTCGAGTTTATTTCCTTCAGACTTCTCTTCCTTAACGAGGTTATTAGCCTAAGGTTATTCCCCCCTTAAGTTTTATAACCTAATGCTCTGATACCAACCTGTGACGCCCCCAAATTCAGGTCTCTTTCAACCCGGCATATGGTGCTCTACGGTGCTATAGTTCACACAAACATTCAATTGAAATACCTCAAAAGAACAAATATATCTTATATATTTTCCAAAATAATACTACCATTCCTCGGGTTCTTTATAACTGTTACATTTGTTCTTTTCAAAATATCAAATATTATCATTTCAAACCTATACTATTACATAGGTAATCTACAACTTCGCTTTAGCCTTCTTTTTATTCTTGTCGAATCCTTCAGTCCATTCGGTCTAAGCTGCATTCATATGGTTCAAGCAAGAGTGAGCATAACAAGCTTAGCAAGTACAACAATTTCATTTTAAAAGCATGCTTGAAACATAGGTGTGACGACCCCAAAATAGGTCCATTCCATCCAACCTATTCTAAGTCGCCAAATACATGGTACAGAAAACAACTACAACTTTATTACAACAATTGTCGTGCAAAATACAACAACACATATGCTGTGAGTTTGGATACAAATATATACCAAACGTGACTCATGTCCCAACCATGGACAACACCTCACAAAGGTACCTTACATAAAGGTACAGTCAAAAACTATTTTAGAAACTAGAATCTTTGGGAAGTGCTCAAGAAAACCTTCGTACATGGGAGGCCATGCGTCTAGGTTATGATAAATATCATATAGCTACAGAATTATCCTTGGTTGACCCAATAGACCCCAAAGAAAAACGAGAAGATTACTATCATATTCTTCCCAATGGTGAGTCTTCTCTTGACATATCATTATCTCTACTGTCTCTAATTGAGAATTATACTTCAAACAAACACCAAGATTATATAGGTAGTGCTTGTATATATACTCAGCAAGTGGATGAGCACATCCCTGTCTTATGATGACACGAGGTTGTATGTCGTTAGACATCTTGTATGATAGTGGCAAACCACCCTTCCAACGTTGGGTACACCTTACCCTATTGGATTCACCAAATAAAACTACTAAATGAACTTTTCTATACTGCTTCGGGAGAACATCCACAGCTAGAGACCACCGTTCTATTTCCCCGTTACCCTCGCTCGACCCAGCTACACTCTTATTACCTGAAAGGAATTGTGAAGCAAAAGGGTGAGCACAACTAGCTCAGTAAAGAATATCATGACTAAAGATAATTAAATTATCAATAGCCTTCATCAATAAGAAATCAGAGATTTAGAACATATGGTAAATGATAAAAATTTCAACCATAGTTGCAGCGGAACGAGCAATCCATTAGAAGAGACAAATAAACTATAAAGTCTATTATCTTCTCCAGGTTAAAAATTCACCAACAATGTTTTATCCCTGTTCTGGTCCACAATCATATAAATAACTCATGTTCATAATCATACTAATAAATCCATCTTTGCACTACGGCCAAAGATATTCAACAACAGTTCATCTTTGCACTACAGGCCAAAGATATTTATCAACAGACCATCTTTGAACTACAGGCCAAAGATATTCAACAACAGTTCATCTTTGCACTGCGGGCCAAAGATATTCATCAACAATTCATATTTGCACTACAGGCCAAATATATTCATATCTCAAAGAAATATATAATCATTTCAGAATTTATATAAACAATAATTATAACCATGTTGATCAATTCACCTTTGCACTTAAGCTTAAGATATTCAATTATAAATTCAATGGTCATGATCATACCAGTCACAATTCAACTTTGCACTACAGGCCAAAGAGAACCCTAGTCATGATCATACCAACAATCTACCCATCTGTACACTCCAGTGAAAGAGAATTTTAACATCAAGGTTATAAAAATGTTATATATGATGATAAAAATAATATGATCAACATATAGTTTTAATCTCAAGAGTAATATTCGTAACTCACGAATAGTAAATCGTGAATAGTAACTCATGAATAGTAACTCATGAATAGTAAACTCGACACAAAAGGTAGAAATTCTACAATAAAATATATACCAATATTTTGGTGTAATGATATTGAAAGAATAACATTACTTAAATTTATAAACAATTTATTTTAATTGTTTACACTTTACTAAATAATGTATTTAATCATTCTAAAATGTCAAACTCATAAGATTTCATCACCAATAACCAAAACTCTCATCAAAAATCTGCATATACCTCATATAGGATTCTCAAGTCATAAAATCATATTTTTCAATTTTCTTACTTCATATAACATATTTAATTCATTTACGCATAACTAGACCATTTTCATAAAAAATACCAAATCAGTTACAAAAATATTTCTTTTCTGGGATTTTGCATAATATAGTCCCATAGTGAACATATATTTTTCTCAAAATTTTTAAAAGTCATTTACTATTTTTCATATGGCCAAAACAGCCGAATATTTAAACATTTATCAAAAATTGTACTTTTATCTAAAAATTCTAAAATTCACAGAGTATACTCCTATCATATACATGTACTCCCAATAAAAATTTCATCAATTTTGGAGTTAACCACAAGGAATTATAAGCGATTACTTTTAAAATAGTTTTTTCTCATAAAATTCATAACTCTCAATCTATACATCCAAAAATCACCATTTTTTGACACAATCAAGAAAACTCATCAAAATATCATTTCAAATTTTTCCAGAATTTTTGAAGGTCAGAAAAATTACGAAACTGAAAAATATAACAACTCTTAAAATCCCTTAATATCCCTTACCTCAAAAGTGCAATATTTCTGACTGGAATGCAAAGCCGAAGGAAACTTGTACTGAATAGCAACTCTCAAAGTATCTAAATACTCACAAAATATGCTTCATAATATAGAGAGAGAAAGAGAGAAAGCTTATGTTTCTGGTGTGATTTTCAATTCTAACTTAGCCCTCTATTTATAGGAAAATGTTAGCACGCCGAAGCAGAATTAACCTGCAACCTGATGGCTTTACCTGCTACTATTCCCACCCACCACATTTGAATAAAAATCTCAGCACATTTCTTCACCAAGCAAGAGTGGGGCCCACCAATTCTATAATTTTCCATCAAAATGATTAACTCCGAAAATTTAACAATTTCTGAACCAGTCATCTCGTAAAATTTATAACAAATTATACGTTCATTTTTAACGGCTCAAAATTTGTGGACATATACTCAACTTATATATGTATAACATATCCAAATATTACCACGATCCAACGGTCGGATTAAAAATTATAACCCCCGCAAAATATCTCAAAAACCCTAATTTTTAATACCTCCACTCCGACAAAAATACTGATAAAAATCTCAACATTAATTCCTTCATTTTTAACCACAAAAATATATCCCTTATTTATATTCACATAAAATAAATATTTCCTTATCATATGAATCAATAGTTAATTATTCATAAATAATATTACAGAATCACATTTATGACAACCAGGCCGTTCCCAAGAAAGAGGGGGCTTTCCAATAAGAATTTCTCCTTACTGGCGCGCAATTAGGTGACCAAACCTCTCCTTAGACAGAACTTTCTAGACATTGCCAATAATGTTATCTAATAATATTATTCAAATAATATGAATTATTGATCTGATAATAGGAAATAATGTGCAGTGACAATTATTGAAACAATAATAATATAAAATATCAACGCAGCAATTATTGAATCAATAAAATATTGAACAGCAATTACTGTAATAATTACTGAGTAGTGCCTTCTTACGTAAGAATCAAGAATTTCAAAAATACTGTGTAATACGTGTGCTACTGTGCAACCACGCGTATTACTGTATTTTAACCACCGGGTATTCCGACAGTTATTCTGTTATGGGGCTCATAAATAGCTGCGCCGTCGTACGAATATTCTCCGGCATAAAGAATATTCCACGACCACACGAATATTCACCGACCAAAAATGAATATTTTATAACTACTTGTGTATTTTGAAAAATTTTCACATTTCACCCATAACTTTAACTTTTTATCAATTTAATCATTTACTGAATAGTAACTATAAGAAAAATTGAATACTTTTATTTCATAAAATTCGGGGTCTTACAATCTCCCCTCCTTATAAAATTTCGTCCTCGAAATTTACGTACCTGGTATTTCAAAGAGTTGAGAATACCTTGCTTTTATTTCAGACTCCATCTTCCCTGTCATCATGATTTCTCTATTGCTCATCTCCTGTATTTCAAATATCATTCTAGAATACAGCTTCAAAACAAGGGTTAATTTAACAAATTAACATATCACATAATATCCCGATATTATGACTGACCAACAAATAAGCTTAGGTAAGACACACTAGCGAAGGATTTACTCATCTCTCCCCTCCTAGTTGTATTCCCCGATCTCCGCTAGAGATCATATCCCTAAGCTCTGATACCAACTGTGACATTGGACACCATCATGTGTCAGCACCTCACAAAGGTACTTATCAACTTGCCACCGCAAAACGGCGTCCCCTACAGAGAGTCTGGCTTCGGTGCATTCCCCATCAACAGGATGTCACCAGATAGAGGCTCGGGGCTCTTTACTTATGGCTCTGATACCAACTGTGACGACCCCAAAATAGGTCCATTCCATCCAACCTATTCTGAGTCGCCAAATACATGGTACAGAAAATAACTACAACTTTATTACAACAACTGTCGTGCAAAATACAACAACACATGCTGTGAGTTTGGATACAAATATATACCAAATGTGACTCATATCCCAGCCATGGACAGCACCTCACAAAGGTACCTTACATAAAGGTACAGTCAAAAACTATTTTAGAAACTAGAATCTTTGGGAAGTGCTCAAGGAAACCTTCGTACATGGGAGGCCATGCGTCCAGGTTATGATAGATATCATATGGCCACAAAATTATCCTTGGTTGACCCAATAGACCCCAAAGAAAAACGAGAAGATTACTATCATATTCTTCCCAATGGTGAGTCTTCTCTTGACATATCATTATCTCTACTGTCTCTAATTGAGAATTATTCTTCAAACAAACACCAAGATTATATAGGTAGTGCTTGTATATATACTCAGCAAGTGGATGAACACATCCATGTCTTATGATGACACGAGGTTGTATGTCGTTAGACATCTTGTATGATAATGGAAAACCACCCTTCCAACGTTGGGTACACCTTACCCTATTGGATTCACCAAATAAAACTACTAAATGAACTTTTCTATACTGCTTCGGGAGAACATCCACAGCTAGAGATCACCGTTCTATTTCCCCGTTACCCCCGCTCGACCCAGCTACACTCTTATTACCTGAAAGGAATTGTGAAGCAAAAGGGTGAGTACAACTAGCTCATTAAAGAATATCATGACTAAAGATAATTAAATTATCAATAGCCTTCATCAATAATAAATCAGAGATTTAGAACATATGGTAAATGATAAAAATTTCAACCATAGTTGCAGCGGAACGAGCAATCCATTAGAAGAGTCAAATAGACTATAAAGTCTATTATCTTCTCCATGTTAAAAATCCACCAACAATGTTTTATCCCTGTTCTGGTCCACAATCATATAAATAACTCATAATCATAATTATGATTCTAAATTTTTCTTTGCACCCACGACGAAGAATATTTTCATCACCTGTCTTTGCCTGAAACATTAAAGATCATGGTTATACCAAATCACAGTTCCTGTTCATAATCATACTAATAAATCCATCTTTGCACTACGACCAAAGATATTCAACAACAGTTCATCTTTGCACTACAGGCCAAAGATATTCATCAACAGACCATCTTTGAAATACAGACCAAAGATATTCAATAACAGTTCATCTTTGCACTACGGGCCAAAGATATTCATCAACAATTCATATTTGCACTACAGGCCAAATATATTCATATCTCAAAGAAATATATAATCATTTCAGAATTTATATAAACAATAATTATAACCATGTTGATCAATTCACCTTTGCACTTAAGCTTAAGATATTCAATTATAAATTCAATGGTCATGATCATACCAGTCACAATTCAACTTTGCACTACAGGCCAAAGAGAACCCTAGTCATGGTCATATCAATAATCTACCCATCTGTACACTCCAGTGAAAGAGAATTTCAACATCAGGGTTATAAAAATGTTATATATGATGATAAAAATAATATGATCAACATATAGTTTTAATCTCAAGAGTAATATTCGTAACTCATGAATAGTAAATCGTGAATAGTAACTCATGAATAGTAAACTCGACACAAAAGGTAGAAATTATACAATAAAATACATACCAATATTTCGGTATAATGATATTGAAAGAATAACATTACTTAAATTTATAAACAATTTATTTTAATTGTTTACACTTTACTAAATAATGTATTTAATCATTCTAAAATGTCAAATTCATAAGATTTCATCACCAATAACCAAAACTCTCATCAAAAATCTGCATATACCTTATATAGGATTCTCAAGTCATAAAATCATATTTTTCAATTTTCTTACTTCATATAACATATTTAATTCATTTACGTATAACTAGACCATTTTCATGAAAAATACCAAATCAGTTACAAAAATATTTCTTTTCTGGAATTTTGCATAATATAGTCCCATAGTGAACATATATTTTTCTCAGAATTTTTAAAAGTCATTGACTATTTTTCATATGGCCAAAATAGCCGAATATTTAAACATTTATCAAAAATTATACTTTTATCTAAAAATTCTGAAATTCACAGAGTATACTCCTATCATATACATGTACTCCCAATAAAAATTTCATCAATTTTGGAGTTAACCACTAGGAATTATAAGCGATTACTTTTAAAATAGTATTTTCTCATAAAATTCATAACTCTCAATCTATACATCCAAAAATCACCATTTTTGGACACAATCAAGGAAACTCATCAAAATATCATTTCAAATTTTTCTAGAATTTTTGAAGGTCAAAAAAATTATGAAACTGAAAAATATAACAACTCTTAAAATCCCTTAATATCTCTTACCTCAAAAGTGAAGTATTTCTGACTGGAATGCAAAGCCGAAGGAAACTTGCACTGAATAGCAACTCTCAAAGTATCTAAATACTCACAAAATATGCTTCATAATATAGAGAGAGAAAGAGAGAAAGCTTATATTTCTGGTGTGATTTTTAATTATAACTTAGCCCTCTATTTATAGGAAAATGTTAGCACGCCGAAGCAGACTTAACCTGCAACCTGATGGCTTTACCTGCTACTATTCTCACCCACCACATTTGAATAAAAATCTCAGCACATTTCTTCACCAACCAAGAGTAGGGCCCACCAATTCTTGAATTTTTTACCAAAATGATTAACTCCGAAAATTCAACAATTTCTGAACCAGTCATCTCGTAAAATTCATAACAAATTATACGTTCATTTTTCACGGTTCAAAATTTGTGGACATATACTCAACTTATATATGTATAACATATCCAAATATTACCACGATCCAACGGTCGGATTAAAAATTATAACCCCCGGAAAATATCTCAAAAACCCTAATTTTTAATACCTCCCTTCCGACAAAAATACTGATAAAAATCTCAACATTAATTCCTTCATTTTTAACCACAAAAATATATCCCTTATTTATATCTACATAAAATAAATATTTCCTTATCATATGAATCAATAATTAATTATTCACAAATAATATTACAGAATCACATTTATGACAACCAGGCCGTTCCCAGGAAAGAGGGGGCTTTCCAATAAGAATTTTTCCTTACTGGCGCGCAATTAGGTGACCAAACCTCTCCTTAGACAGAACTTTCTAGACATTGCCAATAATGTTATCTAATAATATTATTCAAATAATATGAATTATTGATCTGATAATGGAAAATACTGTGCAGTGACAATTATTGAAACAACAATAATATAAAATATCAACACAGCAATTATTGAATTAATAAAATAAAATATTGAACAGTAATTATTGTAACAATTACTGAGTAGTGCCTTCTTACGTAAGAATCAAGAATTTCAAAAATATTGTGCAATACGTGTGCTACTGTGCAACCACGCGTATTACTGTATTTTAACCACCGGGTATTCCGACAGTTATTCTGTTATGGGGCCCATAAATAGCTGCGCCGTCATACGAATATTCCCCGACATAAAGAATATTCCACGACCACACGAATATTCACCGACCAAAAATGAATATTTTATAACTACTTGTGTATTTTGAAAAAATTTTACATTTCACCCATAACTTTAACTTTTTATCAATTTAATCATTTACTGAATAGTAACTATAAGAAAAATTGAATACTTTTATTTCATAAAATTCGGGGTCTTACAATAGAAATCGTATATCTTCAATAACTGGATGATAGTTACGAAGTACTATCAATAACTTAAAATAGCATTTCTGTAACGACCCCAAAAATTCATACAATTTAATTCTCGACTTCGGTCGTTAATAACACATTTAACCTCTAATTTTATATCATTAAACGATAACACAACCATTGAAATTTACGAAATAATTAAAATTTTCTATTACAAACTATCCTCGTTCCCAAAACCTTCAACCTTTACATCTAAATATCTCAGAATCATTTTAATACTACAATAGTTTACATTCGCAAAATAATATTAAAATTCAACATTAATACATTATTCGAAACATTAGACATGGTTTACAAGAATAACAACTTAGGTAGGATATTAAATCTTCATATATCACTTTTGATCCATAACAATCAAGTAGCACATAGAGTTACCTTCAATTCTTGAATCTGCAAAAATGGTTATTTGCAAGAATGAGCTCGACAGCTCAGCAAAATCTAACAATTTTCATGCATCACGTAGCACATAATAACATGCTCAACATACAGGAATAATCATAAACAAACATAGCATACACGTTTAGTTCACATAACAACTATAAAGATTGAGTTCCTTACTCAATCAACATTCATAGTTCAGTCATCATAGTCATAGATTGACTTTCACAATTCATACTTTTGACATCTACAATACATCATACACTAAAATTTTAAAGCAGTTCATCATCAAGTTCACATAGCAAAAAGGAACTGAAAGACTTGCCTTAACCGGCGTTTTACCAACACGCTAATACTTCGCGTCCTTGCACAACCTACACTGTATGCGAGATTGATAATAAATAAAATCAATACTCAATCTCATGGTCAAATTTATTCTAAGACCTTACTTTATCTTATTATAATTGTATTTTATATGCAACTCGGTTTTATTTTCATTTTCATCACCACGCATGCTAGACTATCTCACTTGTAGTTTAATGTGCATATACCACACCATTTTATTTTACCAATTTGGTTTCAAAAATACATATTCAACACATTGTTTACATGTTTAATTTTCCTTCATAAATCAAAAATTTCCCTTTTTCGATTTCTTTCCATTATTATTCTTGTATTATCATCTTTTCATACTTAGATATCCAATATTATCCATTAGTTAGGCACTTTATATACCAAAGTTTAGAAATACTATTCCTTTTAGGCATTTTATCGAGCACGTTATGTGCATACATTAACGTATCTCAACTCTTGATCTTAAATGGTTAATTATGCATAGAATATGATAACACATATCTATATTCATTACATATGTCAAAACATATTTGTAATCATCAAAATATACCATCACCCAAAATCTTAATTCAAACATAATTATAAAACTCATCTTCACAATTTTTTTAACAAAACGTTGTTTTCATTTTTAACGTATCTCGTTCGTTACATGTCCATTTTTGTTCCTTTTTATATAAAATTAACCCTTACTCAGTGTACTACAACCTCATCTAGGCCTTAAAGTCAGACCCTTATCCATCTAAACCAGATTCTGCAATTCATCAACTAGTGTAGAAAAATTTCATTTTCTGGACATCCTTTCTAAACAATTTATTTCGGACATGATTCGGTCCATAAAATGGCTCAATCTCGGGAGTCTAGCTAGTAAACATCCATATCTACAACTTTGCAGTTTCAAGTTTCTTCAGATTCAAAACACACGAATTTATATGAATTTTTCAAAGTCAGAAACCGTAACAGTTTTGATTTTCTAGACAGATTATTTTCCCTTCGGACCAGCCTTACTAAAACAGAGATTGCGAGAAATCTACAAGGGGTTTTCATGTGATTCCACTTTCAGAATATAGCTTACTTCCATATCTTCGATTTGATATAAGGCTCATTTTCTAACTCATTATACCCAAAGAGATGAATTTCACAAGATATGTCCACAATTACTCAAAACCTACGAATTTTGTTCTTCAAATTTTCTTTCCATTTCATTTTCTTTCTTGAATCCTCTTGTTTGATTCTTGATAGTCCAAGATTAAACCAATACAAACAGATTAAGCATGATCTACTATCCTAGAACATAAATCTACCCTAAAAAATCAAGGATTAAATAAGAGTTTAGAAGTTACCTTCTTCTAACTTTTTCTTCTTCTTCTTCTATCTCATCTCAATTCCTCTATCTCTCTAGATTTCTCAATACAACTTCTATATAACCATTATCCTACATTTTGAAGAACATAAAATATAATTAAAACAAGGAATTTAGATTATAGTCTTATTAGTATGAATTTAAGAGAGAGATGAAGATGATGATGATGGGGCTTGTTTTGCCTTCTCAAAACTTTCCCTTCTTCTTCTTTTTCTTCCTCTTCTTCTTCTCCTACAATTCTCTCTAACTCTCTTCTTCTTTCTTTAGTTTGTTTTCTAAAACTAACATACTAACTTGTAGTATATACATATAATATACAATACTAGTAATATATAATATATGTAACTCCTAGTAATTAATAGATATACTAATTACTAGTTAATACATAGGTTACACCAATTTGAACTTGAAAAGCCTAAGACTATGTTTGGCAAATACTCATTATTTTAATTAATCAATAGCTTAACATCAATCAATCTCATCAAATTGTCACATAATTATATTTACTTGTTAATTATAATTTTGTGTAACAATCATCACATAACTCATCTAATTTAATTATCTCAATTAAATTAAAACTATAACATAAAATTATTATATTAATTAAATTAAATACTAAATATTCATTTAATTAATCTGCTACACTTAATTACATTACTCTATAATCAAAACAAAATTTATTTATTTAACTCAATAAATAATTCAATTAAATATTTATATATATTAAAATTAATATATAACATTCTCTTCACATCAATTCACATATTCTACAATATATGACATACACATACTCACACCCAACATATCTCATAAATAATACTTTTGTTTATAAAATTCTCATTTATAATTTCTAAAAATTTGGGATGTCACGTCCTTCCCTCCTTATAAGGATTCCGTCCTCGGAATCACAGAAACCCTACCTTACTCGGGTTTTCCTCAAATCTATTCATTGAATAACTTCAACACATTACCTTAATATAGGTTTTATATTTTCTACTCTCACCATTCTTGATAATAAATTCTTATAAGTTTTATTTCATAACATTTACTTAGACTCAATTATATTTGAGTATTACATATTCTTTGACCCGTTCATTATCTTTCTCTAAGGATCATTATCATATACTATATGATCAAACTCTCAGGACATTACATTCACCCTTTCTTCTAAGAATTTCGTCCTCAAAATTTTTATTTATTAATCTTTATTCATTCAATCTATCAAAAATAGATTTTACGTTAATACCTTATTCATTCATTGGATTCTATAACCACTTCCTTTCCACAAAGATCTTTCTATAATTATTAACTTTTATATTAAAAGTTTTACATTATTCTTTAATAACTCATCTCCTTCTCATATCAACACTTCTTTTCTCACTTATTCAATATATTCATCATTCAGTGTCGCATCCTACGACTTTTTTCTTTCTAAAAAATATCATCCTTACCATATTCGCCATTTAGAATAGCAAGAATCTTCCATAATTGCTCAATAATTAGGAAGTAATATGAATAACTCAGGAATTTAAAAGATTCCAAATCATGCTGAGGGGTCACAAAACCGTGAACTCTATTCTCGGTTTACTAGTGCTTCAACTCAATCCTTCACACTGCAAACCAGAGTGTTTATCAATCACAAAGACTGAAAACACCCTCCTTACGTACACTAGATGGCCAGCCTATTGTACCACTATGTTGGGCCGCAACGTAGTGTTTTGTAACGATTATATGTGTTACGCTCGGAACCATTGTCCCCGAAAACATGTCCCCTTATAGGGTTGTTCACCTCAGCTTTTCAATATCTGAATCCGCCCCAAAATAATTTGGTTTGGCATAACTTTTCAATAAACGCTTAAGTTTCATGAACATCTTTCAATATTCGTCTAGCTGAATCAAATAGCATAGACCTCTACAACAATTCGGACATCAACCGAAATATACATATATATACATAGATATGAATTCTCATATCTTAAAGAAATCTCAAAAATCTTTTTATGACGTCATGATACCGCACTGTATTTACAGTTCGTTGAGGATTCTGTCTTTTGGTGATTTTATCATACTACATCATACCATAGTGGGCTGACGATCCTTAGATCACATCCAACACTAGGTAATACTGCATTGATGACTCCATCGTTTTTTTCATCTTTGCACCAGGTTACATGATGCATTAATGATATAAAATACATTTTGATATATTGCAAATCATTTTTGTCTAGCCAAAGCAATTAGCATAGACATATGAATAACATTATTGTTGTTAAAACTCATTGGTTCCATCATTTGATCCAATGCTTTTCAAGAAAATAGAAGTGTAAACATCAGCACGAAGTCAATAAATTTCGAAAGTCTAGCATAGCTAATAGATTTAGAATACCTATGCTTCCACCATCAACTCCACTTTCTATAATGATCCATTGCTTAATAGGTCTATTTATTCCTATCATCCTCAATACTCCATTTACACTTATCTATACCCAGTTCGTCAAACTTATCACACGTTATGAGTTCAGGAACTTGCCACAATCATATGAGTTTAAGAACTTATCCTAGTCAGACCATAGGCGTCCAATCGCTGAGGGGTTCAAAAATATACCATATAATTATGAGTCACGAACCTACCATAAGTATGAGTTTTAAGAACTCGCACTTAATCTTATAATATTCTCTAACTATACTCTACCTATCTGTTATACACATGAGAAAAGAATCACCTTCTCAACAGGCAAATATCAAATAGCGCGACATAAACATTTCAATGATTATCAATGTGATAAACTGAGTGCAAGCACAAAACCTTCGCCCATATAAAGGTTTGTACAACTCAACCATCACATGAGTCCTCAATTGAAATCCCACCTAACTCTATCTTGCTTATAACTTGCTCTTTGCTCGATACGAATTCCTCGTATCATATCATCTATAACTCCTCATGAGTTATCTCATACTTTTTCATAGTACTCCATCTTCATAGCATTAAGCTATAATTATTCAAACATTATAGACCATCTTTCTTTTATAACTTAAACAGACCACGTCGTGATCTTATTCTATAATCATCTCCCTTAAAATTCTTTTCTTAACTCGTGATCGTTTTGTTTTACGATCCTCTTTCTTTCTCTTTTTCATCATTTACGACATTATTCGCTATCTTGGCTTTTTGGAGTTAGGAAACTCCCATTTTTTTTTCTTTATATCTCTTCAAGATTCTTCTTTGAATCTTCTTATTTATATAACAATTCTTCCTTTAAGAATTTATAACTTCATTTACATTGCTCAACATTTCATTCAAGTTCTACACTTTCATCATACGTATCCACTTTCTACACTTGGTACACATCGAGTCTCTAACAGTTTCAATATGGTACGCTGAGTGGTTTCCCACAAACAACCAACACACTAGGTTCCGAGTTGCTAGTTCGTATATGCCTCCGCTCTATGAAGGAATCGTTTAGCCCAGATACCATACATCAACTACTAAAGAGTACAATTGCACCATACTTAAATATAACTATCTATTCTTAACTTCTTTATCATTCTCTTTTTTATAGACATTGTTTATTTATTATCACCTTACATCCTTATTATTGGAGTTAGGTAACCCCACATTCACATTCCTTATAACTCTGCGAAATTCTTCTTTGAATCATTTCACGCAAGTTTTAATCCCTTATTGTTCAAACTCTATTTGAGCTTATTCGTTCCTTATTTTCACCTCTTTTCTCTAAGGTTATAGCCTAAAGTACTCTTACCTAAGGTTTCTAACCTATCAGCTCTGATACCAACTGTAACGACCCCAAAAATTCATACAATTTAATTCTCGACTTCGGTCGTTAATAACACATTCAACCTCTAATTTTATATCATTAAACGATAACACAACCATTGAAATTTGCGGAATAATTAAAATTTTATATTGCAAACTATCCTCGTTCCCAAAACCTTCAACCTTTACATCTAAATATCTCAGAATCATTTTAATACTACAATAGTTTACATTCGCAAAATAATATTAAAATTCAACATTAATACATTATTCGAAACATTAGACATGGTTTACAAGAATAACAACTTAGGTAGGATATTAAATCTTCATATATCACTTTTGATCCATAACAATCAAGTAGCACATAGAGTTACCTTCAATTCTTGAATCTGCAAAAATGGTTATTTGCAAGAATGAGCTCGACAGCTCAGCAAAATCTAACAATTTTCATGCATCACGTAGCACATAATAACATGCTCAACATACAGGAATAATCATAAACATACATAGCATACACGTTTAGTTCACATAACAACTATAAAGATTGAGTTCCTTACTCAATCAACATTCATAGTTCAGTCATCATAGTCATAGATTGACTTTCACAATTCATACTTTTGACATCTACAATACATCATACACTAAAATTTTAAAGCAGTTCATCATCAAGTTCACATAGCAAAAAGGAACTGAAAGACTTGCCTTAACCGGCGTTTTACCAACACGCTAATACTTCGCGTCCTTGCACAACCTACACTGTATGCGAGATTGATAATAAATAAAATCAATACTCAATCTCATGGTCAAATTTATTCTAAGACATTACTTTATCTTATTATAATTGTATTTTATATGCAACTCGGTTTTATTTTCATTTTCATCACCACACATGCTAGACTATCTCACTTGTAGTTTAATGTGCATATACCACACCATTTTATTTTACCAATTTGGTTTCAAAAATACATATTCAACACATTGTTTACATGTTTAATTTTCCTTCATAAATCAAAAATTTCCCTTTTTCGATTTCTTTCCATTATTATTCTTGTATTATCATCTTTTCATACTTAGATATCCAATATTATCCATTAGTTAGGCACTTTATATACCAAAGTTTAGAAATACTATTCCTTTTAGGCATTTTATCGAGCACGTTATGTGCACACATTAACGTATCTCAACTCTTGATCTTAAATGGTTAATTATGCATAGAATATGATAACACATGTCTATATTCATTACATATGTCAAAACATATTTGTAATCATCAAAATATACCATCACCCAAAATCTTAATTCAAACATAATTATAAAACTCATCTTCACAATTTTTTTAACAAAACGTTGTTTTCATTTTTAACGTATCTCGTTCGTTACATGTCCATTTTTGTTCCTTTTTATATAAAATTAACCCTTACTCAGTGTACTACAACCTCATCTAGGCCTTAAAGTCAGACTCTTATCCATCTAAACCAGATTCTGCAATTCATCAACTAGTGTAGAAAAATTTCATTTTCTGGACATCCTTTCTAAACAATTTATTTCGGACATGATTCGGTCCATAAAATGGCTCAATCTCGGGAGTCTAGCTAGTAAACATCCATATCTACAACTTTGCAGTTTCAAGTTTCTTCAGATTCAAAACACACGAATTTATATGAATTTTTCAAAGTCAGAAACCGTAACAGTTTTGATTTTCTAGACAGATTATTTTCCCTTCGGACCAGCCTTACTAAAACAGAGATTGCGAGAAATCTACAAGGGGTTTTCATGTGATTCCACTTTCAGAATATAGCTTACTTCCATATCTTCGATTTGATATAAGGCTCATTTTCTAACTCATTATACCCAAAGAGATATGAATTTCACAAGATATGTCCACAATTACTCAAAACCTACGAATTTTGTTCTTCAAATTTTCTTTCCATTTCATTTTCTTTCTTGAATCCTCTTGTTTGATTCTTGATAGTCCAAGATTAAACCAATACAAACAGATTAAGCATGATCTACTATCCTAGAACATAAATCTACCCTAAAAAATCAAGGATTAAATAAGAGTTTAGAAGTTACCTTCTTCTAACTTTTTCTTCTTCTTCTTCTATCTCATCTCAATTCCTCTATCTCTCTAGATTTCTCAATACAACTTCTATATAACCATTATCCTACATTTTGAAGAACATAAAATATAATTAAAACAAGGAATTTAGATTATAGTCTTATTAGTATGAATTTAAGAGAGTGATGAAGATGATGATGATGGGGCTTGTTTTGCCTTCTCAAAACTTTCCCTTCTTCTTCTTTTTCTTCCTCTTCTTCTTCTCCTACAATTCTCTCTAACTCTCTTCTTCTTTCTTTAGTTTGTTTTCTAAAACTAACATACTAACTTGTAGTATATACATATAATATACAATACTAGTAATATATAATATATGTAACTCCTAGTAATTATTAGATATACTAATTACTAGTTAATACATAGGTTACACCAATTTGAACTTGAAAAGCCTAAGACTATGTTTGGCAAATACTCATTATTTTAATTAATCAATAGCTTAACATCAATCAATCTCATCAAATTGTCACATAATTATATTTACTTGTTAATTATAATTTTGTGTAACAATCATCACATAACTCATCTAATTTAATTATCTCAATTAAATTAAAACTATAACATAAAATTATTATATTAATTAAATTAAATACTAAATATTCATTTAATTAATCTGCTACACTTAATTACATTACTCTATAATCAAAACAAAATTTATTTATTTAACTTAATAAATAATTCAATTAAATATTTATATATATTAAAATTAATATATAACATTCTCTTCACATCAATTCACATATTCTACAATATATGACATACACATACTCACACCCAACATATCTCATAAATAATACTTTTGTTTATAAAATTCTCATTTATAATTTCTAAAAATTTGGGATGTCACAATTTCTTTTCCTTCAAAATATTTTACAGTAACAAGATTCAGTAATACATCAATTCTGGTTCAAGACGTGAACGTCTTATAGTTTCTTTGAAAAGGACAACCCGGCACGAAGTCCGTAAGTTCGGCATATCTTACGAGCACTTCTAGGAGATCAGCCTATAGTACTCTATGTTGATCAACACTACATCCATTAAACGTGTGTACGTTTAAGTTGTGGCAACCTCACGTGCCCATCGAATACTCGATAAAAATATATTTGTTTATTCATATCCAGGCTTACCTTGAATCCGTACCAAATAATTGGCGTAGGATAGCGTTAACAATTCTATATTGATATACTTGTAAATAAATCAATCAATCTATCATGATTAGTCTAGCCGAGTTAAAATTGGGTTCGACCCTTTCTTTAAAATCATACATGCATCTCATAACGTGAATCATTTGAAAACCTGGCTAACACGAAGGTTAGACAAGCGTTTAGAAAAAACTTGCCTTCAGCGTCTGCTACAGAATAATTATGTTTCCTTTGAGTCTTTACGGTCTCTACAACACATAACCACATAACATACTACATTAGGTCATGAATGAACATACTTGATTTCTAAAGAATCTTACCCTTCTTCTCAATCTAATCCCGTATTAGATTTGTTATTTATTGGTTCTGGCTTTCCGTCATTCTTTACATCATTCTAACCAACTTCGTTCCTTTCTAAAATTTAATTGAAATTATTACATTATTACAACTCGGTTCGAGTTAATTATCCTTCCTTGCGGCTTACTAACGTCCTTACGTTATTAATTGACACTTAATCGGCATTGGTTATGTATACTTATTGTACACCGTTCTTGTTTACATTCAATTAGCTTTCTTTAACTCTAAGTGATCACACTTAAGTTTTAATTATGACCTAACAATGTTTCATTAAGTCCCTTAGTTCGTTACTAAACAAATTCCCTTCATCTTCTACTTGAACCCATTCTTTTCTGCCTAGCTTTTAAGGCTGGCGTTGCGGCGCCAGTGTTCCTTTGTTAAGGCTTGGGGACGGGACTCGGCGCTGTGGCGTGAGTCCCTTTGTTACTTGTCGCGCTGCGGCGTGAGCTTTCAGGGGCTGAGACTCAGTTTGGCACTGCGGCGCCGATCATTTAGGCTTGGAGTCGCGCCGCGGCGTGGACTCTGTGCCAGAGATAAATTTGACAAATTTTTCTTTTGGTGAGATTCTTGGCCTCGTAACTTCTTCGTTATAAGTCCGAATTGGCTCGTTCAAGAGCCTACGGTTCACAATTTACGTACTCTACGTGTTCATGCAAGAATTTGATCTATTCGACTTCGTTTGCTAAAATTCCACCTATTAGTCCATTTTTAACGAAAACGATAAACGTTCGTGAACGTTCAACGTACGTTTCTTCGTTCTATGTTGGAATCCGGCCATTTTCGAGTCCGCAACTCTATAATGCCAAATAAGACTTGTCTCCATTGAAAACCAAAGTTTCTAAGCTCAATATCAAAATTCGACTTCCATTCCGAGAATTTCACGAATTCGACGATTGTCGTCTAATCGTGTTAATTCCGGCGAAACTTCATTACTTGAGATTTTTAAACCATTTCAATTGGATTTATTCCCTCATACTAACATATTGACATACATACTTCATTAACTTATAAACATGATAAGTTATTACTTATTCTTGATGAGTTTGTAACTTTATTAAAGTATAAAAATATTTATATTTCCATTTCTCATAACTTATGTCTTCTTTTCATATGACTCATTATGGTTAATGATTTCTAACTATTATTCTTGCTTCTTGTTAACATACTAAATTTATTTGTGTAATCATGTTACAAGTTCATGCAAGTTCTTCTTAGTTCATAACTTATATAAGTATAAATGACTTATTCATGACTTATTACGGCTTAAGTCCCTTTATTAATCATTCTTATCATACCTTAACATACATGTTCTATCACTACCCACTTCTCTCACAAATGAAGAGAAAGAGATTCATGGTTCAAGGTTGCTTACCCTTTGATGATTACTTGATTAAGCTTTGATCTTCTTCTTGCTTCTTGAAATATGAAAGACTAGCTTTCTTACTTTTCTAACTTATGCTCTCAAGCAATTAAGCACTTAACTAGTTGGAGTTAAGAACAAGGAACAAATGAGCTAGCAAGCTTCCTATTTATAGGAAAACCAAAGCTAGGGTAGTTTAGTCTTTTATGCCCTTCCACCTCCTTAATTCACCTCCTTACTATTCATTATTTGCTCACCAAGTTTACTTGCACTCCACCTTTATTACTTGGCCATCACAACAATCACATTACTTGCTCACCACAACACTTATCTATTAAGTTAATTTACTTGCTCACTACTTTGGGTTATCCATGGGTTTCCCCATGGGTTTAAACCATCATATAGCCCATAGGTTCATACCTTGGGCTTCTAGCATAATTTTCTTAACTTATACATTGGGCTTTGCATTTAATTAACTTAACTAACTTAAATTAAACATTGGGCTTGTTTATTAATTCACATTGGACTTAACCATTTCCATACATTTCGGCCTTATCAAATCCCATTGAACCTTAATATTTCCTACACAAAGCCATAAATTCAATACATTTGGCTTAAAACCTTAAAACGTATTATATATGCATTAATCCCGCATTCTCATTCGTATACTTAGTCAACATATACGACATACCACTATCCATACATACTCGTATAATGCTTCATATCATACTCGTATTCATTACTTCGTACAATACCTACACATTATACGATCATTACTTAATTAATTACATTAACTTTTTAACGCTTGATTTTCCTAACGTTCTCAAATTAAGTCCACATGCGAAATATTACGTTTTTTATAACTGAAATATTATTGGATATTCCATCTCACCTTAATATTCTATCGTTACGTATTTCTTGGAAGTTCAAAAATAATTCCCGAGCAGAAATGCGTGAATAGTATTTTTTGAAAAATTTCTCAAAAAGCTTTTATTTTTGTCTTGGAAATTTAAACACTTTAATTCTACCACGTAGCCAAAATACTACGACGTTCTGATATGTTTAGGTCATAGAACGACCTTCAATTAGTTTTCTCTACTAAATAATCAATTAAATTCATTTAATCCTTATAATTAAATAAAATTTTAATTCTTCTAAAAATTCGATTTTGTCGGGCGTTACAGTTTTACTTGCCTGTCAATAGGAATTCCTGTAGTGATAGTAGTACAAGTGATCCTTGGACTTGAGATCATCATAATATCTTGTGTATGATGAGTTATACTTTGACTTATTCCTTAAGACCCTTAGGGTATATCAAAGGGTATGCGTGGGTATAATAAGTTGTACATGGAGATAATGTATGATCAATAAAGAATCTACCGCTTCTAGTAAAAGAAGAGAAATGTCCTATGTGATTCGAAAAATGACAACCCAGTAGTCATTGGCCAAGGCAGAATGAAATTAGAAAGGAGTTTATAATTTGCATTATTTAGAGTTGTGCATTTAAGAGTCAAAATACATATAATTAAATAAAATAAGACTCGACAGTAATTTCATGTCTTATATTTTATTGAGACATTGTATGGTGGAAGGATTGAATTGTACAGTAACTATTTACTCAAAAGTTCTTTTATGATTATAATTGAAATCTATATTATCTGGAAAGTCGTTGATCGCTAGGGAGACTTATCCCTACTGTAGAATAAATATTATTTATTTAAATAAATTAATAGTTGAATTTATTTATTTAAATAAGATTAGAATTGTTCTAATTGATTTATTCACAACCGGTTAAATATGGAGAACCTAAAGAGTCACACCATAAAAGGAAGAATAATTATTTAAGAAGTTAATGGCATAATCGTAATAATAAGTTAAGTGTATTTAATTTAATCTATGGTGATAGAATAAATTAAATAGCATAATATTTATTATTTAATATTTTAAAAATATTAAATATAAATTAATAAGAGGAGTCTTCTTATTATTATTATTTAATTCCTAAAGGAGTTTGAAAATTAATTAATAAAAGTACTCTCATATATCCTAATAAAATTAATAAGCTAATTAATTAAAAGAGTTTAATTAATTATTCCTAATAAGATTGGGAACCTAATTAATTAAAAGAGTTTAATTAATTAAAATAAAACTCAATTCCTTAATTGTTAAGGAGGGTTGCACACATCTATAAATAAGAGAAGTCTTATTATCGGTGTGGTTGTTATTGACTTTTTCACAACAGACGTAATTCCAATAGTTGGGAGAGTACACCCTTTTTCTATGAGAGATAGAAAAATTAGGGTTTTACCAAATTTATCTTCTTGAATATTTCTTCTTCCTTGGTGGATCACCTCTAGAGGCCAAACACTTGGGTGGCTAATGTTGATCAAAGGAAGAAATCAAACCCGGTAGATTCAAGTTGAACGCGAAAAGGATAGGAGGTGAACTTGTATCTGAGGAAGCTCGAATCTTCAAAGGTATGATTCTAGTTCTTTATCTTTTCATTTTAATTAATAATTGTGCATAAAGGATGATCCGAGTATATAGTTTGTAAAAATTTTAAACTCTAATTTTCATGTTTTCGTATATTTTGTGCAATTTGATTGCATTCATGAATATTACAAATCTAATAAGAGTGGCCACATGGCCGGCCACATGAGGAGGAGAAAAGGGGAGTGCACCTTATGATTACAAGTCCACAATTTTCAAAGATATTTCAAAAACTTAGACATGTGTCAAAGTTGTTAAGGAGCCACCTAAATTGCTAATCTCCCATATATCTAAGTTGTGATGCCCCTAGAATAGGTATACATCACCCATTCTGAGTCGTCAAATACATGGTATAGAAACAACTACAACACACTACACAAAAAATGGCCTCTAGTGAAGGACAAATCATTCACAAGACATACTATATCACTCACAAGTGATTTATTGCGAAAAAATATTTCCTTCACACGAGTGCTCGCAGTAAACCTCCTCGCAATTGGGTATCATTCGCTAAGTAGTAACTAAATATTTTTTATGAAGAATATACTGTGAATAACTTTTTTAATCACAAATTGTATTTAGTAATGGAATATTATTATTTAGTGAAAGATTGGTTTCCTTCACAAATAATATTTTAAGAATGACTATTTGAAATTAATGAATAACTTTATTCCCTCACAAATAATATATTGTGAAGAACAAATTTATTTAACGAGAGAAAATTTTCCTTCACTAATTATAAATTGAAAATGTATCTTTAAATTAGTGAGGGAAATAATCCTTCATTGATGACTAATTAATTAACTAGAAAAGATTTAGTGAGGAAAATAATCCATCATTAAAATCCATTTCTTAAGTAAAATCCTTCATAAATTATAGATTTGTAAAAAAAAATTAATTGATAAATAATCAAAATTCATTGCAAATTATAATTAATTTTCAAATCACTAATTTCATATTTATTATTATTATTATTATTATTATTATTAAATGCTATAATAAATATTAAATTTAATATTTCAAGTTAATATAAATATCATACTTGTTTCAAACTAATTGATAAACTGCATAAAGAGCCAAAAATTAAAACTAATACTCTATATATAAATAGATAATGCTTGAGTCACTAAAAGTACAGAATTTGTTATTGTATCTTGATCTCCCAAAGATCATAGTACTTACAATATTTAATAACTAATATAAGAAAACTGAAAAAATCACGAGCTAGAAATAATGAAGTGTACATCATATTAGGTCCACTTCATCATCATTTTCTTCAAGAAAATCAAGGTTGGGCCTATAAAGCTCCTCCTGCAAAAGAAACACCAAAATTCAATTTCAACAAGATGAGAAATAAGAAAAAATAAACCTAGTGAACTTAAATTAATAGGTAGAGAGAGATTAATGAAGGACAAAGACAAAAATATAGTTATTAGGAAATACCTCAAGTGAATCATAGTTGGTAAATGTTTGAAGGAAGTTGGTAAACTTCTTCTCTACCAATTTAGTTATATGTTCAGTAATATCTATACCAATGGATGGTTGTGGTGTACTATCATTGGTAAAAGCATCATCCATAGACTTTATACCCAATCGACGAATGACAATCTTGTCAATCATATTCTCCAATTCATTAGGATCAGTAGATTGTTGCGGTGAAGAATAACTTATACTCAGCGGCACTATAGGAGGAGTACCGAGCACGTCTCGTGCGCGATATCCTGGAAAATCAAGTATCCTATTTTTTTTAATCCCACCAGTTTTCTCAATCCAAATAGCCAAGTCATCTACCTCTGGTGTACCGTCCTCTGCAGGACCGCCAACCTCAGTACTATATTCTGTCTAAAATCCAAAACATGTACAAGAGTTAAATACATACATTAAATACATTTGCAAGTCACAAAAATGCACATCAATTAGCAATTGAAACTATAAATATTGGTTGGCTAAACTAAAAATCAGGCAGACATCTGATGATATAAAACTCATGGATATACAAAAGGAAATAGGTGGTGAGAAAGTCAGGCAGACATTCTTTGATAACATTGTTCTTAATCCATTTGGCCCATAACGAAATAGTGTGGGGGGTTTGCCACATTCCAAACATGAAGTAAGATAGATGTACTGTTCCAAATATATAAAGCCAATGTAAGTTAAGGATGGGAACATACTTTTAGAGTCTGGAAGCAGCGACATTCTACCAAAAAAATGGTCTACAGTTTACC